>CM035408.1:138407710-138880210 GCA_020310875.1 Ceratopteris richardii | reverse complement strand
GGGGCAATCATCGTTGCTCAATTTCACATATGTGGGGAAAGGTGTATTCAATGCCTTTCCACCCTTCATATTGAATCTGTGAAGTACTTTGGATATGTACTCACTTTGAGACAAGTATATGCATCTTTTACTCCTATCACGAGTAATGCGCATGCCAAGAATACGTTTGGCATCCCCCAAATCCTTCATATCAAATGTCTGACTCAACTTCTTTTTGAGAATTGACAAGTCATAGAGGACTTCCCAACAATCAACATATCATCGACATAAAGTATCAAACATATCGAGCTGCCATGTGAGCATCTCTTTGTGTAGAGACAATGATCCTCATTGCTTCGAGAATAGCCTTGAGACTTCATAAAAGCATCAAACTTTTGGTATCATTGTCTAGGGGACTGTTTAAGTCCATAGAAGCTCTTCTTGAGCTTACAAATTGGACTTTCTTGGCCAGGAACTACATAACCCTCTGGTTGTTCCATATAGATCTCATCTGTAAGATCTCCATGCAAGAAAGCAATTTTCACATCCATTTGGACTAGCTCTAAGTCCACCATTGCAACAAATCCAAGCAGCATGCGCAGGGTAGTCATCTTGACCACTGGCGAGAAGATTTCCTCAAAATCAACACCATGTTGTTGCTTAAAACCCTTTGCAACAAGTCGTGCTTTATACTTTGGAGAAGCACTATCTGATGTGAATTTCAGCTTATATACCCATTTACATGGTAAAGCTTTCTTGCCCTTTGGCAAAGGTACTAAATCCCAAGTACCATTCTTGTGAATAGAATCCAACTCACTCTTCATGGCACGCTCCCACCTGACATAATCCTCTGTTTGCATAGCCCCTTTGTAGCAAGAAGGCTCACCGACAGCTGTTAGCATAACAAAAACTAAACCTGGAACATATCTGTCAGGTCGATTTGAGTTTAGAGATGTTTTTCTTGCTCACTTACGTAGACGACTACCACCTGAGAGAGGGATTGAGGTAGCTACTAACACTAACCCTATTTGTAAGCCACCTTATAGGCTTAATGTTTCTCAGCATGAGGAGTTTGAGAAGCAGTTATAGGATTATTTAGATAAAGGCTTCATTAGACCTAGTAACTCACCTTGGGCGATGCTAGTTAAAAAGAAAGACGGCTCTATGAGATTATGTATAGACTATAGAGCACTTAATAATGTAACTATCAAAGATAGGTTTCCTATGCCTAGATTGGAAGATCTATTTGATCAATTACATCAAGCTAGGTATTTTACCAAGCTTGACCTTAGATCAGGATATCATCAGATTAGGATTAGGGTAGAGGATGTCCCTAAGACTGCACTCAGGACCAGATATGGGCACTATGAGTTTTTGGTGGTGCCTTTTGGTCTCACCAATGCTTCTACCACTTTCATGAAGCTCATGAATAGTGTTTTATGGCCTTATCTAGGACACTTTGTAGTAGACTTCTTGGATGACATCCTGATCTATAGTGCATCAGAAGAGGAGCACTTGGAACACTTAAGAAAGGTATTTCAAGTGCTAAAGGAAAATTCACTCTTTGCTAAGGAGTCAAAGTGTGAATTTTTCAAAACAAAGGTTAGATACCTTGGGCATATAGTCTCCCAGAATGGAATCCAGATGGATCCTAAAAAAGTAAGGGCTATTATGGAATGGCCACATCCAAGGAACTTGGAAGAGCTGCAGATCTTCCTAGGTTTATCAGGTTTCTATCGAATATCCATTGAGAATTATGCCAAAATTGCTCTCCCGATGATGGAACAACTTAAAGGGAAAGGGAAAGCCTTTCACTGGGGAGACGAACAAAAGCAAAGTATGGAGAAATTGAAAGGAGCAATTGCTATAGGTCCACCTTACATATAGCAGATCCCAAAAAACCCTTTGTGGTTGAGAGCGATGCAAGTGATTTCTCCATAGGAGTGGTTTTTAGTTTAGGATGGTCGACCAGTAGCTTTTGAGAGTAAGAAACTAGAACCGACTCAGAAGAATTACTCCGTCTATGAGAAGGAGTTGTATGCAATTGTCCATGCTTTGAATAAGTGGTGTTATTATTTATATGGTTCCAAAGTCACAATAGTGTTTGATCAAGAGAACATTAAGTGGCTCTCTAATCAAATAAACCTTAAAGTTCATAAGGCTCGATGGGCAGAGACCCTTCAAGAGTTTGATTATGAGCTTAGGTATAGGAAGGGAAAGTTTAATGTAGTGGTTGATTCACTTAGTCGCATGCCTATGCTCAATGGACCGAGTTTTACGCAGATCACTAGTGAGCTGCTTGAGTCCATTAGAGGGAAATGTAGGCTTGATCCTGCAAATTCTGAGATTTGGGAAGCCATAGAGAATGGGTATCATGATATACGGTTACCAATGAGGATGGAGTATCGACGGTTACTCAAGAAGGCTTCAAGTGGAAGAATTACAATGTCTGTGATAGATATTTGTTATATAAAGGTAAGGTGTGTGTCCCTAGAGATCCTAAGATGAGACGGAATATTTTGTATGAGTGTCATGATACACCTAGTGCAGGACACCCAAGAGTTAACAAGGCTTATGATCTTGTTAAGAGGCACTTTTACTGGCATGGACTTCATAAGGACTTCTTAGAGTATGTGCTTAAGTGCACTAAATGCCAAGTCAATAAAGCTGAGAGGATGAGGATTGGAGGACTACTCCACCCATTGGATATTCCTAATCAGAAGTGGGAGAGTATCTCCATGGACTTTATAGTTGGATTACCCAAGACATAGAGAGGGCACGACTCGGTCTAGGTAATTATGGATAGGTTAACCAAAATGGCTAGGTGTATTCTGACACGTACTTCAATGAAGACACCAGAGTTGGCTAGGCTTTTTGTAGAGAACCCATACCGGTTATATGGTCTTCCTTTAGACATATATGCCTATTGCCCTAATGGGCTACTTATCTTTGTACATTCTCTAGTAATACATTCAATATTGTGTGTTGTGATCCAAGCTTCTTCTTCTTCCTTGTGTTGTTCGCATGCTTCCGCATACGCCTAACTCCAACAATAACTTGTAGGGCAAAGAACATTTTGAGATCTGAAAATTTGATGGCACAGACTTTGCTCTATGGAAGAATCAAATTAAAGATGTGCTGATTCAAAGGAGGCAATGGAAGCGAGTAAATGGAATTTCAAAGAAGCCTACTGACATGGATGAAGATGATTGGGATGAGTTAGATGAAATGGCCAGGTCTACCATTCACTTGCACCTGGCAGATAATGTTTACTTTACAGTATTAGATTGTGAAAGTGCAGAGGAGCTTTGGAAAAAGTTATGCAATACATATGAAAAAGAGACGACATCAAATAAAGTGTATCTGATGAGAAAATTATATGACCTTTGCATGAAGGACACAAATAGTGTTGTTGCTCTTCTAAATGAGTTTGATGCTATATTCTCCTAGTTATAGGCTCAGAAAATGGATATGGATAATGAAATGAAAGCAGTATTGTTGTTATGCACCCTACCATCATCATGGGATACGTTTTGCACAACTATTAGCAATAGTGCACCTGGTGATAAACTTGTCTATGATGATATATGTGGAGCACTCTTGAGTGAAGAGATTCATAGAAAATCTATGGTTGGCACTCAGAGTGGAGATGCATATAATGTTCATGATTCTTACCAAGGAAAGAATCATCAACATGGCAGGAGCAAGAACAAGGAAAAGAATGATCAACAAAATAAGAGTAGAAGTAAATCAAGGACGGGGGATATCAAATGCCATTATTGTCATAAAAAAGGACACATGAAGAAAGACTGTTATGCATTAAAGAATGCCAAAGGTAAATGACAAAATGTTGATGGGCATGTTAAATAGTTACCTTCACCATCTACTTCGACTATGAAGATTGAAGAAATTAAAGCTATTTTTGATGATGCTGATGTGCTAACACTTGATAGTACTATGCTAACTAAGGCTCTTAGGGATGATTCTCTTTCCCACACGTGGCTGCTAGATTGTGGTACTTCTTTCCATGTGACACCACACAGAGAATGGTTCTCTAATTATGTAGCAAAGTCTCTTGGTACCATGAGACTTGGTGACTCTTACCATTCTGACGTTGTGGGGATTGGAGATGTGGTTGTGCAGTTCATTGATGGTTCAAAATTTACTATGCATAATGTATGTCATGTACCTCAGTTCTCACATAGTTTGATGTCAGTTGGTCAACTTGATGACCTTGGTTACAAGGTGGTCTTCTATGCTCAATCCTTTTGTATATCAAAGAGCAATATGGTTATTGCAAACAGAAGCAAAGTTGGCTCACTTCATCCTTTATTTGTATCACAGAAAGAACACTTGTTAGCTGTTACCGAATAGCCTATGGCTTGTATTTGGCATGGTCGTTTGGGCCATATATCTCGTAGTGGAATGGAAAATCTTTCTCATTCTAGCTACTTACCTGTGTTATCTTTCTCTGATTTTTCATTTTGTGACCATTCTCAATATGGAAAGCAAACCAGAAATGTGCATAGAATGCACATTGAATCTTTGATTCAACCTTTAGATCTCGTTCATACAAATGTGTGTGGTCCTATGCCCACTAGGTCCTTAGGTGGTTCTCTTTACTTTTTCACTTTCATAGATGATGCTACTAGAGAACTTTGGATATATCCTATCAAATCGAAGGATGAGGTATTCCCTACTTTCAGGAAATGGCTTGCTTAAGTTGAGACTGAAAGAAGGAACTAAACTTAAGGCTTTACATTTAGATAATGGGGGAGAGTATACCTCACATGAATTCAGCCTTTTGTGTCAATCTAGAGGGATTCATAGAGAGTTTACAACTCCTTATATCCCGGTACAGAATGGTGTAGCTGAAAGCATGAATAGAAATATTCAAGATAGAGTAGTTTCTATGTTGCATCATGCAAACCTCTCACAAGGTTTTTGGGCAAAAGTAGTATTGACTACAGTTCATGTGATTAACCTTTCACTACCAAAGGTTTGAAAGTGTCACAAGAGTTATGGACAGGGAAGCCACCATATTATAATCATCTTCAAGTTTTTGGGTGTGAAGCATATGTTCATATACCCAAGAATATTAGACAAAAGTTGGACCATAAGTCAAAGAAATGAATTTTTCTTGGATATGGTCGAGAAGGACAATTTGGACATGGCTTATGGGATCTTGGGAGCATGTCAAGTGGGAGCATGCCATGAAGAGTGAGTTGGATTCTATTCACAAGAATGGTACTTAGGATTTAGTACCTTTGCCAAAGGGCAGGAAAGCTTTACCAAGTAAATGGGTATATAAGCTGAAATTCACATTAGATAGTGCTTGTCTAAAGTATAAAGCACGACTTGTTGCAAAGGGTTTTAAGCAACAACATGGTGTTGATTTTGAGGAAATCTTCTCTCCAATGGTCAAAATGACTACCCTGCGCATGTTGCTTGGATTCGTTGCAATGGAGGACTTAGAGCTAGTCTAGATGGATGTGAAAACTGCTTTCTTGCATGGAGATCTTACAGATGAGATCTATATGGAACAACCAGAGGGTTATGTAGTTCCTGGCAAGGAAAGTCTATTTTATAAGCTCAAGAAGAGCTTGTATGGACTTAAATAGTCCCCTAGACAATGGTATCAAAAGTTTGATGCTTTTATGAAGTCTCAAGGCTATTCTCAAAGCAATGAGGATCATTGTCTCTACACAAAGAGATGCTCAGATGGCAGCTTGATATGCTTGATACTTTAGTTCGATTGAGGAGATGAACCTAGGAGTATCTCAATCAAAGGGCAATCAAGAAGAAGTTATCTATGTAGGTAAAGGTAAAGGAACAAGATGTTGAAAATTTTAGAAAGCAAGGGGATAGATCTAAGGAATGTCAAACATGAGTTCAAACAATCAAAGAGATTCCAATCAAAGTTTTGAATCAAGAGGAAGAGGATGGAGTAGTGAACGAGGAGGAAGATGTCAAGGAAGAGATGCATCAAGTGGAGAGGGCTTCAATTATCGCAAGTCACATCACTTTGCCGAAGATTTTTTAGCATGAAAGTAACTAAGGATATAGCGGGAAAACTAAGATAATTATGATAATACCCCAACCAATTTAGAAAAATGAGAGTTTTGTGTTGATCTATGGTTTGAATGAAAAGGTTAGCATATTCCACAAAGCACATTGATAGTGATTATATGAACTACATAATTCTTAATAAGAAAATTTTCTTCATTTTGTATACCAAACAAGGGCATCTATAGATATGGGATGACATAAAGCATAGTATTAAACATGTGGAAGATGTTCCCTATGATGGATCTCAAAATGCCCAGATTCTCAAGGATGTTTTGCATATGCCAACTATCACCAAGAACCTAGCCTTTGTTAAATAGATGGGAATTGAGGTCAAATGAAAAAGTTTATTTTGTTGAAGACCCAATGTAGGAATACAAGGTTATTGCAAAAGAAAGAAAACAAGGAAGACTCTTCACCATGTAGGTAAAACCATTAGACCTTCACACTATCTGTGTTCTGAAGTATTTCGATGGCGAAGCACTAGAGTGCACTCTCCTTCACAACAGCTCCACAAAGGTATCCTCAGAGTAGAAAACCAAGCTCTTAGGGCCACACATGATACTCTGCACAAAGGCTATAGAATATGCAGAAAAAACACAGTACACAGGGAGCACAAACACATAATTCTTAGGTGTTACAAATGCGGTCGAGCTTACAGTTTGTGACTGACCAGGCCACTATATGTTTTATTAAAGAGCATATACAAAGAAGTGTCCGGTGGCCATTTGGCCTTTCACATGGACAATAACATTAACAATCTCCAACTAAAGGCCAATATGGCCAAAGTAAATATGGGAGAAATATAAAGAATGATAAAGAATACCTGAGTGTATGTATACAAACTATACCTCCTACTTGATGGGCATGTTACACAGTATAAAAGTGACTTTGTAAGATCATGAATCAAGTAACCCCCATCAAGTGACAACAATGTTGAAAGCTATCACGTGGTAGAGCTTTAGTCAAAGCATCTGCAGCATTATCTTGAGTGTGAACCTTCTCAAGAATAATGTGCTCAGTGGCTAAGCAATCTCTAATGAAGTGATACCTCACCTCAACATGCTTGGTCTTTGTATGATAGACCAGATTCTTAGCCAAAACAATGGAACTCTAACTATCTCTGAGTGGACGAGGTGCATGCTGAGGTAAACCCATTCACAAGCAAGATGAGAAATCCACAAATCTTCCTTACATGCCTCACTTGCTGCAACATACTCTGCTTCTGTGGTGGAAACAGTTGTACGTTCTTGAACACGAGATCTCAAAGAGATAGCACCTCCAGTGAAATGAAAAATGTACCCTGATGTAGACTTACGATTGTCTACACAACCAACGTAGTCAGAATATGTGTAACCAATCATGGATGTTTTCCCTCTACCTAAGCATAGACACTTGTCCTTAGTGCCACTCAGATATCTCAAAATCATCTTGACCACTTTCCAATGTTTCTTGCCAGGATTAAACATATATATGCTCACAACTCCCACTGCAAATGCAATGTCTGGTCTTGTAGCTACCATAGCATACATGAGATTACCAATAACAAATTGATAAGGAATTTTGGTCATGAATTCCTTTTCCACATCTGATTTGGGGCAATCATCCTTGCTCAATTTCACATATGTGGGTAAAGGTGTACTCAATACCTTTCCACCTTGCATATTGAGCTTGTGAAGTACTTTGGATATGTACTCACTTTGAGATAAGTATATGCATCTTTGACTCCTATCACGAGTAATGTGCATGCCAAGATATGTTTGGCATCCCCCAAATCCTTCATATCACTGTTCATGAGAAGATGGGTCATAATTGCAAATAGTGATAAATGGCCATTCTGCATTCTGAACAAGATTAGCGGAATTCGTTTTGGGTGTAGAGGCCATTGCAACAACCATTCCATCCTCTTTCTTCTTTGCCTCTTTTATAGTCAGGTTTGGACAAATCTTTGTGACATGATCATTTCCTTTATACTATTTGCAAAACAGTGTCTACTTTTCTGTTTTCTTTTTGTCTCTGTCATCTTTCTTTGATTATGCAAAATTAGCATATTTCTGCTTACTAATAGATGAGCTCCATTTACCTTTGCCCTTCTAACTAGCCAAGAAAGCTGATCTGCAACACACATAATGGACCTATTCTGCCTAGATTGATCTTCTTGCAACAGAACAAAGACTAACTCCTCATATGTTAAGGCATTTGGATTGCCTTTTATCATCAATCCAAGAGTAAAAGCAAAACTCTGATTATGAATCTAGAAGACCATTCAAAATATTCTACACAAGTGAACTATTAGGCAAGATTTCATCAGCTGAAATGAACCGCTCCTTCAAATCTTTGATCTTTGTCAAAAAAATATCCATGGAATCTCCTTCATTCATGTGCTCACTTTCCAATTGTTTTTGAAGGTAAGCAACATAGCCTCATTCCTCGCCCAATATAAAGTGATAAGGGTATCTCAAGCATCGTTTGCTATTCTATAAGAGCAAATGCGAGGAATAATGGCACATTTGACAGACAAGGCTGTCAATGCATGTGCCTGAGCATCTCTGCCATCCCAACGAAGTTGCTCTATAGTAGGTGTGGCAGGAACCGCAACACAAACAAGAACCTGAAGAATATCACCATCTTCAATGCCATCTGCATCACGTTCAATAACTATGTTTGTAGGTGTGATAGGAAGTTTTTCAGCACCTTCAAATGTTGGAGTTTGACGTCTGCAAAATCACATGAACAACACAAGGAAGAAGAAGAAGCTTGGAGCACAACACACAATACTGAATGTATTATCACTAGAATGTACAAAGATAAGTAACCTGTTAGGGCAATATGCATATATATATATATATATATATATATATATATATATATATATATATATATATATATATATATATATATATATATATATATATATATATATATATATATATATATATATATATATATATATATAAGTCGAGGGGAAAAAAACCTCCTAGAAAAGGAAAAATGTGCCTTGGTGGTCCTAGTGTGTTCACACACATCACTACCTAAATATATCAACAAATCCCCCTTGGCATTGATGCAGTGAACAAGGAGCTGACACTTATGTATAAGGAAGTGCCAAGCTATGTGGAATCAATAAAAAAAAGAAGCAAGCCCAAAGCTTTACGAAAAGCTTCAAACTTCTCCCTAGATAGGTCTACAATGTTCTCCTGCATGGGCACATGTGTCAAGCTAATCTCTCCAGCAAAGAACCTCTCCTTGACATAATGATAATGCACCTCAATGTGCTTAGTGAGATCATGGAACAAAGGGTTCCTTGCAACTACCAATGCGATCTGATTGTCAGTGAAGATGGTGATGGCAAAAGACTAACCAACACCCAAATCAGCCATAAGGCATCTGAGCCACACACACTCAATAGTCATTGTGAAGGCTGCCCTATACTCAGCCTCACAACTAGAAGTGGACACAATAGGCTGCTTCTTGCTCAACCAAGATATACATGAGCTATCAAGCATAAAGCAAAAGCCACTAGTGGACACACGAGTTTCATAGCAACAAGCATAGTCAGAGTCAGAAAAAGCATGTGAATCTAGCGGTAGTGATCCCCCCTTGGGATAAAATAATCCAAGTAGTCAGGTGCCACTCAAGTAGCGAAAGATGTGCTTAACCACCTGCCAATGCTTGACACCTAGGCAATGCATAAACCTGCTCATCTGTGAGACAACAAACTAAATATCTGGCCGAGTAATGCATAAGTAAATCAAGCATCCAACAACCTGCTCATAAAGAACAACATCAAATGCATCTCCATCATCATGAAGACTCAATCATAAACTTGTCTCCATAGGAGTAGCAATAGGTTTACAGTCTTCAAGGCCAAAATGCTGCAATAATGTGTCAATATATTTCATTTGACACAAAGCTATTCCACAATCAATTTCCATAAATTGAATGCCCAAATAATGATGCAAATGCCCAAATCTGACATCTCAAATGAGGCATGCAAATCAGTCTTAAAATCAGCAATATGCTTCTCATGAGGGCCAATGAGCAGCATTTCATCAACATACACAACAATGATTAGAAGCACATCATTAGCATGCTTAACATATAAGTGTTGAGATATCAAGCTCAACATGTGATGATCTAGGTTGACACATATCATTTTTTTCATTTCTCTGACATGTATAGTGGGCACACCAGTATATGTCAGGGATATGTCATTGAGCTTTACTAGATTTATCTACCAAGAGTGGTGGCACATTTGTTTCTTTCTAACTCACTCATTTGCAAACATTAGGATTTTGCTTATGTATTGCACTTGTTGTATTGTTGTTTTAGGTCATTCTTGTACATTCATTTTATGTAATACAAGAAGAAGAAGATCATTCTTCCTTGCCTCAATCTGTGTGTGTGTGTGTGTGTCTTTGATTGTGAGTGTGTGTGATCTCTCTTCCTTATCTCCTTCCTCTTGACATGGTATCAGAGCCAATGTGGCTGTAGAGAGTTCGTGGAGAAGGCCGACAGTGAACAGTGCATGACAAGGCATGGAGAAAGCACGATTCAAAAATGACCTCCGATTTCTATGAAAATTGGCATGAAGGTAGAAGGCATCAAAATATTTTCAAGAGTTATCCCTTTAGGGTCATCCATATCGACCTCCATTTTGAGCCCGCAAGGTGGGCAGCATAGAAAAGCCAAGTAAGTTTGCAAAACTATAACTTGCATCCTATTTGGCAACACTCATATACTCTAGATCCGGAATTTCAAGCGATTATGTGTACTTTTGATACACAAAAACTGTGTTTTTCTGAGATCAAACTTTCACATCATAGTACAACAATGTTCAAGCAGAAGTATTGCTTGTAGTGTTGTGAATTGTTGCAAAAATGGCAAACACAGATGGAATGAGTTAGCATATGAGTGATAAGCTAGACAAGAACAACTTCCATGCTCGGAGATTCAGAATGACAAACTTCTTGATGGGAGAAGGCTACTGGAAGTACATCGAAGGAGGGAACGAAAATGTTCCGCGGTTACTGAAGAGGAATCAGACTACAGACCAATTAATAGCATATGAGGAATGGAATCAACAAGCACAAAAGGTAATGTATTGGCTATCTATTAGCATATAGGATAGCATGATTGGACACATATAGGATGCCAAGACTTCGAAAGAGGCTTGGAACAGTTTGGTCACTTTGTATGAGACGAATACAAAGGCACAAAAATTGCAACTCAAGAATGAGCTGCATACTTTGGAGAAAAAGGGCATGTCGGTAAGTGAACACACCCTGAAAATCAAAAGCATATGTGAGTCGCTTGCATCTATTGGTATGAGTGTAGATTATGATGATGAAGGTGGAAGTGTACCTTTGTGGTTTAGGAGCTGCATATAAGCAATTTAGAACATCTATTCATACCAAGGAAAATATTTTGAATTTTGTTGATCTAGTGTCCATGTTGATTATTGAAGAAAAGAATCTTGGTGAGGACTCGAACTCCCAAGGAAAACCTAGTTCTCAGTAGGTTTTCTACTCTAGTAGAGGAAGAGGCATAGATAGAGGCTTCAAAAGTGGAAGAGGAAACAATAACCAAGAACAAGGTCAACATCAGAATCATGCAGGAGGTAGAGGATAGTTTCGAGGCAAAGGGAGCCAAAGAGGCCACAAACATTTCCAAAGAAATTATTTAGTTAATGACAGTAAAGGATCCTGAAATTGTGGTAAAATTGGACACGTTGAATGTGATTGCAGGTTGAAGAATCAAAATAATAGAAGGCAGCAAAACAACTATGCATCCACAAGTGCAGATGATTCTGAGAAGCTGTTCATGATGGAGATGTTGAAATAGGTGATGACGCATCACACCTTGTCGAGCATACAAGAAACATAGCACTATCTATGGAGGACGGAAAGGTAAAACATCTTATTGATGTGCTACATGTACCAAATATAACAAAGAATCTAGTTTCTGTTGGACAAATGGTTGACAAGGGATTACAAGTCAGGTTCAATGCTAATGGGTTATATGTAGAAGGGTATAAACAAGATGGACGATTGATTTCCAAAGAAAATAAAGTGGGTAGGATATTCACCTTATATGTGAAAATTCCTAAAATGAATGCAGCCATGTTTGCAAAAGGTGTAGGAGTTATTGCTAATATAGAGATCTGGCATAAATGAATTGGACATGCAAACTTGTAGAGGCTAAAATTGATGCAGTCCAAGGAGATTGGAAATGGACTACCAAATTTCAAAGTTGCAGAAATGCAAAAGGTATGTGCAGCATGTCAATTTGGTAAACAGTCAAGAGCATCATTTTTGCATGACAAGCATGTTAGTGAGAATGTATTGGAAATATACATATAGATTTTTGGGGTCCTGCAAAGACCACATCTATGGGCGGTTGCAAGTTTTATGTTACTTTCATCAATGACCATACACGAAAAGTATGGGTATATTTCAGGAAAGAGAAGAGTGAGGTGTTCACTCACTTCCAGAATTTTAAGGCTATGGTGGAAAAGCAAACACGAAAGTATATTTAGATATTAAGGTATGATGGAGGAGGTGAATACATGTCAAATGAGTTCAACAACTTTCTCAAAAGTCATGAAATTCTATGTCAGTTTTCATGCAGGTACACACCACAACAGAATGGCATTGCTGAATGCAAAAACAGACATATTGCAGAAATAGTAAGAGCTTTGATGGCTGAGAAGAATGTGCCTCATTGTTATTGGGAAAAAGTTGTGCATACTATTGTATACATCATGAACAAAACTCCGATTGTTGTTGTACATCAAGTTACACATGAAGAGAAGTTTACAGGTAAAAAGCCAAACTTACCACATACGAAAGTATTTGGTTGTATTGCATATGTACATGTCCCGAATGAGTTAAGGATGAAGCTTGATCCAAAAGCAGATAAAATGTATCTTCATTGGATACTCCCTCGAGCAAAAAGGGGTATAAATGTTATAGCCCACTCACACGATAGGTGAAGGTAAGCAGAGATGTGGTGTTTGATGAAATGTCAAGCTTCTACGTAGATGCCAAAGATGGACTTGATCTTGAACCAAATGACAAAGAAAATGCTGAAAACTCAAGTACAAAATCTCAAGTTTTGAGTGGACCAGATGAGTCATGAAGCAATAGTTCCAACTCAAATCCATGGAGTGGAAGATTACGTGGAAATTTCAATCTAGCAAGTTCATCAACTACATCAAAGAAAGGTAAAGAAAAACTTTCTGCTGGTAGTAAAGCATCTACAAGTTTTGAAGATTGATGGAGATTCAAGTGGTTCAGAGAAGATCCTTGATGAGGAACTTGGATTGCCCTCTATGAAGACTCCAAGGCCTGATCTAAGCTACATTGTTGGACTTGAAAGTCAATTTATGCAAGTTCCCAGGAGGCCACATTTAGATGCTCTGAGGCATACTCTATGTTATGTGAGTGCTAAATTGGATTATGCATTATTTTATGAAGTTGATGTAGATTTGTAGGTTCATGGATACACTGATGCAGATTGGGATGGTAACATTCCAGATAGAAGATCTACTAGTGGCTTTCTATTCTCACTTGGGAGTGTAGCTATTACATGGAGCAGTGAGAAGCAACCCACTTTTGCTTTGTCGAGTACAAAGGTTGAGTATAGAGGCACTGCAATGGAAGCATGTGAGGCATCGTGGCTAGAGATGCAACTTGCAGATTTAGGTGTGGAAGTGCAAAAGCCTATCAGTATCTATTGTGATAATCTTAGCAGCATACAATTAGCACGGAATCCTATTTTTCATGCTAGAACAAATCATATCGAGATACATTATCACTTCATCAGAAAGAAGGTATTAGGAGATGATATTGATCTTGTTTATGTGAGAACAAATGAGCAGGTTGCTGATATTTTCACTAAAGCACTTGGAGCGAAAAGCTACAGAAGTTTCGGAGGATGTTTGGATTACAGGACATGAAGTTGAGCTTGAGGAGTGTTGAGATATCAAGCTCAACATGCAATGATCCAAGATGACACGTATCACTTTTTCATTTCTCTGACATGTATAATGGTCACGCCAATATATGTCAGCGATAATTCATCGAGCTTTATTGGATTTATCAACGGAGAGTGATGGCACATTTGTTTCTTGCTAACTCACTCATTCGCGGACATTAGGATTTTCCTTATGTATTGTTCTTTATGTATTGCACTTCCTGTATTGTTGTTTTAGCTCATTCTTGTGCATTCCTTTTATGTAATAGAAGAAGAAGAAGAAGATCATTCTTCCTTGCCTCAATCTATGTGTGTGTGTGTGCTTCTCTGTGATTGTGAGTGTGTGTGAGCTCTCTTCCTTATCTCCTTCCTTGTGACAATAAGGTTCTCTCTATTGGACTATTCTCAAAACCATGTGCAACCATGTAGGCATCTATTTTTTCATACCAAGCACGTGGTGCTTGTTTCAACCCATATAATGCCTTTTTCAACCTGCACACCTGGTTTTCCTACCCTTTTTGCACAAAGCCATGGGGTTGAAAAACATACATGTGTGAGAGCTCCATAGCCTTCACACAACTGAACTGAAGACTAACTAGCAAGGCCACACACTAGGAAGAGAGATGTCTTTCCACCCAACCAACCCCTCCAATATATAGCTCCAAGTCCAAGGGGGTAAGTCCCTCTCAAGGGGACATGTGTACCTTCCATCACATGGGTCCCTAAGGTGGTTACATGGTTTCCAAACTTAGGAGATCACATGAAATCACATGGCTTCTAAAAGAAGACTCTCCAAGCTTTCACGTACAAGCCAAGTGGCTAGGAGAAGCTTCCAATCAAGCCTAAGGTACTCAACCTTAGAGAATTAGCCCTAAGGTTCAAGACCCATCTTAAAGGGGTAAATTAACCATAAGTCCCAAGGGTTTTACACCTAGAAACCCAAGGGTTCTACCCCTTAGACCCATGTAACTATACAACATTCTCTCCCCCTTAAAAGCATTTTCGTCCTCGGAAATGAGTGGAGATATATACCTTGAGGTATTCCCCCGTGCTCCATGATCAATCTTCATACCTTTATATTCACGTGCTATCTTTTTTCTTGGTAAAGAAACTTCTCAAATAAATTCATGCTCTTGTAATTGCATGGTCTAGTATATAGGTTGTTTTTCGTGCATAAGAATTTTATGCACTTAGTTCTTTTCTTTATATGTCATTAAACAAATAATGCATGACATTGAGAAAAACTTACCTCATGATTCTTCATACCTTTCTGCTATCACGATGCTATTCCATTGAATAGATGCCATCTTACTTAGAGCTTCTTGGAAAATTAATTAGCAAGATGCTAAATGTATTCACTTATGAAATAAGGAAATCAAACATTCAAGGAATATAATAAAAAGAGTTAAAATACTCCCCCCACAAGAATTCTGGTTGATCTCTATGCAAAGAGGAAGAGGTTTTTGGTAGCCGACGCTCTTGCAAAGAGGTGGAATAAGAGATCTTCATGAGAGTTCATTTGAGGTTGAGAGGGTGGGGGGACCTCCTTGCTCTTTACTACTAGTAAGCCCGAGTGACTCGCCTTCACGATGGGCAATCCAGATGCACGAAGCCTGTTGTGAAACAAACGAGGCCTTGTTCGCAATCGATATTGGAGGCACCCGTCCTGAGAGAGGCAAACCATCCGAGATTCATGATGGTTGCAGTGTTTGTCGACAAGACGAAGATCTTGAATGAATCTACATCACGGTGGAAAATAGATAGTGTTTCTACCCATCTGGATGATGAGGTGAGTTAGCAGAACGATCCTAGAACTGCATCAGTCTTCTATCACGTACTAACTATAGAAGATGTGAGGAGTTGTCGACATGCATTCAAAACCCAATTATAACGTATATTATGAGGTCTCAGCTATGGCGGGTTCTGATGCTTGTAGGTTTAGTTGGTTGCAGAAGGAGAGAATCTGACAAAGCTAGATATTACTCCATCGCCAGAGATAATAGGCGCAGGCATGGAGAAGAACAAGAACTACAAGGTTCAGTCGACAGCTTCGACGGAGAAAGCAATTGCGGCAGCCCAGGAAGGTTGGAACCGAAGGCAACAGAGAATATGCCCGCAGAATCTCATCGAGAGGACACCGTTGTTATCCGCATCTGCTGCAGCATCATCTTCGTCACCAGAGCCGTCTGCCAAGGAAAGGTGTTTTCGGGAAGTCCGACAGAGGCCGTGGGGTAAATAGGCTGCTCAGATTAGGGACGTAGAATATTGCGCGCGTTATTGTGGACTTGTAACGTAGCGCAGAAACGAAGATCAAATCTGTCGACTGCTGCAATGGACAAGACACGTGCATGGGTACTGATAGGTAGTGTGATCGAATCCCGTAATCTACAAATAATGTGTATAATCATTTTGGCTAATCAAACCAATAGCAATGACTGCATACGACGAGGAGTACTTTGACAGAGATGAAGAAGTGCTACAGTAATGCAATTTCGACGCAGCTCAACAAGAGCTTACAAGCAAAGCGATGAAGAAAAAAGTCTCCATAAATCTCAACCTAAGGGCTCTGATATCACTGTTGTGTGAGAGCTCCATAGCCTTCACACAACTGAATTGAAGACCAACTAGCAAGGCCACACACTAGGAAGAGAGATGTCTTTTCACCCAACCAACCCCTCCAATATATAGCTCCAAGTCCAAGGGGGTAAGTCCCTCTCAAGGGGACATGTGTACCTTCCATCACATGGGTCCCTAAGGTGGTCACATGGTTTCCAAACTTAGGATATCACATGAAATCACATGGCTTCTAAAAGAAGACTCTCCAAGCTTTCACGTACAAGCCAAGTGGCTAGGAGAAGCTTCCAATCAAGCCTAAGGTACTCAACCTTAGAGAATTAGCCCTAAGGTTCAAGACCCATCTAAAAGGGGTAAATAAACCATAAATCCCAAGGGTTTTACACCTAGAAACCCAAGGGTTTTACACCTAGAAACCCAAGGGTTCTACCCCTTAGACCCATGTAATTATACAACAATACACTTCTTCATGCAAGTCACCATTCATATATGCAGTTTAATGTCCATCTCATGTACATTCGGACCATGATGATCTACAAGTGCACAGATGCTACAAATAGTATTCATTCGGCATGTAGGTGCAAAGGTCTCATCAAAATCAATGCCTCTTTCGTGTGCATCACCCTTTGCAACAAGCATAGCCTAATACATGTCAACTATTCCATCAGGCTTATGCTTTAGCTTCTATACCCAGTTGGTTCCAATGGCCTTCTTGCCAGGAGGCAAGTCACATAAAGACCAGGTACATTTTTCATGATAGCATCATATTTTGATTGCATAGAAACCATCCAACTTTTAGAATTTTGTGCTTCATCAAATGAAACAGGCTCATTCTCATCACAGAGACTAAAGGTAGCCATAGCATAGCAATCTAATGCAAAAGAAGCACTACGAGAGCTTGAAAGATGATATGATAGAGGTGCATCTAATTTGCTATCACACAAAGTCTACACCAACCATTTTGGCATATTTTTTGCCTCCTCAATATCATCTCTCTCATCAACAAGTGCATCATGTAGATGTGCATCATAAATGGAATGATCTGCATTGAAAATACCTTGATGCAAAAAGTTGATTGTATCTTCAAAAAGTTGAACAAAACTACCCTGTCGAGTTCTACTAAACCTGTAGCAGACTTCGAGGTGCTTATACTAGCGAACCAAAACCTGTATGTATCTTTGGCATAAAAAAGATGAAATTTCCTTCATATGCATTGTGATAGTGCATTTGGAGGTTGAAACAAGCTTAGATCATGATTCTGACACCACAAAACGAAGCAGTTTTGAACTCCTGAGTATGCTCACCCAACTTCGTGCGATTCTCAGACGACTGTGTAACAAAATAACAGCATAGCGGAATAGACTAGTATACAAAGTTGAGAGAAAAAAATGTATAATGAACATAGACACAGACTAAGAGAGAGAGAACTCAAATTCTCAGATTGTCAAGCATAATGCAGTTACAATGATGGTGTTGTCCATCCATGTGCTTCCAATGTGGATCTTAGATGGAAATCTAGATAGACTCTAGATGAAGGGCTTACTAGTGTGCAATGCTATGTAAAGCTCAACCTGGGGCATGCTTAAATAGCTTTTACAAGGAGATTCAGTATAGATAAACGTAGTCAAGAGATACAAAATAGTCCGTAAAATATACAATCTGACAATATCTCCATGACCAAAAGTCCTATTGTCTTGTGTTAGATATGCTCAATACTCCACCCTCATGTGACCACAAATGATCCATGGTGCTCTAAGTTGTAAGGCCCCATTATGAGGAGAAGCCATTATGAGAGCTCGGACATTTGTGGAACCCTAACTTCTAAGTTAGATGAGGTCTATGTGTGACCGTTGATGGTTGTGGATGATCTTTGTGAGCCTAGCCATTAGGTTAGGTAGTGCATAAACTTCCAGGCCATTGGGTTGCCATTTAAGGTGAAAATAAAGGCTCTGTGGCATCGTGTAGTTTCCCGATAGAACCTTAATGGGGGGGTGCAGAGGGGGGCTTGCCCCCTTCTGCAGGGAGATACTCTCGGATTGTATATTTTACTGACTATTTTGTATCTCCCGACTACATTTATCTGTACCTAACCGCCTTGTAAAAGCTATATAAGCACGGCCCAGGTTCAGCTTTAAAAAGCATTGCACACTAGTAAGCCCTTCATCTAGACTCTGTCTAGATCACCATCTAAGCTCCACATTGGGAGCGCACGGGTGGACAACACCATCATTGTAACTACATTACGCTCGAAAATATGAGAATTTGAGTTCTCTATCTCTCAGTCTGCGGCTATCTTTTTCTGCGTTTTTTCTCTCAACTCTATCTACAGGTCTATTCTGATGTGCTATTATTTTCTTACATGGTATCAGAGCTCAAGAGGCTCTGACTGGTGCAGAAGCAAAAATGCAGAGGTCTGAACAACAAAAGAGAGAAGATGTCAAGCAGCGCATCATCATCTACGACTGGGAGTCAAGGTGGTTCATCAACAGGAGTAGGTAGCACACAAGCAGGAGCACCAATGATGCCGGTTATCCCAACGTTGCGGATACGGCCACCAGCCTTCACAAAAGGTAAAACTTGATGGTACGAACTACACCCTGTGGAAGTTCAAAATCACTTCTATTCTTGATTTGTATGAGCTTTTGGAGACTATTCTTGGGACTGATCATGAGCCCCAAGAAAGGCCTGATCCAAATAATCCTGGTCGAATGATTCCTCCTGATGCTGATCTTCTACGTGCTTGGAAACGTAGAAATGCAGATGCACTCTATGCTCTTGTTACAAGTACTTCTGATAGTGTTCTGACTCTCATTCAGCATACTACGAAGGCATGTGAAGCATGGAACATATTGAGAAATCAATATGAAACTCGTAATCAAACATGGATTCAGAACTTGGAGAATCAGCTTGGAGCAAAACAGTTTGCTGATGGGGAGACTGCAGAAGTGTTTATCATTCGCATAAAGAATCTACAAGATCAAATGGCGGAAGCAGGTGTTCAAAAGTCAAGTGAGGAGCTAGCTCGACATTGTCTTCGAATCTGTCCACCTAAGTTTGATGGTTTGGTAACTACTCTTAATACTCAAATCAGAGCTCAACCACTAACTTTTGAAGAATTCAGTGCCTTACTCATGGAGGAGGAGTTGCGGCTCAAGGCAAGGAGTGGTGGTAGCAAAGGAGATGCTGCATTCACAGCAAATGCCAAAGGAGGCAAAACAGACTCTTCAAAAGATGGATACAAAAAGAAGAACAACAAAAAGAAGTTCAAGGGAGAGTGTTTCCACTACAAGAAGAAAGGACACAGAATCCAAGACTGTCGCATCAAGAAGGCAGAAGAGAAGAATGGCTCTTCAAAAGGTGGCAAGGGCAAGGAGTCTGCCAACATAGCAGAAATAGAGTTTGAGTTATTTGTTACGATAGAGGAGGTGTGTCCTCGACTGAAGATTTAGGAACAGATGACTCATGGGTGTTGGACAGTGGTGCATCTCATCACATGACGAGTAGAAAAGACCTTTACGGTTCCTTACAGCCTCTAAGGGAACCCATCACAATAAAGGTAGGGAACAATGCAAGATGTCCTGTAGAGGGTGAAGGTACAGTTTCTTTCATTAACTCTAATGGCGATATCAGAAAGCTTTCAAATGTGTTGTATGTTCCACAAATAAAACGAAATCTACTTTCAGTATCTTCTATAACTGATCAAGGTCATCAAGTATCTTTCAGTAAGACAAGAGCTAAGATTATGGACGGTAACAACAACATTGTTGGGATTGGCATAAGGAGGAACAACCTCTATGAGTTATGTGCTCTTACAGCCACTACAAACATGGGCACATGTGAAGCTTGCATGATGGCAAGCAACAGAGGAAGGCGTTTCCACAAGAAAGCAAGAATAAGGCAAGCTATCCTCTAGAGTTGGTGCATGCAGACTTGTGCAGAAAAATGTCTGCACAGGCCTTGGGCGGATCTTCCTACTTCATGTTACTTGTTGATGACTATAGCAGGAAGATGTGGATGTACTTCCTTCACAATAAGGCTCAAGCTTTTGGTAAGTTTAAAGAATGGCATCAACTTGTTGAAACTGAAACAGGGAAGAAGATGAAGAAATTCACGACAGACGGTGGTGGTGAGTTCACATCAACAAAGTTTGAAGATTTTTGCAAGAGTAAGGAAATCAAGCATCAACTCACAGTGGCACATAGTCCTCAACAGAATGGTGTTGCAGAACATCGGAATCAAACCATCATGGAGATGGGAAGGTGCATGTTGAAAGGAAAGGGTTTGTCTAATCAATTTTGTGCAGAGGCTGTCAACACTGCTATCTACATCTTGAATCAAAGCTACACCAAGGCACTTGATGGAAAGACTCCACAAGAAGCCTACACTGGTAAAAAACCTTTTGTTTCCCATTTCAAAGTATTTGGAAGTGAATGTTATATACATGTTTCAGATAGGGAGAGAAACAAGCTTCAACCAAAAAGCATCAAATGTATCTTCTTACGGTACATCGAAGGTAAAAAGGCTTATAAGTTTTGTGACCCTGAGGCTAAGAAGATCATGGCGAGTCGTGAAGTGGTGTTTAGGAGCAGCCACATGCAATGGAGGAGGAAAAGTGAGCTTCCACTTTATCATCAGGCAAAGGGGCAATCCACTATGAACGTGGCCCAAGAGCTATCCCTTCTACACAAGAGAAGGAAGCATCATCTTCAGATGATGAGTCTGAAAGTCACCAACCTGCCGACACCCAAGTGGAAAAGCCATTGCCACGTTGGGTGAGGCAGCTCTATGATTCTGCAAACCCCATCCCACAGTCACTAGAACAGGTTGCAGATGGACCGAGGCGATCATAGAGAATAGCGGAATAGAGACGGGCAAGCGCCCATATTGTAAACATAGCCTTGATGGCTGATCTCATTCAAGAAGAAGTAAAGAAACCAACCAATGTGCAAGAGGCACTCCATGATCCAAATTGGAGGGCTACCATGCAAGCAGAATACAACAATATCATGAAGAATGAAACTTGGGAGCTAGTGGATCGACCCCCTAAGCGTAAAGTCATTGGCACCAAGTGGGTCTAGAAGCTAAAGTACAAGGTTGATGGTACTCTAGAAAAGTATAAAGCAAGACTTGTTGCACAGGACTACTCACAAGTTAAAGGCATTGACTTTTGTGAATCATTTACCCCAACTACAAGAATGACTACTAACCGAGTAGTACTAGCTGTGGTTGCACATAAGCATTGGCCAGTCTATCACATGGATGTCAAATAAACGTTCCTCAATGGAGACCTCAAGGAGGAGGTATATGTGTCTCAGCCACTAGGGTTTGAGGCTCCCCATTCAGAGAACAAGGTATGTAAGCTGAAGAAGGCATTATATGGGTTAAAACAAGCCCCTAGAGCATGGTACCAATGGATAGATAAGTATCTCTTGGATCTAGGTTTCAAAAGATGTGCTTCTGATGCTAACTTGTATGTTCTAAAGAGAGGAGGGAAGACAATTTTGCTTGTACTCTATGTACATGACCTTGTGATTACAAGGAATGATGATGATCTTCTTCAACAAACAAAAGATGCCCTGCGTTCAGAATTTGAAATGACGGACTTGGGCTTAATGCATTATTGCTTAGGTCTTGAAGTTTGGCAGGAACCAGGGAAGATTTTCATCTCTCAACAAAAGTATGCAAGGCAGATATTGAAGGCATTCGACATGGAGGATTGCAAGGAAATTTCTACACCTATGGAGGTCAACACAAAATTATCTATTGAAGATACTTCATCTCCGGTAGATATTGGAAGATACAGAAAATTAGTTGGAAGTCTCATCTACTTGTGCAATAGCAGACCAGAAATCTCTTATGCTGTTGGAGTAGTAAGCAGGTTCTTTAATAAGCCTTGCCAAACTCATTGGAAGGCAAGCATGCGGATACTCAGGTATGTGAAAGGAACTACTAATTATGGTATTCTTTATGAAGAAGGATCATCTCTGGTCGGATACTATGACTCAAATTGGGCAGGAGATATTGATACCAGAAAATCAATTTCTGGATATTGCTTTTCTTTAGGATCAGGGATTTTCTCTTGGATTAGTAAGAAGCAACCGACTGTAGCATTATCTTCTACTGAAGCTGAGTACAAAGTTGCATGTGTTGCAGCATGTGAAGGAATATGGTGGGAGGAGGATCCTATGGCACATAGGAATACAAGGACAAGAGGCTACAGGGTTGAAGTGTGACAACCAAAGTTGCATGGCCATCGCCAAAAATCCTGTTTTCCATGCACGTACCAAGCACATAGAAATTCAGTATCACTATGTGTGTGAGTTGATTGAGGACAGGGTTGTGGAGATAATCTATTTTCCTACTGAAGAAAATGGAGCAGACATCTTCACCAAGGGTCTTGGGAGAGAGCAACTTCTTCGACACTTTCCAAAGCTTGGGATTGGACCAAGGAGGTAGTTCACCGTAGGGTGGACATTGAGGGGGGGTGTTAGATATGCTCAATACTCCACCCTCATGGTGACCACAAATGATCCATGGTGCTCTAAGTTGTAAGGCCCCCATTATGAGGAGAAGCCATTATGAGAGCTCGGACATTTGTGGAACCCTAACTTCCAAGTTAGATGAGGTCTATGTGTGACCGTTGATGGTTGTAGATGATCTTTGTGAGCCTAGCCACTATCTTTGTCTGCGTTTTTTCTCTCAACTCTCTCTACAGGTCTATTCCGTTGTGCTATTATTTTCTTACATCTTGGACCTACGAGCTAGGGGGGATAGGCCCCCTAGGCCCCGTAGAAGGGGGCAAGGCCCCCTCTACACTCCCCGCATCAAGGTTCTATGGGGAAATCGTGCGATGCCACAAGGCCTTTATTTTCACCTTGAATGGCAACCCAATGGCCTAAAAGTTTATGCCCTACCTAACATGATGGCTAGGCCCACAAAGATCATCTGTAACCATCAATGGTCACACATAGACCTCATCTAACTTAAAAGTTAGAGTTCCACAAATGTCCGGGCTCTCATAATGGCTTCTCATCATAGTGAGGACCTTACAACTTAGAGCACCATGGATCATTTGTGGTCACCTGAGGGTGGAGTATTGAGCATATCTAACACCCTCCCTCAATGTCCACCCTGTGGTGAACTACCTCCTTGGTCCAACCCCTAGCTTTGGAAAATGTCAAAGAAGTTGCTCTCTCCCAAGAGCCTTCGTGAAAATGTCTGCTCCATTTTCTTCACTTGAACAATAGCTTATCTCCATGACCTTGTCCTCAATCAACTCATGCATATAGTGATACTGAATTTCTATGTGCTTGGTACGTGCATGGAAAACAAGATTCTTGGCAATGGCCATGCAACTTTGGTTGTCACACTTCAACTCTATTGCCTCCTATCCTTGTATTCCTATATGCCACAGGATCCTCATCAACCATACTGCTTCACATGCTACAACACATTTAGCTTTGTATTCAGCTTCAGTGGAAGATAATGGTACAGTCAGTTGCTTCTTATTGATCCGAGAGAAAATCCATGATCCTAAGAAAAGCAATATCCGAAAATTGATTTTCTGGTATCAATATCTCCTGCCCAATCTGAGTCACAATATCTGACTAGAGATGATCCTTCTTCATAAAGAATACCATAATCAGTGGTTCCTTTCACATACTTGAGTATCCGCATGCTTGCCTTCCAATGAGTTTGGCAAGGCTTATTAGAGAACCTGCTTACCACTCCAAAAGCATAAGAGATAGCTAGTCTACTATTGCACAAGTAGATGAGACTTCCAACCAATTTCTTGTATCTTCCAATATCCACTCGAGGTGAAGTATCTTCAATAGATAATTTTGTGATGACCTCCATAGGTGTAGAAATTTCCTTTCAATCCTCCATGTTGAATGCCTTCAATATTTGTCTTGCATACTTTTGTTGAGAGATGAAAATCTTCCCTGGTTCCTACCAAACTTCAAGGCCTAAGCAATAATGCATTAAGCCCAAGTCTATCATTTTAAATTTTGAACTCAAGGCATCTTTCGTTTGTTGAAGAAGAGCATCATCATTTCCTGTAATCACAAGGTCATCTACATAGAGTACAAGCACAATTGTCTTCCCTACTCTCTTTAGGACATACAAGTTAGCATCACAAGCACATCTTTTGAAACCTAGATCTAAGAGATACTTATCTATCTGTTGTTACCATGTTCTAGGGGCTTGTTTCAACCTATATAATGCCTTATTCAGCTTACATAGCTTGTCCTCTGAATGGGGAGCCTCAAACCCTAGTGGCTGAGACACATATCTCCTCCTTGAGGTCTCCATTTAGGAGCGTTAATTTGACATCCATGTGATAGACACGCCAATGCTTATGTGCAGCCACACCTAGTACTACTCGGATATTATTCATCCTTGCAATTAGGGTAATTGATTCACAAAAGTCAATGCCTTCAACTTATGAGTAGCGTTGTGCAACAAGTCTTGCTTTGTACTTTTCCAGAGTACCATCAACCTTGTACTTTAGCTTCTAGACCCACTTGGTTCCAATGACGTTACACTTAGGGGGTCGATCCACTAGCTTCCAAGTTCCATTCTTCATTATATTGTTGTATTTTGTTTGCATGGCAGCCCTCGAGGCCGAAATGGTTGTTGCAAAGGCCTCTACAGTGAAAACAGATCATCCTAATCTTGTGCAGGATAAAGAATGGACGTTTACTACTGTTTTCAGTTTTGGCCCATCTTCTCATGAGCAGTGCATGTCTGCAGTAGACTCAAATGTTTGGTACTTTGATAGTCGGGTGACCAAACATATTACCTCACAGCGTAGTTTCTTCTCTTCACTCAAGCCTGCCCCTACAAGGAATATTGTTACATGCACCAACAAATCCTCTTATCCTGTTATGGGAGCTGGTAAGATCATTCTGACTACTACTGATGGTAGCTCTTTTACATTGTCAGATGCTTTATTTGTGCCTGTGATCAAGAAGAAACTTTTATCAGTTTTGACCTTAGCCAATATTGGTTTGGTTGTGAAACTTGTTGATGATAGATGTACAGTTCATGATCTGTCAAATGGCGATGTGATAATTGCTTGTGGCATTTTATCTTGTGGGCTGTATAAGCTCATAGATTATAAAAAATCTGTGAATGATTTAGCATGTGCAGCACATGATTCTCAGGCTATGTCAGATGCAAAGCTTTGGCATGCACGCTTTGGTCATCTAAATTTTGCTAGTTTGCTACGCCTGCAGAAATCTAAAATGGTGTCCTATTTGCCCAAACTTGAGGCACCTAGAAAACATGTTTGTGAAGGTTGTATTTTGGGAAAAATACAGCGTTTCTCCTCTTCAAAAGATGGTTTAGTTCGGGCTACTCAAAAATTGCAGCTTGTACGTAGTGATGTATGTGGTCCTATGCAAACACCTTCTTTTGGAAACTATCTTTACTTCATGACTTTCATTGATGATTTTTCCAAGCATGCATGGGTATATTTGCTCAAAGCAAAGTCTGAAGTGTTTATGTGCTTCAAACAATTTTTGGTTTTGGCTGAAAATCTGTCAGCATGTAAAATGGGCACCCTCCGTTCTGATCGAGGGGGTGAATACATGTCTTCTGACTTCAATGCATTTCTGGCTAAATGTGGGATAAAACATCAGTGTACAGTGCCATATACACCTCAACAGAATGGAGTTGCTGAACAGAAGAATAGGTCACTCATGGAGATGGTGAGATCTATGGTCAAGAGTCAGGCCTTACCACATAGTTTCTGGCTTGAGGCTGTTATGTGTGCAGCATATGTACTTAACATGTGTCCCACTAAAGCACTGTAGTCTATCACTCCATATGAGGATTGGCATGGTCGCAAGCCATCTATTGCTCATCTGCATGTTTTTGGTGCTTTGACATATGCATTAGTGCCTGAACAACATCGTAGAAAATTGGATGATAAAGCACTAAAATGTATTTTTGTTGGGTATAGTTATGAAAGTAAAAGCTATCATCTATATCATCCACATACTAAATGCATTTTGGTTAGACATGATGTTGTTTTTGTGGAATATGCTATTCAGCCATTACTTTCATGTACTAAGGAGAAATCTGTTAGCTCCAAAGACATGTATGATACTTTGCTGCCTCTTTTTACAGGTGGATAATCAGTGCTGGTCCTAATGAGGCAACTTCTCAACCTTTGTAGGTTTCATGTGATGATGCAGATCATTCCATTTTTGATGCAGATTTACATGATGCACTTGTTGATGAGAGAGTTGATATTGAGGAGGCAAAACTATGCCAAAATGATTGGTGCAAATTTTGCGTGATAGCAAATTAGATGCACCTCTATCATATCGTACTCAATCAGGCTCTTATAGTGCCTCTTTTGCATCAGATTGCTATGCTATGGTTGCCTCTAGTCTCTATGATGAGACTGAACTTGTTTCGTTTGATGGAGCACAAAATTTTGAACATTGGATGGCTGCAATGCAATCTGAATATGTTGCTATCATGAAAAATGGTACCTCGTCTTTATGTGACTTGCCTCCTGGCAAGAAGGCCATTGTCACTAAGTGGGTATACAAGCTGAAGTGTAAGCCTGATGGAACAGTTGACAAGTATAAGGCTAGGCTTGTTGCAAAGGGTTACGTGTAGGAATGAGGCATTGATTTTGATGAAAACTTTGCTCCTACTTTCCGAATGACTACTATTCATAGCATCTGTGCACTTGCGGCTCATCATGGTTGGAATGTACATTCGTTGGACATTAAAAAAACATTTCTGAATGGTGACTTGCATCAAAAGAAGTGTATATTTTTCAGCCCCATGGCTTTATGCAGAAAGGGCATGAAAACCAGGTGTGCAGGTTAAAGAAGGCATTATATGGTTTAAAGCAAGCACCATGTGCTTGGTATGAAAAGATACATGCCTGTCTGATTGCACATGGTTTTGAGAATAGTCCAACTAAAAGCACCTTATATGTTAAGCACGCTAATGATGTGCTTGTGATCATTGTGGTGTATGTTGATGGCATGCTACTCATTGGTCCTCATGACATGCACATTGCTGATTTTAAGGCTCATTTGCATGCCTCATTTGAGATGTTTGATTTGGGGCATTTGCATCACTATATGGGCATTTAGTTTGTGCAAGTTGATGGTGGAATGGCTTTGTGTCAAATGAAATATATCGACACATTATTGCAATGTTTTAGCCTTGAAAATTGTAAGCCTATTGCCACTCTTATGGAGACAGGTTTACAATTGAGTCTTCATGATGCTGGAGATGCATTTGATGCTGTTCTCTATCAGCAGGCTGTTGGATGCTTGATTTACTTATGCATTACTTGGCCAGATATTCAATTTGCTGTCTCACAAATGAGCAGGTTTATGCATTGCCCAGGTGTCAAGCATTGGCAGGTAGTTAAGCGCATCTTTCGCTACTTGAGTGGTACTCGACTACTTGGATTGTTTTATCCCACGGGGGGATCACTACCACCAGATTTGCATGCTTTTTCTGACAGTGATTGGGCTGGTTTTTATGACACTCGTGTGTCCACCAGTAGATTTCGCTTCATGCTTGGTAGCTCATGTATATCTTGGTTGAGCAAGAAGCAGCCTACTGTGGCCACTTCCAGTTGTGAGCCTGAGCATAGGGAAGCTTTCACAGTGACTGATGAGTGTGTCTGGCTCAAATGCCTTATGGCTGATTTGGGTGTTGG
Organism: Ceratopteris richardii; assembly: GCA_020310875.1. Taxonomy (NCBI): domain Eukaryota; kingdom Viridiplantae; phylum Streptophyta; class Polypodiopsida; order Polypodiales; family Pteridaceae; genus Ceratopteris; species Ceratopteris richardii. Next base: position 138,851,913 of record CM035408.1, on the reverse strand, counting down.
TCAGTCTTCTACCACCACCATTGACAGTTAGAGCGCATTGGCAGCTACGAGGAACCCTATGTTCCATGCTCACACTAAGCACATTGAGGTGCATTATCGTTATGTTAGGGACATGTTCTTTGTTGAGGAGATGAGCTTGGCATATGTGCCCATGTAGGAGAACATTGCAGACCTTTTTACGAAGGCTCTTTCTAGGGAGAAGTTTGAAGCTTTCCGCAAAGCTTTGGGCTTACTTCCTTTTGTAGATTGATTCCACATAGCTTGGAACTTTCTTATACATGAGTGCTAGCTCCTTGGTCACCGCATCACTCCAGGGGGGATTTGTTGCTATATTTAGGTAGTGATGTGTATGAACAATCTAGGATCACTGGGGCACTTTTTTCCCTCTTTAGGAGGTTTTCCCCCTCGACTTGTATATACGCCAATTGCCTCAACGGGCTACTTATCTTTTGTACATTCTAGTGGTAATACATTCAGTATTGTGTGTTGTGCTCCAAGCTTCTTCTTCTTCCTTGTGCTGTTCACGTGCTTCCACTGACATCTAACTCCAACACCAGTCCCAACAATGTTGTTGTTACTGTCCATAATCTTAGCTCCTGTCTTACTGAAAGATACTTGATGACCTTGATTAGTTATAGAAGCTATTGAAAGTAGATTTTGTTTTATTTGTGGAATATACAACACATTTGAAACCTTTTTGACATCACCATTAGAGTTAATGAAAGAAATCCTACCTTTGCCCTATGTAGGACATCTTGAATTTTTGCCTATCTTTATTGTTATGGGTTCCTTTAAAGGCTATAAGGAACTATAAAGGTCTCTTCTGCTCATCATGTGACAAGATGCACCAGTATCCAACACCCATGGGTCATCCGTTCATGAATCTTTAGTCGAGGAGCACACCTCCTCTATCGTAACAAATAACTCAAGCTCTATTTTTGTTGTGTTGGCAGAATTCTTGCCCTTGCCACCTTTTGAAGACCCACTCTTCTCTTTTGCCTTCTTGATGCAATGGTCTTGGATTCTATGTCCTTTCTTCTTGTAGTGGAAACACTCACCCTTGATCTTCTTTTTGTCGTTCTTCTTTTTGTCTCCATCTTTTGAAGAGTATGCTTTGCCTCCTTTGGCATTCGCTGTGAATGCAGCATCTGCTTTGCTGCCATCACTCCTTGCCTTGAGCCAGAGCTTGTCCTCCATGGGTAAAGCACTGAATTCTTTAAAAGTTAGTGATTGAGGTCTGATTTGAGTATTAAGACTAGTTATCAAACCATCAAACCTAGGTGGATAGATTCGAAGACAATGTCGAGCTAGCTCCTCACTTGACTTTTGAACACTTGCTCCCACCATTTGATCTTGTAGATTCTTTATGCAAGTGATTAACACCTCTATGTTCTCCCCATCAACAAACCTTTCTGCTGCTAGCTGATTCTCCAAGTTCTAAATCCGTGTCTGATTACGAGTTTCATATTGATTTCTCAATATGTTCCATGCTTCACATGCCCTGGTAGTATGCTGAATGAGAGCCAGAACACTATCAAAAGTACTTGTAACTAGAGCACAGAGTGCATCTAGATTTCTACATTTCCAATCATATAGAAGATCAACATCAGGAGGAATCATTCATCTAGGATTATTTGGATTAGGTGTTTCTTGGGGCTCATGATCAGTCCCAAGAACAGTCTCCAAAAGCTCATATGAATCAAGGATAGAAGTGATTTTAAACTTCCATAGGGTGTAGTTCATACCATCAAGTTTACCTTTTATAAAGGTTAGTAGTCATATCCGCAATGTTGGGATGTCCTGCATCACTGCTACTACTATCTATGATGCATCACTGCTACTCCTATCTATGATCCACCTACTCTTGTTGATGAACCACCTTGATTCCTAGTTGTAGATGATGACGTGCCACTTGACATCTTCTCTCTTTTGTCATTGAGACCTTTGCAAACTCTGTGTTTTTACTTCTGCACCACTCAGAGCCTCTTGAGCTCTGATACCATGTAAGAAAATAATAGCACATTAGAATAGATTAGTATACAAATTTGAGAGGAAAAAATGTAGACAAAGATAGACACAGACTGAGAGATAGAGAACTCAAATTCTCAGATTGCCGAGCATAATGCAGTTACAATGATGGTGTTGTCCACCCATGCGCTCCCAATGTGCAGCTTAGATGGCCATCTAGATAGACTCTGGATGAAGGGCTTACTAGTGCACAATGATGTGTAAAGCTCAACCTGGGCCATGCTTATATAGCTTTTACAAAGGGAGTCTGTATAGATAAACACTCTTGGGAGATACAAAATAGTCAGTAAAATATACAATCCGACAATATCTCCACAACTAGAGGTCCTATCGTCTTGGCCTAGGGGTCAGGGGGATAGGCCACCTAGACCCCGTAGAAGGGGGAAAGCCCCCCTCTACACTCCCCCCATTAAGGTTCTATGGGGAAACCTTGCAATGCCTTAGGGCCTTTATTTTCACCTTGAATGGCAACCCAATGGGCCAAAAGTTTATGCCCTACCTAGTGTGATGGCTAGGCTCACAAAGCTTATCTATAACCATCAACAATCACATATAGACCTCATCTAACTTAGAAGTTAGGGTTCCACAAATGTCCGAGCTCTCACAATTGCTTCTCCTCATATTGGGGCCTTACAACTTAGAGCACCATGGATCATTTGTGCTCACTTGAGGGTGGAGTATTGATCATATCTAATAGACTAGAAGGGTGTCGACGATGCCCTAGATGAAGCAGTGACATGCTTTGATACCAATTGTTGGAGTTTGAGGTCTACGGAAGCACACGAAAAGCACAGGGAAGAAGAAGAAGCTTGGAGCACAACACACAATTACAAAGAGAATGTACAGAGATTAGTGACCCATTAGGGTTATAGGTGTCTATACAATATGGGGGGCAAAAACCTCCTAAAGAGGGAAAAAAGTGCCCGACAGTCCTATTGTGTTCACACACCACTACCAAAATATACCAATAAATGTGACCTAAACCTATGCACCCATTGAGTTGTTTTCTCCCTTTGAAATCCTTTGTAGGATGCCCTCTAAGTCTTAAAGTTTCAAGAAGAATTGATAAAATTGATGGAGGATGATACAAGTAATCCAAGGAAACTTTGGGAGGTAGTTTTCCTCCAAAATGGCTTCACACTTAGATATCTAATCTCTATTTTTTTTTTGAGAAATAGAGTATGCTCAAAAGTTGAGTTTCTAGATGCTTAAAATAGATCCTATATTATACTAAATCTTCTTCATGAAATTACAATTGTATATTCTAACATTGAGAACCGTTGAATGTGACTTGTAGTCAACACACTCTACCAACATGATATACACCCTACTAAATGAATTGTTTCTTAGAAAATATGCATAGATTACATTGGGGACAAAAGCCCACTATCTAAAACTATATGATGAGTAAAAAAAATCCTAATTCAGTAGAAAATTACTAGAAAATGTAAACAAGAAACTGTGAACTCAACTCATAGATAGTTAAGCTAGAGTTTGCCTACACATACATAGAGATATGAGCACCTAGAGTTGAAAAATAAGCTATGAAGGGGTGTGCTTAATCTAAGGGCATTCTTTCTAGATTTGAGTGGGATTATTTTCGATGTGATACACACTCTTATTGGTCATGAATCATCCATCCACATGAGTTTTACAAGCCTTTATGTAAACATAAAAGTTTCCTACAATCTATGAAAACCAACCACCAATCAATGTCGGTACACTTTTTTGTAGCATCAACTTTTTGTTGTAATTTGATTTTTTTGTGGAGACTCAAAAGTAAACTCATAAATTTTCAAGACTGTGTTGATTGATCAAGTTTGCAATTCATAATTGTATCCTTTGCTTATGGATGAGATTTGATTTTCAACCATTATGACCTATATATCACATCCGAAAGGATAGAATAAAACTTCTTTTACAATATACTTCAAGTATCTTAATGCTATATTTTCAATTATAAGGTTTGGTATCCTAAGAGTGTTCATGAATTGACAAAACACTCTAACCACACGACATAGATATAGTAATGTGATTGTTGCATAAAGAGACAAGCCAAAAATTGAGTTGTATAATGGGACGTTCTCAACCTCATTTCCTTCCAATGAGTTAAGATTAAAATTCATCTACATTGGGTTGGCCGATGGACTACGATATGTCATGAAAAAAATTGGTCTACAACATTTGTGATATACTTATTTTGTAATAAACATATACCCTTTGGTTTATAAACAATATCTATATCCAAGGAATACTTCAAATCTCCCAAGTTTGATACCTTGAGCTTTGTTCCTAATTCCTTCTTCATGTGGTTAATCTTCTATTAGTAATTTCATTTAAAAATGAGAATATCCACATAAATAAAAATTTATATAGTTGCATTACCTTGCTTTCATGTACAATGATGGATTTTCCTTTCTTTGCTTGTATCCACACTTAAGTACTTAGTTAAGCTTTGATTTCAAGGTGTATAAAATTGCTTGAGGCCATACAAAGACTTCCTCAGAGGCATCTTCAAATCCTAGTGGTTGATTCATGTGTACAACTTCCTCAGGATCTCCATTTACAAAGGCACTTTTAACATCTAATTGGTAATTATTCTAGTGTTTACAAGCTACAATGGCAATCAAGTCCTTATAGAGGATATCTTAGCTAGTAAACTAAAGGTTTCCTTAGCAAGCTTGGGAAAGAAATTTAGCAATTAGTATTGATCTATACCCGAATATATTCCCATCTAAATTCCTCTTGATCGAGTATACCCATTTGTTTCTAGTTATCTCCATCTCCATTTTCCTTGGCACAAGTGATTATGCATCATCATATTCAATTCCCTTGATCCCATACTCCATACGTTCCCTCCACTCTTAGAGCATATTTACATCCTCAAAGAGTACTACTTCTTCCTTTCCATGAACTTTTTCATATGAGCAAAGTTTCTAATCATGAAAGAATCATTTTTCAACATTTTTCCAAGATACCTAATTGTTTCTAGTTTTCTTTCTTCATATTAAAGGGGTATGAACCTCCGATTCCTTGGGATCCTTTTCATTACATTTGAAGCTTCTCCTTTGTCTTCAATATGAACCTCACTCAAGCGCACAAGTACTTGTTCATTCTCCTCTTTCTCTTTGATCTTTGCTTTGCCTTTGCATTCTCAATTATTGACTTCACATGATGTAGGGCTATTCCCAAGACTTCCAATATAAAATGAGTTCATCCTAGGGCCCTCTTCCATGTTTGATTGTTTCTGTTCCACACAATTCTGTGTTGATTTGACTTTCATCATCGTGGTTTTATGTATCTTGCTCATGTTCCTCTAGCTACATAAGTACACTTGGACCATATCATGAAAGTATCTAATAATTTTGAGCATTTCTCAATATCTTAAGCTCTTGATTTTGGATTTGTATCATCATAGTATTTTTTTTTCATCTTCATATCCTATGAAAACACATTTTTGTGTTATGACATCCAACTTATGCCTAAGCTCACTAGGCATATGCATCCAAAGTCCTTGAAATGAGATATATCTCATTTTTTCCCATAAAGTGCTTCATGGCAGGTTGTTAAATGTATATCTCACGGTCTTCTCTCTTGATTTCTGGGGTGTACGAGAGTATTTGTGTCACTTTTTTGATAGACAAATCTGCTTAAGTATTTAAAAATTCTTTGATTTCTATCCCCATGGGGCTGCTTCAACACATGCAAAGCTTATTTGAACATAGAAATGTGCTCTAGATGTCTTGTATCCTCAAAACCTAAAGGTTGAGTCATGTAGACTATTTCCAACAAGTTCCCATTTAAAAATGCATTCATCACATGGTCTGATTCCTTGAGGTGGTCAGTACAATGATATCCCTAATAGATTTCATTCAATAATGAGGCCAAAACTTTCTTGATACTATATCCCATATGATTTGAAAATGATCTTTGGTAACAAACTAGCTTAGTATCTAGTTGTTGTGCCATGTACATTCCTTTTAATTTTATAAAGCCACTCATTACCTATTACCTTCATTCCATCTTTCCTCTAGCTCCCTCATATCTAGTTGGTTCTTTGTCTTTGATGGCATTGGTCATACAAGCATGAAATTTTGCAATAAAATGACCATAAAAGAGATTTGAAACTAGTACCTTATTCTTGTGGCATTCCTATAATTCCTTGGAGCTACTATGAACTTCCTATTCCTCCTCTTCACCAATTCTAATGTTGTAGCTTCCTCTAGCTCTTCCTCGTCCCCTTGTAGGTTTACCACTAGGTAATCTTCTTCATGGTTTTTTGTCTTTTTTGCAATTACTTGTGAGATTGGGCTTTTGGCTCTAAGCCTTCTATCCCAAGTTGATGATGTTCTAATTGTTGAAGTGCTAGGATCACTTAATTTCGATCTTCCTTGAATCTTCTCTTCATATCTTCTCTCTACCTTCTCTACGTATTCTTCCTACAATGCCACCTTGAAGCATAGTGGGGTTATAAGATATCAAATATCACATTGGAAATAGTGTTATAACATCTATAATCCTTTCTAATCAAGAGAGTAACCAATAAAGATACACCTCTCTCCTCTTACATCAAGCTTTGAACTAAGTTCTTATGGGGCATGTGCATAACATACACATCCAAATATCTACATGTTGGAAAGATGATATCTTCACACTCCAAGATCCTTCGAGTGTCATTTAATTCAACCCATAGGTTGGATAGTTATTCATAATATTAAAAACAGTGGACATCATCTACCCAATAATATAATGAATCATTCATTTCATTTAGCATGCTTCCTATTATCTCTCATATATGCTTGTTTTTTTGCTTTTTGCTACTCCATTTCTTTTTGGGGTCTAAGAGAAATCACAAATCCCATGGGAGTCACCTTGGATCATGATGTGGTGGACTCGATATCTCAACATGTAGATTGGGGATAACCAAGGCTAAAAAGGACCCCAATTTTGTTTTCCCATTCACAATGAGCACAAAATGGTTGACAACCTTAGGAAGGATTCTATAAGATGACTAATAAAATATTGGCAAGAGTTATATTTGGGTGCAAGGTGAGTAGACAAATAAAATCTTTTATTCTATTTATCTTAAACACACTCTCTCTTTTCTTTTATTTCTCTAATAGAGAAATGTTGAAATGATTATGGAAATGTAGAGGTGGAGATGAAAAATTTATATAATAATGTTTTATAAAATTTATAGGGAGGGATTCCAAGGCTTGTGGAGGGCATCTCCTCTCCTAGGCCAACTTGTGTAGATTCAAACTCTTGCCAATCATGTAATGGCCTCCTCAAGAAAGTCTTCTTGCTAGAGGCTATTCTTTTTGGATTTTCTTTTTGTGTTTTTTCTAACATGTTAGAATTCTTTTCTCATTATTTTGGGATGAAAATAAGGAATATTATATTTCTCATATATTCATTATAGATCCATTTCTCCATGATTAATAAAATCCACATTTGATGTTGGTGTGCATTGATATTTAATCTTCTCTTCAACCATTGGAGGGTGCATGGAGTAATGGTAACACCTTGATCCTTTGGTTGAAGGTCTAAGGTTCCAGACTTGTAGATTCATTCACATGAACCCCTAAATATGGAAGATCAAGCGGTTCCCTTAAGTATCTTTGTTGTTTGTTCAGATTGACTCCTATAAAAAAAAACCATGAGATCTTGGTTCGCACTTAATGAAACTCTGATTACAAAGATATCCACTATTAATGTTAGCAATTGCATAAATGATCATAACATAGGAAGATGGCTTGGGAATTTCGGTATGTTTATTATCTCTAGGGTCAAGATCTTAATATCTACTAAAGAAAGAAATGGGGATATTTTTATCAACCAATATCCTTCATAAATAACTCTAAAAACACTCATAGAATCTTAAAAAACCTTCTTCTTCTTCTTCTTCTTCTTCTTCTTCTTCTTCTTCTTCTTCTTCTTCTTCTTCTTCTTCTTCTTTTCTAGGTGTTGGACTTGCTTGGCATACACTTTTCTTGACTCTCAATGGATCCTCATCTAGTGATGTAGGCGCTCTTGGAAAAGTCTAAGAAGATGACCTATAAATATAAGTCTAAAGAATTGTTCATAAACCTGGCATCATCTTTAAAGATATGACCAAGAGATCACCCAAACCACGAAATTTCCAGGAACAGGAGCTAAGTTATCCCCTTGACCTTGGGGCTAATGTTCATGCCATTGGCAGACAGAGAGGAAAAGCCATTCACGATAGAGTCTTACAATGACATGGCTCCCCTCGAGGACTTGTATACAACACTTGATGACACTTGATGACATGAGGGTAAGCAACATAGGAGCAATGGGGACCATATACCTATCCTAGCTTCTCCAAGTCCAAGCTATCTTCTTGTGGGATGCCTCTTTCCCCCGACTTTACAGCTCCTTTTTTCATTTTTTAATATATATATATATATATATATATATATATATATATATATATATATATATATATATATATATATATATATATATATATATATATATATATATATAGAGAGAGAGAGAGAGAGAGAGAGAGAGAGAGAGAGAATTACATAACAATGTAATCAATCACACAACGCTTTTGCCCAATTGTTGTTCTTTCATGCTAAAAACTAAACTATGATGCATTTAGAATTGACCTTCGATATCCATTGATAATTAGACACGTAGACCTCTACCCTCGAGTGAGAACCAATCTCTTCTCTTATGCCGTTCCAAATTCGTTAGACACTTATAAATATTACTCACGTACTCCCACACACATTCTCTCTCTTGTACTTGTTTTCCACTAGACTCTAGTTCTTCGATCAATTTGAATATTCACAATTACGTTAAAGAAAAGCAGCTCTCTCTCTCTCTCTCTCTCTCTCTCTCTCTCCCCTTTTGCATTGACAACGTGCCTCCCTTATTCACATATATGCGGCATACCTTTATTTGGATGACATCACGGCAACGATAGAGAGAGGGTTTGGATAAGGTACCATTTATGACAACTAACAAACTTCATGAACTTTCTCCCTAACCCAGCCATTAAACAAGGTTGCCCCTTGCTCCCTTCTCTTTGCTATTGTCAATGACTATCTGAGATGGTTAGTGAAAGACTATCTGAGATGGTTAGTGAAAGACTCTATGAACTTAGGGGCCATAAAAAATATAATCATTCTCGATTTCCCTTCTCAACTTGGTCTTCAAATGTTTGCTGATGACACCAATATGTGCACAAATGCTGATGATATCTATGTTACCAATTTTCTGAATTGTCTTCATACTTTTTGTTTAGCTAGTGGATCCATGGTAAATCATAAAGAAATTGGGTTCAAATCTTCTAGTAATGTCATTCCTACATGTGCTACTAATATTGGTTGTGATATTTTGAAGGAAGGTGTTGTTTTTAGCCTTCTTGGCATTCCTATGGGTTTCAATGTTTCCTTTTAGCAAAGATGGGATTGGATCCTTTACAAATAAAGGACTAAACTTTTCAGATGGTATAATTGTAATACTATTATACTTCTCTGCTTCACAGAACCTTTATCTTAAATCATTTCGTTTTTATGGGGTGGACTTGACTAACAAAATTCCCAAAGTTTCTTGGTCCACATGTTGCTTACCTAAAAGGGAATGGGATTGGTATTATGTGCCCCTTAAGGATGGTTGAAAACCTTGTTGCTAAATCGGTTTTAAGAAGTATACATTCCAATGATATATGGGCTATTCTGGTTAAAAAGAAGGTTCACTTGTTTGCTGTGAGAGGTTAGAGAGCTTGAAATAACAATGATCTCTGGATGTTATTACCTCCCCCTAGTAGTACTGTCTTATTGGCAATGATCTTACTATTAGATTTTGGCAAGAGTGGATGAAAGTGAAGGATTTTTATTCTCTTAACTTTGATTTTACTTGTAATATAGTTTTTTTCCTTCAAGAATCACCTTGGAATGGCTGATTAGCTCAGTGGAACAAGAATCAACCATGAATGAAAGAACACAAGTGCTATAAATATGGCTTTAGAACTTGGAACTCCTTCCTATAGGATGGTGAGTCGATAAGTGTTGATTTCTGGATAGCACTTCCTAATTTCTCTATCTCTTGTATCCGAGTCCTTATCAAACTCACAGGTCTTTTAGAAGAGAAGTGGTACAACTGTAAGAGAAACTATAAGAGAAGGAACATGGATATGCAAGATCTGGCAGAAGACATGTTTTTGAAGTTCAAAAGATGCAGAGGCATTATTGCTATTATTTACGAGAAGCTAATTAAAAGATGAAAAGTTCAATGGTCCATAGACAAGTGGAGATACAAATTTTGTTGCATTTGGGATTTTCCTTCTTCAATAAAGCAACCTTACCTTCAGTGGCTAATTATTGACAATGGTTTCTGGATTGGTGCTAGAACAAAAAAAAGTAATATTAATGATGGTTGATGTTACTTCTATGGCAGGGAGGAAGATTTACATCACTTGTTTGTGGAGTGTCCTCATGCCAAGAAATTTTGGCACTACTTAAGACCCTATATGAAAATTAAGAAGATTTTCACTCTTGGTCAGCATAGACTTCTTCTTGGAAATGCCTACCATATGGACATTGCCCTCTCGTAGTTCTAGAGAAGCCACACTTTATGGTTAACATGGCTCAACAGATATCACTCGGTTTTTCAAAGAGGGGATTTTTTTTTTTGTTCTCTCTAAAGAAGGTGTTGGGCACTTCACGGTGGGACTGTTTGAGGCACATGAAAGAAGTCTTGGAGCCTTCATAGAGTTTCCAATTGATTCTAAAGGCTCACCACCATCTACATGGAAGGAAAAGCTTCTTTCTATTTATTCTGTCGATAGGTTGCTAATGTACCTTAATTTTGGCTTTCACTGCCCTCTTTGTAATATTCCCCAGTGATTTTGACATGGATGGGATCCAACACCCTTGAAATTTTTGCTTTATGTTCCCATAGGTGATGTATGGGCTCTTGCCCTTGCTAGTTCTAACATTCATTCATTAATATTACCTTTTCCGTTTCCTCTGAAAAAAAAACGATAGAGAGAGGAGAGAGATTCTCTAAAGAGAGAGAAATTCTTTTGGTCAAGGAGCGCGACATGAGAATTTCATTTTTCGTTACATAGCATGTCTTTCCTTGTATATTTAACCTCTACCTCTACACACTAGCATGAAGACGATCTACAGGCATTGAGCCTTAGACCTTCTATCCAAGGTCCAATGTATCTACCATAGCACACTTAACCTCAACATAAAATGCATTTTATCTTTACCCCCTTAAAAAAAAAAAAGAGGAAGTTAAACCGAAGATTAATTTCGTTTGCTTAAATTCATTGAAAGGATAATTGTACAAATGAACTGTGTAGTACCAAGGGACCTCCTCTATTCCACAAAGCAAGCGTTAAGATTGTCTGAGGGCGATACAACGTTGATGTCTACATTGGTCTAAGGCTAATACGTATCAACTGTAGCTAGCAGGGGTTGAACCCCCGCCCCCGTATCAAGAGGCAAAAAGTCAAACCAATTCAGTTAATGAGCATCGACGATTCGATCTCAAAGGCATTGATTAGACTCTTATTGCACTGCGTAGGCTATATCTTTCAGGGTTTTTGCATTTATGGACTCCTCAAAGACTCTTAGAGCTATAAAAAAGTGTTTGTATTCACAAGTACCATACCCTTTTCAAGGAAAAGAAGGTAAGGTTGACGTGGAGAAGACCATTACCTCACGTGCAACTACGATCATATGATATGTCGCCCCTCGGGCCTCGAAAAGAACAATCGAGAAGAAATAGTGCGCTCCGACATCCCTTTCGTGGGTACAAGAAAAGGAAAGCTCGCTTTCTTTGATTAGTCACAGCCAGCATTCATTATATATTTCTATGCCCTCTTCTCTCTCCTCTCTCTACCTATTATTGACATAAATGCAAAAAAGTAATAAATAAAGATATAAATTACTCATATTTTGGCAAGGTTGACCCAAGAAATCTTTTATATTGAAATACGTAAATTTGTGTGCTCTTTATCTCTACCATGTTTGCTCCACTAGAATGAAGACATCTCTCTACATTGCATGACGTTTGGAGCTGACCACACACATACTCCTACCTCACGATTTGTATTCTTATTTTTTTTAATAGGAAAATTCGATCGTCCGATTTACTCTTTTTGGGCAAATTCGATCGGGCCATTTACGGCGGATTACAATGCACGGCAGCACAAGATCGCCAGCCATCTAATTCAATGAGTTTTTGACATTTGTCATCAACCGTTCACAGAGTGTGGAGGCACAGAAAATAATTTTGTCCACGTCACGGAACAAAATGAAAAAATTTGTTCCAGCCTCCCCCCCTCGCCCCTTGAGCGTTCAAGCTTCCATGTCATCCCAAAAGAATATTATTTTAATATTGTTGAACTTTCAATAGTGACATGACTGAACAAGTTCTTTGCTATCTCGCTATTCACACGGTGCAGCGGTACAAAATAAGCATTCTGCAGTTTACTCTCTATTTGAACATCCAAGTGACAGCAGCACTAGTTTTTCCTCTGTTCCATCCGGAACATAGCGAAAAATACTCCAGGTTCCGCTAGGTTAGTGTGAATTCAGCCTTACTCTTTCATTACACTTGAAATTTGAAAGAACAACTCATGCTTCAAAAGATCTTCTTTATCCTCCATTTTTTAAAAAGTGAACATCAAACGGATGTAGAGGTTTTGAACCTTGGGCATTCATTCCAAGATCGAACACATGTACCACTGCACCACAGCCCCACACTCACCATATCCAAATGCTCATGTCATTAACTCCCCATACATCTTCTTTTTCATTACAAAGATTGGCACATGTTGTGGGAGCCTAGAAGTGGCTCAAACGACAAATACCAAGTCCTATCCTCAAGACCTAGCAATTGCTTTCCATGAATTGACTATTAGCAAATGCATCCTCTTGTGTCCAGATTCCCTAAGTGGTTTGGTAAAGCTTTGGCCTCTTGAGGCATAGGTATAGAGTTCAACTCCTAAGCTAAACATGTAATGACTTTGGCCAATTTAAACCAATTGTAACCCAGTTTAATCCTTGTTTTGTGGGATATGAGGGGTCCCGCAGGTATTATGCCCATTCACTATATAATTGTTCTTTCGAAGTTAAAGCTTGGAGAAGTAGGTGCCTATCAAGCCTTCTTAAAGGAAAATGCATCCTCTTGTAGTTTCCCATTGGTTAGGGATCAAGCAACCACTAAGAAAGCATGGTCTCTGGGCCAATTAGCTCTAAATGCCTCTTCCTATAGTTTTCCTAAAGAGGGGGAGCATCATCCATACCAAAATTCAAGTGAGTTGTAAGAGCTCCAACAATGCCATGGAGGGATCGTGGGGATTCCAATTGCTTAAGATCTCCCATATGAAGCCATTTTTTGTATAGTATGACCCATTTCACAATGGGGCTCCTAAATAAAAGGGTAAAATGAGACTATTCCAGCTAGTTCGACAATTCCTCCAAGTATGCATTCACAAAGGGCGACAGAATTTCAAGCTCCAATATTCATTGAAATTTGGTGTGACAGAAAAACAAACTTTGGAGTAAAGTTAGGGCGCATATTTGATTTTTGCTAGCTGTATTGCCCGTTTGGCCATTTGAGACCTTACAATGAGGTCATATATTTTACTAGACCTTCAAGAATTACACTAAAAATGTAAAATACAAGTACTATGTGTAGATAATCTTCAAAATTGAAGGGCATGGTAGACCATCAAAAGCTTTGAAGATGGCAATGTACAATTGGATGTCCTCAACCCGAAGAGAAGGGTTCCGCTCAATGTGAATACAGCCTATATGGCGTGTGATCGAGTACTAACTATGAACTTGTCGGAGGAAAGGTCCACATCCAATTTGGGAGATTGGTGTGGGTATTTTAGCCAAGATTAGTTGGTTGAGAGGGAGTGCTCTAGTGGGGCTATGAAAGGAACCCTTTTAACAAACTCGATTGATGTCATTTTTTCCAATTCATGCCCGATATTCCTCCTGCAGGATGACGGCCGATCGCCGGTCAAATCACAGTGACAGCCCACCTGTAATCTGACCAGCTGGTGATCGCCAAACTCCAGCTGGCTGACGTGGCACCGAGCTATTCGTGAATCCAGCCGTTTTTCCTCGATAAATTTTATTAATCAATTTCTTTTTTTATTAAATCCAATTAATCGATTTCTTAATGCTACCGTTCCCCTATCATTTCTTACTTGGTTCAAAGCTTTCCATCAACACACACCAACTATAGCTTTCATTGAAATCTTTCCCTCCGCTTCTTACAATGCCGCATCCCGTGTAGGGAGATCGCTGCTTCCCCCCTCCTCGTGCACGCAGCCATGGAAGCTAATGCTGGCCTGGTGGCTGGCTCCTACAAGCGAAATGAGCTCGTCGTTATTGCGCCCGAATCTCATACGGTGAGTCGCCTTCTCCCATTGCCGTTACCTTCTTTCGATTCGAAACCTGTATAGCCTATACGCCTCTAGCGTCACATTCGTGCTGTTAGCGGATAGGGCCGCACAATGTGATCATTTTTCCAGCCATTTGTTTTTCGATATGCGCAAATGACTCAGACAGATCGCACAAGGAAGATTCATATTGTGGATCCTTAACCCTCACTCCACCCTTTACGAACCTCCCTGATTACAATGGATTCTGTCAAATACAAACGATCAAATTCTGCATATAATTCAAAGCAGATCACATCTATAATAATCACGATGTTTCCAGTCCAAGCCCAACAAGTTTACTCACACTGGACGGTCGAAATAATAATATCTCATCTTGTCTCGCGTGAAAGATCCTTCTGGTACATCCTTCAATGTTTAGGAATCGTCCCAATCGCATAAGAACTGGTTTTCCTCCGATTACTTGGATCTGATCGGCATGTATACTCTCTTTCTTTGAATTTGCCTTGTTTCGTTCACGTCAGCAATGGGACCAGCAGCATACAACGATTTTGCATATTCTAATCACTAATCGCCTATATTTCGTTTTTTCATATTGTTTGATTCTGTTTATATATTAAAAGTCGTTCATTCCGTCATGTTTTGCAGCCTATGCCGGTGCAGCATTTGAGCAATCAGATTTGTCAGATCTGTGGTGATGATGTGGGAGAGACGGTGAATGGTGACCTGTTTGTCGCATGCAACGAATGCGCGTTTCCTGTCTGCAGACCTTGCTATGAGTATGAACGGAAGGATGGGAATCAGGCTTGCCCTCAATGCAAAACAAGATACAAGCGTCATAAAGGTAGCATTCATTGGGTTCTTCATGATGAATTACATCACTTTTCGTGCATTAATGCTGGAGCTATTGATGCTCGCAGAAAACGCACTAATCTGGAAGTTTCTAATGGTAAATTAAAAAAAAAAAAAAAAAAGGGAAGTTCGGCCTTTTTTTATTTTTTAAAGGAAGTTCAGCCTTGGAATAATTTTGATCATTTTTATCTTTCGTTGATTATTTTCTGTTTTTACAATCTTGTTTATAGAAAAAATATCTGTAATATTCGTTTCCAACTAGTGGTACATCGTTCTTCTCTTCTCGCTCCCTATATTTTCTCTAATCGACAGTACATAGAGTAATCTGACTTCTCACGGTGAGGCAAGTATTTTCCTCAGCACTCCAGCAAATTCACACACGGGCTGCGGCGAGGATCATGCTCTCTTTTTCTTTTTCTCTTTGCTTATCATTACGTTGTTTTTCCGACTAATTGTATTCGCTATAAATAAGGATGTATATATGCGTAAGAACTTCAAAGTTTGATTCCTAGAAGCTGTTTGTATTCTCAAATCTATATCGCACATGCCTTATATGTGAACTTTCTATAGGAAGTCCCCGTGTTCTTGGTGATGAAGATGAAGACGATGTTGATGACTTGGAAAACGAGTTCAATGTGGATAAAAGACAGTCTGCAGTGTCGAAGGGTAATCATTCAGCCGACGAAAGAAACCATATTAAAGATCAAAGCATGCAAACAGTTCCTCAAGTGCCTCTTCTCACCAACACTAGATATGTATGTTCTTCTTATACACAATCGAGTCTCAATCTTCATCTTAAGGTTGAATGCTATAGTTTAATCACAAAAACTGTGTGCAGGTTTCTGGTGAACTAGATGGCGTGCCTTCTGAATATGGTGGCAAACGTAGGGCATACACAGATTCAAACATACCCAGTATGGTTTTTTTTGAGAATGAATTTATCCTTCTTCAGAATTCTATTTCTATCTTTCTAGCAGATACTAAAGTATGGGGATGAGCGGGCCTGTGTGCCACCATGCACGTGTACTGTAGGATCTGGCCGTTTGTGGCCGAATACTTCAAATCTTAAATGATTTCTTCTTTACCAATAGTTCCTTCATGTAGGTTCTGTGGAGTCGAGGAGCATGGATATGAGCAGAGAGTTCAGTCCCTATGAATTTGGCGATATAGCTTGGAAAGAGCGGCTTGAAAGCTGGAAATTAAAGCAAGATAAAATGCAGATGACAACGACAGAGAATGATCATGCTGGAGGTGGAGGGATCGGTCACGATGATCCCGGACAAAACGGAGAGGCACACATGTACTATATTTACTTCTCGATCCCAGTTTCATTTCTTTCTGGAGGGGTAGAAATGTGCAAGTAAATGTGTAGGGCTGATATTTAATATTCTGCTTCTCCATGACGTGACCCTGCACAGGAATACAGATGTGAGAGGGCCTCTTTCAAGAGTGGTGCCGATTCCATCCTCAAGGATTACTCCTTACAGAATCATAATTGTGCTGCGGTTGATAATTCTCGCTTTTTTCTTGAGATATCGAGTCCTCAATCCAGTAAACGATGCATATGGACTATGGCTTACCTCTGTTATTTGTGAGATCTGGTTTGCGATTTCATGGATCCTGGATCAGTTTCCGAAGTGGTTGCCTATTAATAGGGAAACATTCTTGGATAGGCTCTCTCTCAGGTTAGAATGATATCAGATGTTTATTTGACCAAAAGTCGAATGTGTGCCTATGTTTTCTTTTTAATATGAAAATGAAACCATATAGTTGCACTGCTGAACAACGTATGGCAGGTTCGAACCTGAAGGAAAACCTTCACAGCTTGCTGCAGTCGATGTGTTCGTTAGTACAGTGGATCCTCTGAAGGAGCCTCCTCTAGTTACAGCAAACACTGTGCTATCTATTCTTTCCGTAGATTATCCAGTAGATAAGGTTTCTTGCTACGTATCTGATGACGGTGCAGCCATGTTGACATTTGAAACCCTGTCAGAGACTTCAGAATTTGCTAGGAAATGGGTTCCTTTCTGCAAAAAATTCAGCATCGAACCTCGCGCACCCGAGATGTATTTTTCTCAAAAAATCGACTATTTGAAAGACAAAGTTCAGCCTACATTTGTAAAAGAGCGCAGAGCCATGAAGGTTTTTTGAGCATTGGTTTGAGTCTAAGTTAAACTTATATTGTATGGATTGTGGCCTGAGAGTGTTGTTTGCTTATCAGAGAGAATATGAAGAGTTCAAAGTCAGGATAAATGCTTTAGTTGCCAAGGCGCACAAAGTGCCTGAAGAAGGGTGGACAATGCAAGATGGAACATCCTGGCCAGGGAATAATACTCGAGATCATCCAGGAATGATACAGGTAGGAATCTGGAACGAATTTTAAGAAGACAACTTCTGTCGATTGACGATGCCCCTTGCAATGATTGATACGTACGTTGGCAAATATTTTTCAGGTATTTTTGGGTCACAGTGGAGGCCATGACATAGAAGGAAACGAGCTCCCTAGTCTGGTCTATGTCTCTAGAGAGAAAAGACCAGGATTCAATCACCACAAAAAAGCTGGTGCGATGAATGCTCTGGTGCGTATTTTCATGTTGCTTGATCTTCGAGTACTTTGTAAGCCTAGGTTTTCTCTGATCATATGGAGTCACGTGTGTGGCAAGCTCATACCTCCAAGCTTTTGATTTGTCAAAGGTGCGAGTATCTGGAGTTCTTACAAACGCTCCATTCTTTTTGAACTTGGACTGCGATCATTACATAAACAACAGCAAAGCTATCAGGGAAGCAATGTGCATCTTGATGGATCCAGAAGTTGGCAAGGGTGTGTGTTATGTCCAGTTTCCACAAAGGTTTGATGGCATTGATCTGCATGATCGGTATGCCAATCACAACGTGGTGTTCTTTGATGTAAGTTACGACAGGGCATTCAAATTTTTGTAGAAGTTGAGATTCAGTGGTCTAATTCCATGGGATCTTCCCTCTCATTTGCAGATTAACTTGAAGGGTTTAGATGGCGTACAGGGTCCGGTCTATGTGGGTACAGGGTGCTGCTTTAGAAGACAAGCTCTCTATGGACACGATGCTCCTTTTGTTGATACTCCATCAAAAGATGACTTCATCACACGTGTTTTCTGTGGTCCACGCAAGAAGGGAAAAGCATCCAAATCTAGGGGATCAAATAAAAAAATACCAGCAAGAAGCGATTCATCTATACCAATGTTTACCTTGGAAGAAGTTGAAGAGGGTGCAGAAGGTAGTTAACAGAAATCATCATGTTTTTATTATAGTTGCACTTGCATTTTAAGAGGTGATATGACAATCACATGTTCTTTTGTAAACGCAGGATATGATGATGACAACAAATCTTTATTATCTCAAAAGAACTATGAGAAAAAGTTTGGCCAATCGTCAGTTTTTGTTGCCTCAACTTTCTATGAAAATGGGGGAGTTCCACAGTCTGCTTCTCCATCATCTCTTTTGAAGGAAGCCATATATGTGATCAGCTGTGGCTATGAGGACAAAACAGACTGGGGCAAAGAGGCAAGCATCTCAAAATATTCATTTGCTGTCTGACAGTGGAGTGTAGCTTTCTTGTGGTAACTCATGTCTCAACTTTGCAGATTGGTTGGATTTATGGATCAGTGACGGAAGATATTTTGACTGGTTTTAAGATGCATTGTCGGGGCTGGAGATCCATATATTGCATGCCAACACGTCCAGCATTCAAAGGATCAGCCCCAATCAATCTTTCTGATCGGTTACATCAAGTGCTGAGATGGGCTTTAGGTTCAGTCGAAATATTGCTGAGCAAGCATTGTCCCTTATGGTATGGGTATGGAGGCAGGCTGAAATGGTTACAGAGGTTGGCTTATGTGAATACAACTGTCTATCCCATCACATCTTTACCATTGCTGGCTTACTGTACCCTTCCTGCTGTCTGTCTCCTCACTGGAAAGTTCATCATTCCCACGGTAAGAGATGAGTTTCCCCAGGGATGATCAGTCAGAGCAAATTTTATTCTCTGAAGCAGACTATTTTCATGAATTTTAAATTCTTGATAGAAGTTTTTTTGTTTTCTGGTTTGGTACCGTGTGTTGAACTTTACAGATTAGCAACTTTGCGAGCCTTTGGTTTATCTCTCTCTTCTTATCCATCTTTATCACTGGGATACTGGAGATGAGATGGAGTGGTGTTGGAGTCACTGACTGGTGGAGAAATGAGCAGTTCTGGGTCATTGGGGGTGTTTCAGCCCACTTATTTGCTCTGTTCCAAGGTTTACTTAAAGTTCTGGCAGGCATTGACACAAATTTTACTGTCACTGCCAAAGGTGGTGACGATGAAGATTTTGGCGAGCTTTATATCTTTAAATGGACCACCCTGTTGATACCTCCAACCTCCTTGATTGTGGTCAATTTGGTGGGTGTCGTTGCTGGTATCTCTGATGCCCTGAACAGTGGCTACCAATCATGGGGCCCCCTCTTTGGAAAGCTCTTCTTCGCATTCTGGGTCATAGTCCATCTTTACCCATTCCTGAAGGGATTGATGGGCAGACAAAATCGCACACCTACAATTGTTATTGTGTGGTCGATACTTTTGGCTTCCATTTTCTCTTTGCTTTGGGTAAGAATAGATCCTTTCACCTCACAGACACCGACAAACCAAGGAGGATGTGGTGACAATTGCTAGTCACAAAGAAACCCCAAGGCTATCAACGTAGAGTCTGGCAAATAACCTACGATGCATCTCATAAGGATTGATCTGTGGTTTGTGGAATCCATTTCCATGGGTGGATGACATCTCGTATCCAGCTCAAAGCTTGGTATGAGTACGAAAGTTCTGCCATTGGAAGCGGACAAAGAGGGTTACTTGACCCAGTTTATGGTTTCCCTTTGATATCAGAATATAAACGCCTTCCAACAACAGCAACATTTTCAGGCAAAGGCCACTTCATTCATTCAACTATTGGGATTAAGGTATTTGATTGTGCAGTGAGATTATCAATCTTGTAAACATTTCATATTCACATCGGATTTTTGTCCAGTAGTCATGGTCAAGTGAACATCTCATAAGACCATGAGGTTTTCCTGACTGTGTGTGCCCCTCAGTTTTCTATGGAGGCATGAAACTATATTTGGTTCATGCCTAAAAGTTGTACTCAACCTATTATTTGTTAATATTTCATAATGATTATATTATTCCTTAAGAAATGAGTTGAATCATTAGACAGGTACCTCAGCGAGGACATCCTTACTTTACCAGTTTTTTGTTATTTTAATGTTTGTTTTCAAAAGAGAGTCTCTGAAAGAAAATGACCATACTAGGCTAATGTTGCCTATAAATGTTCCTTGAACAGTTCGAAGCTTACTCAATGTTGCATTGAAATGAAGAAATTTAATCATATTCTGTTAACTGCTTGAATAATCAATAAGTAACGAGTCTCAATAAGGGCTTATTGATCCTCGATCCGAGCAATCATCCAGCTTGTTTCTAGGATCCATGTCGCATTATATGGTCCGAATAATGAATGATTATATGAATTATACATCACAATAAGCATATATTCATTTACAAACTGATTCATTATATATATAAATTTTTTCTTTGAAGCTTTGTAATTGGAAGCTTTTCAATCAGAACACATTTCATGTGAAAAGCTTTTTGATCAATTGCTTTTTCTATAAACACCCCTTTCGAATGAAAGACTCCAGAAAAGAAAATCGGTGGTTTCGACCCGCTACGTGCGAGGTATAGGCTGCATTGGAAAAAACATATATGTATGTATTTACGTCTCTCTCTCTCTCTAGTATATATGTGTATGTACATACATACATACATACCTACCTGCATACATACATACACACACATATATATATATATATATATATATATATATATATATATATATATATATTTATACGTAAATACGTACGTACGTATGTACATACATGCTTTGTAGGTATGTACCCACCTATCTATGTACGTACCTACATACGTACATACATACATACATGCTTTGTAGGTATGTACCCACCTACCTATGTACCTACCTATGTACCTATCTATGTATGTAAGTACATACCTACCTATCTACCTACCTATCACATAGGAAGAAAGTGAAAAGAAAAACAAAGTGGGATAAAAAGGTTGCAAGCAAGTGAATGCTCTTCATCAAATGACTCAAGGAAGTCCCATATCTTCTCTTTTTTCATTCATGGCACGAGAAATTATGAACAATCGAATATTCCTATAGAACTTTGTTATCCACGAGACTAGATGCTTTATTCACACATGAAAAGAGCATCTCAAATATGCATTGAAATTATATATGTAAGAAAAGTGTGAATCATGCTAAATGGCAATTTTTCTCATAAATTTAAGGTGTCCAATAGTTTTCAAATGATTTGTTTTTTACTCACATTTGTTCTTCGGAGTTCATAGTAAGTACATAGCTCACGTTTGAAGAAAGTACATCCCAAATTTATTAGGAAAACCTTTAAAGTGGCATGTTTCTTGATTGTTTCCAGTCGGTGTCCTCCTAGTGCTGGTTAACCTTGGATGCATGCTACTGTTTGGTTGAATGGCCTATTTCAACGATTTTTAGCTTGCTAAAATTTTCATCTCACAACTTTCCAAGAATATAAAGATTACTAGAATCAGAAAATATTTTAGTTTTTTTGCACAACAAAGTAGTGTTCAATCTCTATGATTCGGCAATTTTGAAGATGGAGTTGGTAGCTTCGTCGACAATCTTTTGGCATGCTCACACTTACAAATGTGGAGGGGAAGTATGTCTTTGCATTTTAACTTATATAACATGCTGGAATTTACGCGAAAGACTTAGGAAACGCTTGGAATTGTAGCTTAGAATTAGTTTATATAACTCAAACTGTTGTAAACATGTAAATTACAAGTGCTTCTTCTTTCGTATAGAGATTTGCCCATGGAGGAACCTGATGGATGTATTTGTATATGAGGAGGTGGGAAAATCCTATCTTGAACATTTGCCAGTAATTTTAGACAAGGATGCACACAATATCGACCTTGAGCGTTGTACTTAGACGAGGGAACAAGTGCATCAAAGGAGAGAACATGGGTGGGTGCATGTGTACATGCACACACACAATTTACCAGTGTTCCTTTGCCATCTGCTTAGTTGCACCCCATGAACACATAGGATAATTGCATGTATTCTCCATGCATGAAGAAGAATAAATCCAATCTAATTATAACAATTAGAAAAGAGGATAAAAGAGAAAGTCATCATGAGGATAAGTATCTTTTAGTGTTGGAATTATTCCAAGGGGTTTAAATGAGAAACATAACAAGGTAAACTCGGTAGTGATTGTAATCAACCAAGTTATATACAACCCACCTAGGGGTTGAAATGATTTGAGCACAAGAAAACTCCTTAAGATTAGATACGAGTAAAGAAAGAGAGTTAAGACAAACTCAAGTAGTTCTAAAGTAATCATCAATCCATGAATACTAGTACTTAAGTCTTATCAATGGTGTAACCAATATGGATATCACTTCTTTGAGAGATCTCTAGCTTTGGAATCTAAGAAACATTACTGGATGCTTATGTTGGAGTTCAAGGTCTTCGAAAGTACACGAACAACACAACAAAGAAGAAAAAGGTCAGAGCACAACACAACACTCAATGTGTTACTAAGTGAATGTTCAAAGATAAGTCACACATTAGGGTTATAGGCATATATATAGGCTAAGCGGAAAAACCTCTTAACGAGGGAAGTGCCCTAATGGTCCTAAGAGTGTTCACACAGATCTCTACTAAAATATATCAACAAATCCCCCCTAGGAGTGATGCAATGAACAACAAGGAGCTAGCACTCATGTATAAGGAAGTACCAAGCCATGTGGAAAGAGATCAATCCACAAAAGGAAGTAAGCCTAAATCTTTGTGAAAAGCTACAGACTTCTCCCTAAGGTGAGCCTTTGTGAAAAGGTCCTCAACATTATCCTGTGTGGGAACATAAGCCAAAACGATCTCTAGTACAGAACATCTCCCTAACATAATGATAGTGCACCTCAATGTGCTTTGTGCGAGCATGGAACACAAGGTTACTCACAATTTCCAATCTACTCTCACTATGAGTGAAGATGGTGGTGGCACAAGACTGACCAACACCCAAATTAGGAAAAAGGCATCTGAGCCACACACACTCAATAGTCACTATGAATGTTGCCCTATACTCAGTCTCACAACTAGAAGTGGCCACAATAGGCTGCTTCTTGCTCAACTAAGATATGCATCAGCTACCAAACATGAAGCAAAATCCACTAGTGGACACATGAGTGTCATGGAAAATAGCTCAATCCGAGTTGAAAAAAGCATGTAAATGTGGTAGTAATGATTCCCCCTATGGATAAAACAATCCAAGTAGTTAAGTATCACTCAAAATAGCAAAAGATGCACAATGCTCGACATTTGGGCAATGCATAAGCTTGCTCATCTCAAAGACAACAAAATGAATATCAAGCTGATTTATGCATAAATAAAGCAAGCATCCAACAACTCTCTGATAGAGAATAATATCAAATGCCTCTCCAACATCATGAAGACTCAACTGTAAACCTTTTTCCATGGGACTCGGAATAGGTTTGTAATTTTCAAGGCCAAAACACAAACATAATGTGTCAATATATTTTGTTTGACACAAAGCTATTCCCCCATCAACTTGCATAAAATGAATGCCCAAATAATGAACCAAATCCGACATCTCAAAAGAGACACGCAAATAAGTCTTAAGTTCAACAATATGCTTCCCATTAGGACAAATGAGTAACATGTCATCAATATATACTATGATGATTAGATGTACATCATATGCATGCTTAACATTTAAGGTGATCTCAGTTGGATTGCTCTCAAAACCATGTGCAATCAAGTAGGCATGTATCTTTTCATACCAAGCAAGTGGTGATTGCTTCAACCCATATAATTCCCTTTTCAGTTTCCACATATTGGTTTCATGCCCTTTCTGCATAAAACTGCAAGGCTGAAACACATACACTTCTTCAAAAATGCAATTTTTAATGTCTAGTTGATGTACATTCCAACCATGATGAGCTTTAAGTGCACAAATGCTATGAATGGTGGTCATTCGACGTGTGGGAGGATAAACTTTGGCAACAAGCCTATCTTTATACCTATCAATTGTTCCATCAGGCTTACGTTTCAACTTGTATACCCATTTAGTTCCAATGGCCTTTTCACCTAGAGGTGAATCACATAAAGATCAAGTACCATTCTTCAACATAACATCATATTCTGATTGCATAAAGCCATTCAATTTTTTGAATCTTGTGCTTCATCTAAAGAAATAGGTGCATTATCATCACAAATACTAGAGGCAACCATTGCATAGCAATGTGTTGCAAAGGAAGCACTATGAGAGCCTAAATGTGTACAATATGACAAAGTTTCATTTAATTTGCTATCTCTCAAATTTTGCACCAACCATTTAGGCATTGTTTTATCCTCTTCTATGTCAACCCTCTTATCAACAAGTGCATAATGTAAATCAGCATAAAAAATGAAATGATCTTCATCATCATGTGGAACCTATAAAGGTTGAGAAATCACCTCATTTGGACCAACACTTGATTCTCCACCTTTGAAAAGAGGAAGCAAAGTGTGATACACATCTTTAGAGCTAACTAATTTCTCCTTGGTACATGAAAGTAATGGCTAAATTGCATCTTCCACAAAAACAACATCACAGACAAGAAAAATGCATTTACTCTATGGATGATACAGACGATAGCCTTTTCTTTCTAAACTATATCCAACAAAAATACATTTCACTTCTTTATCATCCAATTTCATGCATTTTTGTTTACGAAGTAAAGCATATTCTAGACAACCAAAAAGATGTAGATGAGCAACATATGGCTTGGGACCATGCCAAGCCTCATATGGAGTGATAAATTGTAGTGCTTTGGTGGGACACTTGTTAAGTACATATATTGTTACACGTGTGTTCCTCGAGTAGCTTTGATGTGAACCTTTTCCCTATACATGGGCACTTTTTACTCTAGTGCTGGATAGAGGTTTTTTCCCCATGTTACCACATACTTGATACTCTCATATGTGGTGGTTCTTTGTACTTAGGGATATTATTCAGCTCTTACTTCAGTTCAATTCATCATCAATAGAGAGAGCTATTCTAGCTATCATCTTCTATGTGTGTCTTGTTGTGTTTGTACTCCTTGTGTGTGCTTCTCATGTGTCTCTCACACTTCTGCACCCACCCAATAGGTGCCTTGGGACCCCCATTTTGAAGCCATTCGTGCGGTTAGAATTGCCATCAGAGTGACGGTTGGTGAGCTCAAATTTCAGCATTCATTTCAGCTTTCGTTGAAGTAAAGATTTTGTCACATTCTTGTTCTTTTGTGAAATGAATTGTTTGGCATGCTTCAAGCTGAAGATAAGCTTGATGGGACCAACTATCCAATGTGGTATTACATGATGAAGCATGTTCTTATTGCCAAACAACTTTGGAACATAGTGGCAGATGTAGATCAAAGATTCGCAGGTGCTTCTACTTCACAGTCCACTGTCACAGATGGAGCTTCTTCTTCAAGTATAGTGGTTTCTCCTTCTCCACCTACACAGGAGCAGCTTAGATGGGATGGAAAAGATGCTCAAGCTCATGCTTTGATTGCACTTTCTGTGAAGCGTCATATAGTTCCACACTTCGGTCATGTTCTACATCACGATAGGCATGGGACACTCTTGCTTCTTTGTATGCCGTGTGTAATAAGGCACATGTTGCATACTTGAGGAAGCAACTTGAGGATGTATGTATAGCTGAAAATGAGTCGGTGGATGTGTATGTGACTCGCATCAAGGACTTGAAAGAGAAATTGGCAAACATAGATGAGATTATTCCGGATGCATCACTCATTTCTACATTGTTGAAATGATTATCCGAATCTTTTCAAAGCTTTGTTACTACACTCTGTTTGGTTGCAAAAGGGAATCCTAATATGTATGCATTTGATGAGGTTATGTCTCTTCTTTTACAAGAAGGGCGATCTAGAGTGAATAGGAGTGGTTTGATTGAGGGGACACGAAAGGTTGGTCATACTATTGATGAATGTAGAAAGCTTGCTAAACGCAATGAAAAGAAGAAGGAATCCAGCATGTCTATTGCTCAAAATTTAGCAAATGCAAAGAATGATGAAGCTAACATGGCTCAAGATTTTTGGGCATGTGTTGTTACATGTCATTATGATGCATCTTTGCATTCTAAATGTATGGTTGTGAGTGAGGCTGATTCGGATTGGTTATGTGATAGTGGTGCTTCAAAGCACATAAAATCATGCAAAAGATTTTTTGCCTCTTTGAAAGATGCACCCAAAGAAGGACATGTGGTGTGTGTAAACAATGCCTCTTATCCTATCATTGGAGTAGGAAAAATTAAGTTTATGGTTGCAAATGGAGGTGTGATTTTCTTGAAAAATGCATTGTATGTGCCCGATATAAAGAAGAACTTAATTTCAGTTCCGTTGATTGCCAAAGCTGGACTTCATGTACACTTTGTTGATGATAAGTGTATGGTTCATTATTTCAGCAATGGTGATGTTATTGTGATGTCCGGTACATTATGTAATGGCTTGTATCGCATGGATACATATAAGAGGGCTGCATCGAATGCCTTGGTTGCTCATACTTCTTCCATGACTGAAATGGAGCTTTGGCATGCTCGTTTGGTCACTTAAACTTCAATAGTTTGCTTTACTTGCAAAATAAGGACATGGTTATTGGCTTGCCTACACTTGAGTCCATTGAAAAGCATGCATGTGAAGGTTGCATTCTTGGAAAAATGCATCGTGCTTGTTTTCCAAAAGATAGTCATACACACACTACAAGAAAATTGCAGCTTGTTCATAGTGATGTATGTGGTCCCGTCAAGACTCCATCTTTTGGGAAGCATGTATATTTTGTTACCTTCATAGATGATGCTACTCGCCATACATGGGTGTATCCTATGAAAGCAAAGAATGAGGTATTTTGTTGCTTCAAAGCATTTTTAGCTATGGCTGAAAATTTTTCTTCACAAAAGCTTTTGACTCTACGCACGGATCATGATGGTGAATACATGTCACATGAATTTAATGCTTTTCTTCATGAAAGAGGTATTTCACACCAATGTACGGTGCCATATACACCTCAGCAAAATGGTGTTGCCGAGGGTAAAAATAGAACTCTACTTGAAATGGCATGATGTATGGTTAAATGAAAGCATCTTCCTGATAAGTTTTGGATGGAAGCGGTCATGTGTGCAAACTATGTGTTGAATCACTCCTTATGAGGCTTGGTTTGTTGGTTATAGTGCTGAAAGTAAGGGATACCAGTTGTACATTTGTACCATCCATTGACGAACTAAATTATTGTCAGTCGAGATGTGGTATTTGCTGAAAATTCAATTTTCCCTCTACTTGAATGCAAAAAAGAGCCAACAGTTAGCTTACAAGATGTGTTCGATACACTCATGTTTTTGTTCCAAAATGGTGCGCTTGACTATGGCCATGTAGATCATCCAACTGAGGTTCAAAGGGCTGAAAAATTCCAGAAAAATAGTGTTGAAAATGTAGAGAATTTCCAGCCAAACATGGCTGAAATTTTTCAGTCAAAAATTATCAAAACTGCTGAAAATTTCTAGCCACATGTGGCTGAACATTTGCGTCAAAGTATGGATGAAAATGAGCATGAAATTCAGCCAACACATGATGTACATGTTGATGATGTATTGCATAATGAATGCATGTCTATAAAGAGTGCACAATCTACGCCAAAGTGGCTGAAACAAACTTTGCAAGATAGCAAATTGAGTGCACCTTTACTTGTAGAACAAGATCAAGCTCTCACCATGAATCAAGTAATTTTGTGGATTATTCTCTTATTGCTACAACATGTAATGAAGAGCCACTTTCTTTTGAAGATGCATGTGACGATCCAGAATGGATGAGTGCCATGCAATCAGAAATGGATTCCATACATAGGAATGGTACTTGGGAGTTATGTGAATTGCCAAAAGGAAAGAATGTCATTGGTACAAAGTGGGTTTATAAGATTAAGAGAAAATCTGATGGTACCATTGATTGCTACAAAGATAGATTGGTTCCCAAAGGATATGCGCAACAATATTGACTATGAGGAAACTTTTGCACCTACTTCATGCATGACTACCATTCATACCCTGGTTGCATTGGCTGCCCATCGAGGTTGGAAGGTACATCAATTGGACATAAAAATAGACTTCTTGAATGGTGATTTGCAAGAAGAGGTATATGTGAAGCAACCTCCTGGATTTGCCATGAATGGGCAAGAGCATATGGTTTGTCGCTTGCGTAAATCCTTGTATGGTCTCAAGCAAGCTCCACGTGCGTGGTATGACAAAATCCATAAGCACTTGATTGCTCTTGGCTTCACATGTAGTCTAATTGAAAGCACACTCTATGTACACAAACAACTCCTATTTATACCAAAGGTCCAAGGGGTGCATGTTTTAATATTCATCCATGTGTCCTTCTAAGTGTCCTTCATGTGGACACTTTCCAAAGAAAATCACATGGTTTCTATTTCAATTGAAGCCTTCACTTCACGTATGAGTCAAGGTGTCACTTGGGAGTGCTTCTCCCAAGACTAAGGTTCCTTTTACCTTAGGATAATTATTCCTAAGGTAAAAACCCTTCAATTGAGACTTCAATTGAACAATCCACTTTAGCTATGAAAAGTGCCCTGTACTCAACTTCACAACTCAATGTTGCCATTGTAGCTTGCTTCTTACTCAACCAAGATATGCATGAGTCTCCAACGAAAAAGCAATTACCACTATTGGACACACAGGTATCAATACAACCTACCCAATCACTATCTATAAAAGCATGCAAGCATGGCTTAATATTTATGCCATAAAAGAGACCTAAACTCAAAGTGCCTTTTAGATATCTAAAGACACGTTTCACTGCTTGCTAATGCTTAGTGTCAGGGCTATGCATGAATCGATTCAACTGGGAAACTGCATACTGTATATTTGGCCTTGTGTTGCATGCATATATAAGACATCCCATAGCTTGTTGATAAAGAGAAGTGTCAAATGCATCACTAGAATCCTCAATTGAGAGCCTTAATCCTATCTCAACTTGTGTAGAAATTGCCTTGAAATTCTCAAAGTCAAAATGCTGAAGTAGTATTTCAAGATACTTTGCTTGATGCATAACAATTTCCCCCTTAATGGATATAAACTAGATGCCAAGATAGTAGCTCAAAAGAACAAGATAAGTGACATCAAAAGTATGATGAAAATTAGCCATAAGAATTTCTACTTTTGCATCACATGACCTAGTCAAGAGTATGCCATTGACATAAAGAACAATAAGATGAGCCCCATGTTTACGTACATATAGTGTGCTTTCAATTGGACTACATGTGAAGCCAAGATCAATCAAATGCTTATGGATTTTTTCATACCATGCACATGGAGCTTGCTTGAGACCATACAAGGATTTATGCAATCAACAAACCATATGATCTTGCCCTTTCATGGAAAATTCAAGAGGTTGCTTCACATAAACCTCTTCTTACAAATCACCATTCAAGAAAGCTATTTTTATGTCCAACTGATGTACTTTCCGACCTCGTTGGGAAGCCAATGGAACCACAACATGAATGGTTGTCATGCATGAAGTAGATGCAAAAGTTTCCTCATAGTCAATGGCATATTGTTGCACATATCCTTTGGCAGCCAATCTAGCTTTGTAGTGATCAAGGCTACCACCTGAATTTCTCTTAATCTTGTAGACCCACTTTGTACCAATGGGATTTTTCCCTTTTGGTAATGCACATAACTTTCAAGTACCATTCTTGTGTATGGAATCCATTTATGATTGCATAGCAATCATCCAATCTGGATCGTCATATGCATCTTCAAAAGTAAGTGGCTCTTCATTATATGTTGTTGCAATAAGAGAATAATCCACAAAATTACTTGATGCATGGCGAGAGCTTGATCTTGTTCTACTAAGTAAAGTTGCACTCAATTTGCTACTGTGAAAAGCATTTTCAGCCATTTTGGCATACTTTGTGCACTCTTGATAGACTTGTGTTCATTATGTAATATATCGTCAACATGTATATCATGTGTGGGCTGAATTTCATGCTCACTTTCAGCCATATTTGGCTGGAAATTTCCAACAGTTCCGACCATTTTTGGCTTAAAATTTTCAGCCATGTTTGGCTAGAAATTCTCTACATTTTCAACTCTATTGTGTTGGATTTTTTCAGCAGTTTAAGCCTCTATTGGCTATCTACATGGCCATAGTCAAGCACACCACTTTGCAATAAAGGAATGAGTATATCGAACACATTATGTGAGCTACCTGTTAGCTGTTTTTTGCATTCAGTTAGAGGGAAAACTAAATTTTTAACAAATACCACATCTCGACTCATAATAATTATGTTCGTAAATGGATGTTACAAATGACATCCATTACTCTCAGCACTTTAATCAACAAATATACATTTATTTGCCTTATCATGAAGTTTGTGATGTTGTTGTGATGGCACAAGAGCATATGCCAAACATTCAAACATGTGCATATGACTAACCATAGGTTTATGTCCATTCCAAGCCTCATAAGGAGTGATGAATCTCAATGCTATTGTAGGGCAAATATTCAACACATAGTTTGCACACATGACCGCTTCCATCCAAAACTGGTTAGGAATGTGCTTTCCTTCAACCATACATCATGCCATTTTAAAGAGTGTTCTATTTTTATGCTCAACAACAACATTTTGCTGAGGTGCATATGGCACCATATATTGGTGTGCTTTCATGAAGAAAAGCATTAAACTCATGTAACATGTATTCAACACCACTATCTGTGCGTAGAGCCAAAAACTTGTTTGAAGAAAAATTTTCAGCCCACTTTTTCATTTCTCTCACATGTATAGTGGTCATGCCGTTATATGTGAGGGATACTTCATTGAGCTTTACTAGATTCATCTACTAAGAGTGATGGCACATTTGTTTCTTGCTAGCTCACTCATTTGTGGACATTAGGATTTTCCTTATGTATTGTTCTTTATATATTGTACTAGTTGTATTGTTATTTTTGGTCATTCTTATATATTCCTTTTATGTGATAGAAGAAGAAGAAGAAGAAGAAGAAGAAGAAGAAGAAGAAGAAGAAGATCATCCTTCCTTGCTTTGATCTCTATGTGTGAACTCCTCTTTGAGTGTAAGAGTGTTTGAGTGAGCTCTCTTCCTTATCTCCTTCCTTTTGCCATGGCATCAGAGCTAGTGTGGCTATAGAGAGCTTGTGGAGAACGCCAACAATGAAGAGTACATGAGAAGGCATGGAGAAAGCGTGATTCACAAACGACCTCACATTGCTATGAAAATTGGCATGAAGGTCACACACGGTACTCCACGCAGATGCTACAGAATACATAGAAAACACGGTACACAGGGAGCACAAAGATATACTTCTTAGGTCTTACAAATGCGGTCAAACATCGAGTCTGTGATTGACCAGGCCACTATATGTTTTATTAAAGAACATATACAAGGAAGTGTTCGGTGGCCATTTGGCCTTTCACATGGACACTAACGGTAATAATCTCCCACTAAAGGCCAATATGGCCAAAGTAACTATGGGAGAAAAATAAAGAATGATAAAGAATACGTGAATGTAAGTATACAAACTATACCTCCCACCTGATGGGCATGTTACACAGTATACAAGTGACTGTGTAAGATCAAGAATCAAGTAACCCCCATCAAGTAACAGCAGTATCAAAAGTTATCCTGTGGTAGAGCTTTAGTCAAAGCATCTGCAACATTATCTCGAGTGTGAACCTTCTCAAGAATAATGCGCTCAGTGGCTAAGCAATCTCTAATGAAGTGACACCTCACCTCAATGTGCTTGGTCTTTGCATGATAGACTAGATTCATAGCCAAAGCAATAGCACTCTGACTATCACAGAGCAAGCGAGGTACATGCTAAGCTAAACCCATATCACAAGCAAGAAGAGAAAGCCACAATTCTTCCTTACATGCCTCACCTGCTACAACATACTCTACTTCTGTGGTGGAAACAATTGTACATTATTGAAGATGAGATCTCCAAGAGATAGCACCTTCAACAAATGAAAAATGTACCCTCATGTAGACTTACGATTGTCTACACAACCAGCATAATCAGAATCTGTGTAACCAATAATGGATGCGTTCCCTCTACCTAAGCACAGGCACTTGTCCTTAGTGCCACTCAGATTCTCAAAATCATCTTGACCGCTTCCCAATGTTTCTTGCCAGGATTACACATATATCTGCTCACAAATCCCACTACAAATGCAATGTCTGGTCTCGTAGCTACCATAGCGTACATGAGACTGCCAACAACAGACTGATAGGGAATTTTGGTCATGAATTCCTTTTCCTTATCTGATTTGGGGCAATCATCCTTGCTCAATTTCACATATGTGGGTAAAGGTATACTCAATGCCTTTCCACCCTACATATTGAACCGGTGAAGTACTTTGGATATGTACTCACTTTGAGACAAGTATATGCATCTTTTACTCCTATCACGAGTAATGTGCATGCCAAGAATATGTTTGGCATCCCCCAAATCCTTCATATCAAATGTCTGACTCAACTTCTTTTTGAGAACTGACAAATCATAAGAGGATTCCCAGCAATCAACATATCATCGACATAAAGTATCAAGCATATCAAGCTACCATAGGAGCATCTCTTTGTGTAGAGACAATGATCTTCATTGCTTCGAGAATAGCCTTGAGATTTCATAAAAGCATCAAACTTTTGGTACCATTGTCTAGGGGACTATTTAAGTCCATACAAGCTCTTCTTAACCTTACAAACTAGACTTTCCTTGCTAGGAACTACATAACCCTCTGGTTGTTCCATATAGATATCATCTGTAAGATCTCCATGCAAGAAAGCAGTTTTCACATCCATTTGGAATAGCTCTAAGTCCTCCATTGCAACGAATCCAAGCAACATGCACAGGGTAGTCATCTTGACCACTAGAGAGAAGATTTCCTCAAAATCAACACCACATTGTTGCTTACCCTTTGCAATGAGTCGTGCTTTATACTTTGGAGAAGCACTATCTGATGTGAATTTCAGCATATATACCCATTTACATGGTAAAGCTTTCCTGCCCTTTGGCAAAGTTACTAAATCAAAAGTACCATTCTTCTAAATAGAATCCAACTCACTCTTCATGGCACGCTCCCACTTGACATGATCCTCTGTCTGCATAGCCTCTTTGTAGCAAGAAGGCTCACCGACATCTGTTAGCATTACAAAATCTAAACCTAGGACATGTCTATCAGGTGGATGTGAGATAGGTGTAGAGCGTCTCAATGGTTGCTGAACAGGAACATGTGTAGACTGATCTGAATGGACATTCTCTTGAACATCCCTATGCGCAACATTTCTATGCATGCTAACTAGAGGACTAGTATCCTCAAACACCACTCTTCTCACTTCAACCTCCTTAATGGGTTGTTTATGAATCTTAGACTTATTGAAAATGACATCACTACTTCTTATCACTATCCGTGTTTCAGGATCCCATAAGCGATATCCAAATTGTTCTTCTCCACCATATCCAAGGAAAATGCATTTCTTTGACTTATGGTCCAACTTTTGTCTAAGATTCTTGGGTATATGAACATATGCTTCACACCCAAAAACTCGAAGATGATCATAATATGGTGGCTTCCCAGTCCACAACTCTTGAGCCACTTTCAGACCTTTGGCAGTACTAGGTGAAAGGTTAACCACATGAATTGCAATCAATATTGATTCTGCCCAAAAGCCTTGTGAGAGGTTTGCATGATGCAACATAGAGACTACTCTATCATGAATAGTTCTATTCATCCTCTGAGCTACACCATTCTGTACTGGGGTATAAGGAGCTGTAAACTCTCTACGAATCCCTCTAGAAGCAAAATGAAAAGTAAAGTACTCTCACAAAACAAAGAATGTGTGAGACACAAAATGAGTAGACCATGAAATGGGTAAACTCATGTGGATTAGAAATGAGCTTGCCAAGAGCATGGAGTAGGCTCCTCAAGCTTCTATACAAGTACAAATGAGGATAGAGGCCCTCCTTTTATAGATTTGGGAGAGGCTCTCAAAAGTACATCATATGTGGGATAAGTCTCCTAAAAGGAGAATGAATACAACTGGTAGAAGCACATGGCAAGGTACCCAAATACAAAGGAAATACAATATAAAAATGGAAATAGACTAGAAATGGAGTGCCTCTTGGATACAAAATGGAGATGCACTCATGCGGATACAAATGTAGATGAAGTAGAAGCAATCATGTCGTCAACACCCCCTCTGCAGCTCCATTTTGGAGTGTATGGAGGCTGCTAGGGTATGTGAGAAAGGTCCACCAAGAATGTATCAGCAGCAGCAACATGAGTACCAGGAAGTCGATGTCTGGGAATCCATAGCCTCCAAGAGGTATCGATCATGCGGGATCACCAGGTACTCCATAATATGTACACCAGATGGATCAAGCGAATGCTCCAGAGGTAGGCCACCAACGAGGTACAAGAACGAAACAAGATCTCACTGGATGAGATCACCTCCATGTGCGATAGGTAGGATGAATCCATGTGGTAAGTCGGAACCTCCAAAGCTTTCACCATGTCCACCACACTATGTGTAGTGCCAAGAAGTAGTTCCTGCAAGAGTGAAACATAAAGCATGAAGCATAAAATCATAGTCATATGGTAGTACATCTGTATGCTGAAGTCCTTCATGGAGTGTACAAAGTCCTGATGTGTGTCGGTAGAACCTTGGAAGCCCCCTCTGAACCGAGAAGCTGCCTCAGAATAGGATCCAATTGAGTGATGAATCCAAGTAGATGCAGGAGTATCTTGTGGCAAGTGAAGAGATGCTGGACTCCATGAATGGAAAAGTACATGCTCAGAATGCTGCAATAGACGAGGTAAGTGGACCCTCGAAGATAGGAATGGAAAATGACGAGTCACTAATCCTGGAGTAATGCCCAACTGAGGCTGAGGGGAAATATAACCCTTCGATGATACGATAGGTAAATCCATCTGAGGGATAAGCTGAGATGATATCTATGATTCCGCCTGCTCCAAAACTGTATCATGAACGGGAAAGTCATGTACAAAGAGAGCATGCTCCACATAGTGTGACTGTTCAGAACTAGAATCCCCCTCTGAATCTGAAATGGGAGGATCCAAAAGGGATGAATACTTAGAGTATTCATCAAAGGTGCAGTCTTTGGTTACTGTAACTGAGTGACTCTTTGAATCATAGAGTTTGTATGCCTTTTGTCGCTCATTGTACCCGATGAAAATGTACTGCTTAGGCCGAGCATCATCATGGCCTTGGACGTAGGCATCACTACCAAAGATGCGGAAATAGCTTACACTTGGTTTCTTTTGAAAGTAAGCTTCAAATGGTGTTTGGTTCTTCAAAACATTTGAAAAACCTCTATTCTGAATGTGTACTGCTGTCTGTACTGCTTCACCCTAATACTTTAGTGGAAGTTGCTTTTGTCTAAGCATTACTTTGGCCATTTGGATCACACTTCGACTCTTTTGTAATGCAATACCTTGTTGAGTATCTTGCTTGGCTTGATACTTGACTCCATGTTGCTTCAAGTACTTGGAGAAGTTTGGGTTGACAAAGCTACTATCTCCATCAGATCGGATGATCTTCAAAGAACTTGGAAAGTCTTCTTCAACTGTTTTGGTCCACTCCTTAAACTTGGAAATGGCATCTTTTGTATGCTTGAGTGAATAAACCCATGTGTATTTGGTGAAGTCATCTACAATCAGGAAGAAGTAAATTGACCCACTTAGAGAAGGTGTACTCATAGGTCCACAAATGTTGATATGGACTAATGCTAAGGGTTTATTTGCAGAAATGGATGCATCTTTAGGTGAAGAGAAAGATGTTTGCTTATCACATGATTTGCAATTCAATTCCACTTGTGCAATCCTGGGTAGACCTTTGACAAGATGATTGGAAGAGATCTTAGCTAAGCAAGAGCTATGTCCAAATCTACAATGTTTTGTCAAATGCCACCATGAAGAGGGTGAGAGGGTGGGAGGGAGGGGAAAAATGGGATTAACGAGCGTACAAAATGATGAAGGAAAGGGTGGGAGGGTGGGCAAATGGGCAAAATGAGTCCCAAAAATTGATGGCAAAAGGCCTCTCTCAATGAGGAGAAAGCACGCCACCAAAATGAAGCACCACCACCAAAACGACCACCAATCGCACCACCAAGACCTCCACCTAGCGCTCTGATACCATGTAGAGAGTACGCATGCGGAAGCAAAATGAAAAGTAAAGTACTCTCACAAAACAAAGAATGTGTGAGACACAAAATGAGTAGACCATGAAATGGGTAAACTCATGTGGATTAGAAATGAGCTTGCCAAGAGCATGGAGTAGGCTCCTCAAGCTTCTAATCAAGTACAAATGAGGGGAGAGGCCCTCCTTTTATAGATTTGGGAGAGGCTCTCAAAAGTACATCATATGTGGGATAAGTCTCTTGAAAGGAGAATGAATACAACTGGTAGAAGCACATGGCAAGATACCCAAATACAAAGGAAATACAATATAAAAATGGAAATAGACTAGAAATGGAGTGCCTCTTGGATACAAAATGGAGATGCACTCATCCGGATACAAATGTAGATGAAGTAGAAGCAATCATGTCGTCAACAATAGTAACCAAGACCAAGGTCAACATCAGAATCATGTAGGAGGTAGAGGAAAGTTTCAAGGTAGGGGGAGCCAAAGAGGCCGTAGAAATTTCCAAAGAAATGATTCAGGTAATGACAGTAAAGAATGCTAGAATTGTGGTAGACTTGGACATTTTGAACGTGTTTGTAGGTTGAAGAATCAAAATGACAGAAGACAACAAAACAACTATGCATCCACAAGTGCAGATGATTTTGAGAAGTTGTTCATGGTTAAACATCATATGAGGAATACGATATCTGTTGATGTTTGGAAATGGAATGGTAATGTCTGGTACGTTGATTCAGGTGATTCAAATCACATGATGAGTCATGTAGAATGGTTTACTAGTTTGCAAAAATTGCCAGTCCTTGGATATATTGAAACAAGTGATGACACATCACATCCTATCGAGCATACAAGAAACATAGAACTATATTATGGAGGATGGGAAGATAAAACATCTCACTAGTATGCTACCTGGTTTGAATATAACAAAGAATCTTATTTCTATTGGACAAATGGTTGACCAGGCATTACAAGTCAGGCTCAATGCTAATAGGTTTTATGTAGAAGAGTATAAACAAGATGGAAGATCAATTGCCAAAGGAAACAAAGTGGGTAGGATGTTCACCTTAAATGTAAAAATTCCTTAAATGAATGTAGCCATGTTTGCAAAAGTTAGAGGAGTTATTGCTGACATAGAGATCTGGCACATGAATATGACATGAAAATTTAGAGAGGTTGCAATTGATGCAATCAAAGGAGATTGTCAATGGACTACCAAATTTCAAGGTTGTGGAGATGCAAAAGGTATGTGGAGCATGTCAATTTGGTAAACAGTCAAGAGCATTGTTTTTTCATGACAAGCATGTTAGTGAGAATGTGCTAGAAATTGTCCATACAAATGTTTGGGGTCCTGCAAAGACCACATCTATGGGTGGTTGCAGGTTTTATGTTACTTTCATTGATGAGCGTACAGATAAAGTATGGGTATATTTCATGAAGGAGAAAAGTGAGGTGTTCAGTTACTTCCAGAATTTTAAGGCTATGGTGGAAAAGGAGATAGGGAAGTATATTCAGACATTAAGATTTGATGGAGGAGGTGAATACATGTCAAATGAGTTCAGTAGCTTTCTAAGAAGTCATGGAATTCGATGACAGTTTTCATGCAGGTACACATCACAACATGATGGCATTGTTGAATGCAAAAATAGACATATTGCAGAAATAGCAAGAGTATTTATAGCTAAGAAGAATATGCCTCATTGTTATTGGGCAGAAGCTATGCACACTGGTGTATACATCATAAATAGAATTCTGACTTTTGTTG
Source organism: Ceratopteris richardii (assembly GCA_020310875.1). Lineage (NCBI taxonomy): Eukaryota > Viridiplantae > Streptophyta > Polypodiopsida > Polypodiales > Pteridaceae > Ceratopteris > Ceratopteris richardii. The sequence goes on along the minus strand of CM035408.1, from coordinate 138,813,485 downwards.
TAGATCAAGTTACACTTGAAGAGAAATTTATGAGTAAAAAACCAACTTACCATATATGAAAGTACTTGGTTGTACTGCATATGTACATGTTCCAAATGAGATGAGGATGAAGCTTGATCAAAAGGTGGAAAAATGTATCTTCATTGGGTACTCCCTTGGGCAAAAAGGATATACATGCTATAACCCACTCACGTGAGAGATACAGGTAAGCAAAGATGTGGTGTTTGATGAAATGTCAAGCTTCTATGCAGATTCCAAAGGACTTAATATTGACTCAGCTGATAAAGGAAATGCTATAAAATCAAGTGCAAAATCTCAAGTTTTGAGTGGACTTGATGCATCACTAAGCAATAGTTCCATCTCAAATCCATGGAGTGGGAGATTGTGTGGAAATTTCAGTCCCACAAATTCATCAACTAGATCAAAGAAAGTTAAAGAAAAGCTTTTCACTGGTGATAAAACATCTATAGGTTTTGAAGGCATTGAGGGAGATTCAAGCAATTCAGAAAAGAGCTTTGATGAGGAACTTGGATTGCCCTCTATGAATACTACAGGAGTAAGAAAGTCTCATGCAAATGATACAAGGAGAAGTGACCCGTGACCAAGAAGACTTGGGAGGATGTAGAATTTAGTGCAACGATTGATGTATAATAGCTACATGGGTCATCATTGTGCCTACATCACCAAGGTAATACAAGATGCTGAGCCTTCTTGTTTTGAAAATGCAATCGGAAATGCAGATTGGGAAGAAGCTATGGATGAGGAGATGGTTGCACTTTATGGAAATGAAACATGAAGCTGGTTTTATTGCCGCAAGGAAAGAAACCCAAAGGTTACAAGTGAGTTTACAAGGTAAAGCACAATGCTGATGGTACCATAAGCAGGTATAAAGCAAGATTGGTAGCAAAAGGATATGATCTAACATATGGCACTGGTTATGAGGAAACGTTCAGTCATGTAGCAAAAATTTCTATTGTTAGAGTACTTGTTGCATTAGCTACAATAAAAGGATGGACTTTGCATCAGATGGATGTGAAGAATGCTTTCTTACATGGTGAGTTGCAGGAAGAAGTATACATGGACCAGCCACAAGGATATGAGGATTCAAAGAATCCTGAATATGTTTACAGGTTGCAAAAGGCTTTGTATGGGCTTAAACAAGCTCCTCGTACTTGGCATGCAAGGATTGCTGATTACTTAACCAGCATTGGGTTTTCTATGTGTGATGTAGATCATTCACTATATGCAAGGAGGGTGATGATGGCATCACGATTGTGGCTATTTATGTTGATGACTTGATTATAGGAGGTGACAATGTAGAAAGCATTAAAGAGTTAAACCAACTCCTTATGCAATAATTTGACATGAAAGATCTTGGTGTGATACACTATTTCTTTAGCATTGAGTTTATACATACATAAATAGGTATATCGATGTCACAAAGGCATTATGCCTTAAGTATGTTGCAAATTATGGTATGGATGATTGAAAGCCAATTTCTATGCCATTAGATCAGAATTTGAAGTTGGATACTACATCAGGTGAAGCACTTGAAAATGCTACTATGTATAGGAAAATTGTGAGAAGTTTGATATATCTATTACAAGGCGTGATCTAATCTACACTATTGGGCTTGAAAGTCAATTTATGTAGGTTCCCATGAAGCCACATTTGGATGCTTTGAGGCACATTGAAGCACAAAATTCAAAAAACTGTATGGCCCCTATGAATCATAATATGATGCTATTATGCAAAATCATACATGTTCTTTACATGACTTGCCTCCTGGAATGAAGGCCATTGGCACTAAGTGGGTATACAAGCTGAAGTATAAGCCTGAACGAATAGTTGACTGGCATAAGGCTGGGCTTGTTGCAAAGGGTTATGCTCAAGAAAGAGGCATTAATTTTGATGAGGCCTTTTTGAATGTATTACAAATTGAATGTACAAAGATAAGTGACACGTTAGGGCTATAGGCATACATACAAGCCGAGGAAAAGAACCCTCCTAAAGAGGGAAAAAATTACCTCAATAGTCTTAGTCTTTTCACACACATCACTACCAAAATATATCAATGAATGCCCCTAGGACTGATGCCGTGAACAAGGAGCTAGCAACCATGTATAAAGAAGTGTCAAGCTATGTGGAAATGGATCAATCCATAAAACTAAGTAAGCCCAAGTACTTGAATTTTCATAGATTCAAGTCCAATTGGTTTATACTTGACCAATTTGTAGCGACAAGAGCTTGATTAATTCTAAGCATCTGTACCAAAATCCCTTTGAAGATTGGCAAACATGATGTTTTAACTAGTTCGATTGCCAATAATTGGGCAATCTTTAGAGTAGTTCCAATCGAAAGTTCTTTGGCCAATCATGACCAAGCTTGATCAAACGACGAGAATCAAGACTTAGTCTTTATTGTTAAGATCACTTAAACTAACAATAGTGTCTTTGCTTACCCATGGGATTTTAGATTGTTAGAGTTAGACGTTTGCGGAAGCACGCGAACAGCACAAGGAAGAAGAAGACACTTGGAGCACAACCCACAATTCTGAATGTATTACTAGAGAATATACAAACATAAGTAGCCCATTAGGGCAATAGGCGTATATACAAGTCGGGGGAAAAAAACCTCCTAAAGAGGGAAAAAGGTTCCCCAGTGGTCCTAGTGTATTCACACATATCACTACCTAAATATATCAGCAAATCCCCCTTGGGAGTGATGCGGTGAACAAGGAGCTAGCACTCATGTATAAGGAAGTGCCAAGCTATGTGGAATCAATCCACAAAAGGAACTAAGCCCAAAGCTTTGCGGAAAGCTTCAAACCTCTCCCTAGGCAGAGCCTTCGTGAAAAGGTCTGCAATGTTCTCCTGGTTGGGCAGATAGGCCAAGCTGATCTCCCCAGTAGAGAACCTCTCCCTGATATAATGATAATGCACCTCAATGTGCTTAGTGCAAGCATGGAACACAGGGTTCCTCGCAACTGCCAATGCGCTTTGACTATTAGTGAAGATGGTGGTGGCAGAAGATTGACCAACACCCAAATCAGCCATAAGGTGTCTAAGCCACACACACTCAACAGTCGTTGTGAAAGCTGCCCTATACTCAGCCTCACAACTAGAAGTGGCCACAGTAGGCTGCTTCTTGCTCAACCAAGATATACATGAGCTACCAAGCATGAAGCAAAAGCCACTAGTGGACACACGAGTGTCATACCAACCAGCCCAATCAGAGTCAGAAAAAGCTGGGTCGAAGTAGCATCAGAATGTATCAAAGGCGTTGACCGTTCTACCGGAATATGACCGGAATTACTTGTAACGTTTCTACTTTCCTTGACCACTTGGTCAGATTTAATTATGCCTACTTCTTCCGAGGCTATCTTTTGGGATTTTCGTGCTCCAGTCTGACGATTCTTAGGATATGTTTCGCCCGATCGAGTGACCGGCATGTATCATTGCCCAGTGATACTATTCGAGCAGTTCGCAACAATCTGGATCTGTTGCTACTGTTAGTGAAGAAAATGTTGCTGGATGTTTGCTTCTTACAAACCGTTAGCACTCTAGTGCCACTGTCTCACAAGTGACTCGTAATTAAATGCTACTTTACCGTAGAGACTGGTAATCAGTTGCCATTTTCTCGCAGGCACCTGGGCCAGAGAGCTGGCAAGCGGATGCCACTTTCCCACAGACGGCGCCAAATGTTAAAGGTTATTTCGTCGTTTATGATTATCGTAACTGTTAATTGCCTACCGCGGTCGTTAATTACTACTTCCACGCAACAACCCTTCGGAGACTCCAGAATCTGGTTCCATACCTATGTACCAGATATTTCCGAGTCCCTCCCTTTTGCTCTGAATTCAATATTACCGCAGAAAATACACCGCCTCGAACCACGTGGGTCCTTGGGAGTGGTAGGGGTCTGTTAGACAGAGGCCCTGTACTATTTTCCCAATTCCTTACTCAACCGTAGTTGTGGCTATTCCGTCTTCGCTCGGGTTTCGCTCCTGAACAACTTCAATTAGACCAACATACTGGACTCAGAGTTCTCAGGCTGTTCTGCCATAGTGATTGAGCAGTAGTCTGAGATTGCAGTCCAACACTGTTAGTAACTTAACACACAATCCTCCTTATCAGTTCACAAACTTACCGCGTGTCTACCTTTCAAATCGTAATATCTACGGATCATAAGACGCATCGCAACCGTGTTGCCATTCTACGCGGACTTAGGTATTACTGGCGTTACCTTGAACACAGACTACGATACCAACTCAATCCCTTACAGAGAATCATACCAGCTCATGTCCATCCCTCACACTTACTTATTCCACCACAGGAATAGCAAATAGACAACACTCTAACACCTTACGCATAATCAAGTCACCTCAACTCGTTACCGAACAGACTCTCACAATCGCAGTACCGACTCGTAACACACAGTGTATCACACATACACAGTCGAATGATTACACAGAGAAGGTGCACAGACAGGACAGAACCAAGACACTCTACTCGTTTGCACACAGTAGAAGTAAAGTAACCCCAAAACGGGAACTCTCACAATATATTCGCAACTTCCCAAAAAACGGGGGGGGGGGGGGCTGCTGCTCTTTCTGATGCCCTCTCTGATCGCTTTAAATAGAGTTTTGTTACAAGGCTTTTACGCGAATCTTTCTTTACCGCGTACTTTCAGAAGGGTTCTTTCTACATTAAAAACTTCTGTCTAAGTACAATTGTCCTTTGTTCGGCGGCCGTCTAACACAACCATGTATAAAGAAGTGTGAAGCTATGTGGAAATGGATCAATCCATAAAACTAAGTAAGCCCAAGTACTTGAATTTTCATAGATTCAAGTCCAATTGGTTTATACTTGACCAATTTGTAGCGACAAGAGCTTGATTAATTCTAAGCATCTGTACCAAAATCCCTTTGAAGATTGGCAAACATGATGTTTTAACTAGTTCGATTGCCAATAATTGGGCAATCTTTAGAGTAGTTCCAATCGAAAGTTCTTTGGCCAATCATGACCAAGCTTGATCAAACGACGAGAATCAAGACTTAGTCTTTATTGTTAAGATCACTTAAACTAACAATAGTGTCTTTGCTTACCCATGGGATTTTAGATTGTTAGAGTTAGACGTTTGCGGAAGCACGCGAACAGCACAAGGAAGAAGAAGACACTTGGAGCACAACCCACAATTCTGAATGTATTACTAGAGAATATACAAACATAAGTAGCCCATTAGGGCAATAGGCGTATATACAAGTCGGGGGAAAAAAACCTCCTAAAGAGGGAAAAAGGTTCCCCAGTGGTCCTAGTGTATTCACACATATCACTACCTAAATATATCAGCAAATCCCCCTTGGGAGTGATGCGGTGAACAAGGAGCTAGCACTCATGTATAAGGAAGTGCCAAGCTATGTGGAATCAATCCACAAAAGGAACTAAGCCCAAAGCTTTGCGGAAAGCTTCAAACCTCTCCCTAGGCAGAGCCTTCGTGAAAAGGTCTGCAATGTTCTCCTGGTTGGGCAGATAGGCCAAGCTGATCTCCCCAGTAGAGAACCTCTCCCTGATATAATGATAATGCACCTCAATGTGCTTAGTGCAAGCATGGAACACAGGGTTCCTCGCAACTGCCAATGCGCTTTGACTATTAGTGAAGATGGTGGTGGCAGAAGATTGACCAACACCCAAATCAGCCATAAGGTGTCTAAGCCACACACACTCAACAGTCGTTGTGAAAGCTGCCCTATACTCAGCCTCACAACTAGAAGTGGCCACAGTAGGCTGCTTCTTGCTCAACCAAGATATACATGAGCTACCAAGCATGAAGCAAAAGCCACTAGTGGACACACGAGTGTCATACCAACCAGCCCAATCAGAGTCAGAAAAAGCATGCAAATCTGGCGGTAGTGATCCCCCCTTGGGATAAAACAAACCAAGTATCCGGGTACCACTCAAGTAGCAAAAGATGCGCTTAACTTCCTGCCAATTCTTGACTCCTGGGCAATGCATAAACCTGCTCATCTATGAGACAACAAACTGAATATCTGGCCGAGTAATGCATAAGTAAATCAGGCATCCAACAGCCTGCTGATAGAGGACAACATCAAATGCATCTCTAGCATCATGAAGACTCAATCGTAAACCTGTCTCCATAGGAGTGGCAATATGCTTACAGTCTTCAAGGCCAAAATGCTGCAATAATGTGTCAATATATTTCGTTTGACACAAAACCATTCCACCATCAACTTGCATAAATTGAATGCCCAAATAGTGTTGCAAATGCCCCAAATCAGACATCTCAAATGACACATGCAAATCAGCCTTAAAATCCTCAATATGCTTATCAATAGGACCAATGAGCAGCATGTCATCAACATAGACAACAATGATCAGAAGCACATCATTAGCACGCTTAACATATAAGGTGCTTTTAGTTGGACTGTTTTGAAAACCATGTGCAATCAGATAGGCATGTATCTTCTCATACCACGCACATGGTGCTTGCTTTAAACAATATAATGCCTTCTTTAACCTGCACACATGGTTTTCATGCCCTTTCTGCACAAAGCCTTGGGGCTGAAAAACATACACTTCTTCATGCAAGTCAGAATTTAGAAATGTAGTTTTAATGTCCAACTGATGTACATTCCAACCATGATGGCCTGCAAGTGCACAGATGCTCCGAACAGTATTCATATGACATGTAGGTGCAAAGATCTCATCAAAATCAATGCCTCTTTCCTGTGCATAACCCTTTGCAACAAGCCTATCCTTATACCTGTCAACTGTTCCATCAGGCTTACGCTTTAGCTTGTAAACCCACTTAGTGCCAACGGCCTTCTTGTGAGGAGGCAAGTCACATAAAGACCAAGTACTGTTCTTCATTATAGCATCATATCCAGATTGCATAGCAGACATCCAATTTTTTGAATTTTGTGCTTTGTCAAATGAAACATGCTCATTCTTATCACAGAGACTATATACAGCCATAGCATAGCAATCTAATGCAAAAGAGGCACTATGAGAGCCTGGTCGAGTACGATATGACAGAGGTGCATCTATTTTGCTATCACGCAAAGTCTACACCAGACATTTAAACATAGTTTTTGCCTCTTCAATGTCAGTTCTCTCATCAACAAGTGCCTCATGTAAATCTACATAAAAAATGGGATGATCCGCATCATCACATGAAACTTGCAAAGGCTAAGAAGTTGCCTCATTAGGACTAGCACTAGACTATCCACCTGTAAAAAGAGGCAGCACAATATCATATTGGAGCTAACAGATGTCTCCTTAGTACATGAAAGTAATGGCTGAATAGCATCTTCCACAAAAACAACATCACTGACCCAACCACTACACAAACAGACATTCAAGACTCATCTAATCTACTTTATCATTATATCTCTTTCTAATGTCCACTACATTTGACCAGTGAACCGATTGCTCCTCATCGATTAGACCTGTAAAGAGCTTTGCTTTTTGAGCTCTTTGCTTCATTTTAAACCTACTTCAAGTGAAGCATCATACACACATCATCAGAAAGCAAAGGATAGGCTAAGATAAGCATAGTCCAAGGAAGGCTTCAGTTTTTCAAATAAGAGGACAAGATGAAGCAACAATCTTCAAGGAGTATGTAGTTTTTCTCATGGACCAAAGGATGGAGAATGGTTCTTCCCGAGGATCAATGGAAGGATGTAGCTTGATGTAGAGATAAGTATTTTCCAAGTTATCTTTTCATTTCAATATTTGTTTTTCTCCATGCTTTCATGTAGCATGCATTCTATTGTCATTGAATTATGGTAGCAATCTTCATTTCTGATAATATTGATGCAAATTAATGAAAGATAAATGGGAGAGCATAAACATATTGAAATACTTATCAAGCATATGCATGCACCTATGTATCACTACATGGGAATGAAAGAATATTAGTGCATAACATAAAAATATGAGTTCATTCACGAAAAGAAAATATTTGTTGTGCATCTCTCTCTTTCTAAAAGAATGTCTTCATGCACAACAAACACTTTCTTCTTGCTTGGAAAAAATAATTGATGCACTCAAGTTTGTGCACATACATGCTTATATCTTTTTGAAAGGTAGCAACTAGAATGTTTGTGCATGGATAATTGGATGCATGCAAAGCAAGCTCAAGAATTGCTTGAATAGTTTGTTGCATGAAAAAGAAAAACAACATGCAAAAACATGACTGCACTCACATGCATTTGCATGCAAGAACATGCATTGACATATGACAAAGCATGGTTTTTTTCTGGAGTTTTGCTAGGTAGCTGAACAAATATACTTTCCTAATCCTTAACTAATTTTCTAGCTCGAGTTAGACAATTAGGAAAAATAGCAAACTAGTTAGTTGCAAAGCTCTTAGCTACTATGCAACTCAAGTAGCTAGTTCATTTTTTTTTTAAGTGATACTTAGGTATCACATGTTAGGGGTCTTGCTTCAGAAAAAGTAAGCATTTCAAAAGTAAGTAAAACATTCAAATTTGTTGCCATTTAGATGAGCAAGAAAATAGAACTACTTGCAAACTTCCATGATACTTTAAGTCTAGAAACAAATTAGAGAATCCTAAAGACAACTTTGGATGTAAAAATCCATGCATCCAAGTAGGATGATTTGGAATGATTTTATTTGATTCTATCATAAGACGTGATAGGAATCAAATAAAATTGAACGGAACTTACACTAATTGAACTTTTAAAGTTCAATAGGTAGTTGTTTTATTCCATAAGTTGCATCCCTATTATGGATGCAAAGTGCCGAGCAAAAATATGCAATTTTTGTAAGTTCTCTTTTGATTCCATCCCAAGGAGTGATGGAAATCAAAGACTTACCTTAGCATCAATTGAACTTAGACGTTCAATAGGAGGACGTTAGGTTCCATGATTGCATCTCTGGTAACGATGCAACTTGCTAAGCAAACATGGAAACTTGAAAGAACTCTTCCTTTTAGAAGGATTAAAGAGTTAATTTTTGGTTTCATTTAAGCCAATTTAAGGAAACCAAAGCAAGCAATCTTTAGGAAATAAGATGACTTCCTAAAGACATGAATCGAACTGTGAATTTTTCATTTAGGAATACAAAGTTCCAAGAAATGGATCTCCAATCCATGAACTTTTCCTAAACAAGCTATACAATTCAAAATTATGTGTTCATAGTAGCATTATCATATATTGGATCCATCATCAAAAGATGTTTATTTCAAACTCAAGAACAAGAATACATATCACATAAATGAAACTTCAAGACAAAGTTCCATAGTAGAATGGGAAACCATTTCCTAAAGGTGATATTTATCCTCTAGTTCGATACTCACAAAATGAACTCAACCAAAGCAATCAATTGTTTGAAAGTCTAGAATTTCTTTAAAATATCCTTCTAATAGTGTAGTGGATTCTATGATGAATCATTTGCTCACATTATTTGATTCCTTAGAAGGAATCTCAAGTCCTTGAAGAATAAAATTCTCCCTAATAGTGAGAATGGAATTCTTCAAACTCGTTAGACAACAAGTAGTTCTCCAGAAGTTCCAAACCACCTATAGTGTTACTTAAGTCCAAAGATTGATATAACCTAAAGGTATATCAAAGATTCTAAGCTTTGCAATATGAGAGGCATTAGCATATGCTCAAACTTGAGTTGAGAAAAAGATATCTATGTTGGTATATTTAGGTAGTGATGTGTGTGAACACACTAGGACCGTCGGGGCACTTTTTTCCCTCTTTAAGAGGTTTTTCCCCCCTACTTGTATATACGCCTATTGGCCTAATGGGCTACTTATCTTTGTACATTCTCTAGTAATACATTCAGAATTGTGTGTTGTGCTCCAAGCTTCTTCTTCTTCCTTGTGCTATTCGCATGCTTCCACAGATGTCTAACTCCAACAATTGGTATTAGAGCAGGTCGCCGCTTCATCTAGGGCGTCATCTACACCTCTCCGGTTGTAGTCTCAGATTCACACAAAATTTTACTCACATTCACTCTTGCAGTATCTAAGAATGCTTGGGATACACTTACCACATTGTACCAAGCTAGGAATGAGGCTCATGTTGCTTACCTCCAAAAACAGTTGGAGAGTGAGCACATGAATGAAGGTGATTCTATGGACAATTTTCTAACAAAGATCAAAGACTTGAAGGAATAGTTGATTTCTGTTGATGAGGTTATACCTGATAACTCACTTGTGCAGACCGTTCTGAATGGTCTTCCTGATTCGTATCAAATTTTTGCTTCTATTCTTCGGTTGATGATGAAAGGCAATCCAAATGCCTTGTCATTTGAGGAGTTAGTCTTTGTTCTGTTGCAAGAAGATCAGTCCATGCAGAACAGGTCCATTATGCGTGTTGCAGATCAAGCTTTCTTGGCTTGTCAGAAGGGCAAAGGAAAATGGAGCTCTTCAACTAGTAAGCAGAAATCTGCTAATTTTGCACAATAGAAGAGGGAAGACAAAGATGAAAAGAAATCAAAAAAGCAGAAATTGTTTTGCAAGTATTGTAAAGGAAATGATCATATCATAAAGAACTGTCCAAAACTGGCTGCTAAAGAGGCAAAGAAGAAAGAGGCTGGAATGGTTGTTGCAGAAGCCTCTACACCAAAAACAGAGTCTGCTAATCTTGTGTAGGAAGAAGAATGGGCATTTACTACTGTTTGCAGTTTTGACCCATCTTCTCATGAACAATGCATGTCTGCAATAGACTAAGATGTTTGCTACTTTGACAGTGGGGCGACCAAACATATTACCTCAGAGCGCAGTTTCTTCTCTTCACTCGAGCCTGCCCCTACAGGGAATACTGTTACATGCGCGAACAACTCCTCTTATCTTGTTATGGGAGTTGGTAAGATCATTTTGACTACTGCAGATGGTAGTTCTTTCACTTTGTGAGATGCTTTGCTTGTGCCAGGAATCAAGAGAAATCTCTTATCAGTTTTTGCATTAGCCAAGATTGGCTTGGTTGTGAAATTTGTTGATGATAGATGTACAATTCATGATATGTCAAATGGCAACGTAATTATTGCTTTTTGCATTTTATGTTGTGGGCTGTATAAGCTTATAGACTATGAAAGATCTGTAAATGATTCGACATGTGCTTCAGGCACTAATGCATATGCCAAAAAACAAAAAACACACAGATAAGCAACAGATGGCTTGCGATCATGCCAAGCCTCATATGGAGTGATAGACTACAGCGCTTTAGTGGGCCACCTATTAAGTACATATGTTGCACACATGACAGCCTCAAGCTAAAAACTATGTGGTAAAGCCTGACTCTTGACCATGCACCTCGCCATCTCCATGAGTGACCTCTTCTTTCGTTCAGCAACTCCATTCTATTGATGTGTATACGACACTGTACACTGTTATTTTATCCCATGTTTAGCCAGAAATGCATTAAAATCAGAAGACATATATTGCCCCCCTCAATCAGAACGGAGGATGTCCATTTTACATGCTAATAAATTTTCAACCAAAACCAAAAACTGTTTGAAGCACATGAACACTTCGGACTTTGCCTTCAATGGATATACCCATGCATGCATGGAAAAATCATCGATGAAAGTCATGAAATAAAGATAATTGTATAAAAAGAAGGTGTCTGCATAGGATCATAGACATCACTATGTACAAGCTGCAATTTCTGAGTAGCCTGAACTGAACCGTCTTTTGAAAAGGAAGAATGCTGCATTTTTCCCAAAATACAGCCTTCACAAACATGTTTCTGGGTGCCTCAAGTTTGGGCAAGGAGGACACCATTTTAGATTTTTGCAGGCATAGAAAACTAGCAAAATTCAGATGACCAAAGCATGCATGCCAAAGCTTTGCATACGACATACCTTGATGATAAAGAAGTAAAATGTATTTTTTTTTGGTACAGTTCTGAAAGTAAAGTCCATCGTTTGTATCATCATAGACTAAATGCATTTTAGTTACATATCCATCCGATCAAGGAGATCTATAGTGGTTGGGTTATATCCATCCGATCAAGGAGATCCGGAGTTCAATACCTCCTCGAAGCAAGTCAACGTTGTCGATCATTTGGCTACGACTTGAGACAAGCAATGTTGTATGTGAATGAGTTAGAGCACAATTGGTGTTCTGTACAGAAGTACTTTTATGATATGTGGTTAGACCACTTGCATCTTTACAGTGAGAATGCAGGTTTGAATCTGCCTCATAGCAGTCGTAGAAGAATTTTGGCTTTTGTTTTGTTTCACTGACATATTTCTCAGAGTTGTGAGCATGAAAACTTACTATGCCGAGAGCGGTCAAGTGGACAGAAGAAACGTCTCTTTGCCCAACCACATGAGATGAATTCTACATGCTAGCTATAATTCACTTTTGCTGGTCTTTGCTCAATCATGAGAGTGTGGTGGCTATAACAACACTACAACACATGCACAAAGGCTGGGTTCCAATCTTGATCTGTAGTAAACATATTTTTGCTACGCTCTCTAATTAAGAGACCAGCCGAGAAACAAACAGATAGTGAAGAAATGACAGATTAAATCAGGAAGTCGATGGCTGAATCATGAATATAGATAGTATCTCGTGACTCGTGTGCACATGTGAAAGATAGATATGCAACATAATTATGTGCATCTGTTGTGTGCTACGCACAATTACTCCACATGTTAAAGCAAAGAAGAATTTATCATGTTGGCACTGAGTAGCGATGTCTTCATGGTTGCTATACCATCCCATGATCCAATAGACTGAAAATAAAAAAAATTCCATTTTGCTCTGAAATTGGGGAAGAACTGGTGGTGATTAGATTGCCCAAACGACTTCGCACACTCCTCTACTGCGCAGGTGTCGATTTGCTTTGGCTAAGCTGGAGTCATATCACTTAGAAAAAATATATGGTATATAAAAGCACGATGAGGTTCTCTAAATAAAGAACTTGTACGCATGGATAGCACATGAAACTTGCGTTCTAAGTGCGTGGGTTTAAATCCAAAAAGTGGTATGCGGGTGGTGGTATTATATGAGTCTCCTTTTGCCACACATAGCTTGCGCAGAATATCTACGAGGAAGAATGCACATAACGTTTACGAAGAAAAATGAGACGTCGATGACATTTTTCATATGAAAGAGAACATGGAAGTTTTGCCTAAACTCTGACACCAATGCAAGAAACTAACATTACGACCACCACCACGTGCTAGAGAGATAACTCTCCATGGAAGTTTTGCCTAAACTCTAACACCAATGCAACAAACTGACATTACAACCACCACCATGTGCTAGAGAGATAACTCTCCTCCCAACCAAATGCATGTATATGCATCTCTCTCCAAGGGACTGCCTTCTTGGGCAGGTGGATATTAACCATCCATGTGTCGGCCACATAACTGCATGTGCGCCAAGTGTTCCAGTTAACTTGAGTTAACTCAAGTGGATGCTTCTAGAAGGCCCTAGATCTCTTTGGGAAAAATACTCTTCCCATGTACCCCATGCAAATTGAATCGAAGACCTCCTCCTTCACACCCTTGAGACTTAACCACTAAGCTAAGTGGATCACTTATTTACAAGAGCATATGATTTCCTAGTAAGTATAAACTTGAGATCTTTGCTTATACACATGGATGATCAAACAGTGTCCGATTTTAGATCCGTTGGAACCGATCGGATCCTTAGATCATAGACTTGCTTTATTACAATTAGCATCATCAACAGACCCCCTATTGACCCACTTACAAGAAGGAGGCCTCTTGAGATAATTGAGCCCCATAATCTGCATGTACAAAATCTTGAGAAGAAGATGAAGATAAACCCACATGCAACAATTGTACCATTCTTGGTGATCATGGATCCAAATGATGCAATTCGATGGAGGAATTCAATGATGGATTGTGTGAGGAGTACACATACTATGTTATTTGAGGATCACACTTTGCAGAGGCCCGAAGATAGCTTGTAAAGGAGCATCCAAGTACATACTTCTTCAGGTATGTAGAGTATAAGATCTACATTGGTTTGACTACAAAGGAGGCCAAGCTCCTAGCCTGGGACCACAACAATGACAATGATTACAGGTAGAATATGTCATCTCTTGAGCGTATCCAATTCTTCCACCATGAGTATGTTGATGCCCTAAGGGAAGATGGTGGAAGGATTCATCCAAATTTGAGAAAGCAACACCTGCTAGATGTAGACATTGCAGTGGATGACAATGTGAAGTTAGATGCATTCTGTAAGTTTGACCCATGGATCCAGCTCACCTTTAGGACAGGGGAAATTTGGGAGCTCCAAGATAAAATATTCATAATGTGGGAACAAGGAGGTGAAAGGCTAGAAACAAACGAAGGCAAAGCTAGATCCTCAGGTGTATGTAAAGGAATCTCTCAATTGAAGAGCCTCTTAAGGATATGAAGCTGACACCTTGGAGAGCTTTGCAAGGCATTAAGGATGACACTTTGATAATTTTAACATTATCAAGGGTCATTTTCAAAGACCTAAGCCTTGAGGAGATGGTCATAGAGCTAAATAAGTAAGTAGAACCTTGTCATTGATTGGTTTTACTTGCTCCTTCAGTAACTTATCATGTAGCTATAAACTTCACAATGCACTCCCAAGGTTTATATGAAGATTCAGGAGGTGATGATGAGGAGGCTTGGGTGCTTTACATGGAGTGAAGTCCAAGCAGAGTACCCCACCACCTCCTCATACAAAGCATTATCAAAATACTTTATATTGGTCCACGATTGGGTGAGTTCTCTTGCTCATTAGAATTTAGTATGATTGAGTTTGTCTAGTAGTTGGTGCTATTCAATGCCGGGCATCAAACTATACAAATAGACATCCTAGAAGTCAATGCCTAGCATTGAATGTTGCTAGAATCACTACGCTCAAGATGGACTCCGAGTTGAAATTCGATGCCAAGCATCAAATTTCAGTAGGATTCCGATGCCAGGCATCGGATTTCAACACAAACTCAATGCTAGGTATAGCTTTCATAAGTAGTCGATGCCAAGCATCAACTTGAAGCAAGTGAAATGGCTTTTGGGCTTTAATTATTTATTCATTTCAGTTTCCTAGCAAAGACTTTGTCTATTTATTCAATGTTGTTACACTTTGTAAACAATCTTTGAGTTGACACTCATCCTTTGTTTGTAGAAACCTCGAAAGAAGAGTGGTGAGCTGAATGAAGATTGACCTACTACCTTCCTCACTCATATCCAAAGGGCAAGACATGAGAATTCTAGAATAAAGGAAAAGGAGATGGAGTTCGAGGATGACTCCTTTGGACTAAAGTGTTTTTCAAACCCCATAGACCCGCTAAGGCCATTGTATTACAAAGTACATTGTGATGATGTAGATAACATATATATAGTAGTACTTGGGAAACATTATTCATTTTTAATAGTAGACATCCCATATGGCTTCAGAATGAGTGGCTCTATTAATTATGATGCAAAAAATGAGTCTAGAGGCGTCAAAAAAATGAAATTGACCCCAAGTTTGAAAATAGTGGCCACTCAAGGTGCAATCTAAAGCCAAAAGTACTTAGCCAAAAAAAATGGACCACATCATAGGATAAAATTTTTATCCTATGGTGGATGGGGAGGCAGGGGGAAGAAGGGGGAGAGAGGGGAGAGAAAGTAGAAAGAGGTGGAGAGAGGATGAGAAAAGTAGAGATATAAGGTAAAGAGTAGGTAGAGAGAGGGTGAGAGAAGTAGAGAGAGAAGATAGTGAGAGATAGAGAGAGGGTGAGAGAAGTAGCGAGAGAAGATAGAGAGAAGTAGAGAGAGAAGATAGAGAGAGGTGGAGAGTTTTTTATATGAATTAAAAAAAAGGGAGGGCCGCCTTTTTTGGGGAAAATACCAAAAAAATAGGAAAAAATGCAAATAAATTCTAAAAAAACCCCAAAAAAATTAAAAAAAAAGTTTTTTCTTAAAAAATCCATAGATTCAAACAGCTTGCCACACTCAAAACTAGAGAGCCTCCTTTTTTCTTTTATTTTAACAAGAAAAAGAGCATTGGAAAAAGATAAAAGAATTCCAAAAAATTCTAGAAATTCCAAAAAATCCCTAAAAATTTCCAACAATGTACTCATGAATTAGACTCTGAAATGGCTTCTAAATTGTATGAAAAACTTAAATAAAAATCATGAAAATTGATGAAAAGTAATAAAACTAAGCAAAAAAATGGTATGAGAAGGCTACTTACAACCTGGAGAGATTTTGCAAATTCTAGCTCATCCCAAAAACTTCAATTTGGTTCATGATAGGCCTTGATCTTGGAAACGATGATTAATAGAAGCTCTTCACCCTCCACTACCTTTAATTGTACTACACTCCATTTTGGTTGTATTTTTGGGCACAATGACCATGGGATAAGGCCATTCTAAATGCTCCACTGGAATAAAATTTCTAGTGTCCTCCATCTTTTGTATCTCTGTGTAGACAATTTCAGCATAGTTTGGGTTTAATATGTGGCATTTCCCTCTTGCTGGTCTAGCTCCTTCAGCCAATGAGATCCTTGGAATCTTGTGTTTCCCAAAACATGCAAGTACTCCTTCCACATCCTTGTAATGCCCTGCACTTACTACCATAGAAATTATCATAGAAGATGTCATCCATACCATTATCTGTAACCAATGGTCAATGGTATTGTCTTCTCATTGTCTTCTTGAACTTCCTTTGTGCTTGAGTCATTTGGAAAGATTCAATACCCAAAAGATCCTCTAATTCTTCATATAAATCCAAATTTGGGTTGTCCATCATATCTTTTTCCATACAAATACCAATTGTCTGCATCATGTTGGTATGTCCTTGGTTGCTTGCTCATTGTTCTAAAAATATTTATTGCAACTCTCTTCCCCCTTGTTTCACCCACATAGTATCCTTGCCCTAATCATGCAACACATTGGCACGCATTAACGAGGGTCTCCCAATCAATAGAGGAAAACTTCCATCTACATGTGGAAGCTTTAAGGCAACAAAGTCCAGAGTGAAGGTGTTACCTTATATCTCAATTGGACATCCAGGGACCATTCCCATAGGTCTTACTATGCTTTAAGGTCCAAGATTTTTCATAGTATGGTTAGGCATCAAGTTAATGCCTAAGCTACCATCCACTTTGACTCCTTGTAGAAGTTGTGCTTCAACAGTGATAGTGAGTTATGGGCTCGTATAATTTGTAAGGGGGCCTTCCCCTTTAACTTTACCCTTACTAGTAGCATTAGCCTTTGCAACCAGAGTAGATGTGGAGGCTTCATCAATAATTTGTAAGACTTTTGCTCTAAATTTTGCATCCATCTTTAATAGATAAAAAATACTAACCTCCTTTTTAATTAATTTAAGTAGACTTGAAGCCTCAAATTCCGTAGGGGCATGGGCTATCTGTGAGTGTTTGAACTCCTTTTGCACCCTACTAAATGCATGTCCAATGCCATCATTTGTGCTTGTAAGTTCCTCTTGATGTTGTGTCTCTTTACTTGACATGCGTGTGTCCTCATGTGTCCCCTTGTCTTTATTCAATCCATTTGTTCTTGACTCTTGACATGTTTCTATTTGAGCTTTCCCTTTGCTTCTTGTCTACATCACAAAAGAGTCAATTTCTTCTAAATGTAGTACTCTAGAAGATGGTGATGGCATAATCTCTTCTTTTGTAGCTCTTGCCTTACTCACAAAAAGCATATGAACATGAGGCCCTGATGTGGAGGCATGGTTCTTTGGGCAACACTTTGTGTAGTGATCTCTAGATTTCGAGCAATTTCTATAGGAAGGAGAATTCTTTTGTAGAAGACATCTTTGATAATGTCCAAATTCCCCACACATAAAGCAAACGATTGGCCTTCTGGACCCATTTCCAAAATTACCCCAAGGACCTAGGGTGCAGGTGTTACCTTGAGTTGGTGTAGCTGCCATTACATTTATAGGTGGTTAGACTTTTCCTTGTCCCTAGTATGCATGTGCAGGCATTCCTCTTGTGTGGCACTCATGAGCTTCATGGCCAGCTTTCCTGCATAACTAGCAAGCTACACTTAAGAGAGGATAGTCACTTACCAGATGGCCTTGTTTGCTACACATGGTGCAATATAGTCCATTTTTTATGCCCCCTCCACAAAGTTCTTGTAATTCCTATCGAAATCATGCTAACTCCTTTGTTTGGGCCTCTTCTTCTTTTTGTAACTTTGCACCTCAAATAATTTATTGCATTTTCTTCTTCTTTTTGGTGCTTGTTTCTCTTTATACTCTCAAAGTCTTTCTTCAATTGTGTCATTGGGCCCTCCGGTTCCCCACGATATGGTAGTCTAGAAGATCCAACTCCATATCGGGATCTAATTTTCTCTATCCTTGATGTTGTAGAAATAATTTCTTGGATCATTGTTGTGGGGAGCACTAACTCCTTAATCTTGCATTGTGTTGATATTGGAAGTTTTAGCAAGACACTTTTTAACGAAGAAGTCATGAGGGGGATCTGGTAATTTAGCCATGAGTGCTTTTGCTCTAGTGACAAATTCTAGAAATATCTCCCTAGAAACTAGTCTTAAGTTCTCTAACTCTTCAATGATATTTTATGTTGTATTGCCTTGTTGGAACTATATCTTGAAGGCATCCTTCATTAAGTCCCACGTAGTAAAATGGTTGTCGGCAAATTGACTGAACCATTTATCTGCTAACCCCTCCAATGTTGCTAGGAAAAGAATTAAAAATGCATCTTCCCTTCTCATTAGCCCCCTTGTTTTGCATAGGCCTAAGAATCTTCTAACCTACTCGTCAGGGTCTTCATATACTAATCCTCTAAAAGAGGGAAATTTGATATTTAACCTTGAAAGTAGAGTTTCTAGGTCTACTTGAGCGGCCATGTTTCTTATTGAGGATGTTGATGAAAGAGGGTTGGGTGACCAACAAATGACTTTCCTTCTTGTTGTTTTCCAAGGTACTCTAAAGTTTGTGACCGGGTTGCGGTCATGAGGTGTGCACCCTATTCCTTAGGCCAAAATAATTCCAAGGAAAAGGAAGATTACCTCTTCAATGTTTTCGACATATTTTCAATTATTCTTCACTTGCAAATATTGCTTCTCCTATGCTCAAGCCACCTTGTCCCACCATGCGTGCCAAATCTTGTTGGGGAATTCTTTATTTGAAAGGGACTTGAGTGTTTGTAGGGGAAGAATGGAGAAGAAAAAGAGATACATATGCACCAGAAGCCTATGTTTCTTGATTAACAATAAGAAATACAATATCCTTGTCTAAAATGAGGCAAAATTATTGCTTGTGCATAGCATGCAAGCCAAAGAGCACACACAAGTATACAAAAATACCACAATCTCTATTGTTGGCATGCAACACTCCCTTGATAGTAGTTGTTTCACCTTAGGTGCTTCCTTGCTTGCTTTCTACGTACTCACTATTCAATTCTCTTCTCTTTCTCTCTTGCTCTCTAGTGCAGAATATCCTCTTGAATGCTTAGTCTAACTCCGAGAATGCCAATGCCTTGTTGCGAGTATCGATTCCACTTACGTACATTGCTTCAATTGCGAGTGTAAACTTGCTGATCACTTTTATGTCCCAAGAATTACTCAATGCGTAAAGCCAATGACTCCATATTTTGTCCTGTGGTGACTTTAGAAGAAACAAAATTTTAAATGGGGTGCCACATATAAACTTTTGCATACCGCTTTCTCTTCATATAGAGTTTAGAGTCAAAAATGTTTTGTCAACCTATTTTGTAGACCCAAATCAATCTAGTCAAATTTTGGCTTCTGCTTTTGACCTTCATTTCTTCAAAATATGTGCATAAGGGAGGGTTCACTTGAACCTTCCAAAACACTTAAAAACCTTGGAAACCTTTCAAAAAGACCATTAAGCAACATGCATTCAAGTTTTCTTGCAAAACCATTGTGAGCAAATTGTTTGTGCACTACCTGTGCAGCCTTGTTCTCAACCACTTATGCACCACATATGCACCACTTTCCACTTTTACACCACCTGTGCATCACTTGAAAATTCACGATTTTAACCTTTGAATAGATCCAAAAATTGACTAGCTTGACCTCTGACCAGCTCAACAAGCTCTAAGTTTCTTGAATTCCTTATAATCAATACCTATTGGTACTTACTAAACCAATTTGTAGTGATAAGGTTTTTGTAGCACAACAGACCACCACCCACTAAAGAGGTGAATATCCTCCCAACCTTATGCCTCTTTATATAAGTCCTTAGATGAACGATGACCTTTGGATTAAATGGAGTCACATATGCATGTGTAATCTCAACTATTGGTTTTACACCTTCCATTCGAGTCCGCTAGTGGAAGGTGTACTCGCCACTTGAGTTAAGTCCCACAAAAATAAAGTTAACTCTCATTAAATTAAGTGGATGCTTTTAGAAGGCTCTAGAGCTCTTTGTGCAAAACTCTCTCCCCATGTTTCCCATGGGGGTTGAATCCAATGCCTCCTCCTTCCCATCCTTGAGACTTAATCACTAGGCTAAGTGGATTACTTGTTTTAGAAAGCACATGAACCTATGCTTAAGTCTAATCTTGAGACGTTTGGCCCTGCATGAGAATGACCAAATGATGTCAAATTTTGAATCTATTTGAAGCAACTAGATGCTCATGCTATAAACTTACTTTTTAACAACTTTCAAATGCATCAAAGTGCTACAAAATGGACATGAATCATACAAAAGTGGACCAAAAATCTAAATAAAAAGTTTAGGAGTATAATATCATTTTTTCAAAAGAAGCAACCTATTATGACCATAGTAATGAGACTTCTTACATAGTAGATTTTACACTTACTATTCAAATGAGATTAGATCAAATTTTGGTTGATCAGGCAGTTAGGAATATCCCATCAACATCTAACCTAAATCAAAGGATAACAATGTTGAGGAATTCAATATCTCATTGTCACACAAAGTATAGAGAACTACATTATTATTGGGTGAGGGAGAGTGTATTTGAATACCTTGGGCAATCGCAATGGTGGGGATTCTTATCTTAGAACAAGGTGTCTCTATATGGAAAAAGTGGGGCTATGCACTAGGGTGGGGTGACTTCAACATGCAAGTAGAACCATGCAACCACAAACCAATTGAAAACTAAGGAGCATACATCATTTAGTTATCCCAAGGTTTCTATAAGTAAACTAGTCAAGGAATTCAGAGAAAACTTGATAGAGATCTTAACAGCGTGGGTACCTCATAAATATGTGTATACCATATTATTGCAATGTAGAATAACGTCTAATATGCCTCTAAATTGCATCGAAAGAGCTACCAAGAACGTAGAAATATGAATAGGGGACTTTTTAGGCCTTCCTCATATGGCCTATGAAACACCTTACAAGACCAAGTCAAGCCCGCAACATATTCTAACTAGTCACATTTAATAAGTCTAGGTCTAGTAGAAACTACAAGGTAGTCCAATCAATCATAGCTGAGTAGCCATGGTCTAGCCCACAAGGTAGTTTAGTCAACTATTCTTTGTCAAACCCACCAAATTAGTCTAGTCTGCTAGCCTTGATCAAGCTCAAAAAGTAGTCCATTCGACTAGTTTTGGTCTAGCCCATGAAGTAGTCCAGTTGACCAACTAGTCTATTCACCTCTCAAGAGGACCTTCACCTAAGCCAAACACTTGCAATGTAGCATCTTGAGAGACAAAAGGCCAATTTCTTTCAAGTCCTTGAGAAATATATAAGAATATTTAGCTCAATCACCATCAAATGAGGGTGGCAAAGGTGCTTATATAGACCTTGGGTGAGATATGCATGTATTCCCTAATGTTAGGGAAGAGGGATAGTAGGGGAGTGAAGGTTATCACTTTCATGTAAGAGAAGTAATGGGGAAGTGATTCCGTAGAGCATTGGAGGAACCACCTTGAACGAGTAATGCTTGCACATCCTCCTTGCATGGGGCACTAGTCCTTTTCAACTTGTTAGACCATGTTTGTTTGACAGTCAACTCTATATGCCCCATAGTGAAGTCTACTTATGAGAACCCATATGAATTAATGAAATTGTGCTTCTTAGAGACTCCGTTATGTTGGGGATCTACAACCTTCTTCTTCCTTCCCTATGCACCTAGTGATTGCTCTTTTATAAACTTCTTTAGCTTGACGTAGTTGTAAGAGATATATAAAAGAAAATGGAAGGATGTCATCTTTAGATCGACCAAAAGGTTGAACAAATGATTGATCAAAAGGTCAACTAGTCGATATCCCTGCTTTTCTCTTTATAAGTTTTATCATTATTATTATTATTATTATTATTATTATTATTAAATGAATTGCCTACATGTCATAGAGGGAGATGCATAGCGGCATGTAACGTAAGGTAAGGCGAATCTATCAAGTAAATTAGAGAGAGAGAGAGAGAGAGGATGATGCATGAACGAATGGATGGATATTCTATCCCTTAAAAGATGGAGATCTCATGGCATGGACTATGTTTAATGAAGGCTTGAATCTTCATGGGATACAAAAATGAGGAAGAACAACAATGGTGATTATGGATGAGTAAGGAAGTAACGCTTGTGCATGCTAACTTGAGGTGCGATAGAGGCTCTCACTCTTGGGGAGATTAATATGACACCAATGCTTAAACATGCTTAACCTTGATAACCATTTTATAAATGATCTTGCAGGCAATGCTATTCAAAATAGGAAGAAAGGGAGTTTATCCTAAGGCCCACCTCTTATTTTACATGAATAAGTAAGTTGAACATACAAAGTAAAAAACTAAGAAAGTAGAGGCATAAAGTAGTCTACAGGCTTGATGGGTTAAATGTCATTTGTCCTATAACTCATAGAAATATTTGCTCCAAGAAAGCTATTTCAAAGAAAATGCTAAGCAAAGAGATATGTGGTTTGGTCTATGGCTTGATATTTAAAGTAAGAAAATTGTCTATATATATGTGAGACTTGAAGCATTGTCTTTTCATGATCTAGTTAGCTAGTCTTTGTACCTTGGATGCTTCTTTTTGGAAGTTTGATCTTCTCCTTAACAATTCCATTAAGCTTGAAATTGAAAGAATAATGCACACAAAAAGGGACCTCTTTTATCTCCCATAATGAAGGGCTCGATGTCCATTAAGCTTGAAATTGAAAGAACAATGCACACACCAAGGGACCTCTTCTATCTCCTATCTTCAAGAGCTAACGTAAAGGAGATAGTATAGTACTGAACTCTCAACCTTGAGACCAAATTCCAACATGTTTACTAATACACCATACACCTTTGACCATAACCTTGATGTTTCTTTTTAATGCCAAGGTTCGACAAGTTCTTACTCTCTGAGGCTTTAACTTTGAAAGTACAATTGTACAAGTGAATGGGCATAGTGCCCGTGGGACTCTCCTATTCTAGAAAGTAAGAGTTAGACAAGATAACTTGGAAAATAATTGGTTTAAATTGGCCAAAGCCTTACATTCCCAGCTCGGAGATCGAACTCTGAACTTCTACCTCAAGAAACCAAAGCCAAGCCACTTGAACTATGGGACGTGGACAAAACCTTGATGCTTATAGGTGATCTTATTACCACCATCATGAGTGAACGAGAGTGAAACGAGCACCAAAGGCACTTTTGCGTTCGTTATACCATCTTCGTGTGAACCCAGTCTTAACTCGCGAGAGATGGGACACCGACAACTTACAAGCCTGCCAGCTCATTTTCGAGAACTCGGTATGAAATACTTCTTCACTTTTTGAGGCTCAGAATCGACTTCAAAGCTTTCATTCATTTTCCCCACCGTTCGTGATGCGGAAAAAGTCAGTTCGACGGCCCAGCTACTTCATGGAGCCGCATTGCTTCACAGCACAGCCGATCTGATCTGGAGTCTCTGTTGTACTAAGATCTTGCAGGAAGCTCAAATTACAGTAGATCTGGTCTACTGCTTTCTTGCAAAGAAGACTGCAGGTGAGGACTGTTCAATTTTCCTCTATTCACTACAGGACAATGGCACACAGAGATGATTTTGCTCCTCTCATGTCTTTCTTTCTCCTTCATATTCTGTGCGAAAGGTTTATACGGTGCTCATTTCTCCAGACAGCATGCAAGAGCGCGATCAACGCCGCCTGTACGCGTTCTTGCAGAAGTACAAGCGGCATTTCTCATCAAATGGAGGCAGGGAGTGTAAGAGCACTGCCTTGCAAAATTATGTGCCGCGCGAGGACCTTCGTCAGTCGCATCTGTCTTCTTCAGGAAAAACATTTGGAAACATCGTCATCTCCATTGTAGGTGCTGGTGTGCTTGGCCTCCCCTACACGTTTAAGACAACAGGATGGCTTCTTTCCACCATGGCCCTGTCTTTAGTAGCAGCGCTTTGCTACTACTGCATGATGCTCCTTGTGTGGTCGAGAAAGAGGCTGGAGAAGGTTCGAGGTTGCTATGTTGAATCCTTCAGTGACCTCGGTTTCCTTTTATATGGAAAATGGGGAAGGCTTGCAGTTGATTTCATGCTGGTTTTGAGCCAGGGTGCCTTTTGTATCGCCTATCTAGTCTTCATTGGTGAAAATCTCGCTTCTGTTTTTAGCAGTAGAGGCAACGCAGCGAGCTTGAAACCGCATGCAGATTTAGTTCAAGATTTGTCAGATAGGAATGCCTCAAACTCAATGCACATTCTGAAAAGGCTACTGGTGGAAGTAACAAGGGATGATCACACCATAGCTGGATTGTTCTCATCCAAACAAGATTTCGTATGGATTAGCTTTCCACTGGAAATTATGCTTGCATCCATATACACCCTCACGAAGCTTGCCCCTTTTAGTATCTTTGCAGATATTGTGAATTTCGGATCTATGGCGCTTGTGATGCAGCAAGATGTGGTGACAATGATCAGCAAGGGCGTTTGTAGCGTCTCTGTATATAATAGTCTCAAGACACTCCCTTTTGCTATTGGGGTAGCCATATATGCATATGAAGGTATAGCTCTTGTAATTCCCTTAGAATCTTCTATGCTAGAGCGAGAGAAGTTTGGTAAAGTGCTTGGGCTGGCCATGGTCTCCATAACTGCTCTTTATATCACATTCGGCTTGTTTGGCTACCTTGCGTTTGGAGAAGAAACCCTTGACATAGTTACCATGAATTTAGAACCAGGCTTGAAGACTACACTTGTAAAGCTGGGTCTCTGCGTAGGCCTTTTGTTCACTTTTGCTGTTATGATGTTCCCTGTTCACCAAGTGATGGAGCAAAGGCTGGTAAGGGGAAAACCAAACACACTCTTGAGAATTGTTGTTGTATTGATGGCTACCTTATGTGCCACAGCAGTGCCACGATTTGGTGATTTTTTATCTTTGGTAGGAAACAGTGTTTGTTGTGCTCTTGCCTTTGTTGTGCCTTCCTGCTTTCATATGAAAGCCCACAGAGACGACATTTCCAAGAGCATGCTTTGTATAGATTACATTATAATGATTTTTGGTACAGCCTATGGTGTTTGGGGCACCATACTAGCATGGTCAAACATTTCTCCTGCAAATTGAGCTTTGCAAATTGAAGCCGTTGCGAGCACTGAATCCTCTTTTCAAATATCTACATGACTGCCTATGCCCGAAGTGTATCTTATCCCCATTTTTTGTATCACATTATTCACACGCATGAATTTATATTTTATAAGAAAGATAGGAACCAATAGAGATGGTTTCCCAGCTACATGAAGTTCAAAACTTGCAGCCGCACAAATATTTTGCAGGACATAAGATCCTGATTTTCTCAATTGAGAATTTTAAATGTAGTGTTCTTTTCTTGAGCAAACAGAAAAAGATATGTGAATTAATTCAAGATAGTGATGCTATCTCTTATGACTCCCTACAAAGTTTGTCTTGGAACCAGTGGCGTGAAAACATATCAACCTAAGCTTTGCTAAGTCTCTTAGTGTCCACTTTTGCAATACGGGTGGTGTCCGCATCTTTTTTTGTTGCTAAGAAGCATCATTGTAAAAAGAGTATCAACAATCTCATAAAAGGTTTCATGGATTGAGGGACCTAGATAATCTTCTATATATTGATAATATAGGGACGCCCCTAGGAGTAATTAAACATGAGAATATTTGTGGGATTCTTTGTTCTCATAGGACCCAAATAAGCTTTAAACAATTTGGATGACTTCAGTATAGGAAGGGTAGGCTTGAGTGAAGTGAAGAAACTATGCTATGAGATGATATGTTTGGTTGCCCCACTATCAAAGTACCAAACATCCTATTCGACTACATTGTTCATGAGAAGATGGGTCATAACTAGAAATAGTGGTAAATGCCCATTCTTCATTTTAGACAAGATTAGCAAACTCTATTTTGGGTGTATGGGCCTTTGCAACAACCATTCCAACCTCTTTCTATGTGCTCACTCTCCAACTATTTTCAAAGGTAAGGAATGATGCAAAAAAAATGACTATCTCCAAAAGTTAGACAAAACTACCTTGTCAAGTTTTGCTAAGCCTGTAGTACACTTCGAGATGCTTATACTGGGGAACCGAAACCTACATATATCTTTGGCACAAAAGGTGAAATTGCCTGCACAAGCGCTCTGATAATGCATTCAGAGCCTCACCAATTTTTGTGTGATTCTGAGACTATGATGAGAGGGGTGTTGAGGATGCCATAGATGAAGCGACAACCTGCTCTGATACCAATTGTTGGAGTTCGAGGTCTACAAAAGCACACGAATAGCACAAGGAAGTAGAAGAAGAAGCTTGGAGCACAACACACAATACTGAATGCATTACCACGATAATGTACAAAGATAAGTGACCTATTAAGGTTATAGGCATATGTACAAGATGGGGGTAAAAAACCTCCTAAAGAGGGAAAAAAGTGCCCAGGTGCTCCTAGTGTGTTCACACACATCACTATCAAAATAAATCAAGAATAAATAATGGGTTAATCGTCTTCTTCATGTTCATTTGAAAGGAACGAATTAGGGAATATTTATAGACTAGTTACTTTTTTTTTCAGTATTTTAAACATATATGTATTTTTTCATTTTTTAGATTGATAAGGTTGTCATAATTAGAAATGGAGAATGTAAGGTTCGACATCTTCACCAAAACCATCTCTAGGGAGGTAGAGGTGGTTTGGCAGTTGAAAGAGGAAGCAAAATTAGTGGATGACATTTGCAAGCTAATCACCATTTCTCGGAGCAAATTGGTAGGGGTGAAGCATCAAGAACAAGGCACACAACCCATTTGACAAGGGTGATTTCTTGGAACATGAATGGGTTAAGGTTCAAAGAGGGCAAAGCTTGCTAGCTTGATGACCATCCATGCTTGGAAGGTGGTGGAGATTGTTAGTTAAGGGAGTATTTCACCCTAATTGCATCGCATGGAAGCGAGAGGTTCTTCCATGTGGGATAGCAAGGATGCAAGAAATGACACGCATAACAAGTGTCTTCAAGACACACGCAGCTTTGCAAAAATGCGATCACTCTCACACCCATGCACACCTAAGCAAAATTTACACACACATGACCAATGCCATTTACACAAAACAATGAGTGCACACCTTCATGTTCCCAATGGGGTCATGAGGCCTTGGCCAAGGGACCAACAATACATCAAATACCTTACTTATATAAAAGAGGAGAGGAGGGATACATGAAGAACATGTGGTCAAAGGCCATGTGCCAAAATAAAAAAGAGAGATTTTAAAGTAGTGGAAATCCAAATAGGAACCTTTGTAGAGAGAGAGAGAGAGAGAGAGCTCTTGCAATGATACAAAAAGCATCTCAAATATAGAAATATAAAAAATGAAAGTCTTTTATAAAAAGAAGTATTCAAAATCCTAAGGGTGGCCAGTTTTATGAGAAAATATTCAAAGAAGACTTAAGGGGTAGTTCTCATGAGGGAACTCATATACAAAAAAATTTTCAAAGCCTCCCATCAAGGCATCACATCTTCTTGTGTCTTCCCACAATCTCCAACCACCTCCATGCACCTTCATGCTCCAAGTAGCACCATTGAACACTCTCCCCCTCCTAGACTTTGTCATCCTTGACAAAGGTAAGAGAAGAACAAGGTCATAAGCATCGGGTAAGAGCACCAAAACGTGTTGAATTCTCAAAATTCATGGAAGTTCCTCAACTTTGATGATGTGGTGTCCATGATGCCTCACATGTTGCAATTGCAGTACCTTTATACTCAGCCTTTGTACTCGACAAAGCAATAGTGGGTTGCTTATTTCTCCATGTAACAGTAACACTTCCAAGTGAGAATAGAAAGCCCCTAGTAGATCTTCTATCTAGAACACTACTAGCCCAATGTGCATCAATGAATCCATGAACTTGCAATTCTGCACCAGCTTCATAAAATAATGCATAATCCAAAGTAGCACTCATATAACATAGAGTATGTCTCAAAGCATCTAAATGTGGTTTCATGGGAGTCTGCATACATTGACTTTCAAGTGCTACAATGTAGCTTAGATTAGGGCTTGTAATTGTGAGATGTATCAAACTTCCCACAATTTTTATGCATATAGTAGCATTTTCCAATGCTTCACTTGATGTAGAATCCAACTTTAAAGGTTGATCTAATGGCTTAGAAAACGGCTTACAATCAGCCATACCGTACTTTTGCAGCATACTCAATGAATATCGCCTTTGGGAAAGCCATATACCTATTTCTATATGTATAAACTTAATGGCCAAAAAGTAGCGAAACATACTAAGATCTGTCATGTCAACTTCCTACATAAGGAGTTGCTTTACCTCTTTAATGCTTTCTCCATTATCACCACCTACAATCAAGCCATCAACATAAATAGACACAATTGTGATGCCATCATCACCCTTGTGTATAATGAGGCAATCTTTTTTCAACTTTCAAACATATTCTGGATGCTCTGAATCCTCATATCCTTGTGGCTGGTCCCTGTATACGTTGTGCAACTCACCATGCATTAGGAAAAAAAATGAACCCTGCATGGGCCTTTTGGATTAGAGAGTGATTAGTGATGGACCAATGACAGGAGGGTGGTAGACACAGTCTAGTCCCTTAATCAACTAGGCTAGGTATAGGCTTCCCTTGGTTTGGGCTAGTCAAAAGCACTTGAAGATGCTAAAATTCGTGGGTTTCTCCCTCAAGTAATTTTTGGAAGGCATGGGATTGAAACAGAACCCTTGGATTTTCTTCCATCCATCGGCTATGATTGCTCATGGAATTCGAAAAAGCGCCTAAAATTAGAGCCATTGGATCTTGAAAAAAAAAATTCATCTCTACAAGGATCACTATGGGCTCAATCGTGATCGTCAAATCCTGATGCAATCTGACGGAGGACATGATACGCAAGTCCCGAAGAAAAGATTCTCTGTGTTCGTGAATTTTGGACGTTTTGTCTTTTAGTGAGAGCTTGTGTCCCTATTTTGTCCTTTATTGCCAGTAAGAGTGGTTTGAATCTCCACCCTCCAATCTAAATGAGATCCGATGGCCAAAAGTCGACGAGAACTCCGATTTTCTCTTCTCTCTCTTCGTGGGACTGTTCCTACTTTGTCATTTATTGCCAGAGTATGATCGAGTATTTTCATTTGATCCTAGCCATCCAATCAAGAGATCTAAGGGATAGAAATGCAAAAGAATTCCCTCTTGGATTTTATTCTTTATTTTATTGTACAATACCACTAGTGGTTTTTTTGAACCTCTTAATCTCGTCGATTAACCATTTTAATTCCTAAAAATTAGGAATCCTTACAAGGCCCATGCAGGGTTCACTTTTTCCCCTAATGGCAAAAAAACATTCTTCACATCCATCTCATGCAAAATCCATCCTTTTATTGGATCTGATAGAGAAAGTTCTCTAACAATAGCCATTTTAGCTACAGGGTTGAAAGTTTCATCATAACCAATGCCATATGTCTAAGCATATCCTTTTTCTATCAATCCTACTTTATACCCACTTATGCTACCATTACCATTGTGCTTTACCTTGTAAAGCCACTTGCAGACTATGAGTTTTTTGCCTTGTAGCAATGGAACTAGCCTCCATGTTTCATTTCCATAAAGCAAAGCCGTCTCCTCATCCATACATTTCTCCCAATAAGCATCTCCAATTACATCTTCAAAACAAGAAGGTTTAGGATCTTGTATTACCTTGGTGATGTAGGCAAAATGATGAGCCATGTAGCTAACATACATTAATTGTTTTATTGAATTCTGCATCCTTCCAAATCTTCTTGGTCCTAGGTTACTTTTTCTTGTTGTATCATCTACATGTATGTTTCCTACTCCTAGATTCTTCATAGAGGAAAATCCATGTTCCTTATCAACGTTCTTCTCTAAACCGCTTCATTCTTCATTAATGTAGACCTATAGATGTTTCATTATCAACAAAAATATTTTCTTTACTTTTCTTGGATGTAGTTGATGAATTTTTTGGAATGAAATTTCCATGTAATCTTCCACTCCATGTGTTTGAGTTGGAGACTATTGCTTAGATGACACCTGGGTCACTCACAACTTGAATTTTGCACTTGAGTTTTCAACATTTCCTTTGTCATTTGAGTAAACATTGTCCTTCTTTTGTAGCAGCATAATAGCTTTCCATTTCATCAGATACCACATGTTTGCTTGCCTTCACCTGATGTGAGATTGGATTGTAGCATTGATATCCTTTTTGCTCAAGGGAGTACCAAATGAAGACACATTTTTTTGCTTTTGGATCTAACTTGATGTGCAATAGGAGTCAAAGTTCTTTTCATGATGTATACAATAATGTGCACAACTTCTGCTCAATAACAATAGGGCATATTTTTCTTAGTTATCAAGGCTCTTGCTATTTCTGTAGTATGTCTATTTTTGTGTTCAGCAATGCCATTCTATTGTGGTGTGTACCTACATGAAGACTGCCTTCAAGTTCCATAAATTTTTAGAGAATTACTAAATACATTTGATATGTATTCAGCTTCTCCATTATACCTTAATGTTTGAATTTACTTCCCTATCTGCTTTTCCACCATAGCCTTTAAATTTTGAAAGTGAGTAAAGACTTCACTCTTCTCCTTCATGAAGTATACCCATACTTTTTGTGTATGGTCATCAATGAAAGTGACATAAAACCTGCAACCTCCCATAGATGAGTTCTTTGTAGAATCCCAAACATAACATGTTTTTCATGTGGAAATGATGCCCTTGAGTGTTTTCCATATTGACACGCTTCACATACCTTTTGCATCTATGAAACCTTGAAATTCGATAGTCCAATGACAAGCTCCTGCTCATATATTTAGGTAGTGATGTGTGTGAACACACTAGGACCGCCGGGGCAATTTTTTCCCTCTTTAGGAGGTTTTTTTCCCCCGGCTTGTATATATGCCTATTGCCCTAATGGGCTACTTATCTTTGTACATTCTCTAGTAAGACATTCAGTATTGTGTGTTGTGCTCCAAGCTTCTTCTTCTTCCTTGTGATGTTCGCGTGCTTCGGCAGACGTCTATCTCCAACAATTGGTATCAGAGCAGGTCGTCGCTTCATCTAGGGCACCGTTGACACTCCTTCGGTTGCAGTCTCAGAAGCGCACGAATTTTGGTGAGCATACTTGCGATCTAAGCTCCTTTTGGCCTCCGAATGCACTATCGTAGTGCTTGTGCAGGCTATTTCATCTTTTTGTGCCCAAGGTATATACCAGTTTCTGTTCACCAGTATAAGTTTCTCGAAGTCTGCTAGAAGTCTAGTGGAATTCATCTGGGCAGTTTTGTTCAACTTTTTGAGATACAATCAATTTTCTGCATCAAGGTATTTTAGTCATTGGCCATGGCTGAAAGCAGTGATGTATTCCGTATGTTGGCTATTGAGGATAAGTTGGATGGTACCAACTACCCATTATGGGTTTATATGATGCGACATGTATTGGTTGCAAAAGGACTATGGAACATTGTGCAAGGTGTTGAAAAACATCCTATCACACCTGCAACTGTTACAACTGCAGGTACATAAGCTGAGGTAGAAGGTATCGAAGATTATGATATTCTGCATATTCCTGTTCGTGCTACGGTTTTTGCTGCACCTACTGCAGAGGAAATTTGTTGGGATGGCAGAGATGCCCAGGCACATGGATTGATAGCTTTGTTTGTCAAACATGCCATTATTCCTCACATTCGCTCTTGCAGAACAGCTAAGGATGCTTGGGATACACTTACCACATTGTACCAAGCTAGGAATGAGGCTGGTGTTGCTTACCTCCAAAAATAGTTGGAGAGTGAGCACATGAATAAAGGTGATTCTATCGACAGTTTTCTAACAAAGATCAAAGACTTGAAGGAATAGTTGATTTATGCTGACGAGGTTATACCAGATAGCTCACTTGTGCATACCGTTCTGAATGGTCTTCCTGATTCATATCAAAGTTTTGCTTCTACTCTTCCGTTAATGATGAAAGGCAATCCAAATGCCTTGTCATTTGAGGAGTTAGTCTCTGTTCTGTTGCAGGAAGATCAGTCCAAGCAGAACAGGTCCATTATGCATGTTGCAGATCAAGCTTTCCTGGCTAGTCAGAAGGGCAAAGGAAAATGGAGCTCTTCAACTAGTAAGCAGAAATCTGCAAATGCTGCACATTCGAAGAGGGAAGATAAAGATGAGAAGAAATCAGAAAAGCAGAAATTGTTTTGCAAGTACTGTAAAGGGAATGATCATATCATAAAGAACTGTCCAAAACTGGCTGCTAAAGGGGCAAAGAAGAAAGAGGCTATAATGGTTGCTGCAGAGGCCTCTACACCAAAAATAGAGTCTGCTAATCTTGTACAAGAAGAAGAATGGGTGTTTACTACTGTCTGCAATTTTGACCCATGTTCTCATGAGCAGTGCATGTCTGTAGTAGACTCAGATGTTTGGTATTTTGACAGTGGGGCAACCAAACATATTACCTTGCAACGCAGAGTCTTCTCTTCACTTGAGCTTGCCCCTACAGGGAATACTGTTACATGCACCAACAACTCTTATTATCCTGTTATGGGAGTTCGCAAGATCATTTTGACTGCTATTGATGGTAGTTCTTTCACTTTGCCAGATGCTTTATTTGTGCCAGGGATCAAGAAGAACCTGTTATCAGTTTTTGCATTAGTGAAGATTGGCTTGGTTGTGAAATTTGTTGATGACAGGTGTACAGTGGTGATGTGATTATTGCTTCTAGCATTTTATGTCGTGGGTTGTGTAAGCTCATAGAATATGAAAGATATCTGAATGATTTGGCATGTGCAGTACCTGATTCTCAGGCTATGTCAGATGCAAAGCTTTGGCATGCACGCTTTGGTCATATGAATTTTGCTAGTTTGCTACCCCTGTAGAAATTTGAAAATGGTGTCCTCTTTGCCCAAACTTGAGGCACCTAGAAAACATGTTTGTGAAGGCTGTATTTTGGGCAAAATGTAGCGTTCCTCATTTCCAAAAGATGGTTGGGTATGGGCTACTCAGAAATTGCAGCTTGTACATAATGATGTTTGTGGTTCTATGCAAACACCTTCTTTTGGAAATTATCTTTACTTTGTGATTTTCATTGATGATTTTTCCAGGCATGCATGGGTATATCCATTGAAGGCAAAGTCCGAAGTGTGCATGTGCTTCAAACAGTTTTTGGTTTCGGCTGAAAATCTGTCAACATGTAAAATGGACACCCTCCATTTAGATCAAGGGGGGGAATATATGTCTTCTGATTTTAATGCATTTCTGGCTGAACGTGGGATAAAACACCAGTGTATAGTGCCGTATACACCTCAACAAAATGGAGTTATTGAACGGAAGAACAGGTCACTCATGGAGATGGCGAGGTGTATGGTTAAGAGTCAAGCTTTACCACATAGTTTGTGGCTTGACGCTATCATGTGTGCAACATATGTACTTAACAGGTGTCCCACTAAAGCATTGCAGCCTATCACTCCATATGAGGCTTGGCATGATTGCAAGCCATATGTTGCTCATTTGCGTGTTTTTGCTTGTTTGGCATATGCATTGATGCCTGAACAACATCGCAAAAAATTGGATGATAAAGCAGTAAAATGTATTTTTGTTGGGTATAGTTCTGAAAGTAAAGGCTATCGTCTGTATCATCCACAGATTAAACGCATTCTGGTTATCCATGATGTTGTTTTTGTGGAAGATGCTATTTAGCCATTGCTTTAATGTACTAAGGAGACATCTGTTAGCTCCAAAGACATGTATGACACTTTGCTGCCTCTTTTTACAAGTGGACAGTCTAGTGTTGTTCCCAATGAGACAACTTCTCAGCCTTTGCAGGTTTCATGTGATGATGCAAATCATTCCATTTCTAATGCAGATTTACATGATGCACTAGTTGATGAGAGAGCTGATATTGAGCAAGCAAAAACTATGCCAAAATGGCTAGTGCAGACTTTGAGTGACAGCAAATTAGATACACCTCTGTCATATCGTACTCGTTCAGGCTCTCATAGTACCTCTTTTGCATCAGATTGTTATGCTATGGCCGCATCTAGTCTCTGTGATGAGAATGAGCCTGTTTCGTTTGATGAAGCACAAAATTCAGAAAATTGGATGGCTGATATGCAATCTGAATATGATGCGATAATGAAGAATGGTACTTGGTCTTTATGTGGCTTGCCTCCTGGAAAGAAGGCCATTGGGACTAAGTTGCTATACAAGTTGAAGCGTAAGCCTGATGGTACAGTTCATAGGTATAAAGCTAGACTTTTTGCAAAGGGTTATGCGCAGGAAAGAGGTATTGATTTTGATGAGACCTTTGCACCTACTTGCTGAATGACTACAGTTCATAGCATCTGTGCACTTGCATCTCATTATGGTTGGAATGTACATCAGTTGGACATTAGAACAGCATTTCTAAATGGTGACTTGCATGAAGAAGTGTATGTTTTTCAGCCCTATGGCTTTGAGCAAAAAGGGCATGAAAACCAGGTGTGCAGGTTAAAGAAGGCAGTATATGGTTTAAAGCAAGCACCACGTGCTTGGTATGAGAAGATACATACCTATCTGATTGCACATGGTTTTGAGAACAGTCCAACTGAAAGCACCTTATATGTTAAGCGTGCTAATGATGTGCTTCTGATCATTGTTGTCTATATTGATGACATGCTACTCACTGGTCCTATTGAGAAGCATATTGCTGATTTGAAGGCTGATTTGCATGTCTCATTTGAGATGTTTGATTTGGGGCATTTGCATTAATATTTGGGCATTCAATTTATGCAAGTTGATGGTGGAATGGCTTTGTGTCAAACAAAATATTGAGTATTCATGATCCTGGAGATGCATTTGATGTTGTTCTCTATCAGTAGGTTGTTGGATGCTTGATTTACTTATGCATTACTCGGTCAGATATTCAGTTTGCTCTCTCATAGATAAGCAGGTTTATGCATTGCCCAGGAGTCAAGCATTGGCAGGCGGTTAAGTTTATCTTTCGCTACTTGAGTGGTACTGGCCTACTTGGGTTGTTTTATCCCAAGGGGGGATCACTACCGGCAGATTTGCATGCTTTTTCTGACTCTGATTGGGCTGGTTGCTATGACACTCATGTGTCCACTAGTGGCTTTTGCTTCATGCTTGGTAGGACATGTATATCTTGGTTGAGCAAGAAGAAGCCTACTGTGGCCACTTCCAGTTGTGAGGCTGAGTATAGGGCTGCTTTCACAGCGACTGTTGAGTGTGTGTGGCTCAGATGCCTTATGGCTGATTTGGGTGTTGGTCAGTCTTCTGCCACCACCATCTTCACTGACAGTCAGAGCGCATTGGCAGTTGCAAGGAACCCTGTGTTCCATGCTCACGCTAAGCACATTGAGGTGCATTATCACTATGTTAGGGAGAGGTTCTTTGTTGGGCATATGAGCTTGGCATATGTGCCCACACAAGAGAACATTGCAGACCTTTTCATGAAGGCTCTGCCTAGGGAGAAGTTTGAAGCTTTCCGCAAAGCTTTGGGCTTACTTCCTTTTGTGGAGTGATTTCCACATAGCTTGGCACTTCCTTATACATGAGTGCCAGCTCCTTGTTCACCGCATCACTCCTAGGGGGGATTTGTTGATATATTTAGGTAGTGATGTGTGTGAACACTCTAGGACCACTGGGACACTTTTTTCCCTCTTTAGGAGGTTTTTTCCCATGGCTTGTATATACGCCTATTGCCCTAATGGGCTACTTATTTTTGTACATTCTCTAGTAATACATTCAGTATTGTGTTTCGTGCTCCAAGCTTCTTCTTCTTCCTTGTGCTATTCGCGTGCTTCCGCAGACGTCTAATTGCACCTTTGGTAAACATGGCTTCATTGATTTCAAGAATTTCTACATTCAAGGTGAACATCCTACCCACTACATTCTTTTTGATGATCAACCTTCCATTCTGTTTGCATTCCTTTTGGAGATCAACCTTCCATTCTGTTTGTACTCCTCTACATATAAACCATCATAATTGAATGTGACTTGTAATGGGTGTTCAACCATTTGTCTAACAAAAACTAGGTTCTTTGTTATATTGGGAACATGTAGTACAAAACAAGATGTCTTGCATTCCCATCCTCCATCAACAATGCTATGTTTCCTGTATGCTCAATAGAATGTATCATCACCTCTTTCAAAAAATCCAAAAACTTGCAATTTTGGCAAACCTATCATTTTTTGTGAGTGGTCATGTGATTTGAAGCACATGAATCAACATAGGAGACATTACCATTAGATTTTTAAACATCAACAAACATTGTATTCATCATGTGACGTTGGACCATGAAAAAGTTCTCCAAATCATCTTCACTTGTCGATGCATAGTTGTTTTGTTGCTTTCTATTGTTTTGATTTTTCAACCTACAATCATGTTCAAAGTGACCAGGCTTACCACAATTCTAGCATCCCTTACTTTAATTACCTAAATCATTTCTTTGGAAATTTATATGGTCTCTTTGCCTCCCCTTGCGTCGAAACTTCCTCTACCTCCTGCATTAGTCTGTTGTTGAGCTTGGTCCCTCTCCCACTTTTGAAACCTCTTTCTCAGCCTCTTCCTCTTTTAAAGTAGAATACTTGCTCAAAACCAACTTTTCCTTTGGATTTGGAGTCTTCATCAAGGTTCTTTCCTTCAATTATCATCATGGACACAATATTTAAAAAAATGGAATATTCTCCCTAGTTTGAATAGAAGTTTTCAACTACTCATATGCAACTCTCAAACCACAAAGGCACATTTCAACCTTATCATCATCATCTAAATTTGATGCCAATAGATGTAAGAAACTCACATATGCTTTTGATTTTTAAGGTTTAGTCACTTAAGGACATGCTCTTTTCTCTAGTGTATCTAGCTCATTCTTGAGTTGCAGTTTTCATGCCTTTGTATTGGTTCATACAATGTGAGCAAATTATTCCAAGCCTCTTTTGGATTTTTGGAATCTTGTATGCACCCAATCATGCTATCTTGTATGCTAATAGATAACCAATACACTACCTTATGTGCTCCTTGATTGCACTCTTCATATGCTCTTAACTCGTACAGAGTTTTGACTCCTCTGTTATAACTATGGAGGGCTTTCATTGTCTCCTTCAATGTACCTCTAGTTTTCCAATCAAGAAATTCGTCATTCTGAATCTCCAAGCATGGAAGTTGTCCTTATCCAACTTATCGCTCATAAATTGACTCATTCCGTTAGCATTTTTCCATTCTACAATAATTTACAATATTGCAAAAACACTAGAGAAATACCTATGCTTGCACACTGTCACACTACGACTTGATAATTCAATCTAAAAAAACACAGTTTTCATGTGTCGTCAATACATATCTAAAATATTTAAGAGATGCGAAACAAAGCAAGTTACAATTTTGCAAATTGGTTTGTTTTTTTTTGTGGGTCCACCTCATGTTCTAAAGGCTTGTTCAAAGATTTGCATGTAATGGGATGATGGGAAATAAATGCATGAGTGCTAGGCACACAGGCATTCTTCACTAGGTGCCATCAATAAGTAAATTATCATGCAATCTAGCCCAATCTAAAATCCTAATGCCTCCATCTTAACTATCTATAAATTCTCAAATGTTGTGAGGCATGCCTGGATCATGTTGCAGATTTTCTTCAATATCCTAATAATAAGATCATACATTTCAAGTAAGTGATCAACATAGTCGATCATGTGTAGCATGCATGCATAGGCTAATATTCCTTATTCTAGTGTCCTGAGGAGAGGTAATTTAATCGACTCTTCCCAATATAATTCTCCTATTGCAATTGCAAAAATCTCAAATGATCTCTCATTGCGGCATAGGATAGAACATCGGGTGTTTTTGTAAAATCTCTGGAACTTCTTAAAATGTCTTTGGAAGCTAGGAAAGTTTTGGGGAAATGGTTGCTTCAAAGGGGCATTGTGGTTGTGGTGGATGAGCCTCCATAGGTCTATAGCATATTACACTAAGTCAAAGTCTAGTGATCAT
Organism: Ceratopteris richardii; assembly: GCA_020310875.1. Lineage (NCBI taxonomy): Eukaryota > Viridiplantae > Streptophyta > Polypodiopsida > Polypodiales > Pteridaceae > Ceratopteris > Ceratopteris richardii. The sequence continues at coordinate 138,775,132 of CM035408.1, read as the reverse complement.
CCAACCATGCATGTGAGTTGGTTATGCTTTTGTGCCTTCATGAGAGCATAAGGTGCAGGGAAGGGATATAGGAGATTTATTGCTTCACTTGGAGTGAGTTTTGATGCTAGATGATTGGTCAATACTCCACCTTCCCCCTCCAAGAAGCTCTCATCCATAGTCTCAATGTCCACTCCACCAAGTTCTCATATGGTATTGACTTTTTCCTTTGGATCTCAAGTATAAGAAACTCTAAATCTCCATCTATTTTTCTTTGTGTGAGAGGACAATACTACAATAGGAGAATGAGGAGGGGATTCTAGCAATGGGTCTTCATGCACATGCCGATCTTGATGTGCAGACTCCTCTTGAGCCCTTTCTAAATTCTCTATCTGGTCTTGATGTGCTATATTCTCCTCCCTATATGTGTATATGTCATTCTGAAGCTCGTTGATTATGGCATGTAGCTAAATGATCTTTTGAGAACTTCCTTTTGCCTCCTATAGATTTTGAGGATCACTCTAGGCTATTGCTTGTACGAAATTCTACTTTAGCTCTAATTCCTTTCTTTGAAAGTTTATTCTTTGGGCTTCTATTTGCTCTTTGAACTATGCTCTCACTTTAGCCATCTTGTCAAGTGTGCTTGGTGTCTGAGAAGCACACATGTTGGTGAGTTTAACGATATTATCACCCATTATATCTTCAAGAATCTCTTGGTGATCTTATTCAATTTGGATGATTTCTTTCTCTTTCAGTCTAATATGCTTTTTATAGAATTCCTCATGAGTTGTATAGGCCTCAATTACCTCACTCACAATGTACTCTTCTACTTGAGCTTCTTCTAGTAGTTTGTTGGGAGAACAATTGGAGTCTCTTTCTTTGTTGAGATCTATCCTGGGCTAGTTATTTGAGATGTTTTAGAACTCCAATAATTTTTTTGCTCATGTAAAGAGGGTAGCTTTGGCTTTGGGGTGTAGTGAATTCTAAAAGATAGGAGAGAATCAAATATATCATAGGGAGTGACATGTGAGGTTCCAAGATTTGTGCAACCCTTCAAGTTCCACTTCTTACAATGTGGGTGTATGAAAAGCTTCCTCCTCATGTTCTTGACTTGGACCACCTCGTTTGTAAAATCATGTAGCTAAAACATAGACCAATTGAGCTAACTTAGAGATGGATTGTGTTGAAGGTGCAAGAGAGGAACTTCATATAGAAGAATGAATTTGTAATACTCTCTTTCTATGTGATGACCCTATCTTCTATCTTGTTTCCTTCAATAATTTTGCTTTGAATCAAGGACTAGGCCTTCTTCATTGTTCATATATAAGTGGGACTAAATGTAGAGTGTTTGTTGGGATGTGGAAGCATGTGTGAAGGGATAGACTAGAGATTTGGGTAGGTGAGCATACCTAGAGAAGTAATTCATGCTAGAGTGCACATGAAAGTCCCTAATAGCCAACTCTAGGTCAAGTTGGTTGAGATCTTCAAAGGTGGTGAAGTATTTGTTTATATATTTAGGTAGTGATGTGTGTGAACACATTACGACCTTCAGGGTACTTTTTTCCCTCTTTAGGAGGTTTTTTCCCCTTGGTTTGTATATACTCTATAGCCCTAACGAATTACTTATCTTTGTACATGCTAGCGGTAATACATTCAATATAGTGTGTTGAGTTCCAAGCTTCTTCTTCTTCCTTGTGCTGTTCGCATGCTTTTGTAGACCTCAAACTCTAACAATTGGTATCAGAGTAGGTCATTGCTTCATCTAGGGCATCATCGACACCTCTATGGCCACAGTCTCAAATCGCACAAAATTTGGTATGTATACGCGTTACGGCTCGTAAGTAATTCTTTGATTTTGTTGGGAGGAGAATAGTTACAAAGGTAGAACAATGGTCTCCAAAACCAAAGGTTAAGGGTTCGAATCCCTTTTCTCCTGGCTCGATACGAAGAGATTAAAAAAATACTCAGGGTGATTAGTAGATCAAAATAGCTTCGTTTTGTGGTGTCGAAATCGTGATCTACGCTCTTTTTGGCCTCTGATGCACTATTGCAATGCTTGTGCAGGCTATTTTGTCTTTTTGTGCCAAATACATATATGAGTTTTGGTTAGCCAGTATAAGCATCTCGAAGTCTGCTACAAGTCTAGCAGATCTTGTCAGGGTACTTCTGTTCAACATTTTTAGATACAATCATTTTTTTGCATTAGGGTATTTTAGTTAGTGGCCATGGCTGAAAGCAGTGATGTATTCCGTATGTTGGCTATTGAGGATAAGTTCGCTGGTTCCAATTACCCATTGTGGGCTTCTATGATGTGACATGTATTGGTTGCAAAAGGATTGTAGAACATTGTGTAGGGTGTTGAAAAACGTCCTATTACACCTACAAATATAAGTATTGAAGCTGATGCAGATGGCGCTAAAGATGCTGATATTCTTCAGATTCTTGTTCGTGCTGCGGTTTTTGTTGCACCTAGTGCAGAGCAAATTTGTTGGGATGGCAGAGATGCTCAGGCACATGCACCATATGTCATTATTCCTCACATACGCTCTTGCAGAACAGTTAAGGATGCTTCGAATACACTTACCACATTGTATCAGGATAGGAATGAAGCTCGTGTTGCTTACCTCCAAAAATAGTTAGAGAGTGAGCACATGAATGAAGGTGATTCTATGGACAATTTTCTAACAAAGATCAAGGATTTGAATGAACAACTGATTTCTGTTGATGAAGTCCTTCTTGACAGTTCACTTGTGAAGACTATTTTGAATGTTCTTCCTCATTCATACTAGAGTTTTGCTTCTACTCTTTGTTTGATGATGAAAGGCAATCCAAATGCCTTAACATTTGAAGAGTTAGTTTCTGTTTTGTTGCAGGAAGATCAGTGTAGGAAAAACAGGTCTATTATGCGTGTTGTAGATCAAGCTTTCCTGGCTAGTCTGAAGGGCAAAGGTAAATGAATCTCATCTCAGTAAGCAAAAATCTGCAAATGTTGCACATTCGAAGAAGGAAGACAAAGATGAGAAGAAATCAAAAAAGCAAAAATTGTTTTGCAAATACTATAAAGCAAATGATCATGTCATTAAGAGCTGTCAAAAACTGGTTGCTAAAGAGCCAAAGAAAAAGGAGGTTGGAATGGTTGTTGCAGAGGCCTCTACATCGAAAACAGAGTCTCCTAATCTTGTGCAGAATGAAGAATGGGCATCTACTACTATTTGTAGTTTTGACCCATCTTCTCATGAGCAGTGTATGTTTGCAGTAGACTCAATTGTTTGGTATTTTGATAGTGGGGGAAACGAAACATATTACCTCACATCGTAGTTTCTTCACTTCACTCGAGCATGCCCCTACAGGGAATACTGTCACATGCGCCAACGACTCCTCTTATCCTGTCATGGGAGTTGGTAAGATGATGTTGACTACTGTTGATGGTAGTTCTTTCACTTTGTCAGATGCTTTATTTGTGCCAGGGATCAAGAAGAATATGTTATCAGTTTTAGCTTTAGCCAAGATTGGCTTGGTTGTGAAATTTATTGATGACAGGTGTACAATTCATGATCTGTCAAATGGCAATGTGATTATTCCTTCTGGCATTTTATGTCGTGGGTTGTATAAGCTCATAGACTATGAAAGATCTATGAATCATTCTGCATGTGCAGTACATGATTCTCAGGCTATGTCAGATGCAAAATCTTTGGCTTGCACGCTTTGGTCATCTAAATTTATCTATTTTGCTACCCCTCCAGAAATATGAAATGGTGTCCTCTTTCCCAAACTTGAGGCACCCGGAAAACATGTCTGTGAAGGCTGTATTTTGGGAAAAATGCAGTGTTCCTCCTTTTCAAAAGATGGTTCATTTTGGGCTACTGAGAACTTTTGTAGCTTGTACATAGTGATGTTTGTGGTCCTATGCAGACATCTTCTTTTGGAAACTATCTTTAGTTCGTGACTTTCATTGATGATTTTTCAAAGCATGCATGGGTATATCCACTCAAAAGTAAAGTCCAAAGTCTTTATGTGCTTCAAACAATTTTTGGTTTTGGCTAAAAATCTATCAGCATGTAAAATGGGCACCCTCCATTCTGATCGAGGGGAGGAATATATGGCTTCTGACTTCAATGCATTTCTAGCTGAACATGGGATAAAACATCAATGTACACTGCCGTATACACCTCAACATAATGGAGTTGCTAAACAAAAGAACAGATCACTCATGGAGATGGTGAGGTGTATGGTCAAGAGTTAGGCTTTACCACATAGCTTCTGGCTTGAGACTGTCATGTGTGCAACATATGTCCTTAACAGGTGTCCCACTAAAGCACTACAGTCTATCACTCCATATGAGGCTTGTCATGGTTGCAAGCCATCTGTTGCTCATCTACGTGTTTTTGGTTCTCTGGCATATGCATTAGTGCATGAACAACATCACAAGAAATTGGATGATAAAGCAGTAAAATGTATTTTTGTTGTATACAATTCTGAAAGGAAAGGATATCGTCTGTATTATCCACAGACTAAATGCATTTTGGTTATCCACGATGTTTTTTTTATGGAATATGCTATTCAGCCTTTACTTTCATGTACAAAGGAGACATCTGTTAGCTCCAAAGACATGTATGATACTTTGCTACCTCTTTTTGCAGGTGCATAGTCTAGTGCTGGTCCTAATGAGGTAACTTCTCAGCCATTGCAGGTTTCATGTGATGATGTAGATCATTCTATTTCTGATGCAGATTTATGTGAAGCACTTGTTGATGAGAGAGCTGATATTGAGGAGGCAAAAACTATGCCAAAATGGCTGGTGCAAACTTTACATGACAACAAATTAGATGCATCTCTGTCATATCGTACTCGTTTAGGCTCTCATAGTGCCTCTTTTGCATCAGATTGCTATGCTATGGCTACATCTAGTCTCTCTGATGAGAATGTTCCTGTTCCATTCGATCAAGAAAAAAAATTCAAAAAATTGTATGGCTGCTATGCAATCTGAATATGATGCTATAATGAAGAATGGTACCTAGTCTTTATGTGACGTGCCTCCTGGCAAGAAGGCCATTGGTGTTGGAGTTAGACGTCTGCGGAAGCATGCGAACAACACAAGGAAGAAGAAGAAGCTTGGAGCACAACACACAAAACTTAATGTATTACTAGAGAATGTACAAAGATAAATAGCCCGTTAGGGCAATAGGCGTACATATAAGCTGGGGAAAAAAACCTCCTAAAGAGGGAAAAAAGTGCCCTGACATTCCTAGAGTGTTCACACACATCACTACCTACATATATCAAAAAATCCCCCCTAGGAGTGACGCGATGAACAAGGAGCTGACACTCTGTTAAGGAAGTGCCAAGGTATGTGGAGATCACTCCACAAAAGGAAGTAAGCCCAAAGCTTTGTAGAAAGCTTCAAACTTCTCCCTAGGCAGAGCCGTCGTTAAAAGGTCTGCAATGTTCTCCTGTGTGGGCACATATGCCAAGTTGATCTCCCCAGCAGAGAACCTCTCCCTGACATAATGATAATGCACCTCAATGTGCTTAGTGCGAGCATGGAACATAGGATTGCTCACAACTGCCAATGTGCTCTGACTATTAGTGAAGATGGTGGTGGCAGAAGACTAGCCAACACCCAAATCAGCCAGGCATCTAAGCCACACACACTCAATAGTCATTGTGAAAGCTTCCTTATACCTAGCCTCACAACTAGAAGTGGCCACCATAGGCTGCTTCTTGCTCAACCAAGATATACATGAGCTACCAAGCATGAAGCAAAATCCACTAGTGGACACACGAGTGTCATAGCAACCAGCCCAATCAGAGTCAGAAAAATCATGCAAATCTGGCGGTAGTGATCCCCCCTTGGGATAAAACAACCCAAGTAGCTGAGTACCACTCAAGTAGCCAAAGATGCGCTTAACCGCCTGCCGATGCTTGACTCCTAGGCAATGCATAAACGTGCTCATCTGTGAGACAACAAATTGAATACCTGGCCGAGTAATGCATAAGTAAATCAGGCATCCAACAACCTGTTGATAGATAACAACATCAAATGCATCTCCAGCATCATGGAGACTCAATTGTAAACCTGTCTCCATAGGAGTGGCAATAGGTTTAAAGTCTTCAAGACCAAAACGCTGCAATAATGTGTCAATATATTTCGCTTGACAAAAAGCCATTCCACCGTCAACATGCATAAAGTGAATGCCCAAATAATGATGCAAATGCCCCAAATCAAACATCTCAAATGAGGCATGCAAATCAGCCTTAAAATCAGCAATATGCCTCTCATGAGGACCATTGAGCAGCATGTCATCAACATAAACCACAATGATCAGAAGTACATCATTAGCACGCTTAACATATAAGGTGCTTTCAGTTGGACTATTCTCAAAACCATGTGCAATCAGATAGGCATGCATATTTTCATACCAAGCACGTGCTGCTTGCTTTAAACCATATAATGCTTTCTTTAACCTGCACACCTCGGTTTCATGGCCTTTCTGCACAAAGCCACGGGGCTGAAAAACATACACTTCTTCATGCAAGTCACCATTGAGTGATACGTTCACGATGAAAGCCTCCATTTTGGAGAGTTCTCTACACGCTCGACGAGGAAGCTTCACGGGGAATCATGTGTAAGCCACCGGATTGGCAATTGTAAATCTTTTTCTTTTCATATTCTGCACGAACTGAAAGGTCATTGCGAAGAATTGTAATTACTTATAAATCAATGAAAGAACGCTTCGGTGAAAACCAGAAGAATCACCACACTGTCTGTCTGGGCGATACGTTCTGTGGAGTTTCCGTAGTGTTGTGTTTGAGAATTCTGAGTAGTACTGTTTCCGTAGTGTTGTGTTTGAGTAGTACTCTTTTTTTTTTCGTCGTCGTTGTTTGATTACCTTAACTTGTGGTTAGCACTTTTCCATTAAGTTAAGTGTTGTAAGTTTGGGTTATGGTAATGTTTACTTTTTGCGTTATGTATTGAGAAAGTCTTAATCTGTGTACGAACCAGGAATCTGTGAGAGAACGAACCAGAGTAGTGATAGTAATTCGTGTTAACAGAGTTCTCTGAACACTCGTGTACTGCTTTGTGAATGAGTTAATTGGGAAAATCAAGTCTTAGGGCCTCTGATTAGCAGACCCCTACCACTCCCAAGAACCCGAAAAGAGCTTAAACGCGTCTCTGAAGGCAACGCGCGTTTAACACTGATGTCGTCTGTGGGAAAGTGGCACCAGAGTGTTGCAAATTGACTGTGAGAAGTGGCCATAGATTGTGAATCAACAGTAAGGTGGAGTAGTACGCAAGTGTTGTAAAGGTGATATATGCCGGTTACTCGGTTCAGCGAGTCGTATCCGAAGTATAGGCGAGACCGATAGCCTTGGGTAGTACCGAATTTGTTAAGGACACCCTCAGGAGGCAGAAGCACAGATCGGTTAGGTCCGGTCGTCGAAGAAGCAAAGCACATTAGTAGCGATTCTCGTAGCATTCCGGTGGACCATACTGCAATTCCGATAGATTCCGGTGTAATTTCGGCACAGTCTGCAGAAGATACAGTAACTTCGGAGTCTACAAGGACGTAGTGTGTAGTTGATCCGACACCGTCTGGGCAGGATTCGAAGCCGTCTGAGGATAGAGGTGTCTTCCTCAGAGAGGTCATTGAAAGTGAAAGAATACTTTGGGTTGGGGAAAGTTCCACTAATTCGGGTGGTAGTTCGGTCCCAGTTGCAGAGAATTTACAAGTTTCCGGTGACAGTGTGATATTTCCTGGTGAATCTTCATTCCAGACACCACTGTTTGGGGTAAGCTTGCCTACGTTTGATACCACAGAAGAGGATAGGCTATTCGAATTAAAAATCTGTAAAAGACTGGACACTATTTTCAAGTAGGAAGGTGAGCAGTTTGACCATACAGATTCTGAAGAACAAGAACCACCACCTCAAAACTCCGGGGATAGTAATAGTGCCACTACTAGCGCCATGAGTGGACAACAACAACAACAACAGCAACAGCAATAGCCACTTCCACTCCGGCTGGTTCCAACAGGAGTAACTTACACCAAGTTCGGTGGATTTCCAAGTCACGATCCTGATGCTCATGTACGCACCTTTGAAATAAGTTATGCAGTGCTAAACCATCCACCTGATCCAGCATACAAGGCCATCGTTTTCCAGTCAACATTAGTTAATGAAGCAGCGAGGTGGCTTACAGAGTATGATTTCAATCATTTCGTTACCTATGAGGCGGTAAGGGATGCGTTTTTACAGAGATTTCGATTGAAGAAGAACCCTGCCGAATCTTCGATTACTTGCAGAACAATAAACAGAAGCTGCACCAGACTGTGCAGGCATATGCCACCCTGTTTAGAACTCATTTGAGACAACTACCACCGGCCCATGCCAACCTATCGGATGATGTCATCACTCAGTGGTTTATTAATGGTTTGACCCCGCAGCTCAGACAGATTATGATCATCCGTTGTGTGGGAGCTATGACACTAGATGCGGTTATTGCAATGGCCTTGCAACTCGAGCATGAGGTTGGAGGTTTTACCGAAGGCCTGGAGTGGTTGAAATCCAGCATCCGCAGATTCTATAAAGATGCAGTCCAATATGATCAAAGGAAGAAAGAGCGTCAGAACCCGATGACCAATATGGTTTATATCTCACCAGTAGAAACACACGCCGCAGTGGTCTAGACAAGATCCGGTAAGCAGTTGCAACCAGCAGCTGAGGTGTTTGAACCGGGCATTCATGAACAGCAGAGAATGCATAACAAAGCTAGCCAATGGACCACCAAAGAGCCTATAGTGTTCCCTGATCCAATTCCGGTGACACAAGTTCCGCTGCCAAAGGAAGGATCACAGGAACAAGATTCTACCCCAGTAACAGGCGCATCATCTTTAGAATCAGTGAAAAGTACAATTCAAGCAGATCAGGAATGGGAATTTTTATCTAAGGCATCCATTACTCTCCCTCTTGGGCAATTACTTGCACTAGTGTCGGGAGTTCGGTAGCAATTCCAGCAACAGCTCAGTCCTGGGTCTTCCTGCATTCCAACGACGGCAACGGTACAACCGGAAGCTGATTCTATGGTGGATCATTTGGTCCCCTTAATTACGGTATGGTACAAAAATCACAAGATTACTCAAGTACTAATTGATGGTGGGTATGGTGTAAACATTGCCACTGCAGCGCTTTGTAAGAAGTTGGGATGGATGCAAATCGAGCCTGTTCAATTTTTCGTCAGAATGGCAGATCAATCTCGAGTCCATCCGGTGGGGCTCGTACGGAATGTCCCGATAACTTTGCAGGGTACAACGTTTAAGATGAATTTTGTAGTCTTAGAACTACCGGAGTCTAGTGTTGACTATAATCTTCTTTTCGGACGTCCCTGGTTAAAACAGACTAAAGTCATACAGGATTGGTCCGCACAGGAATTGACTTTTAAGGATAATCACCGTAAATATGTTGTTAAACTAGATGCCATTCAGCCTTGCGAACTTCATGCCAGACCATATGTAGCAAAGCGGGTCCACATGTTGGATGGCTTATCTGACAATGAAGAAGAAGCGTTTCTGAAGAACAATGAAGATCTGATTTCCTTAGGTACTATAGATCTGCAATCTGTTGTAGACAACTGGAGTCCGGCAGCCTGTACGGTGGTGCCTGTGACCAAAGAAGTGGAGACAGAAGATACTGTTGCTATGGATGAAGCTGCTCTACAACAACTTTTACAATCAGCTGACAATCCAGGGAAACCTCGTCAATTCTATGTTCCCGAAGATCAGTTAATCACCTATAATTTGGGAGATTAAGTAAATCCATGACCTGTCAAGGAAGGATTGTTTGAGGCATTTCAAGCAAATTTGATCCACCTTCTTCGTGAGTTCTCTGATGTTTTTGCATGGGATTACCATGATATGAAAGGTCTGGACCCTCGCATCTATCAACATAGGGTCGTGCTTAAACCAGAAGCAAAACCAATTAAACAACCCAGCTACCGGATGAACCCTAACTATGCAGCACAGGTCAAGGCAGATCTTGATAGGTTACTAAGGGTCGCATTCATCGTACCAATAGAACATGCTGAATGGATATCACCAATTGTTATTGTTCCTAAGAAAAATAAGCAGCTCCGAATCTGTGTGGATTACCGAAAACTAAATGCGGCCACGGTGCCTGATCCGTTTCCTCTTCCTTTTCTTGACACAATGCTTGATAGAGTGGCTGGACATGAGATGTACTCCTTTTTGGACGGTTACAGTGGTTATAACCAGGTCAGAATGGCTGAACAAGACATACCGAAAACAGCTTTCATTACCAACTGGGGTGTTTTTGCTTGTACAGTCATGTGGTTTGGGTTAAGAAATGCTCCTAGCACCTTTCAGCGGTGTATGCAGGAAATCTTCTCACCCTATCTCACTTCTTTTATGCAAGTATATCTAGATGACTTCTCTTTATTCGGTAAGATGGTAGCACACCTGTATCATTTACGGTGTTGCTTTGAGAAATGTCATGAATATCGACTCTGCCTGAACCCCACCAAATCTGTCTTTGCGGTTTATTGTGGTAAGCTCCTTGGCCATATTGTATCTGATTGGCACTAAGTGGGTTTACAAGCTGAAGTGTAAGCCTGATGCAACAGTTGACAGGCATAAGGCTAGGCTTGTTTAAAAGGGTTATGCACATGAAAGAGGCATTGATTTTGATGAGACCTTTGCACCTACATGCCATATGACTACTCTTCGTAGCATCTGGGCACTTGCATCCCATCATGGTTGGAATGTACATCAGTTGGACATTAAAACTACATTTTTGAATGGTGACTTGCATGAATAAGTGTATGTTTTTCAGCCATGTGGCTTTGTGCAGAAAGGGCATGAAAACTAGGTGTGGAAGTTAAAGAAGGCATTATATGGTTTAAAGCAAGCACCATGTGCTTGGTATGAGAGGATACATGCCTATCTGATTGCACATGGTTTTGAGAACAGTCCAACTAAAAGCACCTTATATGTTAAGCATGCTAATGATGTGCTTCTGATCATTGTTATCTATGTTGATGACATGATGCTCACTAGTCCTATTGAGAATGATATTGCTGATTTTAAGGCTGATTTGCATGCCTCATTTGAGATGTATGATTTGGGGCATTTGCATCATTATTTGGGCATTTAGTTTATGCAAGTTGGTGGTGGAATGGCTTTGTGTCAAACAAAATATATTGACACATATTGCTGCATTTTGGCCTTGAAGACTATAAACCTATTGCCACTCCTATGGAGACAGGTTTACAATTGAGTCTTCATGATGTTGGAGATGCATTTGATGTTGTTATCTATCAGTAGGCTATTGGATGCTTGATTTACTTATGCATTACTCGACCAGATATTCAGTTCGCTATCTCACAGATGAGCAGGTTTATGTGTTGCCCAGGTGTCAAGCATTGGAAGGCAGTTAAGTGCATATTTCGCTACTTGAGTGGTACCCGGCTACTTGGATTGTTTTATCCCAAGGGGGGATCACTACCGCCAGATTTGCATGTTTTCTTTGACAATGATTGGGCTGATTGCTATGACATTCATGTGTCCACTGGTGGTTTTTACTTCATGCTTGGTAGCTCATGCATATCTTGGTTGAGCAAGAAGCAGCCTATTGTGGTCACTTCCAGTTGTGAGGCTAGGTATAGGGCAACTTTCACAGCGAGTGTTGAGTGTGTGTGGCTCAGATGCCTTATGGCTGATTTGGGTGTTGGTCAGTCTTCTGCCACCACCATCTTCACTGACAGTGAGAGCGCATTGGCAGTTGTGAGGAACCCTGTGTTCCATGCTCACAATAAGCACATTGAGGTGCATCATCATTATGTCAAGGAGAGGTTCTCTAGTGGAGAGATTAGCTTGACATATGTGCCCACATAGGAAAACATTGTAGACCTTTTCACGAAGGCTCTGCCTAGGAAGAATTTTGAAGCTTTCCGCAAAGATTTGGGCTTACTTCCTTTTGTGGATTGATTCCACATAGCTTTGCACTTCCTTACACATGAGAGCCAGCTTGTTGTTCATTGCATCACTCTGAGGTGGGATTTGTTGATATATTTAGGTAGTGATGTGTGTGAACACACTAGGACCACAGGGGCACTTTTTTCCCTCTTTAGGAGGTTTTTTCTCCCGGTTTGTATATATGCATATAGCCGTAACGGATTACTTATCTTTGTACATTCTAGTGGTAATACATTGAGTATAGTGTGTTGAGCTCCAAGCTTCTTCTTCATCCTTGTGTTGTTCGCGTGCTTCCACAGACCTCGAACTCCAACATTACTTGTATTTTTTATCTATTGGCTTTTTTCTTTTGAGGTTTTAGGAATTTGAAAGATTCCCTAATGGTATCTTTTGGAGTTTGAGGTATGCAGAAGCACACGAACAACATAAGGAAGAAAAAGAAGCTTGGAGCACAACACACAATATAGAATGTATTACAAAGATAATGTACAAAGATAAGTGATCCATTAGGGTTCTATGTGTATATGCAAGTGGGGGGAAAACCTCCTAAAGAGGGGAAAAAGTGCCTTGATTGCCCTAGTGTGTTCACACACATCACTACCTAAATATATCAACAAATGCCCCATGGGAGTGATGTGCTGAACAAGGAGCTCGCACTCATGTATGAGGAAATGCCAAGCTATGTGGAATCCATCCACAAAAGGAAGTAAGCCCAAAGCTTTGTAGAAAGCTTCAAACTTGTCCCTAGGCAGAGCCTTTGTGAAAAGGTCTTCAATGTTCTCCTATGTGGGCACATATGCCAAAATTATCTCTCCAACAGAGAACCTCTCCTTGACATAATGATATTGCACCTCAATGTTCTTACTGTGAACATGGAACATAGGGTTCCTCACAACTGCCAATGCGCTCTCACTGTGAGTGAAGATGGTGGTGGCAGAAGACTGAGCCACATCCAAATCAGCCATAAGGCATCTGAGCCACACACACTCAATAGTAACTGTGAAAGTTGCCCTATACTCAGCCTCACAACTAGAAGTGGCCATAGAGGTTGTTTCTTGCTCAACCAAGATATGTATGAGCTACCAAGAAAGAAGCAAAAACCACTAGTGGACACATGAGTGTCATAAAAACCAACCCTATCACAGTCAGAAAAAGCATGTAAAGTTGGCGGTAGTGATCCCCCCTTGGGATAATACAATTCAAGTAGTCAGGTACCACTCAAGTAGTGAAAGATGCGCTTAACCACTTGCTAATTCTTGACACCTCGGAAATGCATAAACTTGCATACCTATGAGAAAGAAAACTAAATATCTGGTAGAGTAATGCATAAGTAAATCAAGCATTCAACAACCTACTGATATAGAACAACATCAAATGCATCTCCAACAACATGAAGACTCAACCCTAAACCTGTCTCCACAGGAGTGGCAATAGGGCAGCAGTCTTAAAGGCCAAAACACTACAAGAATGTATCAATATATTTTGTTTGATAGAAAGCTAGCCCGCCATCAACTTCCATAAAATGAATACCCAAATAATGATGCAAATGCCCCAAATTTGACATCTCAAAATGATTCATGAAAATCAGTCTTAAAATCAGCAATATGCTTCTCATTGGGACTAGTGAGTAGCATGTCATCAACATAGAGAACAATGATCAAAAGCACATCATTTGCATTCTTAACGGATAAGGTGCTCTCAGTTGGATTGTTCTCAAAACCATGTGCAATGAAGTAGGCATGTATTTTTTCATACCAAGCACGTGGTTCTTATTTCAAACCATATAATGCCTTTTTCAACATGCACACTTTGTTTTCATGCCCTTTCTACACAAAACCATGGGGTTGAAAAACATACACTTCTTCATGCAATTCATCATTCAGAAATGCAGTTTTAGTGTCCAACTGATGTACATTCCAATCACGATGAGCTACAAGTGCATAGATGCTATGAACAGTACTCATTCGGCATGTAGGACCACATCAAAATCAATGCCTCTTTCTTGAGCATAACCTTTTGCAACAAGCCTAACCTAATAACTATCAATTGTTCCATTAGGCTTACACTTCAGCTTGTATACCCACTTAGTGCCAATGGCCTCCTTGCCAAGAGGCAAGTCACATAAAGACCAGGTACCATTTGACTAGAGGCAACCATATTATAGAAATCTGATGCAAAAGAAGGTCTATGAGAGCCTTAATGAGTATAATATGAAAGAGCTACATCTAATTTGCTATCTCACAAAGTCTGCACCAACCATTTAGGCATAGTTTTTGCCTCCTCTATATTAGTTCTCTCATCAATGAATGCATCATGTAAATATGCATCAAAAATGGAATGATCTACATCACGATTTGAAACCTATAAAGGTTGAGAAATTGCCTCATTTGGACCAGCGCTAGATTTTCCACCTATAAAAAGAGGCAGCAAAGTTTCATACACATCTTTGGAGCTGATTGATGTCCACTTAGTGCATGAAAGTAATGGTTGAATAGTGTGGAAGGGGAATCAAGCAAAAAGAGAAAAAGAAGAAAATCAAAGAATAAAGTTAGACAAAGAACAACTCTCTGCCCAAAGCCCCGCACGGGCACGCATCAGGCAACAATGCCAAAGGCCCAGGTCCTGAGGAGTGGAATTAAAGAAAGATAACAATGAGGACATTTCATGGGAGGTTGCACACAGCTTCCTCATCCACTAGGAGCTGGGGGTGAAGCAAAAGAAGTCGAGGAGAGAGACAGAACAGCTTCATCAAATAAGATAACCAATTGTCTGAAGGTCCTAGGTATCTCCTCGTCCACTGGATGCGTGCGGTGGCAGAAGGCAAACAGGCTCAGTGCAACACAATAAGGGAAAGCACGAAGGAGGGAAGGATGGACCAGTGCCAGGAAGTATCCATGAAGGAGTGCAAGACAATACTTGGCAGGTAATAATCCTCCCACTAGTAGCTTGCATGGCAGCCCGACTTAATACAGCAACCCAGATTTGTGATGTACGGAATGCCAAGGGGAGAACAAAGCAAAGGACATACTTCGGATAAAATAACAAATTCTCTAACAGTCCTTATCGCTTCTTCGACCACTGGGTGCGTGTATTCAGAAAGCTTAGACGAGCAGCAAAGGAGAGACAAAATCCTGTCAAGGGACAACAGAGACAAAGAAGGGGAGAGTGTTGCAGAGAAAAGAGGCACAAAAGGGGAGCCCCAAAATTTTCAAATTAATGGGCATATTTTTCTTCTTCAAAGTCTTAGGAAATTCCCTCAAGCCATGTAAATGCACTAGAGGAGTCCTCTAGATGCATAATCCCAAATCATTGTAACATATTTCTTGTAAAATAGTAGGAAAATAGAAATTAGTCAATAAAGTGCCGGTCACTTGTGTGAAAGGACCATTTTTTAGGGCACATGTATATAAGTCACTTTGTGACTCTTTGTAGAGACTTTTTGCCATTGTGAAGAATGAGAGCTCTTTATTTTCGAATTTGCTTCTTTCTTGCAGATTTTCATCTTCTCTTTGATCTTCTATGTGTGTGTAATGCTTGGAATGTGTGTGTAGGACTGTTATCTACCCCTCCCCACTGTTTTTGAGCTATTGTAGTGTGTGTGTGAGCTAATACGAGTTGTGGAGTAAGTGTGTGTGCTTCCTGCCATTCACTGTTTTGGTCATAACTTGAAGCACAATTGTCAGAATCGAGTGAAACGACTTCCAATAGATGCGTCTTGTCGAGAGCTTTAAAAGGAATCTAGTATTGGCCATATTCGGAGTTTGGAGCTAGGAGGAATCCTCAATTTAGTGAAAACTGCTATAAGTGGTATCGCGACAGACATGAGTTAGAGAGGTGGGTTAGTCTTTTCTCATGCATATGAGCTGAACCACTTCATTTTCCATCACATGTGCCCATGTCCTCATACGATATGTTAGGTCGGTTCGTCGGATTGACAAATAAGCGTGTGTCAATTCCCCAATATACGCACTTGTGTGACAAATGAGATTTAGTCTCTTTGGCACAAGTCCCTAACATGTTTGACTTAGGTACACACGTTTTGGCGCCGTTGCCAGGGAACAACTCAACCAAGGTGCTTTCGTGATGGTTATAGCTCGAGAGTGACGAAATCGTACTTGTAGAAGTGAATTCATTCAGTGGCAAGTAGTCAACCACTTCAACACTTGTTACTTCACATCCCGGAGGTGTGTGTAATGAATTTTTAGGTTTAGGGTTAGTAGAGAGGGAGAGAAGAAAGAGTTAGGGTTAGGTTACGAAGAGAAGTGGAGTAGGAGTAAGCCAAAATCACCAAGAAAAATTCCAAAAAGATTTTGCCAAATTAGTGTAGTTAAGTTTCAGTCACCAAAAAGTATTAAAACCAAAAAATTTTAGCTCATTTCTCATTTGCTCAGAAAGTGGTATCGTCTCCAGGCAGCGATGTGTATCGTCTGTGTAGTATCCTGCTCTCCAGGCCTTCAAAGCTAACTAGTGAGCTCAAGGCACAAGCAAGGCATCACAGAGGTAAGCTCCCATAAGATTCCAATAGCAAAACAATAATAGAAGTGCACTCACACGGGATTAAACGCGCATCTGGTATCGCAGGGCAGGACAAAGTGTTTTTTGGACTTCTTTGAGTGAGACAGTAGGCTAGGAGTGAAGAGGGGTGAGAGAAGAGCAAGGGGGGAAAAAAATTTTGAATTTGGAGGTATTTTGGCTTGAGTATCGCGATCGGTTGAGTTTTTGGTATCGCGATACCAAAAATTCCCTTGTATCGCGATACTCGCCGAAGTATCGTATCGTCGATTACCAGCCTTGGTATCGCGATACCACTTGTGGTATCATTTCACCTAGTTGGTATCACGATCACACTTTACCAAAGTGGTATCGTATCACGGTCCACTTTTGGTATCGTATCGTCTCACTTCCCAATATCGTATCGCGATACCATTTTAGTATCGTATCATGCAAGTTGGTGGTATCGTATCGCCACTTGCATTGGTATCGTATCACGTGACTTGCTAGTATCGTATTGTGCATTACTCAGGTATCGTATCGCGTGACTTGCTAGTATCGTATCATGCATTACTCAGGTATCGTATCGTGGGGAATTCCAGTATCGTATCGTCACCCTTTTTGGTATCGTATCGTCCAAAAAGTGGTATCATGTCGTGCAGTTCCTAGTATCATATCGTCCCAACTTTAGTATCGTATTGCCAGTATTTCCAGTATGGTATCGTGCCCAACAGCGGTATCATATCGCTCAGTGCATAAGTATCGTATCGTATCATGCATTACTCAGGTATCGTATCGTGCATTACTCAGGTATCACTCAGACTTGCTAGTATCGTATCGTGCATTACTCAGGTATCGTATCATGGGGAATTCCAGTATCATATCGTCACCCTTTTTGGTATCGTATCGTCCAAAAAGTGGTATCGTGTCGTGCAGTTCCTAGTATCGTATCGTCCCAACTTTAGTATCGTATCGCCAAAGTTTCCAGTATCGTATCGTGCCCAACAGCGGTATCATATCGCTCAGTGCATAAGTATCATATTGTCCAGTTTTTTGGTATCGTATCATGGACTCCCTAGGTATCTTATCGTGACTAGATTCAGTATCATATCGTCCAGACTTGAGGTATCGTATCACTAGAGTTTCCAGTATCGTATCATGCCCAACAGCGGTATCGTATCGTCTATTGCCATAGTATCGTATCGTCTAGAGAAGTGGTATCGTATCGTCTAACGAATAGTATCACCTGGTGCAATATCGCCAAAAGTGGTATTGCCCAAAACTTTTGGAGCATTTCCAAAGGCAAATTTGAGGCATTTGAGGAGCCACTTAGGGAGAATTTTAGAGACCTAGAGAGCCCCAGGAGGGTGAATGAACTTGAGGTCAAGAAGGGTGCTAAGTAGCTGGAGAAGTGTCATATCTTCCGTTGGAAGTGCCGCTCAAGTCAATCACCACTCAATCTATTCAGACACCTCTAGTGACTCAGAGGAGGAGATACCCATGGCTTCAGAAGACATGCAGGGTCCCACTCCTGGAAGAAATTTCATGACCACTATAGAAGGAGAGTATCACACTTCTTTACAGTACGTTTCTACTAATGCCCAGGAGATCCCCATCTACCTGGATGGTTCAAATAGATATGTGGCTAGGATGGTGACTTCCATGGATGCAACAATTGTGCCCAAACCAGCTGTTAAGTATGAAGGAGGAGCATACATGGACAAGCTGGGTCACATCTACATAGTGACTGAATACCCTAATTTGATCCATGAGAGGGGAGAGTCAGTGGGACATTTAAACTCAGGGAGACCAAACCCTAAGGAGTTAGTGACGACCCCTAGAGGCAAGTCCCAAGTGACGTGAGTCTTGAGAGGGGACTTGATACCTCAAGACGACTACCTACTGGAAGTCTATTTGATCCATGGGTTGGACTTGTTTCTTCAAACCGACTCACGGGCCCAAGGAAGAGAAGAAAGTCCGATGACGTTTTATGAGTTAAAGGATCCGGAAGACGAGTCTAGAGTAACATACCTAGACAAAAACCAAAGAAGGTATTGGCTTGTTGATGCCATAGACAGATCTCGATTAAAGTATATGGGTTTGCCTCTATTCCCTCCAAGGGAACAGGCAACCACCTCTCAGAACCCCTTCGGAACACAACAAGAGGTAGAGAACACAATGGCGGGACAAACTAGCCAACGGAGCATTCCGAACCAAACTCATGTACAATTTGCGACTCCCGGTGTGCAACCACGCAATCAGACCCACCCAGGAGTAGGAAATCAATACCGGCCACCAGTAAGGCCACGACCAGCAATAGGAGTGCAGCCAGGAATACCCCCAATTAGACTAGCTATTCCCACCTTCCCTGTAATGTTGTTCCCACATTCCCTTTAATGCCTAGACAGCCAGAACCAATGAGAAGATTGAGACCTATTCAGGTGGCCAAATGCATGAGGAATCATTATGACGGATTGGGAGAACCTTATGATCACATTGCTGAATTTAAACAAGTTTTAAGAGCGGAACAAGCAGACGACTTCTTCGTGTAGTATGAGTCTTTTGGACTCACCCTCACAAGAACGGCTCTGACTTGGTTCCAGCCATTAGACCCCAACCAATTTGGAAATATGGAGCAATTCTTTCAAGAATTCATTGGGGAATTCGCTAAGAGAGGGATTAAACACAATTCTGCATCTTTAATCCATAGTTTTAAGCAGAACCCTAATGAAACCATGAAAATGCCTGCACGAAGATTCAACCAGTATGTGGATAGATGTTCGGTAGCAGAAAGACCTACGCAACAAAAAATGATATCATTTTTTTTGGATGAACTAACGAATGGAACTCTAAGAACGCTAGTATACGTAAAGAGGCTACAGACATTGAGCGAATGCCTACAGGAATGTATTGACTTAGAGGACAACCTAGCGGATGATCTGAAGAGTACGCCCAACCCCACTAAATCAGAAGACTCTCGGAGTATGGTTATTTCCAATTCCAGTAATGTGGAGGAATTAGCAGAGCTAGTGGCAAAGAAATTAGGAGTCCAAGGACAGAGAAACTATCAACATCAACCCCTAAGAGTACCCATGTTGCGAAGGTGTAGTCTACGTGGAGGAGATCACCCCACTCACTTGTGCGTCCGAGGAGGAGCCGGAGTACCTCAAACGTACCCCTACAATAGACAACCCCATCAAGGAGCCGCCTTGTATTGCCACATAGAACAAAAATACACCAATCACACTACAAAAAACTGCCCATTCAATAGGCAATCACGACCTCTACAACCACCTCAGTATCGGCCATATGGATATCCACCTAGAGAGCTAGGTAGAGATATGCCCAGGTACAATCCCTACCCAACACCAACAGGAGCACCGAGGCCATACGAGCAAGCACAATATCCACAACCCCAACCAGTGTTAGGACCACAACTGTCATAGCCCCAACATGTGGTACCTGTGAAGTACGCCCAACCAGAAGAAAACTTGGAAAGGGCCATAGTACCAGCCTCAACGATGACCAGTGTAGAATCAGCAAACCCTGGATATGAGCTATCCGAAGGAGATTACTATCCCTATGAAACCAATATGTTTGAATATGAACCAACATATGACCCAGCATACCATGGATATGAAGGCTATGACCAAGCCTATGGAACGGAGATGGCTACTTTAATGTACATTGTACCCAAAGCACCCACACCTGGGAGACCACCCATTAGACCGCCTGTGCCGAGAGGACCATGTTATAGATGTGGAGGAGATCATTTTATTAGAGAATTTACTTGACCTTCCAATCCACCACCTCCTAGAACTTGGGAAGGGTATTGCAATGATTGTGGGAAGGAACATCTTTTCAGAGACTGCCCAAAGAATCCCACTAAGGCCCAAGACGCGCGCACCTATTAATGTAATTGAAGTGATAGAAGCACCTGGAAGTGATAAGGAATACACCATGCCCTTGAAGCCCATTACACGAGCTCAAACAAAGGAACGAAAAGAAAAACAACCGGGTCGGGAACAAGAAAACAATAGAACCGTAAACCCCAAAATTCAAATAGTGGAAGATTCAGAGGACCCACATGAGAATACCCAGAACATAAAAGCACAAAAATGGAAGGAAGGAAGAGAGAAGCTCAAAGAAAAAAGGATGAAAAACAAAAGTAAAGAAAATAAGAAACACACCAGAAGCAGTAAGGAGCATAAAGAACCAGAGATTCGGGAAGAAATTCCCATTCCACCGCTTATCCGAGAAGCAGAGAAACCAGGATCAATTCTAGCTGACCCAAAACCGGATGATTTGGACATGTGGTTGAAAGCTTACCATGCTAGAATTAAGACTAGACCAAATGTGGAACAACACGAAAAGTTTTACCTACAAGGAGAATTAGAAAAAGAGAGGCTTGTTATATGCAGGAAACTTATAGAGGTAGCACAAGCAACCCTAGAAAAGACTATTCCAGCCCTTCCACAGACGAGGATAGCAGAGGAGCAATACAAGGAGTGTGTTAAAGCGAAGAATAAAGAACCTAAAGAGAAGGATGATAAATGTGAGCAAGTGAAAACCCAGGACGAACCTATGTCAACAATACCTGATTTAGAGGCTGACTGGCCAAAAGAATTGTGGAATAGAATCCGATAAAGAACAATGGAAGAGGAATGGAGTGACCAAGCCTCCCTTTGAGGAATTGGATGTGGAATTTTATCAACCAAATCCCAACATGGAAGAAGTATATGAGGAAGTATCAAGACTAGACCGAAATAGAGAAGAAGCTCAGAGCATTTCAACCCTACCAAATTACATGGGAGAATATGAAAAGGAATCTATGATAATCAGAGCACCCACAGTACAGGGAAAAGGAAAAGGAAACTCAGATAAGAATTCACACAATCTAACAGAACTTAAAAAGAAAAGTACAATGCAAACTGACTGTGGAAGAACTACTCCGTGTTAAACCGCAATTATGGAAAAAAAATAGCAAGTCAACTGGAATTAGGGCAGGAGAAGGACGAAAAGGAAAACAAGGGGAAAGAAAACCCATCGAAGATACAAATCCCAGTAGATAAGGTGGGAGAATTTAGTGAAGGAGAGGAATGTAATACATGTCTACCTGTCACTTACAATGGGTACATGACGAAGGATATACTAGACACAGGAGCAGCAGGAGTAGGAATTGCCACCATGGAGATTTGGGAGAAATGGGGAAAGCATGCCTTATGACCCACATGCATGAAGCTCCAATTCGCAGACGGTCATGTGGAGAAACCCTTAGGAATATTAGAAAAGATCAAATTAACCACTTGTGGAGTTGAATTTGAACACACATTAGCCATCTGTAAATTTGAAAAGGCTAACAATTACGAAATGATATTAGGACGACCTTTAATGAGACAAATGCGGATAGTGCAAGACTGGGGACGAGATTCATTATACCTGCAACATCAAGGAAATACCACCAAGATAAACTTGCATACATTTTCATATAGAGATGTACCCCCACTACAGTGGAATCCCATACACAAGGAGGACGATGACCTATCTATTCATAGCACTAGATCAAGCGATCAATCATGGATGCACGAGGACGCCCAATTATGGATGTGCAAAGAAGCCAAGAAAGAGGATCATAAGAGGCAGCTGTGGCCAATAGGACATCCTAAAAAAAGATCATAGTAACAATGGAAGGTGGAGAAGAAAGATGTACATACATAGGTAAAGATGTGTCAACTGAGGAGGAAGAAGAATTAATACAATTGATCTGAGAATATCGAGATGTATTCGCCTGGACATATAAGGATCTCAAGGGTTTGGAACCCTCCATTTGCTCTCATAGGATACCAATGATGGTGGAGGCAAAACCATCTAAACAACGCCCTTACACATACAATGAGGTCTATGCTGCTAAAATTAAAGAAGAAATAGACAAACTACTAGCAGCTGGATTCATATATGAAATAGAACATACCGAGTGGGTATCGCCACTAGTAGTTGTGCCTAAGAAGAACGGAAAACTGAGAGTTTACATTAACTTGAAAAAGGTCAATGCAGCCACTATACGTGACAGCTGCCCATTACCCATCACTGACCATCTACTGGAAAGAGTAGCAGGAAAAGAAGTCTATAGCTTCTTAGACGGATTCTCTGGATACAACCAAGTAGCTATTGCTACTGAGGATCAACATAAGACCACATTCGCGACTAAATGGGGAGTCTATGCTTTCCGAGTGATGCCTTTTGGACTCACTAACGCGCCTGCTACTTTCCAACGATTGATGTGTCATTTTTTCAAAGAATTCCTGAAGAAGAGCATGGAAGTGTATGTGAATGACATATGTACATACTCAAATCAAAGACAAGACCACATTCTTGAATTGCAGAAGATATTTAATAAATGCTGACAATATAGAGTCTACCTGAACCCTGAGAAGTGTGTCTTCATGGTAAGACAAGGGAAGATCTTAGGACACATAGTCTCTAGAAATGGAATATCCAGAGATGAAGACAAGATTAAGGTCATTTTGGAGCTTCCTAGACCGAAGAATGCAAAAGAAGTGCAAGCGTTTATGGGACATTGTGGATACTACCGTCGATTTATCCACATGTATGCCATAATCGTCAAACCCTTGTATGGACTTTTTACTCAATTCACATGGATAGAGGAATGCGAGAAGGCATTCAATGAGTTAAAGAAGCCCCTTAGCACCACCCCAATTCTGAAGACATCGAATTGGAACAAGCCTTTTCATATTCATGTGGATGCTTCAAATTACGCAATAGGATGCATATTAGCTCAGCCGACAGATGAAGGAAAGTTAGATCACCCAATTGCCTATGCGAGTAGGCAACTAAATCAAGCTGAGAGGAACTATACAACTACAAAGAGAGAGAGGGATTAGGAATGGTCTATGCAGTGAAAAAATTTAGACACTATCTCTTAGCCAACAAGTTCAAGTTCTTCATAGACCATCAGGCATTATTGTACTTAGTCAATAAGCCCTGTAACACGGGAAGACTGGTGAGATGGTTTCTAC
Source organism: Ceratopteris richardii (assembly GCA_020310875.1). Taxonomy (NCBI): domain Eukaryota; kingdom Viridiplantae; phylum Streptophyta; class Polypodiopsida; order Polypodiales; family Pteridaceae; genus Ceratopteris; species Ceratopteris richardii. The sequence goes on along the minus strand of CM035408.1, from coordinate 138,751,638 downwards.
TATTGATAGAGTTTGACTTTGAAGTAATAGTGAAAAAGGGAAATACCCATGTAAGAGCATATCACCTCTCTAGGTTAACACACGGAGAACCACCAAGTAAAGTACCAGACGAATTGCCAGACACTTATTTGTTTAATCTGGAAGTGTGTCCAAAGTGGGCAGAGAAACTAATTCTGATACTCACTCATGGCCCACAACACTCAATCAATAAAGAGAGTGTGAAACAAGTCGAGGAGAGAGACAGAACACATAGGACGCTTCATCGGATAAGATAACCAATTGTCTGAAGGTCCTAGGTATCTCCTTGTCCACTGGATGCATGCGGTGGCACAAGGCAAACAGGCTCAGCACAACACAATAAGGGAAAGCAGGAAGGAGGGAAGGACGGACCAGGGCCAAGAAGTATCCATGAAGAAGTGCAAGACAATACTTGGCAGGTAATAATCCTCCCACTGGTAGCGTGCGTGGCAGCCCGACTTAATACAGCAACCCAAATTTGTGATGTACACAATACCAAGGGGAAAACAGAAGCAAAGGACATACTTCGGATAAAATATTCTCTAACAGTCCTTATCGCTTCTTCGACCACTGGGTGCGTGTATTCAGAAAGCTTAGATGAGCAGCAAACGAGAGACAAAAGCCTGTCAAGGGACGACAGAGACAAAGAAGGGGAGAGTGTTGCAGAGAAAAGAGGCACAAAAGGGGAGCCCCAAAATTTTCAAATTAATGGGCATATTTTTCTTCTTCAAAGTCTTCGGAAATTCCCTCAAGCCATGTAAATGCACTAGAGGAGTCCTCTAGATGCATAATCCCAAATCATTGTAATATATTTCTTGTAAAATAGTAGGAAAATAGAAATTAGTCAATAAAGTGCCGGTCACTTGTGTGAAAGGACCATTTTAGGGCACATGTATATAAGTCACTTTGTGACTCTTTGTAGAGACTTTTTGTCATTGTGAAGAAGGAGAGCTCCTGATTTTCGAATTTGCTTCTTTCTTCCAGATTTTTATCTTCTCTTTGATCTTCTATGTGTGTGTAATGCTTGGAATGTGTGTGTAGGACTATTGTCTACCCCTCCCCACTGTTTTTGAGCTACTGTAGTGTGTGTGTGTGAGCTAGTACGAGTTGTGGAGTGCGTGTGTGTGCTTCTCGCATTCACGGTTGTCAGAATTGACTAAAACCTCGAATAGATACGTCTCATTGAGAGCTTCGAAATGAACCTTCTATTGGCCATATTCGGAGTTCGGAGCTGGGAGAAATCCTCGATTTAGTGAAAACTGTTGTAAGTGGTATCGCGACAAACACTTTCAATATTTAAATGAGTTAAAGAGGTGGGTTAATCTTTTCTCATGCATATGAGCTGAACCACTTCATTTTCCATCACATGTGCCCACGTCCTCATATCATTGGTTAAGTCGGTTCGTCGGATTGACAAATACGCGTGTGTCAATTCCCCACTATACGCACTTGTGTGGCAAATGAGATTTAGTCTCTTTGGCACAAGTCCCTAAGACTTTTGACTTAGGTACACAAATAGCATCTTCCATAGAAACAACATCACGACTAACAAAAATGTGTTTAATGTGTGGATGATACAAATGATATCATTTGCTTTTAGAATTGTACCCAACAAAAATACATTTCACTGCTTTATCATCCAATTTCATGTGTTGTTGTTCAAGCACTAATGTATATGCTAGACAACCAAAGACATGCAGGTGAACAACAGATGGCTTGCAACCATGCCAAGCTCCATATGGAGTGATAGACTCCAATGCTTTAATGGACACATGTTAAGTATATATGTTGCACACATAGAAGCCTCAGGCTAGAAACTAGGTGGTAAACATGACTCTTGACCATACACCTTGCCATCTCCATGAGCGACTTGTTCTTCCTCTTAGAAACTCCATTTTGTTGAGTTGTATACAATACTATACATTGATTTTTTACCCCATGTTCAACCAAAAATGCATTAAAATTAGCAGACATATATCCCCCCTCTCGATCAAAATGGAGAAACATCACTCTGAACAAGCTATAATTTCTTAGTAGCTCCTATTGAACCATCTTTTGGGAAGGAGGAATGCCACATTTTACCAAAAATACAACCTTCACTGACATATTTACCAAGTGCCTCAAGTTTGGGCAGAGACGACACCATTTCATATTTTTAGAGGTGTAGCAAACTAGAAAAATTCAGATGACCAAAGCATGCATGCCAAAGCTTTGCAGTTGACATAGCCTGAGAATCTTGAACTGCGCATGCTAAATCATTCACATATTTTGCATAATCTATGAGCTTATATAGCCCACGACATAAAATGCCAGAAGCAATAATGATGTCGCCATTTGAGATATCATGACCTATACATCTTTCATCAACAAATTTCACAACCAAGCCGATCTTGGCTAATGTTGAAATTGATAACATATTGTTCTTGATCCTTGGCATAAATAAAGCATCTAAAATTGTAAAAGAACTACCATCAGCAGTGTTCAGAATGATCTTACCAATTCAGATGATAGGATAAGAGGATTTGTTGGCACATGTGATAGTATTCCTTGTAGGGGTAGGCTTAAGTGAAGTGAAGAAATTGTGCTATGAGGTAATAAGTTTGGTTTCCCCACTATAAAAGTACCAAACATCTGAGTCTACTGCAAACATACACTACTCATGAGAAGATGGGTCATAACTACAAACAATAGTGAATGCCCATTCTTCATTCTACACAAGATTAGGAGACTTTGTTGTGGGTGTAGAGGCATCTGCAACAACCATTCTAGCCTCTTTCTTCTTTGCCTCTTTTGCAACCAATTTTGGACAACTCTTTTTGACATGATCATTTTTGCAATGCAATTTTTGCTTTTCTGTGTTGTTCTCGTCTTTGTTATCCTTCTTTGATTGTGCAAAATTAGTAGATTTTTGCTTACTAGTAGATGAGCTCCATTTACCTTTGCCCTTCTAACTAGCCAAGAAAGCTTGATCTCCAACACGCATAATGGATCTATTCTGCCTAGACTAATCTTCCTGCAACAAAACAAAGACTATCTCCTCAAATGTTAACACATTTGGATTGCCTTTCATCACAAATCAAAGAGTAGAAGAAAAACTATGATATGAATATGGAAGATCATTCAGATCAATCTGCACAAATAAACTATCAAGCAAGACTTCATCAGTAGAAATCAATTGCTCCTTCAAATCTTTGATCTTTATCAAAACACCCTCCATGGGATCTCCTTCATTCATGTGTTGAGTCTCCAATTGTTTTTGGAGGTAAGCAACGCAAGCCTCATTCCTTGCCTAGTATAAAGTGGTAAGTGTATCCCAAGCATCCTCTTCTATTTTGCAGGAGAAAATGTGAGGAAAAATAACATGTTTGACAGACAAAGGTATCAATGCATGTGCATGAGCATCTTTGCAACACAAATAGGAACCTGAAGAATATCACCATCTTCAATAACTATATTTGCAGGTGTAATATGATGTTTTTCAACACCCCACACAATATTCCACAGTCCTTTTGCAACCAATACATGATGCATCATATAAGACCATAATGGATAATTGGTACCATCCAACTTATCCTCAACAGTTAATATACGAAATACATCACCACTGTCAGCAATGGCCACTGCTAAAATACCTTGATGCACAAAAATGATAGTATCTCAAAACATTGAATAGAACTACCTTGTCGAGTTTTGCTAAACTTGTAGCATACTTCAAGGCACTTATATTGGTGAATCGGAACTTGTATATCTCTTTGGCACAAAAAAATTCTATATCCTAATCACCTTGAGTATGCTCACCAATTTTGGTGCAATTTTGAGACTATGACCAGAGGGGTGGCAACAACACACTAGATGAAGTAGTGTCGAGAAGATGGGAATGCTCAGTGGATCGGGTCAACTGCCAAGTTCAATGGCACACACAGGGTGACTCTAGCAAACTCAGGTGACTAATGAAAACTCAGAGAGATTATTAGTAGCTCAATTGCAAAACCATATCCTATCATCAAGAACTTTAGAAAACAAATCATCAAGTTTGTTCAAGCATCATGTTTGTCATTGCAGACTAAATCATAATTATCAAAACTCTTCTCATCCAAAATTTAAGGTTTCAAGCAATAAAGCTATGATCAAAGACTTCAACATTCATAAGAGCTTAAGTACCAACTCATATGGATGTATTAGCAGCAACGTTCACCGTGATTTGATTGTTATCTCTTGACATGTTAATAATGCACTTGGTTCATCTTGAAGTAAGAGAACGATTTATTCTTGAAATCATATTCATTATTGAAGATGTAATATTCAAGAGAACAACAGATCAAAAGCATAACAAAAAAAATTCAAACCAGTGTTATTCAAAACCAGTGATAATTGGGTGGGAGACGGAGGATTTCTAAAGTATTGAATGGATGCATCAACAAAACGTCAGAGCAGACATCCAATGGGCGTGGTTTAGCGGATGTGCCTTGTACTCCTAGGCAGACGACCAGGGTTCAAGTCCCACCTAGGGCTCGATGCTTCAGAGTTCCCCAAGATGGATGCCTCTACCTTATGAGGTTGGGTGTGTGTGTCTTTCCAATTCATTGTACTCTCAAAAAAAAATGTCAGAGCAGACAGATGATAAGTCCAACATCCATCCGATGATTTTCACACCAGGCAGAAGACTAGAGGAAAGCTTGACTTTTAATAGATGTAAATCACTAATTTTAGCGTCTCATCACCAACTTGTCGCATCAATAGCCTTCCAACCTCTAAATTCAGAGTTATTAACGCCAAAAATATTGAAAAGTCTCGATCATCTCCAAGTTTAGAGAAGAACCAAAACGCTAAAAACAACAATGTTCTTTGTTCTATTTTGATGCACTAGATAAAATATGCAATATGCATTGAAACTTCTGAATGCGTTGAAACGAAGTATGGTACTTATTATGCACCACAATAAAGATTAAAAGTCTATTCGTGATCCCAACAAAGAACAAGGTAGAATAAAGCAAGTTTTTTGCAAAGATCATCTCTTCTCGGCAACTTACCATCATCTCCTTGCTCTTTTTAACTCATGATGCCCTGATTCTCTATGGTTCTACCTTACTATACTTGATCACTATTGATGATGCAATTTAGGGCCCTGATGCACATTATTGGAAATAGGCTATGGACTCTTAATATGAGTCCCCCTGGCTAGTCGAACATCGAAACTTGTCCCATCACCACCACACAGACAAATTATTGCCTATGAATGACATTTACAAAAGAATTTTGCACATGGATGTTTCCATTTTTCCTGACAAATCTTCGACCTTATCATAAACAGAGAGCAAATCTCTCCGACATCCACCCCCACCAAACCTAGAGACCATCTTGATGGGCCAACCTGAAAATAAATCATTAAGTAATATCAAATTTCTTCTAAGGGAATCAATTAATTTTTATGCAAGATGCAAATGATTTCTTGCACATCAAAATCTAGTTCATGAAAATGTCAAATCTAAAGCTCTAGTAATAACCGTTTCGATCAATAGTACTTGAGTTTAGGTTGAAAAACATTCATAAATATAGTAGAGATGGTCAAGAAACAAATTCCATCATCCATTCATTCAAAAATAGATTTCCTCTTCTACAAATACTCACAACTCTACTCATATAGACATCTGCCTTGTTTGCCCAATTTTAATACGAGAAATATTTTCCAAAACTAGTCTTCATATTAGCTTCATAATTTTTTTTTCTTTTCCATCATTCACTTCATCAGCATTAGCTTCATGTAGGTCTAGTTCATAATTTACTTTTTTGCGGTGGAAGAAATTATAAACTTCCCTTCATAATATATTTTTACATTCACAACTTTTTTGTTTTAAAAGGAATGGCTGAATCCCTTATTCCGAGCTAAGGATCTAGACGCATGTAGAAGCAAGAATTAAGATTTCACATAGACATGAGTCGTGCATCTATATGCTCATATTTATACAAGTTTACTTTCCTCTTTTGAATTGAATATCAAAATCCATTTGTTCAATCATATCACAACTAAATTTGTAAAGAATTTGAAACATAAAATTCAAATATTTGTTTTCCTACTTTGGCCAAATAGTTTTACTTCATAATTTGACAAATCCATGATCTAGATTTTATAATTTTAGTAATTCATAAATGCAAATGATATGCATATATAAAAACAAGAAATAGATATCATAGAAAAATACCACCTGAAATTTAGCGTCAGCTTCAATCTTCAAACTCCAAATTCATCTTCAATTCATCTTTAAATCATCTTCTAGAAAATCATCAAAATCTAGAAACTCAAGTATAATTATCTTTCTTCATCAAACATACACATCAAACATTCACATGTGATATCATAAAATCAAAAAATATATCTTTTTTTTTATATCCTATATGGAAAATTATCATCTTAAAAGTCAATATACATCATGAAAGGAATCAAGATACTAAAATATAAGTCATTCCATGTGGTTCCAATGGTGTACTAAAAATTCAAAAATAAAGCTCTCAAAAGTTTCCTTATCAATTGGAATATTAATAACTTGAGGAAAAAAATACATTGAAAGGAAAATATGAATTGAAGATTGGTCCAATGGAATGTTCCTAGCTTTACTCATAGCTTTGTTCCTTGATTCATCTAAAACTCTTCTTGAATATTTTTTAGCATCCATAATTAGCAATTTCCTTTTCGTCTATTTCTTGCAAAAGAAAATCCACATTAGAAGCAAAAATCATACATCCTTTTAAATATTTTTTTTCCATAATTTTTTATTTTAGACAAAAACATGAATTCCTTGTTAATAAATCATCCTATTTTTTTCCCAAAATTTCATTCATCCTCTTCATCATCTAATAATTCATACTTTTCATCATCTCTTTGTTTTAAAAATTTAATTCTTTTGCCTGCAATTAAAGTTTTAAGAGGTGTTCCATCCAAATCTCGTAAAGCATAAGTTCCATTTTCATTAAAATCTAGCACCACATAAGGTCCAAACCAAAACCATTTTAATTTCCTATGTGCATCGTATTGGGAATCAAATGTACTATCGAAATCAAAATCCAATCATCAATTTGAATTGGATTTGGCCTTAACCTATGTGACTTATCAAAATACTTCTTATTCTTAATCCTAAATTCTTTTAACTTAGCAATAGCTTCATCTAACTTTTCATTTCCTTGTTCAAGCTATTGAATTCTTAGAGCCAAGAGATCTTCTGTAGACAGATTATCATGCCATGGAAAAGTAGACCATGTAAGTATTTGAGTATTTACTAAAAAAATAGGTTTTTAATAGTACATTAATTCCGTTGGCATATACCCCGTTGTCTTAGTGAAAGCCATTCTATCAGCCCATAATGCAAAAGGTAGAAATTTTGGCCAATTTGTAATATCACCATCACAGGCTTTAGAAATTGCTTTTGCAATTGGAGAATGCCCTCTTTCTATTTCCCATTAGCCTCAGGGTTATAAGCAGTTGTAAGAGCTAAATGAATTCCATGCCGTGCAAAGAAGTTTCTAGCCTCTTGAGCGTCTAACTCACCTCTATCAGCCACTACTTTCTCAACATATCCAAATCTTGATATTACATCTTCAAGTAAAAATTTACAAACATTGTATGTTGTTTTAGATCATAGGGCTCAGCCTTCTTGATGATTTGTAAGGTCTTCTCTTTCAAATACTATATAGCACATTTTATCTATCCTTTTGGGCATGGTCACTAAGTCAACTACCCATTTATAGTGAATACAAGGCGGATAAGTTGGATGTAAAGGATCACTATGCTTAACTGATGAATGCATTTGACATATAGCACAAGAATTAACATAATCCCTTACATTGACATAGATTCCTGGCCACCAATAACTTTCTCTAATTTTTTCATATGTAGCCACAAAACCCTTATGTCCAGTCCATAAAGTATCATGCATATTTTTCATTACTTGCAATTGAAGCTATTTAGTTCCTAGTACTCTTTTTGAAAATTTAATCCTTCCCCTTGCATGTCTCCAAATTAATCCATCCTTTAAGAAATAATTAAAAGCTTGTTTTCTAATATCCTTGAATCTATTTGTAGACCATGCAAGCGATTTAATCAAAGTACTAAGATATCTTCCAATGTCTTGCCACTTTCCTTCATATTCAAAAATTTCTAAATTGTTCATAAACATATGCTTGATAATCATAATTAATTGTATTAATATATAATTTTGTTACTTCATCTTCATCATACCTAGCTCTAGAAAGCATATCAGCAAGAGAATTAGACTTTCTTGCAATATGTATTAACACAAGATTTATAAATCTAATGTATGAAATCCATCTTAGCATAGCGATATCAGGTGATGAACAGTTTGTTATCATTCCTATGAGTGGTAAGTAGTCTATCTCTACAATTACATTGGCTCAGATAAAATATTCTTTATCAATTTTTAATGCAATGACTAAACCCCAAAGTTCTCTTTCAATTTGTGGATAATTCCTTTGAGTTTCATGTAATATTTTAGCTCCAAATCTAACTAAATATCTTTTCCCCTCTTCGTCATCCTAACCGATAACCCATCCTATGCCTATTGGACTCATATCGACAGTCAAGATAATAGTTTTTTGTTCAAAATAATTAACATGTTTCAAAATAGGGGCATTAAGAAGCAGTTTCTTTACTTTCCTCATAGCCTTTGAATGCTCTTTAGTCCATAGAGACTTCCAATTCTTTCTTATCAAACCATATAGAGAGTTGGTGTTTAGAGTTCCTTGACTTGCCTTTGTAGATCAGCCAATTTAGTTGGTTTGGTAATGGCTACGATGGGTTCTAGAACTAGTTGAGAGAGTGTTGTCTATTGTTGTTGTTGGATTTGAGCTACTTCCTCAGACAACTTTTCATGTGAATCCAACAAATTAGCATACTCTTCAAGAATGATGCAAATGTTCTCAGGCAAGATGGCCTAGAACTTGGATGGATTGATGGGTGCACCAAGTGTATTCTCCATGGATGCTTCTAGGTTCTTTTGATTTTGTTGGTGGAAGCTTTTGTTCTCTTTTTGCACAATAGCTATATGGCATTTTAATAATGCCATATTACATGACAATTGAGCATTGCATTCCAGTTGTATGTTTAAATGGCTTTCAATTACTTTGATAGACTTGTGTCCATATTTTGTATCTTCGAATCTAGCTGATTTTGTGAGTTGTATTGATTGTGAGCTACTAGGTTGGAGATTCTATCCTGAAGATGCAAGGATCAATCTTGAAGGGCTGCATTGTGTTGTGTCAGTTGTTGATATTCGTGTCATAATTGGTTGGTAGAGTTCATCATGGATGCTAATGCCATGTCTACTATGGAAGTATTTACAATGGATGCAGGTTGTAAAGTGTTTGATGCAAGGGGAAAGGGAGGGGGAAGGGGATGAGTGGATGCCATGGAAAGAGACTCAGTGAGTGGTGGTGATGTTGGTGGAGGGAGGATTAGGGAACATGGAAGTGTGAGGGGTGGGCGAGATGTAGTAAGTGGTGAAATGCCCATGGAATCAAACGTGGTTGTGAGTGAGGTGGCCATCACAAATACCGATATGGTGATACTTGACAAAAATTGAGGTGATGTAAAGGTCGGTTGATCATCAGGTGTTAATTATTGTTGAGTATGTGAAGACCTATCCCACCAAGAAGAAAGTGGGGGTTGTTGATGGAATATGGAGGAAAAATGAGACATGAGTGGAAAGGAACAATGGTGTGTGTTGGTGAAGGAAGCAAAAGATGGTTGGAAAGGAGGTGGAAATGAAGCTAATGTTGGTTGAGTGGCAGGATGACCTATTACAGGTTTGGATAGGAAATATGTGGCTGCAGAGGTTCTTGTATGGTACAATGGGTTGGTAATGGACATAAAATTTATGACTAAGAAATAGGGCTATGAAATGTAAAGATGGGAAAATGCAATGGATGTGTTGGTGATGAGCACTATATCTACATTCTTAAGGGGTGAGTGAGGTGGGGTTTGGAAAATGGGTTCCTCTGGTTGAGTGACTATTTTTGTTGTGGTGGGATGAGGTTTAAGGGTCCTAATGGGTGATGGAATGGGACGATTTGTACGATTTGTACAAGGGTTTCAGTGGTTAGATCTATAGTTTCTATGGTGGTTAGTGGTATGGCGATGGTGATTTCGGTTGTAATAGGAGCAAATGTTGTTGTCTCTACTGTGGAATCTAAATATTTTTACTTGATCTTTGTCTTGTGAGGAGATTTCATCCATCATATTGCACTCTTGGTCTCCTTAGCATATGATCGATGGCATCAACAACACCGATAGCTTCTGATAAGGCTCATAAAGAGGCTAATAATTGTGGTTCTACATTTTCTATTGCCAATAATTGTTCCATGATGATTTGCATCCTTTTCTCAGTGAGGCTACTACAGGCATGAACCTCTTTCATTGTCTAGTGTAACCTTCTTAGAGTTGTCATGTATGTTGGCTCACCTTCTTCCTCTTCTTCTTTATATCTATCCTATCTTCCCTCTTCGTGTGATCTAGTTGCTTGTTGCTCCTATTCCCAATGGATGTGTCATTTTTCTATCATGTGTTGTTCTTCTTGCCTCTCTGTTGGTTGTTCTATTTCATATCCAATGTCTACATCTATCAAAGGAACATCTTGAAGGAGCTGCTCAAAGTCAAAGGTATGAAAATCATCTAATCCTACACATACTTGGAATTTAAAAATAGTGGGTAGGGGGGTGATGGTTTGGTTGTGCAGTGGAGGCTCCATCTGTGTTGTGCCTAGGAATGCAGATTGTGAAAGGTTGCATAGTCCTTTCTCTTATAGGTGATATATTTGGTATCAGGACTCCACCTCTTGGTTGTGCACACAAAATTGTTCCTCTCATCCTTTTCGGTTGGGGTGCAGATGCCTTCTAACTTTTGAATAATTGAAGCCTTGCCGAGGTAACAACTCTCTCAATCAGTGTCGTATGATAGGCATTTGTAGATAATCCTGCATAATAGCCATTCAACACAAGCTTGTGTAGCTGCCTTTCATTTGTTGCATGAGTTGTTCCATGATCCAATGGGGGAGGTTATTAGTTAGCCTTGTAGTCTCCTCTAAATATAGATTGAACTAGATCCTCTTGTGAGGCTAGGTGAACTGATCCTTCCCCAAAAAAGTTGTGTTCCATACACATCTTGAGTGGCACTTATGTATTTGGAGTCATGGCTGCAATATCCTTAAGTTTCACTACATTTCTGTTCTTCATGTCATATGGTATTAGGTTTTCCTTGTCCAATGGAAATTGCATGCCTTGCATCTTTAGAGCTTCTCAAACTAAATTCAAGGTGAGCTTGATCCACTTCATCTCTTGGTTATGTAGCAAAGACGGGATCATGAAAGTTCCAGGTGCATCTTTAACTGTGCTTGGTTGTAAAGTGTGAATCAATTAAGAACATCTTGTGTGAAGTCCAGCTTTGGCAATGACTCACTAAATGGTCTGCTAATCCGGTTGTCTACCAAATGGTTGGTAGCTCTAATGTATAAAGAGCTTCTCAAACTCCTTGGAGAAGTATTAGACCCTACCCCATATGTTGTTGAACTCACACTTGGACTCACAAATATGTGCAACTTCTCCAAGCGGTCCAACAAACTCCTTCAACCAATGTGAGTATGTGTTCCTTAATGGGTAAACTAGTGATGTTCATGGGTTGAGAACTTGTTTCTTCTTTAGCCATTGTGTGATACTACATGGGATGATCATTGTAGATCTTGTATAATAAGAACACATTAATATTGTCTAAGAAACTTGGTAAGACCTTGTTTATGATACCAATATGTCTCTCTTTGTCCATGTGTGTTGTGTAAGTGACGTGCAAGTGATAAGTGTGTTAAGTGAAAATGTGGGTTAGTTGCAAATTTTAGATGCATACTCAAGAAATGCATTGGTTCTGCATGCTCCTAGTATTGTACATGTATGTTGCAAGGTTTATTTTTGTGATAGATTACAAGGTTTGACTTTCCAAAGTTCCCTTATGGGTTTAGAGATTGCCTTTTAGGTTTATACATAGTGTTTGGTGATGACTTAACTTGGTTATGGGACTTTTTAGGCACCCATTTCCAAGTTTTTCTAGGAAGAATATTACATGATGACTCAATTGCAACATCTCTCTGAGTATGTTTATGAGGGGTGGGGATGGACTTCGAAAGATAGATTTTATGTGGAGAGATCTAAACTCTCAAGCAGGGATTAGGCACCTGAATTTGTGCATTATTGTGGTCAGCCTTCATCGATCACTTAGGTACCCAAATATGGAGTAATCTAGGGGATGGATTTCCTCGTTGTTCTATTGCTTGTCATCTTGGCTGTCTCATCTGCTTCTCAGGCAGTGGCTTTGATAGGGAGGGAGCAATCGATTGCTTTCCTTTTCATACCCAAATCTATGTTACACTAGGAACTGCTTTTCTCCAAGTTTTTGTTGGTCTTCTTGATGCACTAGTCCGTTGCACTTGCTTAGTGCATCTCTTTGTTTGAGATGATGATACAATGCTCTTCTTTGGTATAGAAGGGACTTCCACCTACTCTTGAGTTTGTTCTTCAAAGGTCAAATTCTTCTACACCACAAAGCTTTTGGACACATACAACATCTTTCTCTTGAATATTATTCTTGGAAGAACTAAGGGTCTATGTGGGACCTAAATTGGTGAACATGCTATTCTCTAATTCTATTGTGAGACATTGTTCATGTACCCAAACCTGAAGAAGCCGATTTCTTAGGTTTAAGTTGACTACATGATCATAGATCAAGTCTTGACCCAAGATGAGATACTCAGTGAGATCTTCATCATGGCATACTAGAAACTTTACCATCATAGGGACATCCTGAATTGAGAAGGGAAGTTCCACCTCACCCATGCAAGGGGTTTCCACACCTCCTAATCCTACAAGGTAAGCCTCAATAGGATTCATTTGTAAATTCATGTCTTGACAACAACAATACCGTATTGCACTAGTAGTTGCTCCTCAATCAATCAATGCTCTGATTGTCTTGAATGTTGTGCCTTGTCCTAACTATACTGAAATAAATGGGTGTCTATCAATGATACTAGGAGAGGGATTCCTCTTATTCTGTCACATTTCCATGTGATATTAATGGGCTTTAGACTCTCTATATCCCAACATAGAATGTATTTGAAAGGGTGAATATAACTATTCAAGATAGAGTGGTTTCTATGTTGCATCCTGCAAAACTTTCACAAGGCTTTTGGGCAAAATCAATGTTGACTACAATTCATGTGATTAATATTTCACCTAGTGATACCAAAGGCTTGAATCTAGCACAACAATTATGGACATGGTAGCCACCACATTATGATCACCTTCAAGTATTTGGTTTTGAAGAATATGTCCATTTTCCAAAGAACTTGAGACAAACGTTGGATTACAAATCTAGAAAATGCATTTTTCTTGGATATGGAAGAGATGGCCAATGTTAAGTTGCCCTCCCAATAAAAATCCCTACTTTTGCTTGTTTGAGCACAAATCCCAAGGTGGAGACAAAGACATTATGGCAGCTAAATTCACGAAACATGCACATGGAGATCTCTTTGATATGTGTGTCCTCCCAGTGATGTACCTTCAAAAGTATATGCTCTTTCCATAATGTGTCTCATCATGTGGCCTCTCACATGATTTCCACATGGCACTCATGTGTGAGTCCACATGTACTCTCACTTAAGTTTGAGTTCACATACTCGCCCCCAAGGGATCATATTGTAATTACATAACATTTCCTTCCCATCAACTCCATTTTTGTCCTCCAAAATGGTGTCGAAAGGTCCTAGAGAAAGAGACATATAGTATGATAGGTACTCCCACTAAACCCCATGTATTTGAAGTACATGTTCTTATCTTTGTGGTGTTTCGTGATATCCTTCCCCTTAAGAAAACTCTTGGGAAGGCAATATAAAATTGGGAAAACATCACTGAAGGGTGCTAACCCCATGTAGCACTATCTTCTGAACTATCTTTTCACTTTACTAGGCATCTCTTTATATAAATTACTTCTCATCCATTTCTCTCAAGTGCGTAGTATGTTCTCAAGCTCATATGGAACACATTGAACAAAAATAGGCTCAATTGCCTCATTATTTGGAATAAGTTTGTCAAATTCACCCAACCTCTTCTTAAGCAAGCTCACATGAAATATTGAATGGATCTGGCTATTCTCTAGAAGTTGGAGTTGATAAGCCATCTTTCCTATTCTCTTTAATATTAGGAATGGTCCACAATACCTAGGAGATAGTTTTGAACAAGTTCCCATCTTCATGGTTTCGGACATAGATGAAATTCTAAGATAGACTTGCTCTCCTACCTCAAAGTTGATTTCTCTCTTGTGAGGGTCAGCATAGGCTCTAGCCCTATCCTAAGCTCTCCTAATGTTTTCCTTGGCCCCCAGATACCACATGGCCATGTGTCAAACATCAAGTGCACTTGCTTCTCAAATAATTGATCGACGTCCATTTGTGACCATAATGGTAGGACAAGGGAAGAATGCAAGGACTGTGAGAGCATTGATTGACTCCAGTGCCACAACTAGTGCAGTTAGACTATCATACTGCCAAGACCTACAATTGAACATCAAGCCTATCGAAGCCTATCTCATAGGTTTGGGAGGAGTTGAAACCCCTTGTTTGGGCGAGGTGGAACTTCCCATCTACCTTCAAGATGTTCCAATGAGAGTCAAAATGCTAGTATGTCATGATGAGGACATTATAGAGCCACTTGTCCTGGGTCAAGATTGGATTTACGACCATGCAGTCAACTTGAACCTAAGAAGTCAAATCCTTCAAGTTTGGGCACATGAACAATGTATTACATTAGAATTAGACAATTGCATGCTCACAAATCCAGAGGTCAACCATTCTCTTAGTTCTTTCAAAACTAATCTTCGCAATGAAAATGTTGTGTGTGTCAACAACCCTACGAAGCAAAAGGACTCAATCATGGAAGCAAAAGCTCAAAGGCCAACAAACCTCTCTTCTTCTTCACATACTAATGCAAGTGTAACTCGACCAAAGAGGCAAGCAAAAATGACATCTGCTATATCAACTAGACAGACGGAATTCAAGAAGAAAGAAGCTCAGGGCATGAAGCAGATTTGGGTATGAAAAGGAGAACAACCACCAGCCTTGCCACAACCCTTCCTAGTGAGGCAAGTCAACCATGCTACAAGAAGCACCAAGAAACGAGGACCAGCTCAATCCTACAGTCTTCGAAAAATTTGGGTACCAAAGCAATCGATGGAGGCCGACCATAATAACGTACAAATTTGGGTGCCAAAGAAGTTAGTTGCAACTCAACAAGGGCGATTACGAATGTGGGTACCCAAGACACTCTTACATGCACAAACACCACAAATCTCCCTCACAAGCAAAGTTTCCACAAAGACGCCAAGGAGAAGCAAGGGTCAACACCAAGCACAAAGAACCAAAGCAGATTAACCCACCTCTTCGACAATCATAAAAAGGCAACCAAAAAGGGTATGGGTGTGGAAGCCCAAAGTACTACTAACTTCCAGAGAGTCAAAGAGCCAACAATGTTGGATACCAAAATTCAGAAACCACCCAAAGATACAGAGGACAGAGCTTATGTCTATAGGGTCAAATACTATCCTGAAATGCATCCTTATAAGAAGTATTACATCATTTCAAGATCCACTAGCTACCTCAAACAAAGACTGCATCAACATCCACCAACCACATTGAAAGCCTCGACGTGCAACAACCATGTGCCTTTGGCATAACCTTGTCTTTTGCACCATTCAGGTCATGCATTTCCAAAGTATGCATTAATATAGGGCCACATTACACGGATGTGCATCGACACAATTGAGGATCCTAGGCACATGCGACACATCTGACATATGTAAAATATTTTATTGATGCTAACACCTTTTTTCTTGTTTTACTCCATTGTTCAAAAAAAAAAGAAGAAAGCAAGAACAGGATTGTGCACTTGAAGAATCTCCAATGTGAACCATCAACAACGGAAGACAAGCTAATGGTCAATCACCGTGATGGAAGTACAACACAAAGAGTTGAAGATCGACGGAACTTTCACCATGGTAAGAATTGTATGCTTCAACAACAACATAACCAGGATCGATTAGGAAACCTCTTTGTCGGCATACCCTTGAGCACTTAGCTCAAGACCCAACTTCTTGCACCATAATTCTTCCCATGCATTTCCCAAGTATGCATACATAGGGCCACATTACAAGGCCATGCACAAGGCACATATCTTGTTAAACCCATGCACTAATGCACTTACCCATCATCCATTATGGGTTACAAGTACTTGGCATAAAAACGAGGAAAGCCATCTTTGGCAGCACCAGAGGACATAACGGTGACAACTGCAAGAGCACACTCACAAAGACAACATCAAGCTGGAATACATGAAAGACATACCTACACAGGTAGCAGTGACAAAATGAAGAACCCGACAACTGCCCAAGCTACATTTGGAAGATGGACCGCTCTTGTGGGTACAGGATGGGCACTCTCTCTCCACACACTACATGGCACAACCACTACAACAAGGGTCTGTCTGGGACGACAGACTCTAGAGGGGGGGAGTGTTGACAGTCAAGGCCACACACAAGCAGCGAAGCACATCAATGAAGTGGAGACACAAGAAGAAGGAGCATGTAGGGAGCTCCAAGCAGCACATGTCAAATTTTCAGAAGAAATCCCTATACATATAGTGACTTTTGTTACTAAAAACCATTGTAAATACCATTTTCCATTTTTACAACTCCATTTTGTTCAAGCCGAGGAGTCCTCAAGCTTAAGGAGTATTAGAAGTAACATCCTACCAGTTTTCATAATTTCTAGATTCCGTTTGAGTCCCCAAATAAGCCTTGGAACCTAATTTTTAACTAGGCCAGACACTAGGTCTGGATAGGGCCAAAACCACTCAAAAAACTATAAAAAGGGCTGGAAAGCTCATTTGAGGGGTTAGCTTGTTGTAGATTTCAGCTTCTGTAATAGAGTTCTTTTGTAATCGAAGTCCTTCCATTGTTCCACTCTTTGCTCTTACCTTGTGTGCGTGTTTGTGTATGTGTGTGCATGTTTGTGTGCTTTCACTCACGCACTTGTGCACTTCACTTGCTCTTGGTCTTCATACCGGTCCTCATGTCTCCACGGATTGACATTTATGAGGTAAAGCTCCTCACATTGGTACTTGCCATTGTGCTAGAGTGACACCACCAAGTACCATTCTTCATTATAGCATCATATTCAAATTGCATAGTAGCCATCCGATTTTCAAAATTTTGTGCTTCATCAAATGAAACAAGCTCATTCTCATCACAGACACTATATGCAACCATAGCATAGCAATATGATGCAAAAGAGGCACTATGAAAGCCTGAACTAGTACGATATGAGAGAGGTGCATCTAATTTATTATCATGCAAAGTTTGCACCATCCATTTTGGCATAGTTTTTGCCTGTTGAATATCAGCTCTCTCATCAACAAGTGCATCATGTAAATTTGCATGAGAAATGGAATGACCTTCTTCATCACATGAAATCTGTAAAGGCTGAGAAGTTGCCTCATTAGGACCAGCACTAGACTGTCCACCTGTAAAAAGAGGAAGCAAAGTATCATACATGTCTTTGGAGCTAACAAATGTCTCCTTCGCACATGAAAGTAAGGGCTGAATAGCAGCTTCCACAAAAACAACATCACGGCTAACCAAAATGCATTTAGTATGTGGATGATACAGATGATAGCCTTTGCTTTCAGAACTGTACCCAACAAAAATACATTTCACTACTCTATCATCCAATTTTTTGCGACGTTGTTCAGGCACTAATGCATATGCCAGACAACCAAAAACATGCAGATGAGCAACGGATGGCTTGCAAACATGCCTAGCCTCATATGGAGTGATAGACTGCAATGCTTTAGTGGGACACTTGTCAAGTACATATGCTGCACACATAACAGCCTCAAGCCAGAAACTATGTGGTAAAGCCTGACTCTTGACCATACACCTCGCCATCTCCATGAGTGACCTGCTCTTCTGTTCAACAAATCCATTCTATTGAGGTGTATACGGCATTGTACATTGATGTTTTATCCCATGTTCAGCGAAAAATGCATTAAAGTCAAAATACATATATTCCCCCCCTCGATCAAAATGGAGGGTGCCCATTTTACATGCTGACAGATTTTCAGCCAAAACCAAAAACTGTTTGAATCACATGAACACTTCGGACTTTGCTTTCAATGGATATACCCATGCATGCCTAGAAAAATCATCAATGAAATTCATGAAGTAAAGATAGTTTCCAAAAGAGGATGTCTCCATAGGACCACAGACATCAGTGTGAACAAGCTATAATTTTTGTGTAGCTTGAACAAAACCATCTTTTGGGAACGAGGAATGCTGCATTTTTCCCAAAATACAGTCTTCACATACATGTTAACCAGGTGCCTCAAGTTTGTGCAAAGAGGACACCATTTTAGATTTCTGCAAGCATAGCAAAATAGCAAAATTCAGATGACCAAAGCATGCATGCCAAAGCTTTGCATCTGACATAGCCTGAGAATCATGTACTGCACATGCTAAATCGTTCACAAATATTTCATAGTCTATGAGCTTGTACAGATCACGACATAAAATGCCTGAAGCTATAATCATGTCACCATTTGACAGATCATGAAATGTACATCTGTCATCAACAAATTTCACAACCAAGCCAATCTTGGCTAAAGCCAAAACTAATAACATATTCTTCTTGATCCGTGGCACAAATAAAGCATCTGACAATGTAAAAGAACTACATCCTTCTTCGAATGTGCAGAATTAGCAGATTTTTGCTTACTAGTTAAAAAGCTCCATTTTCCTTTGCCCTTCTGACTAGCCAGGAAAGCTTGATCTGCAATTCGCATAATGGATCTGTTCTGCTTCGACTGATATTCCTGCAACAGAATAGAGACTAACTCCTCAAATGATAAGGCATTTGGATTTCCTTTCATCATCAACCAAAGAGTAGAAGCAAAACTCTGATATGAATCAGGAAGACCATTCAGAACAGTCTGCACAAGTGAGCTATCTGGTATAACCTCATGAGCAGAAATCAATTGTTCCTTTAAGTCTTTGATCTTTGTTAGGAAATTGTCCATAGAGTCATCTTAATCATGTGATCACTCTCCAACTGTTTTCGAAGGTAAGCAACACGAGCCTCATTCCTAGCTTGGTACAATGTGGTAAGTGTATCCCAAGCATCCTTAGCTATTCTGTAAGAGCGAATGTGAGGAATAATGGCACGTTTGATAGACAAAGCTATCAATGCATGTGCCTGGGCATCTCTGCCATCCCAGCGAATCTGCTATGCAGTAGGTGCAGCAAAAACCGCAGCACGAACAGGAATATGCAGAATATCGTCATCTTCGACACCTTCTACATCAGCTTATGTACCTGCAGTTGTAATAGTTGCAGGTGTGATAGGATGTTTTTTGACACCCTACACAATGTTCCACAGTCCTTTTGCAACCAACACATGTCTTATCATATAAGCCCATAACGGGTAGTTGGTACCATCCAACTTATCCTCAACAACCAACATACGGAATACATCACTGCTTTCAGCCATGGCCGGTGACTAAAATACCTTATGCAGAAAATTGACTATATCTCAAAAAGTTGAATAGAATTGTCCAGAAGAATTTTGCTAGACCTGTAGCAGACTTCGAGACGCTTATACTGGCGAACAGAAACTAGTATATACCTTTGGCACAAAAAGATGAAATAGCCTGCACAAGCGCTGTGATAGTGCATTCGGAGGCCGAAACGAGCTCAGATCGCGATTTCGGCACCACAAAGCGAAGATGTTTTGATCTCAAAAACACGCTGAGTATGCTCACCAAAATTCGTGCGATTCTGAGACTACAACTGGAGGAGTGTCGACAGCACCCTAGATGAAGCGACGACCTGCTCTGATACCAATTGTTGGAGTTAGACGTCTGTGGGAGCACGCGAACAACACAAGGAAGAAGAAGAAGCTTGGAGCACAACACACAATACTGAATGTATTACTAGAGAATGTACAAAGATAAGTAGCCCATTAGGGCAATAGGCATATATACAAGGGGGGGGGGGGGGGAGAAACCTCCTAAAGAGGGAAAAAGTGCCCCGACGGTCCTAGTGTGTTCACACACGTCACTACCTAAATATATCGATAGGGTAGAGTTCTCAAAGCAAAGGTTGTCATCCATATCATCCATATACTAAATGCATTTTGGTTATCTATGATGTTGTTTTTGTGAAAGATGCAATTCATCCACTACTTTCATGTACTAATGAGACATCAATTAGCTCTAAAGATATGTATGACACTTTGTTGCCTCTTTTTACATGTGGACAGTCAAGTGCTAGTCGAAATGAGGTAATTTCTTAGCCTTTATAGGTTCCACAGGATGATGCATATCATTCCATTTCTCATGCAAATTTACATGATGCACTTGTTGATGAGAGGGTTGACATAAAAGAGGCTAAAACTATGCCTAAATGGCTAGTGAAAACTTTGAGAGATAGCAAGATGCACCTTTGTCATATCGTACCGTTCAAGGTCTCATAGTGCTTCCTTTGCATGAGATTGCTATTCAGTGTTTGTCTCTAGTCTTTGTGATGAGAATGAGCATGTTTCTTTTGATGAAGTACAAAATTTAGACAATTGGATGGTTTTTATGCAATCAAGCTATTATAAAGAATGGTTCTTGGTCTTTATCCAAGCAAAAAGGCCATTAGTATTACTATTGAAATGTAAGCTTGATGGAACAATTAATAGGTATAAGGCTAGGCTTGTAGCAAAAGGTTATGTTAAAGAGAGAGGCATTTATTTTGATGAGATCTTTCCTCCCAAATGCCAAATGACCACTGTTTGTAGCATTTGTGCACTTGTAGATCATCATGGTTGGAAAGTACATCCGTTGGACATTAGAATTGGATGTCTGAACGGTGGCTTACATGAAGAAGTGTATGTATTTCAGCCACATAGTTTTGTGTAGAAAGGGTATGAAAACAAAGTGTGTAGTTTGAAAAAGGCATTATATGGTTTGAAGTAAAACAAAGTGTGCATATTGAAAAAGGCATTATATGGTTTGAAGTAAGCAACACATGCTTGATATGAAATGATACATGCCTACCTGCTTGCCCATGGTCTTGAGAATAATCTAATTGAGAGGACCTTATATGTTAAGCATGAAGATAATGTACTTCTCATCATTGTTGTATATGTTGTTGACATGGTGCTCAATATTGGTCCTAATGAGAAGAATATTGCTGAATTTAAGGATGATTTGCATGCCTCTTTTGAGGTGTTAGATTTGGGGCATTCGCATCATTATTTGGGTATGGAGGGGTAGCTTTCTACCAAATAAAATATATTGATATATTATTGTAGTGTTCTGGCCTAGAAGATTGCAAAACTATTGCCACTCCCATGGAAACAGGTTTATGATTGAGTCTTCATGATGTTGGAGATGCATTTGATGTTGTTCTCTATCAGCATGTTGTCGGATGCTTGATTTACTTATGCATAACTCAACCTGATATTCAATTTTCTTTCTCTCATATGAGAAAGTTTATGTGCCTAAGTGTCAAGTTGGCATATGGTTAAGTGCATCTTTTGCTCTTGAGTGGTACCCTACTACTTGCATTGTTTTATCCCAAGGGGGTGTCATGACTACAAGATTTACATGCTTTTTTTGACTCAAACTAGGCTACTTTCTATGACACTTGTGTGTCCAACCAGTGCTTTTTGCTTCATGCTTGGTAGCTCATGCATATCTTGGTTGAGCAAGAAGAATCCTAATGTGGCCACTTCTAGTTGTGAGGTTGAGTATAGGGTAGCTTTCACAGCGAATGTTGAGTGTGTGTGGCTCACATGCCTTTTGGTTGATTTGGGTGTTAGTCAGTCTTTTGCCACCACCATCTTCATTGATAGTCAAAGTGCATTGGTACTTGCAAGGAACCATGTGTTCCATGCTCGCACAAAGCACATTGAGGTGTAGTATCATTATGTCAAGGAGAGTTTCTTTGCTGGAGAGATCAATTTGGCTTATGTTTCCACACAAGATAATGTTGCAAACCTTTTTACAAAGGCTCTATCTAGGGAGAGTTTGAATCTTTTTGAAAGTCTTTGGGCTTGCTTCCTTTTGTGGATTGATCTCTTTCAACCTAGCTTGACACTTCCTTATACATGAGCGCCAACTCCTTGTTCATTGCACCACTCCTAGGGGGGAATTTGTTAACGTATGGTGGTGGTAATGTGTGTGAACACACTTAGGACCACCAAGGCACTTTTTCCCTCTTTAGGATGCTTTTCCCCCGATTTGTATATAGCCTATTACCCTAATGGGTCACTTATCTTTGTACATTCACTTGGTAATACATTCTATATTATGTTGTGCTCCAAGCTTCTTCTTCTTCCTTGTGTTGTTCATGTGCTTCTATAGACCTCAAACTCAAATAAACAGTAGTTCTACCCATAGACTTGTGAAAGGTTTGCATGATGCAACATAGAAAATACTTTATCATGAATATTTCTATTCATCCTCTCAGCTACAACATTTTGTATTGGGGTATAAGGAGTTGTAAGCTCTCTCTATATTCCCCTACACTAACAAAAATGGCTTAATTCATTTGAGGTATACTCACCACCATTATTTTAAGGTAAAGCCTTAAGCTTAGTTCCCATCTCAATCTCTACTAAGGAAAATCATTTTCTAAAATCAGGGAATACTATCCTTAGAATTGATAGGATGAACCCATAATTTGTAGTAGCATCATCTATGAAAGTGAAAAAGTAAAGAGCACCACCTAATGGCCTAATGGGCATAGAACCTCACACATTGGTATGAAAAAGACTGAGTGGCTAAATTGAAGAGTCAATGTGTGTTCTATGAAGATTCTTAGTTTGATTTCCATATTAACAATGCTCGCAAATGAAAATTTTGAGAAAGATAACAAGGTAAGTAGTTAGAATGCGAAAGATTTCCCATTCCATTATGAGATATGTGGGCCAAACGACCATGCCATATAGAAACCATATGTTGTTCAGTGTCAGCTAACAACTATTCTTTGTATTATACAAATAAAAGATAATGTGATACAACTAGTTTTCTTTTGCAATAATCATATTGCTCTTTTATATGTGAAAGGACTAAGCATATAAAACGGCTTTGTAACCAAGCTCATCAAGTTGACCAATTGACATCAAACTACGTGATAACTAAGACACATGGGTACATTATGCATAGTAAATTTTGAACCATAAGTGAACTACACAACCACATTGCCAATCCCAACAACATCACATTGGTAAGAATCCCCAAGTCTCATGGTACCGAGAGACTTTTTTGCATAAGTAGAGAACCATTCTCTATGTGGATCACATGGAAAGAAGCAAAAAAATCTAGAAGCATGCGAACAACACAAGGAAGGAGAAGAAGCTTGGAGCACAACACACAATAATGAATGTATTACTAGAGAATGTACAAAGATAAGTAGCCCATTAGGGCAATAGGCATATATAGAAGCCAGGGGAAAAAAATCTCCTAAAGAGGGAAAAAAGTGCCCCGGAGGTCATAGGGTGTTCACACACATCACTACATAAATATATCAGCAAATCCCCCCTAGGAGTGATGCCGTGAACAAGTAGCTGGCACTCATGTATAAGGAAGTGCCAAGCTATGTGGAAATCACTCCACAAAAGGAAGTAAGCCCGCAAAGCTCCCTAGGTAGAGCCTTCGTGAAAAGGGCTGCAATGTTCTCCTGCGTGGGCACATATGCCAAGCTGATCTCCCCAGCAGAGAACCTCTCCCTGACATAATGATAATGCACCTCAATGTGCTTAGTGCGAGCATGGAACACAGGGTTCCTCGCAACTGCCAATGCACTCTAACTGTTAGTGAAGATGGTCGTGGAAGAAGACTGACCAACACCCAAATCAGCCATAAGGCATCTGAGTCACACACACTCAACAATAGTTGTGAAAGCTTCCCTATACTCAACCTCACAACTGGAAGTGGCCATAGTAGGCTGCTTCTTGCTCAACCAAGATATACATGAGCTACCAAGCATGAAGCAAAAGCCACTAGTTGACACATGAGTTTCATAACAACCAGCCCAATCAGAGTCAGAAAAAGCACGCAAATCTGGCAGTAATGATCCCCCCTTGGGATAAAACAACCCAAATAGCCAAGTACCACTCAAGTAGCAAAAGATGCGCTTAACCGCCTGCCAATGCTTGACTCTTGGGCAATGCATAAACCTGCTCATCTATGAGACAGCAAACTAAAAATCTGGCCGAGTAATGCATAAGTAAATCACGCATCCAACAGCCTGTTGATAGAGAACAACATCAAATGCATCTCCACCATCATGAAGACTCAATCGTAAACCTGTCTCCATAGGAGTCGCAATAGGCTTACAGTCTTCAAGGCCAAAACGCTACAATAATGTGTCCATATATTTCGTTTGACACAAAGCCATTCCACCATCAACTTGCATAAACTGAATGCCCAAATAGTGATGCAAATGCCCCAAATCAGACATCTCAAATGAGGCATGCAAATCAGCCTTAAAATCAGCAATATGCTTCTCAATAGGACCAGTGAGCAACATGTCGTCAACATAGACAACAATGATCAGAAGCACATCATTAGCACGCTTAACATATAAGGTGCTTTCAGTTGGACTGTTCTCAAAACCATGTGCAATAAGATAGGCATATATCTTCTCATACCAAGCACATGGTGCTTGCTTTAAACCATATAATGCCTTCTTTAACCTACACACCTAGTTTTCATGCTCTTTCTGCACAAAGCCACGGGGCTGAAAAACATACACTTCTTCGTGCAAGTCACCATTAAGAAATGTAGTTTTAATGTCCAACTGATGTACATTCCAACCATGATGGGTTGCAAGTGCACAAATGCTCCGAACAGTAGTCATACGGCATGTAGGTGCAAAGGTCTCATCAAAATCAATGCCTCTTTCCTATGCATAACCCTTTGCACCAAGCCTAGCCTTATACCTATCAACTGTTCCATCAAGCTTACGCTTTAGCTTGTAAACCCACTTAGTAACAATGGCCTTCTTGCCAAGAGGCAAGTCACATAAAGACCAAGTACCGTTCTTCATTATAGCATCATACTTAGCCATCCAATTTTTTGAATTTTGTGCTTCATCAAATGAAACAGACTCAGTCTCATCATAAAGACTAGATGCGGTCATAGCATAGCAATCTAATGCAAAAGTGGCACTATGAGAGCCTAATCGAGTATGATATGATAGAGGTGCATCTAATTTGTTGTCACGCAAGATCTGCACCAGCCATTTTGGCATAGTTCTTCCCTGGTCAATATCAGCTCTCTCATCAATAAGTGCATAATGTAAATCTGCATCAAAAATGGGATGACTATGAAGAAACCTTCTCACCTGTGGCCAAAATGCCAACCATCAAGGTATTGGTAAGTGTGGTTGCATTAAAGAATTGGAACATGTACCAATTGGATGTAAAAAATGCATTTCTTAATGGTTGGATTTCAAAGGAGGTTTACATGGCTCAACCTCCTAGCTATGAGGACCCAAACAAGGTAAATCATGTGTGTAAACTGAACAAAGCTATTTATGGATTGAAGTAGGCACCTAGGGCATGGAACCATAGGTTGAATACATACCTTCAAGATCAAGGATTCATCATGACTAAAGCAGATACTTCTCTGTTTGTTAAGAGAAGTAATTCAGAGGTGATATACCTATGTGTGTATGTTGATGATATCATACTTACAGGTAATGCTGCTAATGGCATCAAGCAGATCAAGAATCAAATGATGCAGGAGTTCAAAATCAGTAATCTAGGGTCACTAAAGTATCTTCATGTACTTGAGTTAGTCTATACAAATTTTGGAATTTATATCACTGAAAGAAAGTATGTGAAGGATATGTTGAAGAAGTTTCACTCGGAGGATGCCAAGATAGTAAGCACTCCTATGGAGGTAAACCAAAAATTAAGTGATCATGAAGGTGATGTGCTTGAGAATATTGCAAGATACCAAAGCATAAAGGGAAGCCTAAACTATGGTACATTGACAAGGGTTCATATTGCTTATGGAGTAAGTGTCTTAAGTCAATTTATGCACAAACCTAGAGCACCTCACTTGGAATCTGCCAAGAGGATTTTGAAGTACCCTAAGGCCACTCAAAATCAAGGTTATACTTTCCTTATACTTCAGATTTAGACATCAAAATAGATTCAGATAAAGATTGGGCAGGTTGCAAGGATGATAGGAGGAATACCTCATGTTATATCTCTTTTGCAGGTGATAAGCCTATTTCATGGTCTTCCAAGAAGCAACCTGCGGTTGCTTTATCTTCAACAGAGGCTGAATATAGAGGACTAGCCAATGCCACTCAAGAAGCCATATGGATTAGATTGTTATATACAGATTTGGGATTACATGCTAACTCTCGAATGATTTTTGGAGATAATACAAGTTCCTTACATCTTGCAGCAAATCTTATCTATCATGCTACGACCAAGCACATAGAGGTCCACTATCATTATGTGAGAGAAAAGCTATTGAGCAAGGAAATTCAGTTGGCATATGTATCAACTAATATGCAATGTGCATACTTATTGACCAAAGCACTTGATGGTACTAAACTTTGCAGGTTTAAAGATATGATTGGATTACAGGACCTTCAAGAGGATTGATGAAGAAGACCAAGCCAAGATGTTTGGCTTGAGGGGGAGTTGTTGGTGCAAGTGCCAAGCCTACACACTTGGCTAGGCATGAGAAGTTTTTATGTGCAAATGATCGAAGACCCATGAGAACCATTGCCTATGGATTTTTATCTTTAACCATTGTAAAAGTCAATTGACTTGAAAGAATCTTGTAAATCCACTAAACTCCTGGAGTTAGATAGAATGAAAAGCTACGACTTCATTTAGAGAGAATATCTCCTAAATTAAGGGAATACTTTTTTATGAGAGCCCAATTTTGAATTCAAATTCAAATTTGAAGATAGTATATATAAAAACACCTTGAAATCTCGTGGCCATTACACTCCCTTTAGAGAGCCAATCATTTTATCATTAGTAGAGGTTGAGTAGCACACTTCATTGCTCACCCACCTCAAAATCATTTGGCATTATTCCTTTGCCAATGATGTTGTAAATTCATGTTTCATAATACATATACATCATACAAAGCAAGGAAAGACTACAACAATTATATAGAGGAACAAGAGGATTCCCTTCTGATTATGAATATGACTTCAAAGCAAGGTATGAATGATGACCATCTCTTCTACATTGACTCAGGATGTTCAAACCATGTGGCAGCCAATGTAGCTCTTCTGTCTGACCTTGAGGACCCTAAGGGAAAGCATCAAGTACACATAGGTGATGACACCAAGCATTCAGTGGTCAAGGTAGTAAATGTTAAAACCTTTGATGGAAATAGAAATTTATTGAGAAGGGTTCTATATGTACCTACAATCACCAAGAATTTGATGAGTCTTGGGCAGATTGTGGAAAAAGGTTTGCAAGTTAGGTTCAAAAAATATGGAGCATTTGTGGAGGATCCCCAACATGGATTCAAGAGAATTCCAAGGGAGAAAAGACAGGTAGGTTATTTACATTTGAACTTGAAGATACAAAGAATATTGCACTTTATAGCTACAAAGATCAAACATTGTCAGAGCTTGAAATTTGCATAAGAGATTAGGGCATATTGCTCAGATAACCATAAAGCAAATATGTAGAGATCAATGTGTGCTTGGGATACCTAATGTATCCAAGCAACACATGATCTATAAATGTCATGCTTGTCAGTTTGGAAAATCTCACAGGTTACCCTTCTCCAAGAAAGGCTACATGCATGAGGACTACTTGGAGCTTTCCCATAGAGATGTAGTTATTTACATTTGAACTTGAAGATACAAAGAATATTGCCCTTTATAGCTACAAAGATCAAACATTTTCAGAGCTTGAAATTTGGCATAAGAGATAAGGGCATATTGATGAGAGAACCATAAAGCAAATATGTATAGATCAATGTGTGCTTGGGATACCTAACGTATCCAAGCAACACATGATCTATAAATGTGGTGCTTTTCAATTTGGAAAATCTCATAGGTTACCCTTCTCGAAGAAAGGCTACATGCATGAGGACTACTTGGAGCTTGTCCATACAGATGTACGGGGATCAAGTAAGGATCCCTCAATTTCTGGATCAAGGTATTATGTATCTATCATTGATGATTTCAATAGATGGACTATCTTATATTTTATGAAGCACAAAGATGAAGTATTCAATTGCTTTAAGAAGTATCTTGCACTTGTGGAAAATCAAACAGGAAGAAGCCTAAAAAGACTAAGGTCAGATGGAGGAGGTGAGTACTTCTCAAATGAGTTTGATGCATTCTTGCAGGAAAGAGGAATCAAAAGGGAAATCACAACAAGGTATACCCGTGAGCAAAATGGGGTGGCAGAGAGGAGAAATAGGTTAATTGTTGAAACAAATAGGTCAATGCTAAATGAGAAAATGTTACCTAATTATTTGTGGGCAGATAGTGTATCTACTACCACTTATCTTGTTGACATGTTGCCATCAAAATCTCTTGATGGGATGACCCCATATGAACCATGGCATGCTAGGAGACCTTCACTTGATGATTGCAGAATCTTTGGATGTGTTGCTTATGTGCATATCCCATCTCAAATCAAAGGTAAGCTAGACCCTAAGGCAGAGAAGTGCATCTTCATAGGGCATGACTTAAATCAGAAAGGATACAGGTTTTCTAATCCATCCAACAAGGGATTTATGATTAGTAGAGATGTTGTGTTTGATGAAAATGATTCTTGGTTTGAAAGAGAATGCAAGAGAATTAAGTTGCCATATGACTTGGCAGAGGAGTTTCCAAGCCTCACCAAGGAGGAGCCAAACCAGATTGAAGACATCAAATCATATGATGAGGACATCATCAACCTAGAAGAATTCAAGGCATGGAAATCAAAGGGCAAAACCAAGATGAAGAAGTTATAGGACATACCTTAATCATCCAACCAAGCAATCAGAAGATCACAAAGGGAGAGCAAGAAGCCAATCAGATATGGGTATGACACTTCTTTAGTTACTAAGCATTCTATTTATCTTGCCAAATACTTATCACTTGAAGAGCCATCATCATATGAAGAGGGAAAGACCAAGGCAGAATGGAAGGAAGCTATGGATGAAGATATTGAAGCACTCAAGGAGAATGATACTTGGGAGCTAATGCCAAAGAAGAAGTCTAGAAGATAATTGGTTCTAGATGGATCTACAAGATCACGAGAAATTCTTATGGATCAATAAGGAGGTACAAAGCTAGACTTGTGGCTAAGGGTTTTGCATAAACCCAAGGAGTTGACTATGAAGAAACCTTCTCACCTATGGCCAAAATGCCAACCATCAGGGTATTGGCAAGTTTGGTTACATCAAAGAATTGAAACATGTACCAATTGGATGTAAAAAATGTGTTTCTTAATGGTTGGATTTCATAGGAGGTTTACATGGCTCAACCTCCTGGCTATGAGGACGCAAACAAGGTAAATCATGTGTGTAAACTGAACAAAGCTCTTTATGGATTGAAGGAGGCACCTAGGGCATGGAACCATAGGTTGACTACATACCTTCAAGATCGAGCATTCATCATGAGTAACGCAGATACTTTTCTGTTTGTTAAGAGAAGTAATTCAGAGGTGTGTATGTTGATGATATCATACTTACAGGTAATGATGCTAATGGCATCAAGCAGATCAAGAATCAAATGATGAAGGAGTTAAAAATCAGTGATCTAGGGTCACTAAAGTATTTTCTTGGACTTGAGTTAGTCTATACAAATTTTGGAATTTATATCACTCAAAGAAAGTATGTGCAAGATATGTTGAAGAAGTTTCACTTGGAGGATGCCACGATAGCAAGCACTCCTATGGAGGTAAACAAAAACATAAGTGATCATGAAGGTGATGTGCTTGAGAATATTGCAGGATACCAAAGCATAGTGGGAAACCTAAACTATGTACAATGACAAGGATTGATATTGCTTATGGAGTAAGTGTCTTAAGTCAATTTATGCACAAACCAAGAGCACCTCACTTGGAAGCTGCCAAGAGAATTTTGAAGTACCTTAAGGGCACTCAAAACCTTCAAATCACATTACATATGAGTGTTACAAGAACTTCAAGAATCAGAGAGGTAGAGTTTTTCAAAGAGGTGACTACACACAATCAAGAGGAAGATTCAACCATCATCAAGGCTACAATAACAACTACAACATTAGTTACAATAACAACTACCAAGGAGTCTACAAATCAATGAAAGACTACAACAATTATACAAAGGAACAAGAGGATTCGCTTCTGATTAAGAATATGACTTCAAAGCAAGGTATGAATGATGACCATCTCTTCTACATTGACTCAGGATGTTCAAACCATGTGGCAGGCAATGTAGCTCTTCTCTTTGACCTTGATGAACCTAAGGAAAAGCATCAAGTACAAACAAATGATGACACCAAGCATTCAGTGGTCAAGGTAGGGAATGTTAAAACCTTTGATGGAAATAGAAATCTATTGAGTAGGGTTCTATATGTACCTACAATCACGAAGAATTTGATGAGTGTTGGGCAGATTGTAGAAAAAGGTTTTCATGTTAGGTTCAACAAATATGGAGCATTTGTGGAGGATCCCCAACATGGATTCAAGAGAATTGCCAAGGGAGAAAAGACAGGTAGGTTATTTACATTTGAACTTGAAGATACAAAGAATATTGCACTTTATAGCTACAAAGATCAAACATTGTCAGAGCTTGAAATGTGGCATAATAGATTACGGCATTGGTGAGAGGACCATAAAACAAATATGTATAGATCAATGTGTGCTTGGGATACCTAATGTATCCAAGCAACACATGATTTATAAATGTGGTGCTTGTCAGTTTGGAAAATTTCACAGGTTACCCTTCTCCAAGAAAGGATACATGCATGAGGACTACTTGGAGCTTGTCCATACAGATGTATGGGGACCAACTAAGGATCCCTCAATTCCTCGATCAAGGTATTATGTATCTTTCATTGATGATTTGAGTAGATGAACTATCATATATTTTATGAAGCACAAAGATGAAGTATTTAGTTGCTTTAAGAAGTATCTTGCACTTGAGGAAAATCAAACAGTAAGAAGCCTAAAAAGACTAAGGTCAGATGGAGGAGGTGAGTACTTCTCAAATGTGTTTGATGCATTATTGCAGGATAGAAGAATCAAAAGGGAAATCACAACAAGGTATACCCCTGAGCAAAATGGGTTGGCAGAGAGGAGAAATAGGTTAATTGTTGAAACAACTAGGTCAATGCTAAATGAGAAAAGGTTACCTACTTATTTGTGGGCAGAGAGTGTATCTACTGCCACTTATCTTTTTAATAGGTTGCCATCAAAATCTCTTGATGGGATGACCCCATATGAAGCATGCCATGGTAGGAGACCTTCATTTGATCATTGCAGAATCTTTGGATGTGTTGCTTATGTGCATATTCCATCTCAAATCAGAGGTAAGCTAGAACCTAAGGTAGAGAAGTGCATCTTCATATGGTATGACTTAAATAAGAAAGGATAGAGGTTTTATAATCCATCCATCAAGGAATTTATGGTCAGTAGAGATGTTGTGTTTGATGAAAATGATTCTTGATTTGAAAGAGAATGCAAGAGAATTAAGTTGCCATATGACTTGGAAGAGGAGTTTCCAAACCTCGCCAAGGAGGAGCCAAACCAGATTGAAGACATCAAATCAAATGATGAGGACATCATCAACCTAGAAGAATTCAAGGCATGAAAATCAAAGGGCAAAGCCAAGATGAAGAAGTTGGAGGACATACCTGAATCATCCAACCAAACAATCAGAAGATCACAAAGGGAGAGCAAGAAGCCAATCAGGTATGGGTATGACACTTCTTTAGTTACTAAGCATTCTATTTATCTTGCCAGAGACTTATCACTTGAAGAGCCATCATCATATGAAGAGGCAAAGACCAAGGCAGAATGGAAGGAAGCTATCGATGAAGAATTTGAAGCACTCAAGGATAATGATACTTGGGAGCTAATGCCAAAGAAGGAATCAGCTCTATGTCTGCTACATGCTGACACATTTTGAAGACAATCCATTTAGTGGATTGGGAGAAAAGCGCCTCAAAGTGGACACTGGTCAATCTCTGCAGAGGTCCTAAAAAATTGCGGGTAATGCTTCAATTGCTAAATTGATTGCTCCGTGTATAGTTAATCATTTTAAGTGATTCCACTTGGAGCCATCATCATATGAAGAGGCAAAGACCAAGACAAAATGGAAGGAAGCTATGGATGAAGAAATTGACGCACTGAAGGAGAATGATATATGGGAGCTAATGCCAAAGAAGAAGTCTATGAAGATAATTGGTTCTAGATGGATCTACACGATCAAGAGAAATTTTGATGGATCAATAAGCAGGTACAAAGCTAGACTTGGGGCTAAGGTTTTTGTACAAACCCAAGGAGTTGACTATGAAGAAACCTTCTCACCTGTGGCCAAAATTCCAACCATCAGGGTATTGGTAAGTGTGGTTGCATCAAAGAATTGGAACATGTACCAATTGGATGTAAAAAATGCATTTCTTAATGGCTGGATTTCAGAGGAGGTTTACCTGGCTCAACCTCCTAGCTATGAGGACCCAAACAAGGTAAATTATGTGTGTAAACTGAACAAAGCTCTTTATGGATTGAATCAGGCACCTAGGGCATGGAACCATAGGTTGACTACATACCTTCAAGATCAAGGATTCATCTTGAGTAAAGCAGATTCTTCTCTGTTTGTTAAGAGAAGTAATTCAGAGGTGATATACCTATGTGTGTATGTTGATGATATCATATTTACAGGTAATGCTGCCAATGGCATCAAGCAGATCAAGAATCAAATGATGCAAGAGTTCAAAATGAGTGATCTAGGGTCACTAATTATCTTCATGTACTTGAGTTAGTCTATACAAATTTTGGAATTTATATCACTGAAAGAAAGTATGTGCAGGATATGTTGAAGAAGTTTCACTCGGAGGATGCCAAGATAGCAAGCACTCCTATGGAGGTAAACCAAAAATTAAGTGATCATGAAGGTGATGTGCTTGAGAATATTGCAGGATACCAAAGCATAAAGGAAAGCCTAAACTATGGTACATTGACAAGGGTTCATATTGCTTATGGAGTAAGTGTATTAAGTCAATTTATGCACAAACCTAGAGCACCTCACTTGGAAGCTGCCAAGAGGATTTTGAAGTACCCTAAGGGCACTCAAAATCAAGGTTTATACTTTCCTTATACTTCAAATTTGGACATCAAAGTATATTCAGATGCAGATTGGGCAGGTTGCAAGGATGACAGGAGGAGAACCTCAGGTTATATCTCTTTTGCAGGTGATAAGCCTATTTCATGGTCTTCGAAGAAGCAACCTACGGTTGCTTTAACTTCAACAAAGGCTGAATATAGAGGACTAGCCAATGCCACTCAAGAAGCCATATGGATTAGATTGTCATATATAGATTTGGGATTACATGCTAACTCTCCAATGACTTTTGGAGATAATACAAGTTCCTTACATCTTACAGCAAATCCTATCTATCATGATAGGACCAAGCATATAGAGGTCCACTATCATTATGTGAGAGAAAAGCTATTGAGCAAGGAAATTCAGTTGGCATATGTATCAACTAATATGCAATGTGCAGACTTATTCACCAAAGCACTTGATGGTACTAAACTTTGCAAGTTTAAAGCTATGATTAGATTGAAGGACATTCAAGAGGATTGATGAAGAAGACCAAGCCAAGATGTTTGGCTTGAGAGGGAGTTGTTGGTGCAAGTGCCAAGCCTACACAATTGGCTAGGCATGAGAAGTTTTTATGTGCAAATGATTGAAGACCCATGAGAACCATTGCCTATGGATTTTTATCTTTAAGTATTTGTAAAAGTCAATTGACTTGAAAGAATCTTGTAAATCCACTAAACTCGTGGAGTTAGATAGAAGGAAAAGTTATGACTTCATTTAGAGATAATATCTCTTAGATTAAGGGATTACTTTTTTATGAGAGCCAAATTTTGAATTCAAATTCAAATCTGAAGATAGTATGTATAAAAACACCTTGAAATCTCGCGGCCATTACATGCCCTTTAGAGAGCCAATCATTTGATCATTAGTAGAGGTTGAGTAGCACACTTCATTAATCACTCACCTCACAATCATTTGACATTATTCCTTTGCCAATGGTGTTGTAAATTCATGTTTCACAATATATATACATCATTAAGTATATATGTTGGTCTCTCTGTCATTGTCACTCACAACAGTGTTCTTGTCTTGCTCATATCTCACTCAATACTCCACCATTTTCAATATTCTATGGCTTGTTGGAATCAGCTCTAAGTCCACTACATGCTGACAAATGACAATCCATTTAGTGCATTGGGAGAAAAGAGCCTGGAAGTGGACAGTGGTCATTCTCTATAGAGGTCCTAAAAATTCGAGGGTAATGCTTCACTTGCTAAATTGATTGCTCTGTGTATAGTCAATCATTTTAAGTGATTCCACTTGGAATCATTAGCTCTTTAAGGTAATTAGATATGTGGAGAAGGAATTTTTCTAATTCCTACTGTACTAGGAGCACTAAGCTTAACAAGCAGCAGGTGTGTGAATTAAAATAGAAGGTTTTTGATGATTTGTGAATTGTGAAGTTATCTCTTTTGGATCAATCATTACATGAATCATCTCCAAAGTACATAGGCATTTATTTAGTGTCATTGGAAAGGGCTTACAACGCAACTCTAAAGTGAAAGAGGGTTGGTACAGAGCAGGGATTAGCAGTACAAACTCATTTCTTGGAGTATCCATTCATCTTTCCCAATAGTAGTGACATTATGATCAATTATTTTCCCAGGAACCAAGATTTTAATTGTTCTTCAATTAAAGGAGGGTCATCAAGAAGTGGAGTGAGTGGTAAAGTTCCCTTAAATGGTTTAAGTAAATTAATATGAAAACAGTTATGTATATTCCAATGAGATGGTATATCTAATCTAAATGAATTATCATTAATTTTTTGTATAATGCAAAACGGGCCATAATAGCGTGGTGCAAGTTTAAAATTAAGATGCTACAAAATATTTTTGAGATGTCTTTAAATGATACACAACCATACAATATCATTTTCCTTGAATTCCTTGGCTAATCATTTTGTATTGATATTACGTGTATATCGCTCTTGACTTTTCCTAATGTGCATGTGAACATCGTGAAGTATAGAAATGTGATCTTGAGCAATAGAATTAGCCATGGGAATGTCGGTGTGGGTGAGTGACATGGGAGTGAGAAACTTTTTACCATAAACAATTTCAAAAGGAGCACGACTTGTAGTGGTGTGTGTGATGTTATTGTAAGCAAATTGAAGCATGGCAACTTTTCATCCCAGTTAGTGGGACTATCTAATGAATAGCAATGCAATAAATCTAGAATAGTACTATTTGTACCCTCACTTTGTCCATTACTTTGAAGATGGAATGTAGAGCTAAAATCTAAATAAGGCGACCCAAAAATGATTACAAAATCGAACATCACGATTAGATAACATAACTTTAGGAAATCCATGATGTGGGAAAATGCATTTAATGAATAATTTTGCAGCCTAAGGTGCAGATAAAGTTTTTCTACATGGAATGAAATAGGCATATCTACTAAACCTATCAACTACTATCCAAATCATATCGTTATGTGATGAAGTGAGAGGAAGACCTGTGATAAAATCCATAGATATTCGTTCCCATGGTTCGTTCAGAATGGGAAGTGGCATTAATAATCCAAACGGTTTACCGTGATGATGTTCTACACGCTGACATACAATGCATTGAGAAACATAATTTGCAATATATTTTTCCATGTGGGGCCAAAAGAAGAAATCTTTGCAAGCAAAAATCGTGCTCTATATGCCT
The DNA here is from genome assembly GCA_020310875.1 of Ceratopteris richardii. NCBI lineage: Eukaryota > Viridiplantae > Streptophyta > Polypodiopsida > Polypodiales > Pteridaceae > Ceratopteris > Ceratopteris richardii. The sequence continues at coordinate 138,715,528 of CM035408.1, read as the reverse complement.
CTATGACCCATGTAAGATGGTTCATGTATTTCTTTGATGAAAAAATCTTTAAAAGCTTGGATTATGCATAATCTATGTTGAAAATAATGAAAACCACTATGAAATGTATAATGTTCATCAGATAAAGATGCACCATTGTTGAAGTTATGCCATGCACGTGAAAATTACAAATCAGATGCATAAGTGGAAATCATTTCTTAAAAAGAATGAATTTGGATGGTAGAAATATTATGCATAAATGCTTAATAACTTGTTGATCGGTTTTGATTAAGACCTCAAAGCCCATAAGATAGTGTTTCCAAATTCACAAAGCATGCACAACTGCTAACAATTCTTTATCATATGTACTATAATTCTTTTATGAGGGCTTAAGCTTCCTACTCTCAAATGCAATAGGATGATCATTTTGCATTAAAACAACACATATTCCTGAACCACTAGCATCAATAACACATGAAAGGGTTGTGAAAAATCAGGTTACCGTAAAACAGGTGCATGTGAAAATGCATGTTTGAGTTTTTCAAAGGATTTTTGTTGGGTAAGTCCCCATGCAAATTTTATTTTCTTTTTCAATAACAAGGTAAGAGGCAATACTAAATAAGAAAAATTTCAAACAAATTTCCTATAGAAACTAGCCAACTTAAGAAAAGAACAAACATCATTGACTGATTGTGATGTAGGCCATTCTACTATAACTTTAATCTTTTTGGATCCACATGCAAACCTTCACTTGAAATAATATGTCCTAGGTATTCTAGCTTACATTGAAAGAAGTAACTCTTTTCAAGATTAGCGTAAGGTGTGTTCTCTTGTAGCAAATGAAAAACTGTTTTAAGATGCTTCTCATGCTCATTATCATTCTTATTGTAAACAAGTATATCGTCAAAGAATACAAGAACAAAAGCTTGGTAATCAAGAAAAATGTTGTTCATCATTCGTGCAAAAGAAGCAGGGGCATTAGTAAGTCTGAAGGGCATTACCATAAATTCATAATGGCCGGTTTGAGTTCTAAATGCAGTCTTAAAAATAACGCTTTGCATCATATCTATCTACTGGTAACCCAATTTAAGATCAATTTTACTAAAGACACGAGCACCTCGTAATTTATCTAAGAGATCATCTATTTGATAAGTTTTATTCTTCTTCTTGACTAGGAGAATTGGTGCTCCAAATGGAGAAGAACTAGGCCTTATAAGTCCTTTCTATAGTAGGTCTTTTACTTGGTTTTCTATTTCCTTTTGGTGTAGTGGCCATGTCTATAAGGTGTACTACCAGTTACTAAGTCTATGCTATGGTCAAAGGATCCTCAAGATGGTGGTAGTTCAGAGGGATACTCAAACATAAAGCAATCCTTGTAAGTAGTCATGAAAGGTTTATGTGCATCAGGAAGTGTATCAGTATAATCATTGATAACATTGACAAAAACAATGCATGAATTGAATCCTTTCCTAAATACACGTTTTACTTGAGTATGAATAGTCAATGGAAATGGCTAGAAATCATGCCACGAAGACAAAGTAATGATTTGATCTTTAATTCAAAGTTAAAGGTATGTGTATGGTAGTCAATGTGTGGGTTATAATGATGACGAAAAGGCATACCGAGTATAACATCGTAAGATTGCAAAAGTGCAATTAAAAAAGGTTTTTGAATCAACATATGGGCCTATGCTAATTGTAACATCTTGCACTTCTCGTGTTACATTATAATGATTACCTTGAGGCAGCTTTTACTTTATATAAGGAAGGAAACGTTTTTAATTTAAGTTCTTGTACTAATAAATGTGAAATGGATTCATGTGAACTACCATCATCATGTAAAATTTTAACGAGTTTGTTATTTATAGTACCCTGCATGCAAAGTAGAGAATGAAGAGAGATATCATTATGGAAGGTACTTAAGTCCTTCTCCAATGATTCCTCTGTCCAAACAGGAGGAATTTCTTCATTATGGACCACCATGTTATGCAATTGTATTGTAGGTGGTTTCATGCGAAGAGGTTGCAATCGGCACTTCATTTTTGTATGTCCAGGTTTGCCACAATTCGAGCATGTGATTCATGGTCACTTCTGTTGGGCATCCAGCGCTGAAGTTTGTAGGGTAGGTGGTTTGGTAGGTTGGAGAGATGAAGCAACAAGTGAAGTTGAGTAGTTGGGTTGAAGCGGATGAGGAAAACTAGAGTAAGATGGGACATTAAAATTATGTTTCATAGGAAGATTTGGTTTAACAAAAAGTGGTCATTGACGTGGTTGTTGTAGGTGGATTGACTTGGTTATGGACTGGAATTCTCTCTCTGCATCATAGGCAAAAGATATAGCCCCGTTGAGGGTTGTAGGTCATAGGATGTGAAGCTTAGCTTGGATTCCCACCTCCAAACCATCTTCGTATTTCCGCTGCAAGCTATCCTCCGGTACATCTTCAAGCATTTGAACCAATAGTAAATTTTGTGAGAACCGCTCCGTATAGGTAGTGACTGTATCACCCTCCTTCCATGTAAGGGTCGTCCATGCACATCAAACATGTAAATGGTATTGAGGAGGAAGAAAAGAATCCTTCACTTTATCTTGGAAAACCTTCCACCTTGTTAGATGCTTTGTACTGTGTTGCAGGACATCCCACCATAGTTGAGCTTTTCCTACTAAATAGTTAGTGGCAAATTTGACTTTTTCACTTTCAGCATATGTTTCATCAGTATAAAAATCATCAAACTGTGACAACCACGAAAGAACTCAAGGGCCATCCTTATGGCCATCAAATCATAGAAACTGGTAATTAACACCAATTTTGGAATGTGTCCCATCCGATTGGGTAGAGACAATAGCTTTGACAACCCTTGTAAGGTTATCTTCATCAGTTTGCATCTTCTGAAGTACTTTGTCGCGTTGTCGAATCTCGTTCTGAGCACCTTGAAGTTTGTGTTGCAAGAGCTCGAGTTGTTGCTCAAGTGTTACCTCGGGTAGAGGTGACTCACCGAGATCCTCCATGGTGTTCATAGGGTCCATGAGTATGTAGAGAGCAAAACCCTCTTGCTAGATATGTAAAAACAATTTTTGAGATTGCTTGAATTAAAATGTAAAAGGAAGGGTTGTTCTTGGGAATTGAAAAAGTAAGAAAGAGATGAAAGTTGTGTTAAATATAAGAAAAGAGAACTAGAGTGACAACACAAAGAGATAGTGTAGTGGTAAAACACTTTCCTTGTGAGATTGAGGTTGTGGGTTCAAATCCTTGCACCTTTGTGAATATAAAACTCCTTATTGGCACTCATAAATTAAAATTGGTTCGTGCATAGCCAACGGTCGCTAAGGGAGCCTTGGGTGCCAAAGATGCCAAAGTAATGCCTTAGTTATGCCTTAAGTTATGCCTTAGTCGACGTTTTGGAGTAAGCCAAAGGAGTAAACCTAGGTTCTAGTTCTAGAACTAGAACTAAAACTGAAACTAAAACTTGAACAAGAATAGGAATCGGAAACAAAAACAAAAACGATAGAAAAGGAAATGGAAATCGGAAACCAGAATCGAAATCGAAATAAAAAATGGAAACGGAAATTGGAATCGAAATCAGAATTAGATCGCGAACAGTGAACAGTGAAATAGAGATCAATCACCAAAACAAACAGAAACAAACCCCTTCGTAGTGACGTGTGCAGGGCTTTGATACCACTGTTATCAGGATCTTTCTCACGTGCACATAGAGGTTATGTATGCAGAAAACACATAGAATAATAGACATGTCAGGAGACGAGACAGAATGCAATATTTGGTGCAATCTCCCCCCATGTACTCTGGTTCGATAGTCCACAGAGTACATGTATTTATAGGAATTTTTTATTATGTCAAAATAGTGGTTAAAGCCGTGTAGCTGCATGTATGCCAAGTGTCCTGGTAATGGGAGTTAACTCAAGTGGATGCTTTTAGAAGGTTCTAGAGTTCTTTGGGCAAAACACTCTCCCCATGTAGCCCGTGGGGATCGAACCCAAGACCTCCTCCTTCACATCCTTGAGTCTTAACCACTATGCTAAGTGGATCACTTGGTTACAAGAGTAAATGACCTTCGAGTAAGTCTATTCTCAAGATCTTTGGTCATACATACGAGAGACCAAACGGTGTCCGATTTCAAATCTGTCTAATCCGGTTGGACCCTTGGATCATATACTTACTTTATTACAGTAAGAATCATGAACATTATATGCATGGACACTATGAGTGCCAACCCTAGACTTTTCATTGATCTATTCACCCAAGAGTGCTCCACATATGTCATCATACATTAGTTTACCACTAGGTGCACTATTGCTAATAGTTGTGCAAAACGTATCCCATGATGATGGCAAGGTGCATAGCAACAAGACTACTTTCATTTCATTATCCGTATCCATATTTTGAGCCTATAACTGAGAAAATATAACATCAAACTCATTTAGATTAGCAACAACACTATTTTTGTCCTTCATGCGAAGTTCATATAAATTTCTCATCAAATATGCTTTATTTGATGTTGTTTCTCTTTTAATAAGTGTTGCATAATTTCTTGCAAAGCTCCTATGTATGTAATTTCATAGTCCAATACTCTAAAATAAACATTATCTATGAGGTGCAATCGAATGGTAGAACTAGCCATTTCATCCAACTCATCCCAAACATCATCATCCATATCACCAGACTTCTTTGAGATTCCATTTACCGACTTCCATTGCCTCTTTTGAATCATCACAATTTTAATTCGATTCTTCCATAAATCAAAGTCTGTGCCATCAAATTTTCAAATCTCAAAATGGCCTTTGCCTTGCAAGCTAGAACTCCTCTTGGCAACAATGGCACTGGAACCCCATCCATAAGATGTGTTTGAGACCTCTCATGCGATGGTAATAGAGAACTGACTAGAATGATATTGGAGCTAGAATAGCCCAAATACCACTAAGGCTAAAAAAAGGTGACATGTATCAACTTTTGGGAATATCCGGTAGAGTCTCCCTAGAAAAATGGATCAATGAACAACAATGACCAACCAAAGAGATTATGTGAGAATGTATGTGCTAACTCCAATAATTTTTTCAAGGAGTAAAGTCAACCACTATATGGTTGAAAATCTAAGATCTAGAAGAATTTTGCCAGTCTCTTCTGGAAAACGAACATACGTCCAATGTAGAAAACTCATAAGGCTATGAATACTTACATGTAAACTTTCATAATGAATGACTCCACTACATATAGCCACTTAACTGAAAGAAGCAAGCTAGGCTTATCGAGCACTTATGAATCCACTAGCATACATCTCTTATGACGAGGCTAGGGTAGGTCTTCCACCTGCATCACTAAAGAGAGCCTAAGATATGGGTGTCTTTGAGTTCATTAAAGCCTCATCACAACCCTCTTTAACACGTCAAGGCTATGTAAATCGTAACTGCCACCCTATATCACATGAGCATATATAATTGTTTCCATAAAGATGTACATGATGAGAATGCTCAAACAACATTTATGAGTAATATGCAATAGTGAATGAGCTAAATGATCTCAAATTCTATGCAAAAGTTGCCTTACACAAGGCTTAATGCACTCTTGCAAACCAAACCGACAATTGTTGATGAGCTGTCGATAAGTGATGGTTACTCCCACCACAACTAAGAACTATCCAAGAAACATGTAAATCACTGGTATGGATAGAAAAATAGCCCCAAAGATGAACACTCATTGTAGAAGAAGCATAAAGATATGCACAAACATACTCTAAAATGGCTCTAAGAATCATCGAAAAACTGCTTCAAACAAGCTTTGAAAGAAAATAATAAAGCCTTGAGGACGCAAAATGTGCTCAAGTAATGTCAATCTTCGTCTTTCTCCATCTTCAAACACTACATGAGTGTAGCTTAGTGCTAAGAGATTGCTAGTTAAGCAAACTCTAGGTAGAACAATACTAGGATGGGTGACCTCCTGAGAAGTACCGAGAACCTTTGTCTTCCTTGATCGTCGAGGTCCTCGCAATGCAAAAAACTAGAGAACAGAGAGTATGAGCTCGTTGTATGCCAGTTTCACAAATGCACGATTTCAACATAGTTCATGGATGACCGAGCCACTATAATTTTATTAGAACAAATATATACAAGAGTTCCTTGCGGCCCATTTGGCCTTTTACATAGACAATAACAATAACAATTATTTTAGTTGTATTGCATTGTATTTGGGTACCTTGCCATTTGCTTCTACACTCTATTCATTCTCCTTCAAGGAGAATTATCCCGCATGTGATGTACTTTGGACACCCTCCTCCAACTCCATATAAGGAGGGCCTCTCCCCCACTTTGTGCTTGGTTAAAAGCTTGGAGAGCCTACATCATGCTCTTGGAAAGCTCATTTCTAGTCCATTTGAGTTTACCTATTTTTTGGTCTACTCACTTTGAGTTTCTCACACTCTTTCATTTTGTGAGCATACTCTTATTTTCATTTTGCTTCCACATGTGTACCCTTTACAAAGAGCACCTCCTTTTGGTGGTGTATAGACTTCATAATGTTGATATTAGAGACATTCTCATGGCCTTCATCTCTCTGTTGGAGTTAGACGTCTGCAGAAGCATGCAAACAACACAAGGAAGAAGAAGAAGCTTGGAGCACAACACACAATATTGAATGTATTACCACTAGAATGTACAAAGATAAGTAGCATGTTAGGGAAATAGGCGTATATACAAGCCGGGGGAAAAACCTCCTAAAGAGGGAAAAAAGTGCCCCGACAATCCTAGAGTGTTCACACACATCACTACCTAAATATATCAACAAATCCTCGCTCGGAGTGATGCTGTGAACAAGGAGCTGGCACTCATGTATAAGGAAGTGCCAAGCTATGTGGAAATCACTCCATAAAAGGAAGTAAGCCCAAAGCTCTACGGAAAGCTTCAAACTTCTCCCTAAGCAAAGCCTTCGTAAAAAGGCCTGCAATGTTCTCCTGCGTGGGCACATATGCCAAGCTGATCTCCCAAGCAGAGAGCCTCTCCCTGACATAATGATAATTCACCTTAATGTGCTTAGTGCGAGCATGGAACACAAGGTTCCTCGCAACTGCCAATGCGCTCTGATTGTCACTAAAGATGGTGGTGGCAGAAGACTGGCCAACACCCAAATCAGCCAGAAGGCGTCTGAGCCACACACACTCAACAGTCGCTGTGAAAGCTGCCCTATACTCAGCCTCAAAACTAGAAGTGGCCACAGTAGGCTGCTTCTTGCTCAGCCAAGATATGCATGAACTACCAAGCATGAAGCAAAAACCACTAGTGGACACACGAGTGTCATAGCAACTAGCCCAATTCGAGTCAAAAAAAGCACGCAAATCATAAAAAATGGGATTATCTGCATCATCATATGAAACCGGCTGAGAAGTTGCCTCATTAGGACAACACTAGACTTTCCACCTGTAAAAAGAGGCAGCAAAGTATCATACATGTCTTTGTAGCTAATAGATGTCTCCTTAGAACATGAAAACAATGGTTGAATAGCATCTTCCACAAAAACAACATCACGTCTAACTAGAATGCGTTTATTCTATGGATGATATAGACGATAGCCTTTGCCTCAAGTTTGGGCAAGGAGGACACCATTTCAGATTTTTGCAGGCGTAGAAAACTAGCAAAATTCAGATGACCAAAGCGTGCATGCCAAAGCTTTGCATCTGACATAGCCTGAGAATCATGTACTACACATGCTGAATCATTCATAGATCTTTCATAGTCTATGAGCTTATACAGCCCATGACATAAAATGCCAGAAGCAATAATCACGTTGCCATTTGACATATCATGAACTGTACACTTGTCATCAATAAATTTCACAACCAAGCCAATCTTGGCTAAAGCCAAAACTGATAACAGATTCTTCTTGATCCCTGGCACAAATAAAGCATTTGACAAAGTGAAAGAACTACCATTAGGAGTGGTCAAAATGATCTTACCAACTCCCATGATAGGATAAGAGGAGTTGTTGGTGCATGTGACAATATTCCGTGTAGGGGAAAGCTCGAGTGAAGTGAAGAAACTGTGCTGCGAGGTGATATGTTTGGTCGCCCCACTATCAAAGTACCAAACATCTGAGTCTTCTGCAAACATGCACTGCTTATGAGAAGATGGGTCAAAACTGCAAACAGTAGTAAACGCCCATTCTTCTTCGTGCACAAGATTAGCAGACTCTGTTTTTGGTGTAGAGGCCTCTGCAACAACCACTTCATCCTCTTTCTTCTTTGCCTCTTTAGCAGCCAGTTTTGGACAGCTTTTAATGACATGTTCATTTGCTTTATAGGATTTACAAAACAAATTCTATTTTTCTGATTTCTTTTCATCTTTGTCTTTCCTTTTCGATTGAGCAGAATTAATAGATTTCTACTTACTAGTTGAAGAGCTCCATTTTCCTTTGCCCTTCTGACTAGCCAGGAAAGCTTGATCTACAACACGCATAATGGACCTGTTTTGCCTGGACTGATATTCTTGCAACAAAACAGAGACTAACTCCTCAAATGACAAGGCATTTGGATTGCCTTTCATCATCAAATGAAGAGTAGAAGCAAAACTCTGATATGAGTCAGGAAGACCATTCAGAATAGTCTGCACGTGAGCTATCACGAAGGACTTCATCAACAGAAATCAATTGTTCCTTCAAATCCTTGATCTTTGTCAAAAAACTATCCATAGAATAGTCTTCATTCATGTGCTCACTCTCCAACTGTTTGGGAGGTAAGCAACGCGAGCCTCATTCCTAGCTTGGTACAATGTGGTAAGTGTATCCCAAGCATCCTTAGCTGTTTTGCAAGAGTGAATGTGAGGAATAATGGCACGTTTGATAGACAAAGCTATCAATGCATGTGCCTGGGCATCTTTGCCATCCCAACGAATTTGCTCTGCAATAGGTGCAGCAAAAACCACAGCACGAACAAGAATTTGCAGAATATCATCATCTTTGACACCTTCTATATCAGCTTCAGTACCTGTAGTTGTAATAGTTGCAGGTGTGATATGACGTTTTTCAACACCCTGCACAATGTTCCACAATCCTTTTGCAACCAATACATGTCGCATCATATAAGCCCATAACAGGTAGTTGGTACGATCCAACTTATCCTCAACAACCAACATATGGAATACATCACTGCTTTCAAAAGAAAACCATGGCTGGTGACTAAAATACCTTGATGCAGAAAATTGAATGTATCTCAAAAAGTTGAACAGAACTGCCGAGACGAATTTTGCTAAACCTGTAGCAGACTTCGAGACGCTTATACTGGTGAACCAAAACTACTATATACCTTTGGCACAAAAAGATGAAATAGCTTGCATAAGCACTATGATAGTGCGTTTGGAGGCCGAAGTGAGCTTAGATCACGATTTCGGCACCACAAATTGAAGTTGTTTTGATTTCGAAAACACCCTGAGTATGCTCACCAAAATTCATGTGATTCTGAGATTACAACCCTAGATGAAGCGGAGACCTGCTCTGATACCAATTGTTGGAGTTAGACGTCTGCGGAAGCACGTGAATAACACAAGGAATAAGAAGAAGCTTGGAGCACAACACACAATACTGAATGTATTAGCACTAGAATGTACAAAGATAAGTAGTCTGTTAGGGCAATAGGTGTATATACAAGGGGGGGGAGAAAAACCTCCTAAAGAGGGAAAAAAGTGCCCCAACGGTCCTAGAGTGTTCACACACATCATAAACTAAATATATCAACACTCTCTTGAGTCCACAAGTCCTTGTTTTAGTTGTGTTTCATCTCGTCAATCATGATCTTGAGAAGGTTTGGTAAAAAAAAAAGAAGAAGAAGATCAATATGATTTCATGGTTAGCTCTTATAGGCACAACTTCACACTTCATACCACCATGAGAAATGACTTTATCCATGGCCTGGTAATTGGGCATCTGCTTGTAGGGAATACAAACCCACAAAAAAATATGGATGGATGGTGGCAGTCAATAGTGCCCCCTCTCCCTCTTCTATATGCTTGTATGAAGCGTGTAGCTAATATATAGCTTTATCATGCAGATTCAAAGCTGCATATGGGATGTATTATAGCCTCCCTCAATAGCCCGTGAGATATCTCATGATCTATCTCTTTGTGCATTTATTCATAATAGTATGGGATGTATTGTAGCCTCCCTCAATAGCAGATCTCATATCTATCTCTTTGTGCATTGCTTCACAATAGTCTGTCTACTAATTGAAAGAGTGATGATGTAGTTGGTCTAGGTCTCACACTCCCTATATAGCTATTGCACTTATTTTATTGCTACAATTTGTGTTTGGGATAGATCAACAACCACAAAATAGAGGTCCCCACAAGAGCCACGATTTCATTCTTAAGTCCAATCACACAAACATGGACCGACTTTTGGTTTGGAGAGAGTCATGCTAACACCTATGCTAAGTCTGCTTCGACCTTGGATATAAGAGAGAGTGAGTTCTTTGGGAATTGCACATGGAACATTGTGATGAAGGAATGGAAGATGAACGGAGGTAAAGATATGAACTACGGAAGCTAAAGGATGCAATGAAAGGGATTATTATAATTGGAGAGTACTCATATTTTTTTTCTTGCATTGTTGTTTCTTTTATCGTGGAATGTATATATTATATGCTATGCATGATTTGCTTGAGTACATATACGGTATGATATGAAGAAATGATCGTATGCATACATCTGCATGAGCATAGAAAAGAAAAAATTCATACACGAATCGAGTCATGAAGGTTTGCATTCATATGCATAAAAATGTATACATTACATGAACATAAATCAAGTTTATAATAGGAATTGAAACACACTCACACACCCTATAGTACAAAGGACTTAGAGTACGCTCATTAGAGCAGAGGCATCCTGCTCGAGGCGAGACTTGAACCCTGGCCATCTGTCTAGAAATACAAAAGACAACCGCTAAACCATGCCCGTTGAGTATAATAGGAATTGAAACACACTCACACACCCTATAGTACAAAGGACTTAGAGTATAATAGGAATTGAAACACACTCACACACATCCTGCTTTGAGTATAATAGGAATTGAAACACACTCACACACCCTATAGTACAAAGGACTTAGAGTACGCTCATTAGAGCAGAGGCATCCTGCTCGAGGCGAGACTTGAACCCTGGCCATCTGTCTAGAAATACAAAAGACAACCGCTAAACCATGCCCGTTGAGTTTTTTGTTTGATTTCTATTCAACAAATGCTCCCTTCTTATAATTATTATTCCGTTGTACATGTGTATCATTCTAGTCCTTTGCGTTTGTGTAGCATTCCATTCCTTTGTATTTCTCTATCATTTCAGGATGCATTACTACACTAATTTCCTACGCTTCAGCACTCTCACACTTGCCTTGCTAGTTTGTTTCAATTTGTAGGAAATGGACAACGTGGTTTCCTCATAGCCTTGGTATATAGACGGCATTCGAAGTGCAAGGACTGTTTTGCAAGCAAGCGAGCGATGGGGCAGGCACACTCAGGAGGATCAAAGCAACACGGCGATAGAAAGCAGGATGACAAGAAGGAGAAGAAATATGAACCTGCGGCGCCTCCCACAAGAGTCGGTAGAAAACAGAGGAAGCAGAAGGGCCCTGAGGCGGCGGCCCGTCTCCCTGTCGTTACACCCGCTACAAAGTGCAAGTTACGCCTCCTCAAGCTCGAGCGGATCAAGGACTATCTTCTTATGGAAGAGGAGTTCGTGACAAACCAAGAGCGTCTCAAGCCCCAGGAAGACAAGAATGAAGAAGACCGATCTAAAGTTGATAACCTCCGTGGCTCCCCCATGAGTGTGGGTAATCTGGAAGAGATCATCGATGAAAATCATGCCATTGTTTCCTCTTCCGTCGGACCTGAATACTATGTCAATATTCTTTCTTTCGTCGACAAAGATCAGCTTGAACCAGGTTGTGCGATTCTTATGCATAACAAGGTAAAATTTTCATGTTCTCTCATCATATCATAATCAAGGTACATAATAATAGGAATACGAGTCTAAATGGGTATACATTGCAAAGGGCGTGGATGCATAAGAATGCTGGATAATTAGTGTAATCAACACGAAAAAGATAGAATTGCTCTGTTACCGTTCTTTGATCCGGCATAGAGACACAGGAAATGCACAAATAGTGCTTAACAACAAAGAAAATGCAGAATTTGTGGAAAACATTTCAAAAAAATGTCAGAAAGTAAGCTGTATAAAAATATAAAGGCAAAGCTCATAGTTTGTGAAGCACAATGCACCTTGGATGTCCCTGTTTGCTAAATTTTTATTGGCATGAGTAAGTAGTAGAACTCTCCACACAAAACGTGATCTATAGCCTGCTAAAATGTGCACTTTTATTTTCGGTTTTCATTATTGGTATTATTTAATGTAGATTACTGGCATGGTATCACTCGCAAATGTATTTATGGACTTATTCTGTCGATAGGTTTAACAATGTCTTGACTATGTTTATTTGATGCATACAAAATTCTCACATTTTAGTTGTCTTTTTATCATAAAAAATCAATGATTACTATTTTGTTGTTACTTCAATGTTTCTTTTTCTTTCTTTTTTAATCCTATTTAATTATGTTCAGGAGTGTATTTATTACCCAAAGGCTTTCTTTCTTAAAATGAAACTAAATTATGAATAAAATGATCAAATTGGAAGCTTTTGAGGGTAAGGGTTTTCTCAGTCTTTGTATAGGTGCTGTTGCTTGTTCTTAACATCTACTTTTTCATATACAGGCATTATTTTTCATCTCTTCTCTGTGAGTTTTTGTCCTTTTTTGGGAAAAAATCTGAATGTCTTCAAGGTGATATAAGCAGGAGCTCGCATGGGTATGTACGTACATACGCAAATCTATATGCATGTATGTGTGCACACACACGTGTATGTATCCATATATACATCATTCGTACATGGATACATACAACAGTTGGCAGAGATTCTTGTGAGTTCATGCCTGTGGGTGCGTGCATTGTGGGATGTGTGTTTGTGTGAGGATTGAGCATGTATTCATTCTAGTTTCTTAGTCGTATACTTGCTTTTGGGCATTGATAGTGTTAGTGGGAATGTCATAATATTTAGTTGAGACTATACATAATGGAGTGTGCAGCTATATAGTCTCATGGCTGACTACCATGAGCTTATAGTCGCCCTCATTCGAGGGTGAATTTGGGGTCTTCCAAGATCCATCCTGGTATAGGAATCTGAACCTTTTTTTGGTGCAGTTTCCAGCAAGCTTATTTTCTCTATTTTAACATGCAAAGGTTACATTTTTTTCATTGATTATGGTGCTTTTACAAGAATGATGTGTAGGCAAGCGTTGAGTAACAAAAGTGCCAAGAAATTTGCTGCTGTACAAGGCCTATGAATTAGGATTTTTGGCAAAAGTTTGAGTATGCAAGTTTGGTTCCCCCCCTCCCCCTCCCTCCCCCAACCCAAAAAAAAGAAAAGACACAATTTTTTGGCATACAAGTGAACGTGATTGCATATTCAAGGAGTGGGTGAAGTGCACTCAGAATATGCACTCTTCAACTGAAAAATGACTTCCAAGGAAGTAGGAATGGAAAGACTTGCTTGATGTGATGAGATGTTCCAGAAATCTGAATCTTGCCTTGCAAAGTGTGTTGTTTTCCTTGAACTAGACCGTGTGTTTTTCATTTTTGTTTCCAATTATCATGCTTTTATTTCACTTTATTGTCTGAACTAGCTGTTGTCGTGGTTGTTGTCCTGTATTGTGTTGTTTGTTTGTGTTTATGCGGCGCCTGTGTGTGTATGTTAATAAGCTCCTGCTTCATGAAATCATGCAGGTATGTATTGTTTGCCACGTTAAACGTTTTTAAGCTTATGAAGGTATATATCAGTTTGTTCCCTCAGTGGAATTTCATTCCACTTTTCAGCTAGCTACAAGAAGCTAACTTCATTTTTGAATACAACTAATTTCTAGTGGTATTCCAGTGAAATGATTGTAGAATGACATTTCTAATTTTTCTTTCAAATATTGTTTGTTGAGGGTTCAAATGTATTCACTAACATTTTTGGTTGTTCATCATACTCTATTTGTGCTTGATGTGTGCTACACTTTGGTCCAGGTCCTTTCAGTTGTTGGCCTTTTACAAGATGAAGTTGATCCCATGGTTTCAGTGATGAAAGTGGAGAAAGCACCTTTGGAGTCATATGCAGATATCGGAGGACTGGATGCACAGATTCAGGAGATAAAGGAAGCAGTAGAACTTCCCTTGACACATCCAGAGTTGTATGAAGATATAGGCATAAAGCCACCTAAAGGGGTCATCCTATATGGAGAGCCTGGCACCGGGAAGACATTATTGGCCAAGGTAATCAGAATTATATCTATATTTCTGGTACTGTTATTCTGATCCACTTTTCTTTTTTCCAAATTTATCTATTTTTATTGTGCTGCTGAAGATTTTTATTCTTAGTAAGCTTTGAATGGCTTAGTACAGCAGAAGGTCGCCGCTGAAAAATTCATTGTAACTGGAGCACATTGATGTTCCACATACGTTATATATTTCAACTATGTTGTTATTAGAATGTGGATCATGTTGAAATTTTGATACGCGAGCTGTTTATGACTTTTGAAATGTTTCTGATGCGTGGGGGGCTATCAGAAATCTTCTAATTTTAAGAAAAATACATGCTAAGATCATAACTTTTTGAAGTTGTCACTAGAATTGTGAAGCTGACTCATCTGGCAATAGGTGTAACTCAAGGGAAAAATATTATAATTTTTCACCACATCCTAATTTGACCTTTTTGACGACACATTTTTTGAAACTGGCAAGCCACCTTTGTGTCTTTTACTGATGAGATAGATGTTTTTTTTCAAAAGGTTCCTCTCAAGTAGATAAGGTACCAAGAAAATATCATCTTGTTTTTGAGAATGTTTCACCTAGGATGGGATTGAGATTACAATTGGGGTGTGGTCAATGGAATTCTACATTTGAATGATGCTATTGGGATTGCCACATCACACAGTTTTGGTTATTTTCTATTCTCTATTTTTACGATCATTTTTTTGGCTCCGCTTGTTGCGTATAGTCTGTAATTGATGCTTCGCAGGCCATGTCCTTTTTTTTAAAGTTGGTGCATCATTGCTGTCTGGTTCATGTCCGATTCTTTCAGACGGGAGCTGATGTGTTTCTATGGCACTTTGAGCATGACAACCAAGGACATTGTGTCCTATCTAGTAGGTCCAGCTCAGTGCAAAGGTGTGCTAATTATATGGCTCCCTTGGAAGCCTCGGGGGCTGAAATATGCTCAGCCTCAATTGTACAGGGTGCAATTATGCTCGGCAGTCCAAAGCACCATGAAATGCTATGGTTACTAGAGTATGAATATACTCGGTAGTAAAGTCGTGGGATCAATGTCACTTGCCATGTTGGTGTGGCAACATCCCTGCAGCTTTAGCCTGTAATGACCATTTCCATAGCACATGCATTTGGACTTTGTCCCCAAGCATTTCATTATGAACTTCACCTCATTATGAACTTCACTGCAGCGCAGTCTGCTGTGCAAGAATGAGAGATTAATGTGCTCATAAGTCCTGCATGTACAAATCTAGGTTTTGCAGCACCTTGATGTTATAGAGAACAACAAGCTGAAGCATAAGGAGTATTTGTGTTAGATTTGCATTCCAAAGAAGGGTCAGATTTGTGAATGGATTCCTAACCTAGGTAGATCCATATTACTAATCTTTGGTCAATGGGTGTACTTTAGGAGGGATCAAAATTATGTAGCTCAAGAGCTACTCCATCATTTATAGCTTTGTTTTCAACATAAGGCCCCAAGAGCTCTCCAAAAGTACATATAGCTCAAGGGCTACTTAGATTCGCATTTCAAAGTAGGGTCAGATTTGCGAATGGATTTCTAACCTAAGTAGATCCATATTACTAATCTTTGGTCAATTGGTGTTCTTTAGGAGGGATCAAAATTACATAGCTCGAGCTACTCTCCATCATTTATAGCTCTGTTTTCAACATCAAGGCCCCAAGAACTCTCCAAAAGTACATATAGCCTAGGGGCTACTCTCCATCATTTATAGTTTTTTTTTTCAACATAAGCCCTGAGGACTCATCATCATTTATAGTTTTTTTTCCCAACATAAGCCCCAAGGACTCTCCATCATTTATAGATTTGTTGTGAGTGTAAGGGTCAAGGTGTTGGAAGTAGGTAGGCCCACACAAGCTCACATGATCTTCCACACTAGAACACCTTGTGCACGTACGATACTTGAACCAAAGGAATTAGATGATAGAGTATAGACAATGATAAAGAGACAAGAGTAAGAAATGAGTAGAAAAAACTACTTTAACTTGAATCAGAGAGTATTACTATCTATAATGTGTGTATATACATATGAATGTAATAGGCTGAAATTTGCATGGTTCTAGTAAAAAAATATGAGAGAAAACCAAAGGTATAGGAAAAGAGTGTGTGTGTATTGAAGAAGTGATGGAGGATATGCTGATTACAGAAGAGAGACTGGTGCTGTGTGAGTGTATATCAGCAACATATGCTATAAAAATTCCCTTCTCTGATGTAGATAGATGCAAACACTTCTCCATTTGATGTAGATAGCTGCAAGAACATCAATATTTTTGGTTGAGTACAAAGATTTCAATCTTTCCTTTCCCTCTTTATTCAATCATGATGTGCTGGAAAAGCTCAAGGCCACTTGTGGGAATATTGCACGTGTAAACCAAGTGCAAGTGATGAGGAAATTGGATTCACAAGTGACTTAAAGAATCAAAGAATGCAATAGAGCACCTTGCTTCATTTAGAGGTATTCTTTTTGAGCCACAAGATTCAAGAATGCTAGCTTTTTCATGACATGTTGAGGGTTAATTTCTTACTCGTGACATTGCTAGAGCCTAGATTCATGGGAGAGTTCGATAGTCACTTTATCTAATAATCCCGAATTCCAATCCCACCTTCGATGGAGTAAGAGGTTTCATTTTAAATTAGGAGACAATCTAGAGTAGAGAAAAGTGAATTGTCTGAATGGCAAGAGGAAAATCAAAGAAGATAGGTGACACTCATAGAAATAGAAGTAAAGGCAAAGGAAAGAAGTTTAGTTAGTCACTATGAATGTGGAAGGAAAGACAACAAGAAACGTGTTATCAGTTTGGAAGGAAAGGCCACAAGAAACTTGATGTAGGGTATTCTAAACAAGAACAAGAGAGAAAATTGGAAGTGACAAGAGGAAGAAAGAGACCAAGCCAAATACACATGATAACAGGGAAGAAAGGAAAAGGCAAAGTCTAGAATTTCAAAGAAAAAGCTAAAATATTATTAACTTTTTGTTTTTTGGATTTTTGTAGCATACTTTCTTTATAACCTTGTTAGGATATTGTGCACACAATAGGCTTGAAGAATTTTGAATTTTTTGTACATTTTTTGTTTAAAGAGTTATTATTTTTTAGGATGAAATCTAGAAATTTGAATTTCTTTTGGTTTAATTATTCTTTAGTAAACATGGCCCTTTCCTCTTTCCTTCTTACTACTTAGATATCAAAATCCTCTTCAAAATGATGAGATTTGATGGGGAACGACATTGATCTTTGGAAAGATAAGATGCAAGACACTCTTTCTATAGGATTTTGATGACACATTTGAAAGGGAGAAGCTTGTTATCATGATTGAGGGAGCTTGGTTGAATTTGAAAAGAAAAGGAAAAAGTGAAGTTTGGAATTTTAAAGGAGAAGTTAAAAAAATATTGACTTTTTTGCTTTTTGGATTTTTGTGGCATACTTTCTTTATAACCTTGTTAGGTTATTGTGCGCACAATAGACCCGGGAAAATTTTGATTTTTTTGTACATTTTTGGATTAAGAGATCAAAAAGTTTTATCTTTTAGGATGAAATTTAGAAATTTGCATTTTATTGGTTTAATTCTTCTCTTGGGTAAACATGGCCCTTTCCTTTTTCCACCTCAGATATCAAAAAAGTGGATTTGTCAAAATGGCAAGAGGCAAATCAAAGAAGATAGTCGATGCTCATAGAAATAGAAGCAAAAGCAAAGGCAAGAATTCTAATGTTAGTTGCTATCAATATGGATGGAAAAACCACAAGAAATTTGTTATCCGTGTGGAACGGAAGGCCATGAGAAACTGGTATTCTAAACAAGAATAGGAGAGAGAAAATTGCAAGGGACAAGAAGATGAAAGTGATTAAGCCAAATACACATGATAGCATAAAATAAAAGGAAAATGCCAAGCCCGGAATTCCAAATAAGCAATTAAAAAATTATTAACTTTTTGTTTTTTGGATTCTTGTTGCATTCTTTCTTTATAACCTTGTTAGGTTATTGTGCACACAATAGGCTTGAAGAATTCTGAATTTTTGTACATTTTTGTTTAAGAATTCAGAAATTATTAGTTTTTAGGATGAAATATAGAATTTGCATTTTTTGGGTTTAATTCTTCTCTCGCGTAATCTCCAATAGCTCGTAAAACCTTCAAAGGCTGAATATGATATTCTCCAAGATAACCTCCTTCTCACAAGTTGCACACCTTGAAGATGAAGATTCTCCACCTCCTCCAAGCTGAAGAAGACCATGTCTTTCAAGCTCTTGAAGAGAGTACACATGAGTGATAATACAAGTGCTAGAAGATGGTCTTTTTATAGGTAATACTGAATAAAGCAAAAAGCTAATGTGAAAACCCTAATTATGGTTTGTGTCCCCCCCCCCCCCCCCGGGCGGGAATCCTAAATAAAGCATCCACATACATGTTTTTTAGTGTTGCCACATGACATAAGTTTAGACCGTTGGCCTATTATTACAAAATGTTATAGGATTGTGAAGTGTATTATACCTAGTGTATTATACTTGCTTTCAAATTTTAATGTGCTTTTCACTCTTCATCTGAAAACTAGGGTTTGACTTTTGCCATTGATTTTGGTGTCAAGCAAACAATAATGTATGGTTGGATAGCTCTCTTGGAGCACTACAAGTGAATATAATATAATTTTTTGACCATCTCTTTGACCATTTCCCAGAAACGGAACCATTCCTGACCATTCCTGAAGATCAATTTCATCCATCTTGTAAACCTGCTGGTAGGGATTCCCATAGTGGAAGGTTGCCCATTTTGACATATTTGCAAACAATCCCCTCTTGGAGTGTAACTCTTCAACATCATATTCAAGTTTTTCATATTTTTAAGAATTTTTATGGATTTTAATATGGGCCATAGGATAGATTTCACATAATTTAATCTCCTATTGACATCATACATGTGGCAAGTCTGCTTTTCACTTAAAAAAATGCTTTTCACACCAAATCTGCAAATTAGGGTTGGACGCTTGATTCAGAAAGATTTGTCAAATACTCTAGTGTTATAAGCCATTGGATAGCTCTCGAGTGCTATCACAGTATGTTTCCCAGGAATGATCCCATTTCTGACCATTTCGAAGACCAATTTTGATTAACCTGCAGGTGGGTTCCCTCTGGTGGAAGGTTGCCCCAATGACACATCTGACACATTTTCCAAGCGTCAATGCGTCCGTTTGTCTCATCTTTCTTTAAACTTATAAAGTATGGTCCTATTTTATTTATCATTTATTGTTCTTTATATTTATGGTTTTTACGTGATATCTTCTTTGGTGCTACATGCAATTCATACAGATGGTTCTGGGCATTTATTTGTTGTCTTTGAACTTATTTCAAATGGTCTTCAAGTTTTTCATTTCCCTCAATTGGCCATCATTCTGAAATATCATGTGGCACATGTAAGATCTCATGAAGCTCAGACCATGTCTAATTCAAATTTCAGTTGTTACTCAAGATGGAAATATAGAAATGTTTAATGTACACAAGTTTGTAAGGTGTGGTTGTTATCAGCTGGGATTCTCGAGGAAAAAATGATACTTTGCTTATTCATACAAATTAGGATGTCGGATGGCACTGCCTGTTGCCATTCTTTTCATTAAAATAATAGACATTGTAAAATGTCTGAAACTCTCTGCAGCTTTGTGATGCCCCTTCGTATCACTAGATATTTTCACTTTCCTGATGAACTATTTTATTTTGTCTTTGGCCTCTAGTTGGTGAAATTAGCTTTGCATTGATATTTGGCATTCAACAGAAGATTGATGGTTACAGTTTCTAATCTTGAAGGACGTTGAGGGAAGTTTTCAGTACTTTGGACAAGTCCACAAAAGCTTTGGGCTGAGTTCATGTGATTTCATATGGATTGACAGTTGATTTTGACTATGAAATGATTTTTGCTTGAACCATATGAAGAATTAGGTTATTGTCAGCAGCAGTTAGGGAGCAGGATAATGGACAAAGAGAGTCAATCATGTAGATTGGCATCACAAGATCTGATAGAAGGGCATCTCAAGACAAGGAGCTATGCTATCGTATTGGTGATATCTTTTGAGCGTTGCATATTGTGCACTCATAATGTTCGGCCTGTTATGGTGTAATAGCCATTACTAATTCATCTATCTAGATTTTGAAGGTAGATATGGTGTTGCATATTGTGCATGCATAATACTTGTCCTGCTATGGTAGAATAGCCACTTCATTCTCCGGTTAGATTTTCAAGGGAGCTATGGTGTTACATATTGTGCTCTTATCTTAGCCCAATTTGGTGTTCTTAGTCACTGCTAATTCATTTGGCTAGATTTTAAAGGGAGATCTGGCTTTCTGTGCTCTGTATCTGAGTGGCAATGTAGTGTACGTGAGGACAACAGTATACTCAAATTTTTCTGGAAAACAAGATCTAATGGGTGCGAGAACTTTTTGTGTTGTTAGGCTGTTGCAAATTCTACGTCGGCTACTTTTCTGCGTGTTGTTGGAAGTGAGCTGATACAAAAATACTTGGGTGATGGACCAAAGCTGGTCAGAGAGCTTTTTAGAGTTGCAGATGACCTTTCTCCTTCAATTGTGTTCATTGATGAGATTGATGCGGTTGGCACAAAACGGTATGTAGGTTTTTATTGTTGCTACTTTATTAATATATATGAAAAGCTCTCTATCTTGTTTTTTGTTTCATGTTATTCAATTGTTGTTGTTATTTTTAAATTGTGGAACATAATGTCTCTTAGTTTGCAAGCTTATTAGCTTTATGTATGCAGTACCTCAATTCTAGAAAGTTCTATTAATGGACGTGTACAGCATGTGTCGTCTTGTTGTCGCAATGTAATCATGGGACTTGAGGTCATGTGATGTATGTGCTCTCTAGTTGTTGGTACTATTGTTGGATCCACTGTTCACCATCATCACTCATCCTTGCGATTAAGTTTTTGGATCAGTTACACACTGGCATGCTATGCATGCCAAATGCATGAATCCCAACCATATGTTTTGTAGTCACTACTGGCTTTGACATCCGTTTATTTTGGAGGAAGTTATCATATTATCATGCTTTTAGTTACCCCCCTTCAGTTTGAAATACTATGGCTTGATCCTTGACGTATGTATATTTTTTTTGATGTGAGCAAACGTATATTAAGAGACTCACACCAACATCGCTGCAGATATGATGCCCATTCAGGTGGAGAGCGGGAAATCCAGCGGACCATGCTGGAGCTGTTAAATCAGCTCGATGGTTTTGATGCAAGAGGAGATGTAAAGGTCATCTTGGCCACCAATCGTATTGAAAGCCTGGATCCAGCATTGCTTCGCCCAGGCAGAATCGATAGGAAGATTGAATTTCCACTTCCAGACATAAAAACGAGAAGACGTATTTTCCAGGTATTGATGTCAGTTAAAAGTGTCTTTTTGTACTTTCTGTGGTGTACTCAGCAGTATAACTTTGTTTGCAGATACATACATCACGAATGACATTGGCAGAAGATGTTAACCTTGAGGAGTTTGTGATGACTAAGGATGAATTTTCAGGAGCAGATATAAAAGCTATCTGCACGGAGGCAGGATTGCTAGCATTGAGAGAGAGACGAATGAAGGTATTTTGAAGTGTGCATTTCATCAGGGTTGTGAACTGATTCATGTTGAATGTTGAGAAGAAAGCTTAGAAATCTTTTAAATGCATCATCGATTGCCAAGCCTGTGGAAAGGGGAGGGAATCTTTTTTCTGTGTTGTTTGCCTGTTCTATGGCTTGGTTTCTAAGAAAAGATTCAAAAGCATATTGGTATTCAAGTTCAAATTCTGAGTATTAATAAATTTTAGCTGTTCATCTGCTTTTTGTTATGATGTTGATGCCACTGGATGATGGTTATTGTTGATGTGCAGGTTACTCAGGCAGATTTTAAGAAAGCAAAGGAGAAGGTCATGTTCAAAAAGAAAGAGGGTGTTCCCGAGGGGTTGTACATGTAGGAATGAAGGAAAACTGCAATTTTCAAATGTTGTATCTTGAGAACAGTTCCACACATACTAAAAATTAGTTTGGCGTTTAAGCCCTATGTTTTGATTCCCTTTGCAGTATTATTGCAACTTGATGTGTTTTGTTTTTTCAAAAGTCCTTTGCAAAAATGAAACTGGTTGGAGAGTTTTCTCTGGTCTGTCTGAGGATCTGATGTATTGAATGCTGGTCTCCTAGCAGATTAGTCTTTCACAATGGTACATACAAGTGCATGAGAAGATAGGTCGGGATATGCAAGAAATGAACTGCTGGCTTCTGTCACCAGAGATTAAGATCACCTGTAGATTACTGATAGTTGTAATGATAGTATTATTATATTTGAAAAGTTGCGTCTTCTGTTGAACCGATTTGATGTTTGTATGAGATCTTTTGTTTGATTCTAATTGATGGTATTTGCTGACATATTTGTAAAACATGCCTGATCTTCTCTACACGTTTTCGATGAAACATGTGCAAGAGTAGTGAAGGGTTGTGGTTCTTCATTCTCACGTGTAGATTTAACTTTTCTTTCCATGGGCACATTTATGGGAGTGAAATGTTGAATGCTTTTCTGCAGCTTGTCCTCCGTGAGATGCGTTCTTTATTGTTTTGACCTTTGGGCTTTCGCCTTCAGATGCTTCCTCAGTTCTGTCAATTGTGTTGTTGATTTCATGGCATTATTGATTTGTTTTCTAGCCAGCGCATATAATGCCAGAAAGATGAAGCCCCAACCTCTCACGATAGATAAAGGCAATTTGTATGGGGCAATGGAGAACTCGAAGCCTTCAAGAATGTTAAATTTGCCATGTGGGATGCTCTATCTTGAAGCTTCCAATAATTGACAAGCCCTTAGAACTGATACTGACATTTCTGATGTGTGTTATTGGGCAAGATGGTCAGCCCATGGACCGCAGCTCACAAGCTCAATAGAATGAAGTTATTCTAGAGTACTCATGAGAACAAAATGGTAGAACTGCTCCACTATGAAAATGGAGCCACTATTCAAAGTAAACCCACCAATATCATCACTAGCAATGTCTTCTTGGAGTACTCTGGCACCTAACAAAAGTTCTCCCTTTTATTACTCGTGGAGCTGGTTGGTTGGTTTAGCATGATTTGCACTGTAAGTCCTCATGTAGTAGACTGTCTGTGGATGTGGCCCATTGTGTGGGTGGTGGCCACCCATGACATCCATGTAAGGCCACCTCTCTCATGGCCTATATGTAAGGGTCATCTGCGAGATTTGAAGCAACAAGTTGCCAATAAACCTTGTACTTTTCCATGTAGAATTAACTAGATTGCCATAGCGGTACTACTTGAGAGCATGAATAAACAATGCCACCATCTATGTACTTGTTAAAGAAGTTTCAAAACTTCTGTTCTCTCCATTGCTTTGTATCATTGCACTGTTTATATGTAGTTAGAGAGTTCCTAGTTGAATTTGTGAGTAGTTTATCTTAATAGGTGAGTGATGGCTTCATCTTCATCTACTGGTGCTGCTACATATAGTAGTGTTGCACCAAATTACACCCATTCATTGTCCTCCACTGCCTTCATGGAGGGAAGGCTTGATAAAATAGACTAATGTTATGGAAGTTCAAACCTTGACATTTTTCATCTCTTATGAGTTTGACAATGTTATGGAACCATGTATGTACGAGACAAAGCAAGATCCAATGAACTTGAGAGTGATTAGTCAACTTGGTACATAGCTTTGCTCGTGTTGAATGAAATCACAATGTGCGATAATTACCATCCTGAGTAGTTTTGTGCTTACCTTAACATAACATACTATAGCACGTGAAGTATGGGCTATATGGAGCTTCAAAACTTGAACCATTTTGAAAATGAGAAGCATTGAAGTTGAAGGCTAAAGATTCTGTCAGGAGATAAAGCATTATGAGCACAAGAAAAATTGGCTAGAAGTTACAAGGTCAAGTTCTTTCAACAAAAATGATGAACCAGCGATAGCTCTAAAAACCTAGCTTAGATGCACTCTTATTTTTGAAGAATTTAGTGTGATGTTACTAGTAGTGGATCTTCAAGCTTCCAGTGATACTTCATTCTTAGTCAAAGGAAAAAGTCTCTTCAAATGGCCTAAAGAAGGATTCAAAGAAGTTCACTAGTAGTAGAAGCATTTGTGAAAAGAAGTATGATGTTATTAAAGATTGTGAGGAGCAAGCTATTGATACAACTAATATCTTAGAATCCTCATGAAAGAGCAAGGGACGTACCAACAACAACTAGAACTATGGATTATTGTGGAGGTATGAATAGTTGCTTGTGCCTGTCTTGATGATTTGTGCATATTAGATATTAGAACATCTTGCAATATGTCCAAAAAGAAAGATTTATGTAGTTTGTTTATGCATCCACAATAGCAGTGGGTGGTAGTTCCAAGTGTCCAATTGAAGAGACTAGAACCATTCCTTTTATCATTATGATTGGTTAAAAAAGAAAGCTTTTTAATGTTGCGTGCCACTATAGTAAAATGAAATCGTTTATTGATTTTATACTAATAGGTCGTGGTCTTGAATTACAATGCGTGAAAGATGGCATAAAAGCATGTTATACTCGAGATAAAGGTGTAAGATGTAATAACCTTTATGAATTGGGTGTTGTAGCAAACAAATACATCAATAGGCTATGGGACCAATGACTTGGCCATGTTGGACTCATTATACAAAAGGAGATGAAACATGTAAGCATGGTAGCTAGTTCTTCGACATTTTTGGGTTTCAAAGACTTCATGATGCTTCTGTAATAAACAAGTAACAATAGAAGGCATTTCCATGAGAGATTGATAATTGTACCTAAGCTCTTCTAAAGTTGTACAAGTTGATCTTTATCATGAAATGTCTATCCTTGCTTAGGGAGGACCTTTTCATTGTTAATCAGCTATTATATTAGAAAGGTATGGGTGTAATACTTTTGAGAATGGAAACGTTTTAGAAAGCTTTAAAATGTGGCACAAGCTGTTGGAATATGAAATATCTAGAAAATTGAAGAGGTTACATATTGGTTGAGGGAAATTCTTATCACCAAAATTAAGTAACTACTATGAAGATTTTGGCATAGATAGGCAGCTTATGATTTGGGAACTGTTACAAGAAGTATGGTATCAAAAACCAACTCACCTTGAGATGGGAAATATTACAAGAAGTATAAAAGCAACTCACCTTGAGCAAAGAAATCGGATGTGATTGAAATGGTCCATTGCAAAGGCTCAATTTATGCTTGATTCACTCTGATAAAGGCAATCAAACTAAGATTCTATATCCTTGATTGAAGCTCTATTGGCACACAAAAGGCATCACCCATTAACAAGCATACTCAAGTAAAAAAAAAACTTTTCATCGTGTTTCTTTTGGGATGTTTTTGTCATACATATATACCTCATTCATGAAGAATTAAGCTAGATGCAAAAAGCAAAAAATCTGTTTTCTTAGAATATAGTGCAAAGCCTAAAGTATATAGAATTTAGGATCAAAATGCAAAGAAATGAATATTATTAGTTAAGGTATGATGATGTTTGATGAACAGCCACACCTAGTGGACCACAAAGATAAATATACTATCTCATGAATTAAAGAAATATCTCAAATCACTCCTTTTCAATACATGTGATATTGATGTAGGAAACATGAGATTTAAGTAGGGAACATTAGCCGATGAAGGGATTCTATGGAAAAGACATTGTTTCCACAAATCATAAAATACTAACAAGCCAGACACATCAACTTTAGATGTTTGTAATCTTAGATTTGCTATCAAATATATCGTGCATATCAAAGATAAAAAAACATACATTTAAATAAAAAATCCATTCTAATGCTTCCACACATTCGAAATCACTATCACATTGTGGTTATGAGCTTTTTGATGTTTAAAATTATCAAGATAATGTTCTAGATCCATCTTCAAATTGATTACATACATCAAAGAGGATTAATCTTGAGTAAGGCCCAATACTTGCAATGAGAGGATTTTGATAAATGTGATGATAATGTTCATTGGAATGAAGGTCACCTTCTCTAGAGGATTCACACTAAAAAGTATTTATACTCACATAAATGTTCATAACGTTGTACTTGTTCATTCAAACTATGTCATCTTTGGACTTGCTTCGAAGGTCTTTAGAAATACTAAAGCTTAAAACCATTCAAATATGAAAAAATCAAAATATTATTGGATCTAATCAACTTAAAGTGCTTTTATAGACACCATTTGTAGAAGATTGAAACACACAAAATTAATCACATGAGCAAAGGTGTTAAATAGGAGAGAAATGGGGTAGGATCATATCCAAGGCTCAAAATGCATTGTCACATGCATAAGAGAGACATTGAAGAAAGAGGAAAATTGTAGATAAATCACAAGTAAGAGAATTTACAAGGAGAAGCTCTCTCCTTTACAAGCGAGGGTGACAACCTCTTATAAACCTAATTGTATAGGGATTTCGTCCATGTAGCTTATGGCTATGGTGGGCTGTTTGTCATGGCTTCACGGAGAGAAATCTTCAATATGTGTAATAGATACTCCACCCATGCAATCATGTGTGCATCACTTGATGATTGAAGCATTTGAGTTATTTATATAGTAAGTTTGTCCCAAGAGTTAGGATGCTATATACTTGAAATTGAATTTATTTCTTTCATTTTAAAAGGCCTTCACTTGTTCACATTCCATGTATGCTAGGAGTTAATTGTGTAGAGAGATGGGTGTTTCTTTGATTATGGTGCTTAAAAAAAAAAAGCCTATCTCAAAAGCTTTCGGAAAAGTGTTCAATTTTTGAGTTGGCAAAAACACAATCCATGAACATTAGGTGATAGGGCACTAGAAAGTTGGTGCTTGACTCAAGTATAATAAACATTCAAGAATGGAATGAAATGCAATCATTCCTATGGAAGTCATGTCTACCTTGGTAAATGTAGTGAGACACACTCAACGAAATTCAAAATTTTAAGTGCCATGTTTCTAACAATATTAAGAACCCTTATCAATGATTTATTTATAAATTTATTATATTTTAATATGTAAAGTATATTTATTTCTCACCTTGTAATATTTGACATTTGGGAAAAGATGATAATTGATACACCCTTTAGTTATTTGATTTTCTCTTTTAAACATCAAACGTGTCTAAAAATATCAGTGTCATGATTGGAGATGTCACATGGAGTATCCTATATGAATAGTATTTAGAGGTACGACCCTTCTCTTATTCATATAGAGTATGATGCTCACATGAGTGCCAAGTGGCACTCATGAAAGGAATCTTGACTATTGACCCATTTTGGGTGTAGAGAGAGAGAGAGTAGTCTTAGAATCATCACGCGGCTGGGCGGAATAGGTTCTCTCGATCTCCGTGTCCACTTCTCTGAGTAATCGTTCCCAAAATTGGGGAGTTCATCGGAGCAGGTGCTTTCTGACATTGGTATCGGAGCCAGACCGCGACGGGACAACCATCATCAAGTATAGGCGGCCTACGATCAGAGACGGCCCACAGGCGGCGCACGATCAGAGACGACCCACAGGCGGCGCACGATCAGAGACGGCCCACAGGCGGCCCGCGATCAGAGAAGGCCCGAAGGCGTCCGCCAGCCCACGAGGGGGGATTTGCTCCTCCCTCCCCACTCCAAGGTGAAAGAGAGCATGTTATGCTCTTAGCTTTATAGCCTTCTCCTCCGCCTGCAGCGCCCCTATGTGGGATAACTTGTTCCATCAAAAGCGCCCTCTGACAGTTCAGAAATTTTCGAAGCCACTCCAATTCAAAGATAAGTAAAATTCAAATTTTTTTTTTTTGGGGGAATTAGAAGAACAAAATTGATATAGTGGATCAAAAGGTTGATCAAATGAGGATGTACATATGCATTATGGGCTGTGGTTTTGGGATGGGGGGTGTTGGTTTGGTGAAAGAAGCTTTCATTCCTCAGTTTTGAGCTTTCCAAACCTATCTATTCATGAAGATGAAGCTTTTCACTTCCCACCGGTGACATACCTCACTTCTCCGGACCATATCTTCTTCATACCATATCGGATTTTCAAAATCTTGGTCACGTTTCGAAGCTACGCTTTCAAGCTTCGCTCAGAGACCATCGGTGTTGGATTTGGAAGAGATTTGCCCTACCAAAATCTCTCTGCAGCGCTTCAGCAGGAACTAGGCGGCCACTCCCGGGCCTAGTTTTTCTTCATCCGGACTCCAAATCCAATTTTTTCACTTGGGATTGTCTCAAATTTTTGAAGTGCAGGTGCTGGACAACACTTTGTGGACTGGCGAGGATTGGAAAATTTCTGAAATTTTTCAGTTGCATTCAGTTTGCCCGTTTGAGGCTTTTCCTACACACTTTTGGTGTTGTTTTGGATGGTTTATGGTGTCTAGAACCTCCCCGGACCAAGCGGACATTTCCAATTTTTTTTTGGGACTGGCGAGGACTTAAAATCAGCGGCTTGAAGCATCAAGGACCACCTGGATTTAGCTTCCGCAACTTTACTTTGTATCAGGGAAGTGTTCTTGTGTTATATCTCTCTTCTTCTTGCATATTTTAACTCTACTTCCATTCATTTTCATACTCTCTAGTTAGCAAACCGGGGAAGGGTACTTAAATATGGAAAATAAAGGCAAACAAGTAGTTGAGACCACTTCTCCACCTAGAGAGCAACTAGAGGATCAGGATGCTAGGATGGAAGAAGTAGAGTTAGGACAAGAAATAGAAGAGAATATAGAAGAAAAAGAGCCTTCACAGCAAGAGTACACTTATGAAGAGCTTATAGATGAATTTGTCACTCGTGACCAATTCATTGACTTGAAAGAGCAAACCCTCAAGTTAGAGAAAGATTTGGGTAGCATTACATCTCTTATACAACAACTTAAGTCTCAAATGATCTCTCTTGAGACTAGTGTCACTTCTTTCCTAGCTAGGAAGGAAAGAGAGACTCCTACCATTCCTCTAGAGATTACTAGGAAAGAGACTTCTCTTCCTAGTAAATATAAAGGAGAGAGCTCTAGGGAAGCTCCCCTCCTGAAAGACTTAAAGCCACCAACCTTCACGGGGGATGACCGAGACAGGAATAAGGATGCAATCTACACTTTTCTACAAAAGTGGCAAGATTTGCATCAATTGAAGGGCACCCCACCTGAGTATCGTGTGCTAGAGGCGAGTCTCTCCCTCGGCCCGCGTGCTTATAAGTGGTGGATGAGTCTTAAGGAGGCGAACTCTATCCCTAGTGACTGGACTCAGTTTGAGACTCTTTTTCTAAAAGAGTTTCTTCCTGAAAATGAAGAGGAGAGGAATTGGGATGAGTGGGATAGGATTACTCAAAGAGGCAGGCCTCTTTCAGTCTATCTATCCCACTATAGAGAGATCACTTTGAAGCTTAAGGGTCTAGATGACTTTCAGAAGACCAGAGGGTTTGTTAGGGGCTTGGATAAAGCCATAAAGAGGGAAGTCAGGAGGAATGCGCCTAAGACGTTTGAGGAGGCGATCAAGTATGCACAGATATATGAGGACCATAACCGTCCTCAGTATACTCCTATGGAGACGGATCAGCCCCTTAAACCTCTTAGCACCACTAAATTTAAGAAAAAGTTGCCTTTTGGGAAAAACAAGGTTTTTATTAAAAAACAAAGATCACAAGGGCCTAAGCTATCCACAGACCAGTTTGAGAAGGCCAAAAGAGAGAACCTGTGTTTTAGGTGCCTATCCCCTAGCCACTCACAGTGGAACTGTCCACTCAAGAAGGGGGAAGAAAAGAAGAAAGGACCAGAGTCTAGTACGGCTCCTGAAAGGGGCAAAAAGGCGGTCCACCTGGTGCAGACCCTTCCCATTCATGGCAGCTCTAGCTGCAACGGAGTGGAGGTGATGCACGAGGATATAGAGCACACGTGTTGTTTGACTCAGTCATTGTGGTCACCGCAGTTTGGACCACATGACTTGGTCAAGCTACATGGTAGTGTATACGGGACCAGGGTGCGAGTCATGATAGATGACTCTGCCACTCATAACTTCATAAACTATGCTTTGGTCAAGAAATTGAAGATTCCCCAACAGCCTAGTGCACATAAATACATTGTATCTATGATGCAAGGGCAAGATAAAAGAATATGGGATACTATGGTATCCAATTTGGAAGTCAAGATGCAGGATTATACAGATCATATGGATTTCCAAATTATGAACATGGAGAGGACAGATCTAGTCTTAGGAAGAGAGTGGCTATGGGGGTTGGGAAATACACTTAAACGCAGCTATCAAAATAACACACTCGAGTTTGAAAAGAATGGAAGTACAGTTTATATTCAGGGAGAGAGAGATGTACCTAGTGCACCTCTCATCTCATCATTAGAGTTGTATAGTCTCTGTTGTTCACAGCACGTACAGGATATGTTTTTATTGTATAGTCATGATATGGAGCATTGTATAGACAGCTCATCTGATGTATATTTTCATGCTTTGAATGTAAATATGAACAGGACTTTCTACTATTCTTTTTTGCAAGAGTGTGTAGTTAAAAGTTTTAAGGATCTTATGTTTGAATTCAGAGATGTTTTTCCCACTGACTTACCTAGAGGGCTACCACCTGAGAGAGGGGACATTGACCATGCCATAGAAGTTGTTACTAACACTAACCCTATTTGTAGACCACCTTATAGGCTTAGTGTTTCTCAGCATGAGGAGGTTGAGAAGCAATTGCAGGATTATTTAGATAAAGGCTTCATCAAACCTAGTAACTCACCTTGGGCATCGCCAATGCTCCTAGTTAAAAAGAAAGATGGCTCTATGAGACTATGTATAGATTATAGAGCACTTAATAAGGTAACTATCAAAAATAGATTTCCAATGCCTAGGTTGGAAGATCTATTTGATCAGTTACATCAAGCTAGGTATTTTACCAAGCTTGACCTTAGATCAGGATATCATCAGATCAGGATTAGGGCAGAGGATGTCCCTAAGACTGCATTCAGGTCTAGATATGGGCACTATGAGTTTTTGGTAATGCCTTTTGGTCTCACCAATGCTCCTGCCACTTTCATGAAACTCATGAATAGTGTTTTACGGCCTTATCTAGGACACTTTGTAGTAGATTTTTTAGATGACATTCTGATCTATAGTGCATCAGAACAGGAGCACTTGGAACACTTGAGAAAAGTATTTCAAGTGCTAAGGGAAAATTCGCTCTTTGCTAAGGAGTCAAAGTGTGAATTTTTCAAGACAGAGGTTAGGTACCTTGGGCATATAGTCTCCCAAGATGGAATCCACATGGATACTGAAAAAGTAAGGGCTATTATGGAATGGCCACATCCACGGAACCTGGAGGAGCTGCAGATCTTCCTAGGTTTATCAGGTTTCTATCGAAGATTCATTAAGAACTATGCCAAAATTGCTGTCCCGATGACGGAACAGCTTAAAGGGAAAGGGAAAGCCTTTCACTGGGGAGACGAACAGAAGCAAAGTATGGAAAAGTTGAAGGTAGCAATTGCTACAGCTCCACTTTTACATATAGCAGATCCCAATAAACCATTTGTGGTTGAAACTGACGCGAGTGATTTTGCGATAGGAGCGGTTTTAGTACAGGATGGTCGACCATTAGCTTTTGAGAGCAAGAAACTAGAACCGGCTCAAAAGAATTACTCCGTCTATGAGAAGGAGTTGTATGCAATAGTCCATGCTTTGAAGAAGTGGCGTCATTATTTATATGGTGCCAAAGTTACGATAGTGTTTGATCAAGAGAGCATTAAGTGGCTCTCTAATCAAACAGACCTTAAAGGTCGTAAGGCCCGATGGGCAGAGACCCTTCAAGAGTTTGATTATGAGCTTAGGTATAGGAAGGGAAAGTTTAATGTAGTGGCTGATTCACTTAGCCGCATGCCTATGCTCAATGGACTGAGTTTTACTCAGATCACTAGCGAGCTACTTGAGTCTATTAGAGGGAAATGTAGGCTTGATCCTGCATATTCAGAGAATATTCCGAGATTTGGGAAGCCATAGAGAATGGGGATCGTGATATACGGGTTTCCAATGAGGATGGAGTATCGACGGGTACTCAAGAAGGATTCAAGTGGAAGAATTACAGTGTCCATGATGGATATCTGTTATTTAAAGGTAAGGTGTGTGTCCCTAGAGATACTGAGATGAGACGGCATATTTTATATGAGTGTCATGACACACCTAGTGCGGGACACCCAGGAGTTAACAAGACTTATGATCTTGTTAAGAGGCAGTTTTATTGGCCTGGACTTCATAAGGACGTCCTAGAGTATGTGCTTAAGTGCAATAAATGCCAGGTCAACAAAGCTGAGAGATTAAGGATTGGAGGGCTACTCCACCCATTGGATATTCCCAATGGGAAGTGGGAGAGTATCTCCATGGACTTTATAGTCGGATTACCTAAGACACAGAGAGGGCACGACTCGGTCTGGGTAATTGTGGATAGGTTAACCAAAATGGCTAGGTTTATTCCGACACATATTACAGTGAAGACACCTGAGTTGGCTAGACTCTTTGTAGAGAACCTATACCGGTTATATGGTCTTCCTTTAGACATAGTTTCGGATCGGGATAGGAAATTTACTAGCCACTTTTGGAGAGCGGTCTTCAAAAGGTTGGATACAAAGCTTAGCATGAGTACGGCTGAGCATCCACAGTCGGATGGGCAAACAGAAAGGGTTAACCAAATCCTAGAGGATATGCTTCGAGCATATGTGAATGAAAGGCAAACTAATTGGGAAGAGTACTTACCTATAGTAGAGTTTGCATATAACAGTGCCAAGCACTCTTCCACTGGGCATAGTCCATTTATGCTTATGTATGGGTTTCAGCCAAGGGCTCCTTATGCAGTTGGCTTGCAGAACGAAAAAGTTCAAGCTGCAAAGGACTTCTTGGAAGAAATGAATGATATGCTAAGACTTGCTAAGGACAGCATTAGGAAAGCTCAGGATAGGGCTAGAGCCTATGCTGACCCTCAAAGAAGAGATATCAACTTTGAGGTAGGAGAGCAAGTCTATCTTAGAGTTCCATCTAGGTCTGAAACCATGAAGACGGGACCTTGTCCAAAATTATCTCCTAGGTATTGTGGACCTTTCCAAATACTTAAGAGAATAGGAAAGATGGCTTACCAGCTCCAACTTCCAGAGAATAGTCAAATCCATCCAGTTTTTCATGTTAGCCGGCTTAAGAAAAGGCTGGGTGAATCTGACAACCTCATTCCAGATAGTGAGGTAGTAGAGCCTATTTCTGTTCAATCTATTCCACATGAGCCAGAGAGCATACTACGCACTCGAGAGAAACGGACGAGGAGTCACTTGTATAAAGAGTGTCTAGTAAAGTGGAAAGATAGTTCAGAAGATAGTGCCACATGGGAGCGGGTTAGCACCCTTCAGAGACGGTTTCCCAGTTTTAGTTTACCTTCCCAAGAGTTTTCTTAAGGGGAAGGATATGGGGAAACAACACGGAGACAGGACCATGTATTTTTATACATGGGGATATAGTGGGAGTGGTGGTTCTATTATTTCTCTCTTTCTTTTAGACCTTCCAATACCATTTTGAGGACAAAATGGAAGTAAGGGGAAGGAAATGTCACATGGAGTATCCTATATGAATAGTATTTAGAGGTACGACCCTTCTCTTATTCATATAGAGTATGATGCTCACATGAGTGCCAAGTGGCACTCATGAAAGGAATCTTGACTATTGACCCATTTTGGGTGTAGAGAGAGAGAGAGTAGTCTTAGAATCATCACGCGGCTGGGCGGAATAGGTTCTCTCGATCTCCGTGTCCACTTCTCTGAGTAATCGTTCCCAAAATTGGGGAGTTCATCGGAGCAGGTGCTTTCTGACAGGAGAATAACCTATATTCATGTTTCTCCCAACTATGGTAGAGGGATTAAAACCAATATTTTTTCAATCTAATGAGAAGACACCAAATGAGATGTAGTCAAAGGTGTGAGGTAGATATGATGAAGCCTTGAGGAATATAACTAGAAATCGGACACTAGTGACTTGTAGACAACTTTATGTTTATAAATTTGAGCTTGTCACTCCAAACATAGTCATCTTTGGTATTATTACAAAGTTCTCAAAGGAGCACTACATCTTCACATTTAAATTGGCCTTTTGAGACTAAACCATGTTTCAGTAATTGGATAGCAAACATATATGTAGAATACAAGGAAATATGCATGAAAATACATTACTAATAAAAAATCAAGCATTATAATGATAGGTAATGAGTTCGGGATGCTATTTCTTGAGCCACAATCCTTGAAAACACTTAAGAAGCATGAAAAAAATGCAAAACAAGATGGAATATAAGTTGGCAAGGATTCTCTCACTCTTCATTCAAAAAGTATAAAAATGATCAACATCTCTATAAAAATGGTGGGATGGGGTTTTTATAGTGACCCCCCTCTTGTATGAATTTCAAAAAAAGAAGATAATATCTGGGATTAAATGGAGATTTCCTTCTTTGGCTTTTTAATAAACCTAATTCAAATACACAAAATGATGAATCATTAAAAACTTTTATCTTTAGCATAAAACCATAGTTAATCATGCTTTGATATTTCGATCATTACTTAGTAGCATTCAATCATAACATCTCAGTGGGCATCTAGAATATAGAAAATGACAAATCATTCCAAAATTTGCGTCTTCCTTATAGCTCCTAACCAATCATGCTTCATAATTTCAATCATAACTCGATAGAATCCAATCACAATGTCTTAGTGTGGCAACACTCTCTCATAGACATTGTCATGCTCGAGCTTGTAGAGTTTTTTCAATTTCTTGTGGGATTGGAGCATATTTTGCCAATGTACATTTGTGGCCTTTTGAGTAACAACTTAAGAACTTGTGTTCATCATTACTAACCTTGCATGTTTGAACAAATTCTTCTACCAACACTTCTCATGATTAGGCTATCATACCTTTAAATTGAAACCTAGTAATTACTTGAGACAATTGCTTGGACTTGTAGTATTACAAAAATGTTTGGAATTAGGTTTGTTGTGTAGTAGGGTACCCAAGGAAGATTGCACTATGTTGTTTAAAAAACCCCTTAAAGAAAGCTTCTTCAAATGTCTCCATACAATGGTAGGGAGAAAATATAAGGTGTATCTATTATGTCTAGAAGGAATTGCTTGAGGGCATCTGATTCAAATAAAAAGCTAGACTCCTTGTATGTGTTGGTAGAACAATTGCTACCAATGATCTCACATGTGATTTATCAAAGACAATTATACAAACATGTAACATATGTGTTATCTTAGCTCTCATCTTTATAGAAATGTGGAATATCTTAAAAAGTGAATCTTGCAGAAAATTTAACAACATAAAACTTTTTGACAAAATTTCCCTCAGTGGGGATTGCAATACTAGCTAGTTCAATCACATTTGGCCGATTCTTTTCTCTTAATCTATGTTGCTAAAATAGATCATGAGAATGATTACATACGAAAAGATAATATTGAGGGTTACACTAAAAAATGAGAGGGGGAGCATTAAAAAAATTCTTGATGAAATTTGAGTTGCCCCCGAAATTCTTCCTCCAACCTAGGTTTCTGCGTGGTTTGCACTTTACCTAGTTGTTTGAAAGTGCTAGTTGTTTTCATGTCATTCGTACATGGTTTCCATGTGGCCTAGTTGTTTTTGTGTGGCTAGAAAAGAGTGGTTCCACATGGCCTAGTTTTTTGCAAGACCGAGTTTCTACCGGTGAACTACATTCTTTCAATTTTTGAAAATTAGGAATTAGCCTTTCGAGCTTTGCAACTAGCATTTGGAAACTTTGGTGCACGACCCTATGCATTTTCAAGTGGTTCCACAATTTTGTACCAAATAAGTTGAAACCCATGTGCTTTCCGCTCTAGGTTGAACCCCCTAACCTTCCCTATTTTCTTTATGGATTCATCAAGGAGACTGTGCTTCCAATTGGTAGACATATGGCTTCTAGGGTAGATGTCAGAGGATTCATCTATGAAGGTGTGACACACTTGTTGAATGCAAGATGCACTTGCAAATTTGTGCCAAAGTAGACCTTGTTGAAGTGCGAGAGACACAGGAGAAGCACACACAAGGAGCACAAACGCAACAAGACACACGGAGAAGACGATGGCTGGAATAGCTCTCTCTATTGACAATCAATTGAACTGAAGTAAGAGCTGAATAATATCCCTAAGTACAAAGTACCACCACATATGAGTGAATCATGTATATGGTAACATGCGAAAAAAACCTTTAGCCAGCACTAGAGTATAAAGTGCCCATGTATAGGGAAAAGGTTCACATCAAATCTACTCGAGGAACACATAAGTGTAACAAACCCCCTGGAGCGAATGATGTGAACACATACAAGGAATGACAGATCAGCCCCCACAAGGCAATAATCCTAAAGCTTTGCGAAAAGCTTCAAACTTTTCCCGTGGAAGAGATTTGGTGAATATGTCTATCACTTTATTTTGTGTAGGCACATATACCAAATCAATATATCCTGCATGAAGGCACTCTCTCATATAGTGAATGCACCTCAATATGTTTGATCCGTGCATGAAACACTGGGTTTTGTGCAACAGCCAAAGCACTCTGACTTTCAGTGAGAATATGCATAGCAACATCAATCTCCATGCAAAGATCCATCAAGAGGCGTCTCAACCATATACACTCCACTGTAGCTATGAAAATTGCCATGTACTCAGCTTCACAACTTGATGTCGCCACTGTAGGTTGCTTCTTACTCAACCAAGATATGCATGAGTCTCCAAGGAAAAAGCAATTACCACTAGTGGATACGTGAGTATCATAACAACCAGCCCAATCACTATTTGTAAAAGCATGCAAGCATGGCTGAACATCTCTGCCATAAAAGAGACCTAAGCTCAAAGTGCCTTTGAGATATCTAAACACACGTTTTACCGCAGGGCTATGCATGAATCGACTCAAGAGGGAAACTACATACTATATATCTGACCTTGTGTTGCATGCATATATAAGACATCCCACAACTTGTTGATAAAGAGAAGTGTCAAATGCATCACTGGAATCCTCAACTGACAATTTAAATCCTATCTCAATTGGTGTGGAAATTGACTTGCAATCCTCAAAGTCAAAATGCTGAAGTAGTTTTTCAACATACTTTGCTTGATGCATAACGATTCCCCCCCTCAACAGATACAAACTGGATGCCAAGATAGTAGCTCATAAGACCAAGATAAGTGACATCAAAAGTATGCTGCAAATCAGCCATGAGAATGTCAAGTTTTGCATCACATGACCCAGTCAAGAGTATGTCATCGACATAAAGAACAAGCACTGTAAGATCAGCCCCATCTTTGCATACATAGAGTGTGCTTTCAATTGAACTACATGCGAAATAGCAACCAAATGCTTACGTATTTTTTCATACCATGCATGTGGAGCTTGCTTGAGACCATACAAGGCTTTATGCAAGCGACAAACCATATGCTCTTTCCTTTTCATAGTAAATCTAGGAGGTGGCTTCACATAGACCTCTTCTTGCAAAACACCATTCAACAAAGCCATTTTTATGTCCAACTGATGTACTTTCCAACCTCGATGGGCAGCCAATGCAACCACAGTATGAATGGTAGTCATGCATGAAGTAGGTGCAAAAGTTTCCTCATAGTCAGTGCCATATTGTTGAGCATATCCTTTGGCAATCAATCTAGCTTTGTAGCGATCAATGCTACCATCAAACTTTCTCTTAATCTTGTAAACCCACTTTGTACCAATGGCATTCTTTTCTTTTGGCAATTCATATAACTCCCAAGTACCATTCCTATGTATGGAATCCATTTCTAATTGCATAGCACTCATCCATTCTGGATCGTCACATGCATCTTCAAAAGTAAGTGGCTCTTCATTACATGCTTTAGAAACAAAAGAATAATCCAAAAAATTACTTGACACATAGTGAGAGCTTGATCTTGTTCTACCAAGTAAAGGTGCACTCAATTTGCTGTCCTACAAAGTTTGTTTCAGCCACTTTGGCATAGTTTGTGCATTCCTGATAAACATGTGTTCATTATGTAAAACATCTTCAATATGTACATTATGCATGGGCTGAATTTCATGCTCATTTTCAGCCATATTTTGACGCAAATGTTCAACCATATGTGGCTTGAAATTTCCAGCAGTTTGGAAATTTTTTGGCTGAAAAATTTTAGCCATGTTTGGCTGGAAATTCTCTGCATTTTCAGCTCTATTTTGCTGGAATTTTTCAGCCCTTTGTGCCTCAGCTGATTGGTCTACATAGCCATAGTCAAGCACACCATTTTGGAACAAAGACATGAGTGTATCGAACACATCTTGTAAGCTAATTGTGGGCTGTTTTTTGCATTCAAGTAGAGGGAAAATTGAATTTTTAGCAAATACCACATTTCGACTCACAATAATTGTATTCATCAATGAATGATACAAATGCTATCCCTTATTTTCAGCACTATAACCAACAAATATACATTTCTTTGCCTTGTCATCAAGTTTGTGACGTTGTTGTGATGGCACAAGAGCATATGCCAAACAACCAAACACGTGAATATGAATAACCATGGGCTTATGTCCATTCCAAGCCTCATAAGGAGTGATGACTCTCAATGCTTTTGTAGGACAGCAATTCAACACATAGTTTGCACACATGACCGCTTCCATCCAAAACTTATCAAGGAGGTGCTTTCCTTTAACCATACATCGTGCCATTTAAGTAGAGTTCTATTTTTACGCTTGGCAATACCATTTTGCTGAGGTGTATATGGCATCGTACATTGGTGTGAAATACCTCTTTCACGAAGAAAATCAGTAAACTCATGTGACATGTATTCACCACCATGACCCGTGCATAGAATAAAAAATTTTCAGCCATAGCTAAAAATGCTTTGAAGCAAGAAAATACCTCATTCTTTGCTTTCATAGGATACACCCATGTATGGCGAGTAGCATCATCAATGAAGGTAACAAAATATACATGCTTCCCAAAAGATGGAGTCTTGACGAGACCACACATCACTATGAACAAGCTACAATTTTCTTGTATCATAGGATAAGAGGCATTGTTTGCACACACCACATGTCCTCCTTTGGGTGCATCTTTCAAAGAGGAAAAAAATCTTTTGCATGATGTTATGTGCTTTGAAGCACCACTATCAAAGAAATAATTGGAATCACCCTCACTCACAACCATACATTTAAAATGCAAAGAAGCATCATAATGAAATGTAACAACACATGACCAAAAATCTTGAGCCATGTAGGCTTCATCATTTTTTATATTTTTTGAATTTTCAGCAATAGACATGCCGGATTCCTTCTTCTTTTCATTGCGTTTATCAAGCTTTCTACACTCATCAATAGTATGATCAGCCTTCCGGCAATATTTGCATCTCTTCTTCTTTTGCAAATCAACATCATTAGAGGAATGAGTGGAAGAGGAAGGTTGAGGCTTTGGTTTTGATGAACCCAAAGCTGAACCATACTTGCTTTTCCCCTTTTGTGAGATAGCAAGTGCTTGCGTTCCCTCAATCAAACCACTCCTATTCACTCTAGATTTCTCTTCTTGCAAAAGAAGAGACACAACCTCATCAAATGCATACATACATATTAGGATTTCATTTTGCAACCAAACGAAGTGTAGTAGCAAAGCTTTGAAAAGATTCCGGTAATCCTTTCAACAATGTAGAAACGAGTGATGCATCCAAAATAATCTCACCTATGTTTGCCAATTGCTCTTTCAAGTCCTTGATGCGTGTCACATACACATCCAAAGACTCATTTTCAGCCATACATACATCCTCAAGTTGCTTCCTCAAGTATGGAACACATGCTTCATTACACACAACATACAAAGAAGCAAGAGTGTCCCATGCCTGTCATGATGTAGAACATGACCAAATGTGTGGAATTATATGACGCTTCATAGAAAGTGCAATCAAAGCATGAGCTTGAGCATCTTTTCCATCCCATCTAAGCTAATCCTGTGTAGGTGGAGAAGGAGAAACCAATATACTTGAAGAAGAAGCTCCATCTATGACAGTAGAAAAGTGAAGTAGAAGCACCTGCGGGACTTCGATCTACATCTACCACTATGTTCCAAAATTGTTTTGCAACAAGAACATGCTTCATCATGTAAGACCACATTGGATAGTTGGTCCCATCAAGCTTATCTTTAGCTTGAAGCATGCGAAACAAGTCATTGCTGCCCACCATTTCACTAAGGAACAAAAATGTGACAAAATCTTCACTTCTTTAAAAGCTGAAATGAATGCTGAAATTTCAGCTCACAAACCATCACTTAGATGGCAATTATGAGTGCACGAATGGATTTGAAGTGGGGGTAAAACCTCAGGGTGCCTGATGGAAAGGTTTCTTGGTTGCTAAAATTCACTTTTCTATGCTCCGAAGTCGATTTGCATGGTTAAAAGTGCGTGCATGCCATGATGCAAAAAACCAAAACTTGAGAAGGAGCTGAACTTGCTTTGATACCACTGTTGGGCTGTGTGTAGAAGTGTGAGATACCCACAAGAAGCACACAAAAGGAGGAAAAACACACCAAGACACACTGAGAAGACGATGGCTGGAATAGCTCTCTTTATTGAAAATGAACTGAACTGAAGTAAGAGCTGAATAATATCCCTAAGTACAAAGTACCACCACATATGAGTGAATCATGTAGGAATTAAGCATCAATTCCCAGTGGCACATAGCCCTCAATGAAACGATGTTGTAGAATGTCAGAAACAAACCATCATGGATATGGCAAGGTGCATGTTGAAGGGAAAGAGTTTACCAAATCAATTTCGGGTAGAGGTTGTGAACATTGCTGTTTACATATTGAATTGAAGTTATAACAAGGCACTTGATGGAAAGACTCCACAAGTAGCCTACACTAGTAAAAAGCCATATGTTTTTTATTTTAAAGTACTTGGAAGTGAATATATTGTACATGTTCTAGATAGGGAGAGAAAGAAGCTTCAACCAACATCAAATGTATCTTCTCAAGGTACAATGAAGATAAAAAGGCTTATAAGCTTTACTACTATGATGATAAAAAGATTATGGCAAGTCTTGATGTGGTGTTTAAGGAGGAGCAACCACATGCAACTGAGGAGGAAAAGAGAGATTCCCTTTTATCATTAGGAGAAGGGGCAACTCACTATGAACCAAGCCCAAGAGCTATCCTTTCTATAGAAGAGAAGGAAGCATCATCATCAGATGATGAGTGTGAAAGTCACCAGCCTATCGTCACCCAAACGTAAAAGCCATTTCCATGTTGGGAGAGGAAGCTTTATGATTCTACAGAGCTCGTACCATAGTCATTGAAACACGTTGCAAATGGACTAAGACTCATAAAGAATAGAAAAGTAGAGACAAACAAGTGACTATATTGTAAATATAGCCTTGATGGATGTGCTCATTCAAGAACAAGCAAAGGAACCAACCAATAAGGAAAGGCAGTCAACAATCCAAATTGAAGGGCTTCCCTACAAATAGAGTACCACAATACCATGAAGAATAGAACTTGTGAGCTAGTGGATTGATCCCCCAAGCGTAAAGTCATTGACACAAAGTGGGTCTAGAAGCTAAAGTACAAGGCTAACGGTACTTTGGAAATGTAGAAAGCAAGACTTGTTGCATAGGGATACTCATAGTTAGTTGAAGGGATTGAATTTTGTGAATCATTTGCCTCAATTGCACAGATGGCTATTGTCAGGGTAGTACTAGTTGTAGCTACACATAAAC
The DNA here is from genome assembly GCA_020310875.1 of Ceratopteris richardii. NCBI lineage: Eukaryota > Viridiplantae > Streptophyta > Polypodiopsida > Polypodiales > Pteridaceae > Ceratopteris > Ceratopteris richardii. Next base: position 138,673,458 of record CM035408.1, on the reverse strand, counting down.
AATGACCAATCTATCACATGGATGTCAAATCAGTGTTCGTCAATGGATACCTCAGGAAGGAGGTATATATGTCTCAACCACCAGGGTTTGAGGATCCCCATTTAGAGAACTATTGACATTTGAAGCTCAACATGTGATGACCAAGAATGATACATACCGCTTTTCATTTGTCTAACATGTATAGTGGTTACATTGATATATGTCAGGGATAATTTTAGTGAGCTTTAACAGATTTATCTAGCAAGAGTGATGACACATTTTTTTCTTACAAACTCACTCATTAAACGACCTTAGGGTTTTTTTTATGTAATGTTATTTATATATTGTACTTTTTGTATTATTATATTAGCTCATTCTTGTATATCCTCTTTACATAATAGAAAAAGTAGAATAAGGTCCTCGTTCCTTGCCTCAATCTATGTGTGCTCCTCTCTTTATGTGTGAGAGTGAGTGAGATCTCTCTTCCTTATCTCCTTTCTCTTGACATGGTATTAGAGCCAATGTGGTTGTAGAGAGCACTTGAAGAACACCGACAGTGAAGAGTCCTTGAGAAAGCGTGGAGAATGCACGCTTCACAAATGATCTTAGATTGCTACAAAATTTGGTGTGAAGGTAGAAAGTGTCAAAATATCTTCACATGTAAACTCTTTAGGGTCACTCATTGTGCTCAGATTTTAGCCTCTACTTTGCACATTCAAATTGGGGCACATGGAATCTCCCAAATATTTTAGATCTAAAATTTCAAGCGATTCCGTGTACGTACTATTGATACACTAAAATTGTGTTTTTTTGAGATTGAACTTTCAAGTCATAGTGTGATAGTATCCAACCAGAGTCACTACTTTTAGTGTTTTTGTAGTATTGTAAATTATTGCAAAAATGGCAAATGCTGATGAATGAGTCAACATATGACCGATAAGTTGGACAAGACCTTTCATGCTTGTAGATTTAGAATGGGAAATTTCATGATGGGAAAAGGCTATTGGAAGTACATCGAAGGAGACAATGAAAAGCCTTTGCAATTACTAGAGAGGAATTTGACATTAGACCAATTAAGAGCATATGAAGAGTGGAATCAAAGAGCATTGAAGTAATGTATTGAATGTCTTTTAGCATACAAAATATCATGATTTGGCATGTACTATTGATGACATGATTGCTCATACATCATTTACATTTTTATTCGCTTGAGTGCATCTCCATTTTGTATCTAGGAGGCACTCCATTTCTAGTTTACTTCCATTTTATATTGTATCTCTTTTGTATTTGAGTACCTTGCCATTTGATTATGCCATTGTATTCATTCTCCTTTATGGGGAATTATCCTACATGAGATGTAATTTGGAGAGCCCCTCCCAAATCTATATAAGGAGGACCTCTTCCCCCATTTGTACTTGGTTAGAAGCTTGAGGATCCTACTCCATGCTCTTGGCAAGATCATTTCTAATCCATGTGAGTTTACCCATTTCTTGGTCTACTCACTTTGAGTCTCTCACACACTTTCTTTTGTAGTACACTCTCCTTTTCATTTTGCTTCTGCACGTGTACTCTCTACATGGTATTAGTGTGCTAGGTGAAGGACTTGGCAGTGCATTTGGTGGTTGTTTTGGTGGTGGTGCTAGTAGAGCTTGGTGGCATGGCTCTCCACTTATTGGGAGAGGTATTTTGCCATCATTTTGTGCTCTTTTTTGGGTTGTATATTGCCCATTTTCCCACCCTCCCAAGATTCATTCATTTGGATTTCACTTATCTTTCCGACCCTCCCACCCTTCCTTTCACCATCTTTCCCAACCTCCCACCCTTCATAGTGATCTTCATGTGTTCAATTACACATTTTCGGTAGCACATATGATGCATCTCAAGTTTTGGTAGTGTTTATAAACAATATGGTAATCCATTTGGATTGCATATTAGTGATCGTTTGTGGCTCCATGCATCTTCTTCCATCTGCGGTCTCATGGTGATTGTTCATAGTATAGGACCAGGTACAAGATCTCTTCATAGACACGGAGGAAGCACATAGGTCATTTCATAACCCAAAAAGTGATTTTTATCACTAAAACAATGTAATATATGTACATACATCCAATTACCGCATGTATGACTGCATTTTGTGCAAGCCAAGGAGTCCTCGAGCTTGAGGAGTCTAAGTAGGTAGCTCATACCAATTTTCATAATTTTTGGAAGCCGTTAGGTACCTCAAATTAGATGTAGAACCTATTTTTTAACTATGCCGCTCACTAGATGTGAAACCTATCAAAACTAGACAAAAAATATAAATGAGCTAGAGAGCCCATTTTGAGGACTTTTTTGACACTTTTGAAACTAGTGACTATTGAGCTAGTAGAGCTATTGTAATTATTTGGTGATGAAAATGAGTATGTGGTACTCACCATTGTACTAGACTGACATCAAATTTGGTGCCGTTGCCGAGGACGAGCTCTACGATGAGCGTGTGATGGTAAATATGTTGAAGAAAATCATTGGAAGGTAAAATTTTCTTGTTGTTTTGTTGTTAGTAGTTAGTTTTTGCACACTTTTACTCCACTTTACCTCTAATTTCATTTCCATCATCATCTTAAACTCCAAAAAATACCAAAAATCTGCCATATTTCCTCTTTCTCTTCAATATTCCTCATTTGCATATGTGTGAGAGTGAGAGAGAGATTTTACAAGTGCTTGTTCGTGTTTTTTGGTGCACTAACATTGAAGGACACCCTCTGGACATCACAGATCTACAAGAAACATAGGTAAAAACTCCATGTTTCTGTCAAAAACTGCCGTAGAAGGTGACCATCGTGACTGTCAGACAAAGGTGAGTATTTGGGTGAAATTTTTGCATGAAAGAGGAGCACAGGTAAGCGCTTGTAGAGATCTACATTCAGTTTCTTGAAATCATACATTTGGATGATCATCAGGATGCTGACTCATCATCTCGACTGTGTCTAGCCATCACGACGGTCATTTACCGTTGTGGCGATTGTCTCACGCTATTGCGATTGCATCACATCATCACGATGGTGACAAACCATCGTGATGGTGCTTAATAATCGTGATCCTTGTGACCATTATGGTCTTGACCATCGTGATTTGAGCATCGCCAGTTGACCATCATAGTCTGACCATCGTGACTTGATCGTCATGATGGTGACTCATCATCATGCCTTGATCATCGTAGCTTGACCATCACAATTGTGACACATCATCATAGTCTGACCATCGCAGTCTGACCATCACAGTCTGATCATCACGACTTTGACTGATCGTTACAGCTTGACCATCGTGGGTTGATCATCGCGGGTGTTCACACCATCATGACTGTGACACACCATCCCGATTGTGTCTGACTATCAGGACTGTCAAGCAAAACGCTAAAATTATGGTTTTTTTAAAAATTTTTCAAATTGTTGGGGTATTTTTGGCCATTAATTTTGAACCCTTGTGTGCTTGGCATAGGACAAGGTAATAAGTGGACACTACCGGTCTTGGGCAAATGAGAACAACTTCTTTGAGGGTCCAGAAAAGTGTCATAAGTGGAATTTCAGTTCTAATTTGGAAACTTACTTGGGTGAATAAACTTTGTGATAAACGGAGTGTCTTAGGAATCCTATAGTAGCAAGGATTTGCTCTAGCATAAAAAATAAGAAGTGGTTGATGAGCAAGAGAGTAAGTGGGTATAGGGATCTAGCCCTAAAAGAACATTGTAACCTGATTACAAATCGCTAAACAAATCAAAGTTAAACATACCAAAATGATTCCTCTCAGCAAATTTGGAAAAGACAAGAAAACCAAAAGGAATATCCAAAAGTGATTGACCTAATCAAAAGGGTGAGTGTGAATAGGTGAAATAAGGATTAATGAACCTTAGGTCTAGGAAATACTTAGGGAAAACTAATAAGCAGAGTGTTCCATCTTCTGAGGCTAGTGTGAGAACTACAACACAATCGTGGGCTCAACAACTAGGCAATTATCCATATGAGGTTAGTTTAGACACGAGCGACTCAGATTGTCCTTCAACACAGGGAGACCAAGGGTTTTGTTTAGTGTATCCCACCTAGAGAAGACAGAGGACCCTACAAGACTTACCTAGAGTACACCCACACGAATAGATTGGGTGCCCAAGTATACAAAGATGGCCTTTGTAGGTTAGTGATTCAATTGCATAACGTTGACCTACCCATTGGATTGGAACATCCAATGGTGAAGTTTGGAAACGAGGCTTACATAGACAAATAAGGAACCATGTACATAGTCGCGAGTAAGCCTCACTCAACAAACGAATTTGGTGAGGTGGTGGAAACTACAGACTTAGGAGTGGAAGGACAAGGGAAACAGGTTGAAGAACCTAGTACTCCTAGAGGCAAATCAATGCTAACGAGAATGTTGACTCCTAAGTGGATGCCCCATGACAATAGAAGCATAAAGCTTTTTGGAATAAAGAAACCAGTGAAGCATTTTGGAGATACAAGTCAGAGCACCCTACGACTATGGGAGCAACAATGATTTATGAGTTGAAGGACCTAGAAGTCCCAGGGAAAATAGTATACTTAGATGACACTTATGAAAGGATGTATAAAGTCACAGAACATGGTTTTCATGCATATACCTGGGGAGGAGAATTAGTTTTTCCACTGATGAGATCACATGTGTCTAAGGAGAATTTGGGTATCGGCATATCTCAAGGACACAGAGAGAAGAACAAGGAAGGACCAGAGAATAGTTTCATGAACCACACATGGAGAGAAAGAACCACTACAGAAGGTGGGAGAGCAGAAAGAGATCAAACTAGGGACCATAGAGCTCAAAGTGGTAGGGATGAATTTCCCCTACCAAGGCCTAGAGACCACCCTAGGACTTTGAGGCCCACTCAACTACTGAAGGCTATGAAGAATTGCTTTGAAAGATCCGGATATCCTGATGAGCATGTAGCTGAATTCAAATAGGTGTTATAGGTTGAACAAGTCGGAGACATGTTCACACAATTTAATGCCTTTGGACTCACTCTAAAGGGTAATGCGTTGGATTGGTTTTGACCATTGCTCCAACACCAATTTAGAGACATCCACCATATGATGGAGGCCTTCATTACGGATTTTTCCAAGAGTGGAATCAAGCGCAACACGTCGTCATTGATTCACACGTTCAAAACAAACACCTCAAGAGACAGTAAGGATGGCAAGACGTAGATTTAGACGCTACATAGACCGATGCCCCCCATTGGAACTACCCAATCAAGCTAAGCTGATAGCTTTGTTCATTGACGGTCTATTGAGTGCTAAGCTTAGGTCATATGTATTCTTGAAGGAACCAAGGACTTTAGATCAATGCTTGCACATCGGTGTAGTCATAGAGGATAACCTAGGAGAAGAGCTAGAACTCTCTAAGGCACATAAAGATTCAGATAGCACAACAGAGATGTCATCCAGATGTTCCAATTCTATAGAGGACTTAGCAAAACAAGTGGCCAAATGATTGGGAGTCTCTAGTAAACCTAGAATCAAATTAGTCCCCTCTCGAAGGTGTTACACTTGTGGAGGTGATCACATGAAAAATATATGTCCAAACACAATGCAACCCATAGGAAAATCCAATTGACTATACTGTACCATAGAATGCAAGTACACTAACCACACGGCTCAAGATTGTCCATATAATAAACAAATGGTTAGATAGAGTTATCCTCAACCATATCAGCCAGGTAGATACCAAGGGTAGTACCAACCACAACAATACTATCGTGCCCCCCCTCAATATCAAGTTCCATATCAAGCACAACCTAGACCCCAACCTGTCCTAGGACAACAACCTCCACCCCCTGCCAACGTAGTTTCTGTGAAGTATGCCACTCTAGAAGAGAATTATAATAGGGCATTAGTACCTACAACCCCTTTGATCATAGAAAATGACCCTAATGCGAACAATTTTGACTCTACCCATGTATATAGCCCACCCGCATACTATACATAGTCACCAAAAAACCTAGATCCATATTATGAGAGTCTTGTGTACGAGCAAAACTAGAAACCTGATTACACTCAAGTCATGTACACCAACTCCAACCCACAACCACAAGCCAGACAACCAAGACCCCAGGGACCTAAAGGACCATGTTTCAAGTGTCAAGGAGACCATTTCAAACGTGACTGCCCACACTGCTGCACCTACCGTACAATCACAATATTTCAATATTCGAGGATTTTGTCCTAAATGTGGGAAGGATTGCTTTATAAGAGATTGCCCTAAGAACCCCACTAATACACCCATGAAAGTGACTACCATCAATGTGATAGGAAAAGTGCAACACACCGAAGGTTCCATACCCCAATACATACCCATCTAGGCTGTAACTAGAGCCCAAGCACAAAGTCAGATGCAACTAGAGACCCCTGGGAGAATAGCGGAAGCCAGTGACATACGAGAATCAATAGGAAAGAAGACAGGAGCTTGGAAAGACTCAAGAGAGTGACATAAGAGAAATGGAGCAAAAATATTACCAACTGAGAGGAAAGCCTGAGGGAAACTAGAGCCAAGATTCTAGAACTGGCATCACAAGAAGCAGAACCGAATCTGGTAACCCCAAAGCTAGGATCAATACTAGCAAACCCCACCCCAAAAAACCTTGGCATGATGTCCAAAGCTTATCAGGCTAGGATACAAGAAGGAGCACATGTAGGAGAATCGAGCAAGAACTATCCTAGGGCCGACTTTGGAAATAGAGAGAACCAAACTGTGCATGAAAATGATAGAATTAGCCGAGGCAATGTTTGAGGCATCCCAATACCTCAATTGGGGAGTTAAGGTTAAACCCATGAAAAGATTAGAGCAACTACTATCAAACACAACAAAAGTTATCTCTAGCACCCAAACTAGCCTAGAGGACCCCTTAGAGACAACTCTATCTAAAAGGGCTAGGTCGGACTTAGAAAATCATCAAATGGGCTACATGCATTCACATGCCATTCTAAGAGAGATTCAAGAGGAAAGATGGAGACAGGAGCTGGGAACACGGCCACCGATACCAGAGGTCGATGACTCAGGAGAATAGCTCCCTACCGACATCCCATGTATCTATGGAGATCAAAATGAAGATAGGTCGAGTGAGTGAACAAGTTTTGAATCTAAATCCTTGCAAGAGTTACCTCACTTCATGGGACCTTGGGAGGACACATCAATCCAAGTGAGAGCCCCCACCATTCTAGTTAGGGGAGAAGACTCAGTTCTTCCTAGAAACAAAGAACCCATTAAGAACACCAGAGTTCAATGCCATTTGACTTTGAAGGAACTATTGAAAATCAAACCAGACCTATGGAAACACATAGCAAATCAGTTTCCAAAGATAGCCACAACTTCCTCTAGACCAAGAGCTCGAGGAAGAGTACCTGAAATACCCATAGAAAAAGTGGGAGATGTGAGTGAAGGAGAGGAAGGTAATGCTTATTTACCTATCATTACAAAGGTTACACTACTAAAGCCATCTTAGACACAGGCGAAGGAGTATCCATTGCTACCACTTCTTTGTGGAAGCATTGGGGTAAAACAACCCTTAGAACTACTAGGACGAAGTTGCAGATGGCTGATGGGCACATAGAATGACCCTTAGGACTACTGGAAGGAATTACCCTATCCACTTGGGGGTAGAATTTGATCACACTTTTGCAATTTTTGATTTTGGGAAGAATCAAGCATATGAAATGCTTCTAGGTAGACCTTTCATGTAACAATTGCAAGTGGTACAAGATTGGAGAACCAACTCTTTGTACTTGCAACATCTAGGAGTGATCACGAAAGTGAACCTTACAAACTACTCACACAAGATGTACCACCCTTGCAATGGAATACTGTACATAGGAACAAAGATGAGGAGGAATCAGTACATTCCTTAGCATCAAATCCATCATGGATGCATGAGGATTCACACCTATGGATGTGTAAAGTTGCTGCAAAAGAGGAGGAGTGAACGAAAGCAAGAATGTCAAGAGCTAGAAAAACCTCAAGACCTATTGAAGACCCAGTGTACACACCATTCATGAAAGCATGCGTCCTCATACACTTGGTTTGGTCTAAGGCCACGGATTGATAATTTAATGAGTGTATCAATCCACCACTATATGCACTTGTTGATGATTGAGTAATAGTCTCCTTCATTACAAATCTCTAAGGCATTGTGAGCTTAGGTACACATGTTTTTGGCACCGTTGCCGGGGATTGATTCCAATCAAGGTGCTTTCGTGATGTTTATAGCATTGGTGTGAAGATAGTGAGCGTGAAGAAGTAATCTCAGATTGGTGGAAAAGTCAAAAACTTCTTACATTTGTTCCTCCATACACTTGTTGTGTGCGTGATAAGTTTTTAGTTTAGATTTGACAATGAAGGAGTTAGGATTAGGAAGTAGGAAAGAGTGTGTGTAAGTAAAGCAGATATTTCATTCCAGAAAAATTCACAAAAAAATTTTTAAAACGTTCGATTCTCCTTTGAGTCTCTAGTCACAACCAGAGACTAAAACCCAAAAGTCACCACATTTGAACTACTTGTTTCTGCACAAGTATCATGGAGTGTTTTGTTGACTGGTGTTGTGGAGCTTGTATCATCTTGAACTCAATGCATAATTGGGGTTTTGAGCTAAAAGTTGAGCAACATACTCTTTGAGGTGAGCATTCTAATATGAATAACTCAAAAATCTACTTTCTTACTCACAAGGTGTGAGACGACACAAGCTGTGTATCATAAGTGATGTATCATGGGAGTGAGTAGAGTTCTAGTAACCATAGGCACATAGGGGTGACAAGGAGAGCACAAGGAACCCACAAATATAAAATTTTCAAAGTTTGGCCTTCTCAAAGTCCAAGTATCATGACTGGTTGAGTTTGCTATCATGATACCAAATTCGTGTGTGTCGTGATACTTGGTAGGTATCGTGCATCACCAATACCTCATATTCGCCCGTGTATTGTGATACCTAAGTATCATGTATCACCGGGTCGAGTATTGTGATTGATAAGTGTCATGTATGACGGATACTGAGAAGTATTGTGTATCATGACCTAGACTTGTATTGCGTATCATCTTGTTGAAATATCATATATCATGTACTCTCCTAAGTATTGTGTATCACCAATTTGTAGCATCATGTACCATGACTGCGACTTGTATCATGTATCATTGTCCAATCCAGTATCATATCGTGTTATGGTGTATCGTGTATTGTAACTTCACCAAGTATCATGTATCATCTGTGTGCAAGGTATTGTATGACCCTTCTCGTATCGTGTATCATGCTTGAGTCAAGTATCGTATCGTGTAATTCAAGTATCGAGTATCATTGGCAAGGTAGTATATGTATTGTCCTCTATGACATATTATGTATCATGGGAAGTCAAGTATCGTGTATCATGGAAAATAGGAAGAGCTATATAAAAGGACTCAAAAGAAAAAAAATTAAAACTTCTAGTGCTTAATCATTTATCTAAATCACATCCTAGACCCTATAAAGCTTCCAAGAAGATCCTAAGGCCCTCGTTTGTGAATGAACCTATGGTCAAGACACGTATTAGGGAGTCAAAGAAGTGTGATCTCATCTGTAGGAAGTGTAACCCAAAAGAGTATTCATACCATTTATACAGACACATCTAGTGACTCAAAAGGAGACTCAGTCATGGCTTGGGAAGAAATGCATAGCTCAGTGCCTTTGGCAGGGCTCATGTCTATGATAGAAGGTAGTATAGGACATTACTGCAATATGTCTCCACTAATGTGCATCGACTACCTATCTACCTAGATGGCATGAATAGGTATGTAGCAAGAATGAAGAATTCTATAGACTCAAAGGTTATGCCAAGATCTGCTATAAAGGAGGATTCTACATGGATAAACTAGGACATATATACACATGAATAATCATCCAGAGAGAATAAATGAGAGAGGAGAAGTTTAGGAACCAGAAAATCTTGCTAGAATCAATAATGGAGAAATGGTGACCACTCCAAGAGAAAAGTATGTAATAACCAATGTGTGGAGAGGATATCAAATCCCTCAGAATGATGACTTGACAGATGTTTATATGGTAAGTGGACTAGACAACTTTGTTGGTGCAGGGCAATCAACAATTGAAGGTTTGGGTGAAGAATTGAAGTCAAGGACTGAAGAAAAGACCAAATTATGAAGCATGAAGGAAGTGCATATTCAGGAGATGAAGATGTGTACATATATGTACATTAATTTAGAGACAGTTCATATATATCTTTTGTATGGTCACAAGCTTGTACATATATGGCTATATATATAAGTAAAAAGTCAGGGCAAATAGGGGGGAGCATGTGAATAGAGAAATTGGTATTTGTATGAGTCATTAGACATCTTAGAAGTGAGTAGAATCTCTCTTATCACTCAGTTGTAAAATTCCTTCAGGAATGAAAGAAAATTGCACCCGATGTTTCTGTGCATTCTCCTTTTGTGCTTGATCATTTCAAGAATTCTTTTGTAGACATCTAAGTCCATAGTTAATGAGTCTATGGTTAAAGTTTGAGAGCCTAATTGTAAACAGGCTGTGAGAATTATGAGTAGGAACATTCATATGTGAAGAAGTGTTCATTGTTTCCTGAAACAGGCGCAATCTCAATGGTCAATGATTTGATCATTTCTGAGTGTACAGGTTAAAGTTTTGCATGAGTAAGAAGTCAAAATTTAGTTTGGAAGGTAAGCCATCTATGGCTAAAAGCATTTGTATAAACGGGGTCTAGATTAAGAGAACCAAGTGTTAGAAGTTACAGGTGTCTGAATCGACTTCTCAGAAGAGCAGTTTTAGACATAGGTGACTTGTTAAGTTCATTTCTCACGATCTACTAAGTCTTTTGGAATGATTTAACTTGGAAAAGGTGTGCAAACTATACACAACACCTTGTGCAAAGTTTCATAAAAAACTTTACACAATTGATAAGTTAATGAGAGAGATATGTGCAGTAGACTTTCTGTGTAGTCATGTCCTTCACAAATTTTTCAAAATCTTCATAATTGATCTTTGATCCTCTAAAATTGGTGAAGGTTTGAGTTAATCTTGTTATACAGGTGCTCTAACTTCAAGAGTAGCTTGTTCTTTTGGAGATTAACACTCTCCATCAGTGGTATCAGAGCAGGAAGTATCAAAATTGAAGGAAGGAGGATCTCGACTGATGCAGCTGCAAAGAATTCAACATCTGAAGGTTCAAAAGGTGAAAACTTGAGAGCAAAGCTTGAGAAGGAGGTCATACGACATCAAAGAAGTCAAAAGGAACTTCATATGAAGTAAAGGTACATCTATTATTCATAAAGTTTGAAGAATTCAATACACAGGTTAAGAAAGGATGGGAGATTCTCTTCAAATAGAGAAGTTGGATAGAGAGAACTATCCAGCATGGTCAATGAGCATGGAAGCTCATCTTATGAGCAAAGATTTGATAAGTTATATCACAGGTGAAGAAGAAAAGCTTCAGTTCAAATATCCTAGTGTTCCAACTAGGGAGGAATTATTAGATTTAAAGAATTGGATGAAGAGAGATGCTCAAGATAGGAGCATTATCTATATGGCAGTCAATGACTACTTGCTACCTCACATTAGAGGTCTTGAAAGTGCAAGTGATATATGGAATGCTTTGGAGGAGCATTTCCAAAACACCACAAAGTCAAGGAAGGCATCCTTATGGGCAGAGTTTACCACATTCAAGAAGAAGGCCTCTCAATCCATCTCAGACTATGTAACAAGGATGAAGGACATTGCAGATGCATTAGGAGCAGTTGATGAAGATATTGAGGAGGATAAATTGGTAAGGCAAATCCTTATAGGTTTGAGAGGTGATGAGAAATGGAAGCCATTCATTTTGTCTACTGAATTATCACTTGATCATTTTACTCCTGACTTAAATCAATTGCTAGGACACATGTTAACCTTTGAGCAGGATGTCAAAGGTGAAAGTGATAAAAGTGCATGTCATGCAATGTATTCAAAGGATAAGAAGAAGAATATCAAAGGAAAGCAACAAGCAAATGAGGATGAAGCTACAACTAGCCAAGCTAACTTCCTAAGAGGAAGAGGAGGTGGCAAAGGTAGAGGAAGAGGCAGGAGTAATAAAGATGGAGTCAAAGCTTGCTAGATTTGTGGTAAGACAAATCACTTAGCTAATGATTGTTGGCATAATACTCAGAGCAATGGTGGATATAATCAGAATTTTAATTCAAGAGGAAGAGGTGGCAGAAATCAAAGAGGTAATTTCAGAGGTAGATGTAGTAGAGGTTACTTTGGAAGAAATGCAGGTAGAGGATTCCAAAGTCAACAATATAACAATACCTACTACAATTATGCTTCAGATCAGAAGGAAGATTCAACATAGATAATGAATGCAACTTGTGAAAGGAAAAGTGAAGATCAAAGAGTCTACATTGACTCAGGATGTAGTAATCATCTGAGTGGTAACATAGCCTTGATGACTGATTTGGAGAATAAGATAACTAATTATGTTGTTCAAACAGGTGACAATACAAAGCATAATGTGAAGTCAATTGGATCAATGAAGGCTAAGGATGGAAGTACTCTCTTGAGTAAGGTTTTGTATGTTCCTACAATTCCTAAGAATCTGATAAGTGTAGGACAAATTGTTGAAAAAGGTTATGAAGTTAGATTCACTAATGAAGAAGTGTTTGTGGAAGACCCTAGCAATGGGTATAAACAGATTGTTTCAGGGAAGAAAGAAGGAAGATTGTTCACATTGAAGATCCAAGGTAATGTTGGTCATGCCTTGTTCACCTATGGAGAACATAAGATCTCTGAGTTAGATCTTTGGCACAAAAGGCTTGGACATTTTAATGAAAGAGGTATCAAAGATATGGTTAACAATGGTTCAATGCTTGGATTGCCTAATGTTGCAGGTCAACATATGACATACAGATGTGAGGCATGTCAATTAGGTAAAGCTCATAAGCAATCTTATTCCAAGAATGGTTTTATGTATTCAGAGAAGCTTGAGTTGGTACACAAAAATGTATGGGGACCATAAAAGGATTTTAGTATCAATGGTTCAAAGTAATATGTGATTTATGCTGATGACGCTACCAGATGGGTCACTATCTATGTGATTAAAGATAAGTCAGAGGTGTTCAATACATTCAAACATTATCATGTGTATGTAGAGAGAATTACGGGTCATAAATTGAAGAGACTAAGGTCAGATGGAGGGGGAGAGTATTTCTCTAATGAGTTCAGTGATTAATTGTGGAATGCACGTATAAAAAGGGAAATTACTTGCAGGTACTCTCCTCAACAAAATGGTGTAGCAGAAAGGAGAAATAGAACTCTTGTTGAGTTTGCAAGATCCATGATGAAGGAGAAAAATTGCCCAAATTACTTGTGGGCTGAGGCTGTAAATACAGCTACTTATTTGGTCAATAGGTTACCATGTAAAGCTTTTCACGGTATGACACCATATGAGGCATGGTGGGGTAAGAGACCTACTCTAGACCATAGCAAAGTATTTGGATGTTTGGCATATGCATATGTGCCATCTCAATTAAGGCACAAATTGGAACCTAAAGCTGAAAAGTATGTATTCATTGGTTATGATGATAAGCAGATGGGATATAGGTTGTGGAGTCCATCCACAAAACAATTCCTTATATCAAAGGATGTTACATTTGATGAGCAAGGTACTTGGTATGCAGGTACAATCAATATTAATACAGGTGATGAAGAAGTTGTGAATCAAAAGAAAGGTGAATCAAAGGTTTAGATATTTGATGAAGAGGAGAATAATGAAGTACAGGTTGAAGTTGAAGAAGTGCCAAGATTTGATCCAAAGTGTGATGAACCAGAAACCTCAAGGAGTGGAGAACTCAGAAGGTCATCAAGACACAAATGGCAACCTACAAGGTATAGCTATGACACTTCTTCTTTGGCTACCAAAGACTATGCTTATATGATAAAGGTAGATGAAGACCCTTCTACATATGAAGAGGCAAAAGGTAAGGAAAATTGGGAGAAAGCTATGCAGGAAGAGTATGATGCATTGATAGAGAATCAGACATGGGATTTGGTTCCTAAACCAAATAGTCAGAAGATCATTGGATGTAAATGGGTTTACAAAACTAAGAGGTATGCAGATGGAAGTGTGTCTAGGTATAAAGCTAGACTTGTTGTGAAAGGGTTTGCTCAGACATATGGTGTAGATTATGATGAGACCTATAGTACTGTGGCAAAGATGACAACCATTAGGACACTTATAGCCATTGCTGCATGTAAAGGTTGGAAATTATGTCAATTAGATGTGAAGAATGCTTTTTTAAATGGTTATATTTTAGATGATGTTTTTATGGAGCAACCACAAGGATTCAGAGATGAAAGGTATCCAAATCATGTGTGCAATATCAAGAGAGCTTTGTATGGCTTGAAGCAGGCCCCAAGGGCATGGAATTACAAACTTGTGAAGTTCGTGAAAAAACTTGGATTTCAAGTATCTAAAGCAGATAGTAGCTTGCTTGTCAAAGCAAGTGATGGTGGGTTCATTTACATGTGCGTATATGTTGATGATATAATTCTTACAGGTACAGATGAGAAAGGCATTCAAAGCCTAGAGAAGCAAATGGAGAAAGAGTTCAAAATTAGTGACTTGGGAGACTTGTCATATTTCTTGGGCATGGAGATCTCATACACTCAACATGGAATGTATGTAACTCAAGAAAGGTATTTGAGAAACTTGTTGATCAAGTTTAAGATGAATGATTGCAGGGTAGCACCTACTCCAATGGAGGTGAATCACAAATTAAGCAGATATGGAGGAGAAGAGTTCAAGGACATGAAGCTTTATTAAAGTTTAATTGGTATTCTAATCTATGCTACATTAACTAGACCTGACTTGTCATATGCAGTTGGGGTATTCTCTCAATTCATGCATTGCCCTAGGAAAGAACATTGGATTGCAGGTCAAAGGGTGTTGAGGTACATTAAGGGTACACTCAAAGAAGGTTTCTATTATGGTTTTACATTAGATACAAACATCAAGATTTATAGTGATACAGATTGGGTAGGTAATCCTGATGATAGGAGATCAACATATGGATACTTGTGTTATGTGGGAGATAAGTTAATTTCTTGGTGTTCAAAGAAGCAACGTACAGTTGCTTTATCATCTACAAAAGCAGAGTACAAAGGTATGGTGGAAGTTGTAAAGGAAGTGATATGGCTAAAGACTCTCATGAAGAGTACACCTACTATTCATGGAGATAACATGAGTTCATTGTATTTAGCTGCTAATCCTATTTTTCATGCCAGGACCAAACATATTGAGATTTAGTATCATTTTCTAAGAGAGAAGGTGATGGATAAAGAGATTGAAGTAATACATACTTCAACAAAAGATCAAATAGCTGATATGCTAACCAAAAGCTTGGATGGACCAAAGCTACACAGATTCAAAGACATGGCAGGTATAAAGAAGATAGAGAAAACCTCAATTGATGACTGAGGGGGAGCTGTTGGTGCAGGGCAATCAACAATTGAAGGTTTGGGTGAAGAATTGAAGTCAAGGACTGAAGAAAAGACCAAGTTATGAAGCATGAAGGAAGTGCATATTCAGGAGATGAAGATGTGTACACATATGTACATTAATTTAGAGACAGTTCATATATATATTTTGTATGGTCATAATCTTGTACATATATGGCTATATATATAAGTAAAAAGTCAGGGCAAATACGGGAGAGCATGTGAATAGAGAAATTGGTAGTTGTATGAGTCATTAGACATCTTAAAAGTGAGTAGAATCTCTCTCATCACTCAGTTGTAAAATTCCTTCAGGAATGAAAGAAAATTGCGCCCGATGTTTTTGTGCATTCTCCTTCTGTGCTTGATCATTTCAAGAATTCTTTTGTAGACATCTAAGTCCGTAGTTAATGAGTCTATGGTTAAAGTTTGAGAGCCTAATTGTAAACAGGCTGTGAGAATTATGAGTAGGAACATTCATATGTGAAGAAGTGTTCACTGTTTCCTGAAATAGGCGCAATCTCGATGGTCAATGATTTAATCATTTCTCAGTGCATAGGTTAAAGTTTTGCATGAGTAAGGAGCCAAAATTTAAGTTGGAAGGTAAACCATCTATGGCTAAAAGCATTTGTATAAACGGGGTCTAGATTAAGAGAACCAAGTGTTAGAAGTTACAGGTGTCTGAATCGACTTCTCAGAAGAGTAGTTTTAGACATAGGTGACTTATTAAGTTCATTTCTCAAGATCTACTGAGTCTTTTGGAATGATTTAACTTGGAGAAGGTGCGCAAGCTGTAGGTGACACCTTGTGCAAAGTTTCATAAAAAACTTTACACAATTGATAAGTTAATGAGCGAGATATGTGCAGCAGACTTTCTGTGTAGTCATGTCCTTCACAGATTTTTCAAAATCTTCATAATTGATCTTTGATCCTCTAAAATTGGTGAAGGTTTGAGTTACTCTTGTTATAGAGGTGCTCTAACTTCAAGAGTAGCTTGTTCTTTTGGAGATTAACACTCTCCATCAAAATTGCTACAAGCTACTACACATATATAGGGAGAAGGCATCAACCCTACTATTATCTATGAACTTCAGGATCCAAAATACTCATCTAGAGTTACCTACCTAGACCCAAATAAAAGGAGATATTGACCAATTGATGACCTTGTAAAATCTAGATTGAGATGTTTAGGGTTGCTTGTGTTCCCTCCCAAAAATCATGCAACCACTTCTCAAAACCCTCTGAGGATGCAACAGAGTAATGAAAACCCAATCTTAGGACAAACCAATAAAAAAACTATGCCAATTAGGCCATAGGTGTAGAACAACACTGACTTGGTTCCAACCCTTAGATCCCAACTATTTTGTAAATATTGAGCAATTCTTTCAGGAATTCATTGGTGAATTCACCAATAGGGGCATTAAGCACAACTCCTCTTCTTTAATTTATAGCTTCAAATAGGCTGCTAATGAATCTGTAAAATAAGCAGCCCAATGATTCAAACAATATGTACACAGATACCCCATGACAGAGAGACCCTCCCAACAAAAGATGATATCTCTGTTCTTAGATGGCTTGACCAATGGGACTTTAAGAACCTTAGTTTACATGAAACGATTGCAGACATTAAGTAACTGTCTATGGGAATGCATAGACTTGGAAGATAACCTAGCAGATGATTTGAAAATCTCACAAATGTCCACAAAGGATGAAGAAATATCCAATAATGCAACCTCCCAAACTAGCAATGTAGAGGAACTTGCAGAATTAGTGGCCAAAAAACTAGGTGTCCAAGGATAGAAAAACTACCAGAATCCTCCCTTGAGCGTACCTATGCTAAGAAGATGCATGCATTGTGGAGGGACCACCCATCTCACACTTGTGTGAAAGGAGGCCTAGTTTCCCCACAACCTTATCAATACAATAGGCAATAGGCCCAATGGCCCAATTTATATTGTCATATTGAACAAAAGTATATTAATCATAGCATTGAAAATTGTCCCTTCAATAGACATCCGAGACCCGTTGCACCACCACAGTATAGACCATATGGATAAACCCCCAGAGAGAAAAGCAAAGAGGTCCCTAGATATGGCCCATATCAAGGACCATCCATGGCACCAAGACCTTATGAATACATAGGATACAATCAACCACAATCGATACTAGGAAAGCCACCCCCACATCCTCATAATGTAGTACGTGTGAAGTATGCAAAAATACCAGACAATCTTGAGAGAGATATCATGCATGACTCCTGTAATAAAGTAAGTCTATGATCTAAGGGTCCGATTGCTTCAGATTGATTTGAAATCAGACACCATTTGATCACCCATGTGTATGACCAAAGATCTTGGGTCTAGACTTACTAGTAGGTCATTTATTCTTGTAACCAAGTGATCCACTTAGCCTAGTGGTTAAGAATCAAGGATGTGAAGGAGGTGGTCTTGGGTTCAACCCCCATGGGCTACATGGATGTTTTGCCCAAGGAGCTTTAGAACCTTCTAGAAGCATCCACTTGAGTTGACTCTAGTTAACTGGGACACTTGGTGCACATGTAGTTACATGGCTGACACTTGGATGGTTAGTATCTGTTGATGCGAAGAGAGCTTGAAACTAAGCTACAAAATTCACCACGTCACAAGAACTAAGCTAGAGTGATATAAGAACACCTCTATAATCATCTGTAGCTTAGCAAATTTTTTGAAACTGAAAATTTTATAACTCTATTTAGTGAAATCTGAAAATTCACTTTACAGAAAACTTCGCCTTTTCTTCAGGCTTCAATTCTGATATGATTTACTTTAATCTTTACAATTCTTTGTTTGCTTACTATTACATATTCTTTTCGCCACTTAAATGTGCCAAAACTGTGTTTTGAACTTATCGAGATCTCACTGGAACTCCACCGGACTGTTACCGGAATGTCACCATAATTGTACCGTAATATTACCAAAATCAACTATGATTCTGTTTGTAGTTACTTCAAATATCTGTAAATGAAGTAAGGAAGTAATACTTGAGCTTCTTTCAATGAATGAACTCTATCTGAAGTTTGAGAGAAAACTTCATCAGTTCTGAATGTCTTTACTGTCAGACACAGTACTATACGTAAATGTCCCATTTCACAAAACTCTTTTAATCAATTTGTAGTTGAGATTAGTAGCTTCAAGATAAGCTATCACTCATGAAAAACTTTACACTATACTGTGAGATCTAACCTGTAGAAGTATCGAAAAATGTGCACTGAGAAAACTATAACTATTAACTAACTTTCACAGTAACATGAAATCACTTAGATTTCTTCACACAAGAAGAATGCGCTCAAATTCTTCCACACAAACATGTGTTTTCTATTAGAGAAGATGTGTTCAAAATGGCTTGGCCTCACTTTGCTCAAAGCCACGAAAAACTCTCCTAGTCTGAGTAGTTCTTCCTTACCATCTCTCTTACAGATGAATACCCGACTGTTCAGGTTCTATTATTCATCTCTACATATGTGCACTTCTTCCTACTCTATGCACTCTCTCTCTCTATTTCTCTCTCTCTTAGTATGATCTTCTAACTCATTTATATACATATTTGTTTTGAGATTCAAAACTCGTAATTTTGGAAGTTTCTAAGTACTATATTATAGTCGTGAATTTGTCCCTTCACTAAGGCTTGATTTTCTAAATGCTTTGTTTCTGCTTCTCTTCATCTTCCTTCATCCTTCATATGTCTTCATGTCTTTTATGTCTAATTAGTGAGTGATTCTTCAACAGCTCCCCCTCAATCACTAATTAGCATCCTCTGATCTTTCATATATTCTTCTTTTCTTTTATTCCTCCCGTTTCTTTGAATCTGCTTGTTTTTACTCCATCCAAGCTCTTTGTCAAAATATCTGCAATATGATCTTTTGTAGGAGTGTATACTATTTCAATCTCCTTCTCCATTACCTTTTCCCGCAGGAAATGATATCAAATTTCTATGTGCTTTGTTCTTGCATGAAATACTGGATTTGTTGCAAGATACAACGAACTCATATTGTCTCCATGTATGATAGGTATACCTTGATCGATCCCCAAACTTTTGAACAAGGTCTACATCCATATCACTTCTTTAACTGCTTCCACAAGTCCTTTATACTCGGCTTCTGTTGATGATAAAGCCATTGTATGCTGCTTCTTTGAACACCAGTTGACAAGCTTATCTCCTAGGTATATCATATACCCATGTGTTGACCTTTTGTCATTTTGACTTCCTGCCCAGTCTGAGTCACTGTATGCTCTCAGCTTTATATCTGATGTACAACGATAATATAATCCGTCTTTTATAGTTCTTTTGATATATTTAAGAACTCTCTGTCCTGCAACCCAATGTTGATCCTTCGGAGAATGCATAAACAGTGAGAGAACTCCTACTGCATAACTAAGATCTGGTCTTGTTAGCATAGCATAAATCAAGCTTCCCACTAAAGATTGATACTTCCTCATATCTTTAAACTCTGCACCATCATATTTGCTTATTTTATGATTTACCTCAAGTGGTTTTGAGGCTTCTCTACAATTCTCCATGTTAAACTTCTTCAGTAAGTTGAGAAGATACCTTTCTTGGGAAACATATATACCATGATCTGTATATGTGACTTCCATTCCAAGAAAGTATGATAACTTCCCTAATCACTGATCTTGAACTCTTTCTCAAGCAATCTCTTTACCTCCTTGATTCCTTCATTTGAAGTACCTGTGATTATAATGTCATCTATATAAATACAAATGTAGATCATACCTTCATCTGTTCTCTTAATGAGTAGACTTGCATCTGCCTTTGAACTTTGGTATCCAAGATCATTGAGATACTTCACAAGTTTGTAATTCCAAGCTCTTGGAGCTTGCTTTAATCCATAAAGTGCTCGTCTTAATCTGCAAACATGATTTGGACGACTGGAACTTACAAACCCTTCAGGTTGTTCTATGTAAACTTCATATGATATATATCCATTTAGAAATGCATTCTTTATATCCAACTGACTTAGCTTCCATCCTTTTGATGCTGCTATAGCAATTACTCTTCTTATGGTTGACATCTTTTCCACTGGACTGAATGTCTCATCATAATCTATGCCATGCATCTGAGCATAACCTTTGACTACCAGTTTGGCTTTGTATCTAGTTATTCTTCCATATGCAAGCTTCTTAACTTTGTAAACCCATTTATTTCCAATCAGTTTCTTACCATTTGATTTTGGAACAAGTTCCCAAGTCTTGTTCTCCTCAAGCGCATTGAACTCTTCCTTCATTGCTTCTTGACCTTCTTGGTTCATACTCTTCATGTGTATCTGAATACACTTCTTCATCAAATCTAGGTGCATCTTCATTTCTAATAGCTGATCCAGTCCTAGATGTACTTGCCTGCATATAATCTTCATCTCCATTTACCTGCATATGTGATTAACCTTTGTCATTTTCTCTTACCTCTTCTTCAAAAATTTCCTCATTATGCTCTTTATCTAGATACCAACTCTTCTCTTCATCAAATGTCACATCTCTGGAAATAATAAACTGTTTGGTTAAAGGACTCCATAGCCTATAACCCATCTGCTTTTCATCATATCCAATGAACACGTATTTTTCAGCTTTTGGTTCAAGCTTATGTCTAAGCTGTGATGGTACATAAGCATAAGCAAGTGATCCAAACACTTTGCAATGATCAAGTGTTGGTTTCTTACCCCACCAAGCTTCATAAGGGGTCATTCCATTTAAAGCTGCACATGGTAATCTGTTTATAAGATATGTGGCTATGGACAATTCTTCTCCTTTAACTTTTCTCTGGCAAACTCAACTAGAGTTCAGTTTCTCCTTTTTGCTACTCCATTTTGTTGCGGTGTATACTTGCAAGTTATTTCTCTTTTGATACCTGCATTCCACAGATAATCATTGAATTCTTGAGAAAAATATTCTCCTCCTGCATCAGACCTTAGCCTTTTGAGTTTTTGTCCTGTAAGTCTTTCAACATATGCATGAAAATGCTTGAAAGCTCTAAACACTTCTCATTTCTCTTTCAAAAAATAAAGAGTTATCCATCTTGTCGCATCATCAATAAAAAGAACGTAATACCTTGAGCCACTGATAGATACTCCTTTTGTTGGTCCCCATACATCTGTATGCATGAGTTCTAGCAAACCATCGTGTTTGTAACCCTTCTTCTAAAAATGGTAAC
Source organism: Ceratopteris richardii (assembly GCA_020310875.1). Taxonomy (NCBI): domain Eukaryota; kingdom Viridiplantae; phylum Streptophyta; class Polypodiopsida; order Polypodiales; family Pteridaceae; genus Ceratopteris; species Ceratopteris richardii. The sequence goes on along the minus strand of CM035408.1, from coordinate 138,651,758 downwards.
CTGTGTGCTTTTCCCATTTGATAGGCTTCACATTTGTGAATCATATGTTGATTCTTCATATTTGGTAATCCTCTTACGGATTGTTTTTCCACCATAGTTTTGATTCCTTTTCATTAAAGTGTCCTAACCTCTTATGCCAGAGGTCTAATTCTGTAAATACTTCATCACCATGTGTGATCAAGGCTTGACCAACATTCCCTTGCACTTTTAGAGTAAAAAGTCTACCTTCCTTCTTACCATAGAAAATTTGATTGTATCCATTCTCTAGATCTTCAACAAATACTCCTTCATTTGTAAACCTGACTTGAAAACCTTTTTCTACTATTTGTCCCACGCTGATCAGATTCTTTGGAATTGTTGGAACATACAAAACATTTGTTAGCAGGTCAGCTCCATTCTTACACTTTACTTTTCCAATTGACCACACATTATGTTTTGTGTTATCACCTATTTGTACTGTATGATTTGAAATACCTCCTTCCAATTCTGATAACAATTCTATATTTCCTGACATGATTTGAACAACCAGAGTCATTATAGAATACCTTTAGATCTTCATTCTCTGACACACTTATCGAATTCATCATCAATGTTGTATGATTGTCGTTCTGTGTATCATTTGCATAGTTGTAGTAGGAGTATTGTAAGACTGATTCTGTTCCCAACTTCTTGCTCCACCTCTACCATATCCGCTGCTTTGGCTTTGTCTACCTCTTTGATATTTTCCGCTTCTACCTATGCTATTTTTATTCTAATTCTGACTTGATCCTTGAGAATTATGCTAGCAATCATGAGCAAGATGATTGCTTAATCCACAGATCCAACAAGTCTTCTTGTTGTTATTATGATAACCTCTACTTTTACTTCTGACATTACCTCTTCCTCTTGCATAATTTTCTTAAGTAGTCATCTCTTCTTCATCCTTTTCTTTACCTTTATCACATTTCTTCTTACTTTTTGCGTACATAGCAGAACTATGTTCTTTATCTCCATCTGCCTTCAAATCTTGCCCAAATGTTAGCATTAGTCCAAGCAACTGATTTAAATCTGGTACAAATTGATTTAACGAAAGTTCAGTTGAGAGTGCAAAAGGTTTCCACCTTTCATCTCCTCTCAATCCTGCAAGGTTGACGCAATGAGAGTTTGAAACTAAGCTACGGAATTCACCACGTCACAAGAACTAAGCTAGAGTGATATAAGAACACCTCTATAATCATCAGTAGCTTAGCAACTTTTCTAAAACTGAAAATTTTATAACTGTATTTAATGAAATCTGAAAATTCACTTTACAGAAAACTTTGCCTTTTCTTCAGGCTTCAATTCTGATCGGATTTACTTTAATCTTTGCAATTCTTTGATTGCTTACTGTTAGATATTCGTTTCGTCACTTACATGTGCCAAAACTGTGTTTTGAACTTATCAGAATCTCACCGGAACGCCACCAGACTGTTACCAGAATGTCACCGTAATTGTACCATAATATTACCGGAATCAACTGTGATTCTGTTTGTAGTTACTTCAAATATCTGTAAATAAATTAAGGAAGTAATACCTGAGCTTCCTTCAATGAATGAACTCTATCTGAAGTTTGAGAGAAAACTTCATCAATTTTGAATGTCTTTACTGTCAGACACAGTATTGTATGTAAATGTCCCGTTTCACAAAACTCTTTTAATCAATTTGTAGTTGAGATTAGTAGCTTCAAGGTAAGCTATCACTCATGAAAAAATTTACACTATACTGTGAGATCTAACTTGTAGAAGTACCGTAAAATGTGCACTGAGAAAAATGTAACTATTAACTAACTTTCACAGTAACATGAAATCACTTAGATTTCTTCACACAAGAAGAATGTGTTCAAATTCTTCCACACAAACATGTGTTTTCTGTTAGAGAAGATGTGTACAAAATGGCTTGGCCTCACTTTGCTCAAAGCCATGAAAAACTCTCCTAGTCTGAATAGTTCTTCCTTACCATCTCTCTTACAGATGAATACCCGATTGTTCAGGTTCTATTATTCATCTCTACATACGTGCACTTCTTCCTACTCTATGCACTCTCTCTCTATTTCTCTCTCTCTTATTATGATCTTCTAACTCATTTATATACATATTTTTTCCGAGATTCAAAACCCGTAATTCTGGAAGTTTCTAAGTACTATATTACAGTTGTGAATTTGTCCCTTCTCTAAGGCTTGATTTTCTAAATGCTTTGTTTCTGCTTCTCTTCGTCTTCCTTCATCCTTCATATCTCTTCATGTCTTTTATGTCTAATTAGTGAGTGATTCTTCAACAGTATCCACCTGCCCAAGAAGGCAATCCCCTCGAGAGAGCTATATATAGAGGCATTTGGTTGGGAGGAGAGTCATCTCTCTAGTACATGGTGGTCATAATCTTGCATTGGTATGAGAGCAAAGTGATTGTATCTATCATCTTCCTCATCTTGTGCTTGGCGTTGGTGTATCTTGCTCGTGGATGTGCAGAGTTTTTTCGAATCCCTTTTGGTGGCACAATAGGAAGCTTCAATGGAAGATATTCCAAAGAAAAAGATTCATTCTTGCTGTGATCACCTATGGGACTCGAACCCATGACCTACTTGAGAAGGAGTCTTCTTCCTATCTATGAGAGCAACCTGATTTATTTCAAATGATGTTCGAAAGCACATCAAGAATCCATACCGCAAGACCTAGGAGCTTCTAAATCACGAGCAAAATAAACTCAGACGTTCGCTTTGGAGGACCCGAACAAAAAATGTTGTTCGAAGGATTCTTCTCGCCTATCCATGTACACCATGCTCGGATTTTGATCAGGTAACTGAGCTTTCATATTTTGATGTTGTGTGATAGCATGCTGTAGAAATTCCTACATCACAAGCAAAAGGAAGTTCACCATCGTCATGGCATAGGGACTCGAACCTGCTACCCTACAGATGACGTAACATTTTTTTATCCACAGTGGCCTTCAAAAGACATATCATATCATATATGCGATAAAATACAGGAGTTCTCCACGACACTGTACTATTAAGTCTGTTATGCTGTACATTGTATTATCACCTCGATGGGGATCGCTGCAAATCCAAGATTTCACATACACGAAAGCAGTAGAGCCAAAAGGATAAGCAATTTGCGTGTTGCTGCTGGGATTCAAACCCATGCCGTTGAGCACCGCCAGTGAATTTGATTCCATTACATCAAATTGATGGTCTTATAGCATTTGGTGTGCTCAGATAGTTTGTAGAAAGACTTATTTATATATACAATGAGCAGTAATGGTCAGGGGATTCGATCCCACAATCAATCCAGCAAAACGATATGAAGTCTATCGAGATTGAGCACGAGAGATGTAGATCAGTCCGCCATGGATATGCCACACGAGTCGGACTTTTTTGAGAAGTTTTAATGTAATCTATTAATGTTACAAAAGCTGACAGAACTTAGATTCTCCAAGATCACGCTTCCTAAGATACACCAGCAAGGAGGCAGTGCTGTGTAATCTTTACACTTTATTGTTATAATTTGATAGATTACTTTCATAGAGAACGTCGTGCGCTGCTGCAAAAGCTTTGGAAAGATGATGTAAAATGATTTCTTATAGAGGCTCGGATCAAACTCGAATTTTTGATTGAAAAGAGATTGAGGAGATAAAACAAGTAGCGGTTTTTCTCTATACTTTCATATAGAATGTGTTGCTATTATCATTGAAGTAGGAAAGAAATCTTCAATTTTGAAAGCATTATATGCAAGCTAATGAAAGAAAAATAAGAGAGCATCAAAGTATGGAAACACTTTTCAAGCATAAACATGCATCTGCAAAAGAATATTGGTGCATTTCTCCTTTTCAAAGAATGTTTTCATGCACAAAACACATTTTCTTCTTGCTTGGAAAAGGTAGTTAATGCTCAAGTTTATGCATATGAAGGATTGCATTTTTTTGTGCAAGTAGAATTTTTGTGCATGGATGAGTGGGACATGCATTTTCAAGCTCAAGAAACTGCTTGATCTCAATTTGGTGCATGAAAGGAGAATTCCAACAGGTGCATGCACTCACATGCATTTGCATGCAAGAACAGACATTTGCAGATGCATGATTGTTTGTTAAGTAGTTGATTACTTATAATTTCGTTACCTCTTTTTTCTAACTTGACTTAGGTAGCTTGGGAAAATAGCGAACTAGGTAGTTGCAAGGCTCCTGGTTGCCATGCAACTCAAGCCGCTAGTTTATTTTTCCCCAATGTGATACTTATGTATCACAAATTAGGAGTCTTGATTAGGAAAAGTAGACCCTTCGAAAGTCAAGTGTTCAATTTTCTTGCTCATTGAAATGGCAATAAAATAGGACTGCTTGAAAATTTCCATGATGACTCTAAGTTTAAGAGAAAACTTAGAAAATCTTAGCAATAAGCCTAGACGTAGTTGTTAGCTTGGATTTAAGAAATCATGCATCCAAGTAAGTTTTAAAGTTTCCTTTGGAAGTTTTATCTGGTTCTATCCCAAGACATGATAAGAATCAAATAAAATCAAATGGAACTTAAATCAATTGAACTTTCAAGTTCAACGGATAGTTGATATGTCCCAAATTTGAAAAAAAAATCATGGAACTTTTAAAGTTTTTTCTTTGATTTCATCCTGAAGAGTGATGAACCTCAAAGATTTGAATAAACTTTAGCATCATTTGAACTTTATTGTTCAATAGGGATGCTAGGTTCCATGACTGTATCTCTAATCAAGATGCAAAGTTTTCAAAAAGCATGAAAACTTTATTTAGTACTTTTCTGAGAATAAGAAAAGTATGCTTGGTGTTATTTAAGCTAATTAGAGCTTAAAGAAGAAACCCAAGTTAAACTAATCTTTTGGAATCAAGATATTTTCCTAAAGATAAGCCAAAATAGTCTGGTTTAACTATTTCATTGGTTAAAAAAGGAACATCTTTTGGACAAGCAATAAAGATGTAAGTCTTGATCTTGTCCAAAAGTTAAAAATTTCTTTTGAAGATTATTCCAGTAAAGAAAAAGATTCCAAGATGAATCATTGGACTAGAAAGCAAAAGATTCCACGATGAATCATTGGATTAGTATTACTTGATTCCTTCGTAGGAATCTAAAGTTCTTGAAAGAAAAATATCTCCATAGATGTGAGACTAGAAACTTTCAAGAAAGTTTAATGGCAAGTAGTTCCCAGTAATTCCCAAACCACATGTATTGGTAATTAAGTCCAAATATTGATATAACCTAAAGGTGTATCAAAGATTCTTAGCTTTGGAATCTGAGAGGCATCAGTGTATGTTTGGACTTAAGATTGAGGGAAAGATCTCTAAAAATCTCACAGGTAAGCAAAGGAGTTTTTGAAAGATCAAAAGATCTTAAAGATAAAGACTAAGTATTTATTATAATCGCAAGGTCAATCAAACTTGATCAAGCTTGGCTATGATTGTCCAAGAGCGTACAATTGGAACTACTTTGTAGATTGCCCAAGTATTGGCAATAAAAATCCTTTTGGGAATTATTCACTCAGGTAGTCTGCAACCGTGAAGACGATACTTAAGTCTATGGAAGGTAAAACATAATGTTTGCCTATCCTTAAAAGGATTTTGATACAAATATAGAAAGCATGAGCGGATGCTTAGACTTACACATTGAGAGATTCCTATAAAGTCCTGGTCAGGATAGGTACTGTTGGGGGATTCTTGTGTAGAGAGGGATGAGTGTTTGTAGGAGAATGGAGAGTGAGAACAAAAGAGTTAATGACACCGAAAGCTTCTGATCAATTAGGAAGAGAAGAATACAAGCTTGTACATAAGCCAAATGCTCTGCGCAATAAGCCAAAGACTAAATAATGCTCATGAAACAAGATTACAAAGTACTTAGAATCTGCCACTGACCTCTGCACCAGACCTCCACCTTCTCCAAGCTTGCCCTTGTGCAGACCTTGCACCAAGCTTCCAATAAGGGGAGGGATGGACACCTTCTGTCGATGTGCACCTTCAGTGGGACTTTGGAACTCTTACTATTCCTTGCATCACCTTCTTTGCATACTTCAAAGTCACTCTTCTTGCACACCTTGCACTTCACTTCTCTATGTCGCGCATCCTTTGTAGGACTCTTGCACTTCTTTTTCTAGACTATGCTCACCTTGCTTAGTCTTCAAAGAATAATGCATTGCCTTGACTTGAGTGTCGATTCACGTACGCTCCTAATTGCTAGAGTATCTTGGTGCTCACTTTGATGTCCCAAGATTGTCTCCAAAAGTGGGCAGCCAACGAATCCCTGTTTTGTCCTGTAGTGACTTTAGACTAAAACAAAAATTTTAATTGGGGGCCATACTTTCACTTCTGCGTACGCTACCGCTTCACATACCTTCACATTTTGCCTTTTAATTCTTCAAATGTGCACCTAAGAGAGGGTTCACCTAAACCTTCCAAAACACTTTAAAACACTTTGAACCTTAGAGAATTACAGAAATACATTCTCCAGCCTACAACAAACTTTCTGCAATTATACCCTTTGTGAACAATTAATTGTGCACTACCTGTGCACCTTGACACCTGAACTTTGAACGCTTTGACTTCACCCATGTTGACTTTGACCTTGAACATGTTGACTTTGACCACTTTGACTTTGACCACTTTGACTTTGACCTTTGGACTTTGATTGTGGTTGACTTTGACCAATATGACTTTTATGAGCTCAACAGTTCCCACCACCTAATGGGCTCTCTGTCTCGGAGAGCCACAACCAAAACTCTAAGCAGAGATGACCCATGATTCCTTAAATGCAAAATCTTCAAAAGTACACTTGAGCAGCCACCAAGTCCATGAGGAGGAGTAGAGAACAAACACCAGAGGAGAATCAAAAGTGGAAATTTTGCATGAAAAAGCAAAGGATGGTGATTGGAGTGTAGGAAGGAGAGGGAAGGGAGCGCTGAAGGGACTCAGAGGGATAGGGTATGGAGGGGTAAGGATGGGGCTTGTGAGAAGGCTAAATGGAGGTCATGGAGGAGGGTTGTGGGCTCTAGAGAGGGTCAAAATGAGAAAACATAAAGCTAGAGAGGGTGCATATGGGAAAATGTGAAACATATGGTAAAATAAGATGAGAATAGACCATGTGGACCATGTGTGTAAAGAAAAACACATGATAAATGTGCATAAAACATGTGGTTTTGGACCAAAAGTCAGAGAAAAGATAGGATTTTGGAAAAATTAAGTAAAAAAATGAGTCCAGAGGTGCCAAAATACATGAAAATGACCCCAAGTTTGAAAAAAATGGCCATCCCAGGCGCAATCTAGAGCCAAAAGCATTGGACCATGAAATTAAAAAAGAAAATGGCGGGTGGGCGGGGGGGTTGGTTGTGGGCACGTGGGTGGGCGGGGTGGCAGGGGGATGGTTGTGGGCAAGCGGGTGGGTGGGTGGGGGGGTGGTGGTGGGTGGGCGGGCAGGAGGGGTGGTGGTGGGCGGGTGGGTAGGCGGGCGGGTGGGTGGGCTAGGGGGGGGTGGTGGGTGGGCGAGCGAATGGGCGGGTGGGTGGGTGGGGGGGAGGGTGGGTGGGTGGGCGGGTGGGTGGGTGGGAAGGGGTGGTGGTGGGCAGGCGGGTGGTGTAACATAATCCTAGTAGGAGATGGTTGAACTACAGCCTAAGAGAGAGGATTAGGAAGTAATCCTCAACCATGGCTTTTGGGGCAAGTGGTTAGCCCATCACATTTCCTAACCAAGAGGTTGTGAGTTCAATTCCTTACAGGTGGGTGGGCGGGTGGGTGGACCAAGGGGGTGGTGGTGGGCGGTCGGGTGGGTGGGCGGGTAGGTGGTGGGCTGGGTGGGCGGGGGGGTGGGAGGGCGGGCAGGTGGGCGGGGGGGTGGGCAGGTGGGTGGGAGAGAGAGAGAGAGAGAGAGAGAGAGAGAGAGAGAGAGAGAGAGAGAGAGAGAGAGAGAGAGAGAGAGAGAGAGAGAGAGAGAGAGAGAGAGAGAGAGAGAGAGAGAGAGAGAGAGAGAGAGAGAGAGAGAGAGAGAGAGAGAGAATTTTTTTTTGAAAAATAAAATTAGCCGCTAGGGGGCTTCTTCTCTTTTTTTTTTCCTTTTTCTTCTTCTTCCTTTTTTTTTGAAAAATACCCTGAAAACTATAAAAAATACTAATAAAATCCAAAAAAATTCAAAAAAATTGCAAAAAATATCATGGCTTCCACACTGGGAAGGACCTTATCGAATTAAGATGATGCTAAATTGGGGTGCAGTGGAGTTAGAGACTCTGGAAGGAGAGGTACTACCACTTGTCAATATATCAAGGCTCAAAGCCTATCATCAACATTACTGAAGCTTTCTGGATCACCCGGAACTTGCAAAATTTGTCCAGGTTATACATAACCTTCTCATTCCATTTTGCTCAAGTTTTAGTAGTTTTTATCCATTTTCATGCTTTTTCCTTGCTCTTTATGCCACATAGAAGCCATTTCACAACCGTTGGATAAGAAAAACATTTTACGAAATTTTTGGGAATTTTTAAGGCATTTTTAGAATTTTTTCTAGCATTTTTTCATCTTTTTCAACACCATTTTCTTGATAAAGTGGAAGAATAAAGGAATCTCTCTGTAGTTTTTGAGTGAAAATGGCCTACAAATTTCGGGAAATTTGGAAAAGCAAGCAATTACAAAATGATCTTTGGATGACCATTCATGAGACAGTTGAGGATAATACAAGATTTGGCACGAGACACATTGTATCTTCAACATCAAGGTACAACTACAAAAATAAATGTGCATACTTTTGCATATAGAGATGTCCCACCATTACAATGGAACCCTTTACATAAGGAAGAAGATGATGTGTCAATCCATAGTGTGGGGTCAAGGGACCAATCTCGGATGAATGAGGATGCCCAACTATGGATGTGTAAAGAAGCAAAATGAGAGGAAGAGAGATTACAATCTGGGCTAGTAGGACTTGAAAGCTATAGACATGTAGAAGACCCTACCTACATGCCACAAATATTTCCAGATGAAGCATTCGAGCCACATGGATGGATGGAAAAATTAGCCACCCTGGAGGTTTGTGTAAATGAAGAGGTATTAACCACGAACAAGTGTGTGGATGAAGAAGGGTATGATTTAAGTTTCTACATGGTAGTCCTCCAAGAGGCTGAAGAAGGTGAATGATAGAAAAAGAACGGAGAGAGGATTACGAAAGTATAGAAATGGAGCCTGATTTCGACTAAGATAAACAATAACTAAAAGAGGTAGAAATGGAAGATACCCAAGTAAACACAAAAGTATTAGCCATAGAAGAATATCAAGGAAAAAATAAAGTGGAGAAAAATGAAATTCATGAATATTTACATAATGAATAATTCGAGGTGCCCAAACATTTCAAAAGGTATGAAGTGGAAGAAAGGAAAATAGCTATTCAAATGCCTATCCAAGGTTAATAATCAAGAGGAAAATCTGGAAATTATATCCAAACTGGTACTTTAGTTGGTTTAAGGCCTTTGGGGTTGAAGCCTTGTTGCCACTTAAATAGAGATAAAGGAGTGCTTTTAATAAGCGAATGACCTTCAGAAAGGACTTGCATAGCACTATTCGGGTTTAAAAAAATGGAAGAAATTATTAGGCAAGTACTGAATATATTTGACAATATATCCATGGGTTTTCCAATTGATTTTTATCCACTACGTCAGGACTTCTTGGGTAGGGCCGGGACCATGAACCAGACCAACAATAACCTTTTCATATAAGTGATTTTGCCATTGTCCAAGCGAATCTCTATCAATTACCAAAGCTCTATTGTCTTTCATCAGAGGTGCAGGATGGAATAGCTTATGATAACAAGGAACAACCAAAAAGGTGATAGTGACCATGGAAGGCAAAGAAGAGAGATGCATGTATATAGGTAAGGATGTATCTATAGAAGAAGAGCACGAACTAATAGAGTTGATCCGAAAATATAGAGATGTCTTTGCTTGGACCTACAAAGACTCTAAAGGTGTGGATTCCTCTATTTGTTCTCATAGTTTTCCTATGACTCTTGATGCAAAACCCTCAAAACCAAGATCATACACATATAGTGATATATATTCAGCCAAGATCAATGAGGAAATAGATAAACTATTGGTTGTTGGATTTAGATATGAAATTGAACATATTGAACAGGCTTCACCTTTGGAAGTAGTACCAAATAAAACTAAAAAACTTAGAGTTTGTATCAACCTCAAAAAGGTCAATGCAGCTGCCATTCATGATAATTATCCTTTACCTATTTTTGACCATCCTTTGGAGAGGGTAGCACGCTTTTCTTTGGATTCCAAGTCCTAACCAAGATTCTTATCTTCAATAATCAACATGGACAACAAATTAGGAAAACTCAAAATATTTTCCATGGTCTAAATAGAAGTTTTGAATTGCTTATATGTAGCTCCTAAACCACGAAGGCACACTTCCACCTTATCATCATCATCTACATTCATGCCAATAGATGCAAGTGACTTACATATTCTTATGATTTTCATGGAATAGTCACTTATTGACATGCCCCATTTCTCAAGTGTATGCATCTCGTTCTTGAGTTGCCATTTCCATGCCTTTGTATTGGTCTCATACAATGTGACCAAACTATTCCAAACCCCTTTTGGAGTCTTAGCATCATGTATGTGTCCGATCATGCTATCTTGTATGCTAGTAGAAAACTAATACATTACCTTTCAGACTCCTTGATTCTATTCTTCATATGCTCTTAACTAGTCCTTGTTTGATTCCTCTCTGGTAACTGTGAAGCATTTTAATTCTCTCTTTGATGTACTTCCAAGAGCCTTTTCCCATTAGGGAAATTTTCATTATGAATCTCCAAGCATAAAATATGTTTTTTCTCATCTTGTTGCTCATAAGCTAACTCATTCCATCAGCATTTGCCATTTCTAGATCAATTCACAACACTATAAAAACACTACAAGCAGTACCTTTACTTGAACACTGTCACACTATGACATGATAGTTTGATCTCAAAAAATAGAGTTTTCATGTATCAACAGTGCACAGGATTACTTAAAATTTTGGATCTAGAGTATTTGAGTCTTTCTTAATGGAAATGGAAGTTAAAATTTTGCAAATTGAACTCGCTTTTTTGTTGGAGTTAGTGTCTACGGAAGGACACAAACAACACAAGGAAGAAGAAGAAGCTTGGAGCACAACACACAATACTGAATTTATTACCACTAGAATGTACAAAGATAAGTAGCCCCATTAGGGCAATAGGTGTATATACAAGTCGGGGGAAAAAAACCTCCTAAAGAGGGGAAAAAGTGCTCTGCTAGTCCTAGAGGACTGTTCATACACATCACTACCTAAATATATCAACAAATACCCCTTGAGAATGATGCGGTGAACAAGGACCTGACACATGTATAAGGAAGTGCCAAGCTATGTGGAATCAATCCACAAAAGGAAGTAAGCCCAAATCTTTGCGGAAAGCTTCAAACTTTTCCCTAGACAGAGCCTTCGTAAAAAGGTCTGCAATGTTCTCCTGCGTGGGCATATATGCCAAGCTGATCTCCCTAGCAGAGAACCTCTCCCTGACATAATGATAATGCATCTCAATGTGCTTAGTGCAAGCATGGAACATCAGGTTCCTCACAACTGCCAATGCGCTCTGATTGTCAGTGAAGATGGTGGTGGCAGAAGACTGAGCAACACCAAAATCAGCCATACAATAGGCTGCTTCTTGCTCAACCAAGTCATGCATGAGCTACCAAGCATGAAGCACAAACCACTAGTGGACACATGAATTTCATAGCAACAAGGCTAGTTAGAGTCAGAAAAAGCATGCAAATCTTGCGGTAGTGATCCCCCTTGGGATAAAACAACCCAAGTAGCCGAGTACCACTCAAGTAGCGAAAGATGCGTTTAACTGCCTACCAATGCTTGACACATAAGCAATGCATAAACCGGCTCATCTGTGAGACAACAAACTAAATATCTGGCTGAGTAATGCATAAGTAAATCAAGCATCCAACAACCTGCTGATAGAGAACAACATGAAATGCATCTCCAATAGCATGAAGAATCAATCGTAAAACTGTCTCCATAGGAGTGGCAATATTTTTGTAGTCTTCAAGGCCAAAACACTGCAATAATGTGCCAATATATTTCATTTGACACAAAGCCATTCCACCATCAACCTGCATCAACTGAATGCCCAAATAATGATGCAAATGCCCCAAATCAGACATCTCAAATGAGGCATGCAAATCAGCCTTAAAGTTCTCATGAGGTCCAGTGAGCAACATGTCATCAACATACACCACAATGATCATAACTACATCATTAGCATGCTTAACATGTAAGGTGCTTTTAGTTGGACTATTCTCAAAACCATGTGCAATCAGATAGGCATGTATCTTTTCATACCAAGCACGTGGTGCTTGCTTTAAACCATACAATGCCTTCTTTAAGCTACACACCTCGTTTTCATGCCCTTCCTACACAAAGCCATGGGGCTGAAAAACATACACTTCTTCATGCAAGTCACCATTCAAAAATGCAGTTTTAATGTGCAATTGATGTACAATCCAACCATGATGGGCTGCAAGTGCACAGATGCTCCGAACAGTAGTGATACGGCATGTAGGTGCAAAGGTCTCATCAAAATCAATGCCTTTTTCCTACACATAACCCTTTGCAACAAGCCTAGCCTTATACCTGTCAACTATTCCATCAAGCTTACACTTCAACTTGTAAACCCACTTAGTGCCAATGGCCTTCTTGCCAAGAGGCAAATCACGTAAAGAATAGGTACCATTCTTCGTTATAGCATCATATTCAGATTGCATAGGAGCCATGCTTCATCAAACGAATCAGGCTCATTCTCATCATAGAGACTAGATGCAGCCATAGCATAGCAATGTGATGAAAAAGAAGCACTATGAGAGCCCAAACGAGTACGAGATGATAGAGGTGCATCTGATTTGCTGTCACGCAAAGTCTGCACTAGCCATTTTTGCATAGTTTTTGCCTCCTCAATATCAGCTCTCTCATCAACAAGTGCATCATGTAAATATGCATCAGATATGGGATGATCTACATCATCACATGAAACCTGCAATGGCTGAGAAGTTGCCTCATTAGGACCAACACTAGACTGTCCACCTGTAAAAAGAGGCAGCAAAGTATCATACATGTCTTTGGAGCTAACAGATGTCTCCTTCGTACATGAAAATAAAGGTTGAACAACATTTTCCACAAATACAACATCATGGCTAACCAAAGTGCGTTTAGTATGTGGATGATACATACGATAGCCTTTGCTTTCAGAACTATACCCAACAAAAATAGATTTTATTGCTTTATCATCCAATTTTCTACGATGTTGTTCAAACACTAATGCATATGCCAGACAACCAAAAACACCGAGCTTAGCTACAGATGGCTTGCAACCATGCCAAGCCTCATATGGAGTGATAGACTGCAGTGCTTTAGTGGGACACCTGCTAAGTACATATGCTGCACACATAACATCTCCAAGCCAGAAACTATGTGGTAAAGCCCGACTCTTGACACCTTGCCATCTCCATGAGTGACCTGTTCTTCCATTCATCAAATCCATTCTATTGAGGTGTATACGACACTATACACTTGTGTTTTATCCCACGTTTAGCCAAAAATGCATTAAAATAAGAAGACATATATTCCCCCCCCTCGATCAGAACGGAGGGTGCCCATTTTACATGTTGAGATATTTTTATCCAAAACGAGAAATTGTTTGAAGCACATGAACACTTCGGAATTTTCTTTCAATGGATATACCCATGCATGCTTGGAAACGTCATCAATGAAAGTCACGAAGTAAAGATAATTTCCAAAAGAGGGGGTCTGCATAGGACCACAAACATCACTATGAACAAGTTGCAATTTCTGAGTAGCCCGAACTAATCCATCTTTTGGAAAGGAGGAACGATGCATTTTTCCTAAAATAAATCCTTTACATACATGTTTACTAGGTTCCTCAAGTTTGCGCCAAGAGGACACCATTTCAAATTTTTGCAGGTGTAGCAAACTAGCAAAATTCAGATGACTAAAGCATGCATGCCAAAGCTTTGCATCTGACATAGCCTGAGAATCATGTACTGCACATGATGAATCATTCAAAGATTTTTCATAATCTATGAGCTTATATAGCACACGAGATAAAATGCCAGAAGCAATAATCACATCGCCACTTGACAAATCATGAACTGTAGATCTATCATTACCAAATTTCACAACCAAGCCAATCTTGGCTAAAGATAAAACTGATAACAGATTCTTCTTGATCCCTGGCTCAAATAAAGCATCTAACAAAGTGAAGGAACTACCATCAATAGTATTTAGAATGATCTTACCAATTCCCATAATAGGATAAGAGGAGTTGTTTGCACATGTAATAGTATTCCCTATAGGGGCGGGCTCAACTGAAGAGAAGAAAATGTGTTGCGGGTTAATATGTTTGGTCGCCCCACTATCAAAGTACCAAACATCTGAGTCTAATGTAGACATGCACTACTCATGAGAAGATGGGTCAAAACTGCAAACAGTAGTAAACACCCATTCTTCTTCCTGCACAAGGTTAGCACACTCTGTTTTTAGTGTAGAGGCCTTTGCAACAACCATTGCGGCCTCGTTCTTCTTTGCCTCTTTAGCAACCAGTTTTGGACATCTCTTAATGACATGATCATTTGCTTTACAGAATTTACAAAACAATTTATGCTTTTCTGCGTTCTTCTCATCTTTGTCTTCCTTCTTCGAATGTGTAGCATTTGTATATTTTTGCTTACTAGTAGATGAGCTCCATTTACCTTTGCCCTTCTGACTAGCTAGGAAAGCTTGATCTACAACATGCATAATAGACTTGTTCTGCCTAGACTGATCTTCCTACAACAGAACAGAAAGTAACTCCTCAAATGACAAGGCATTTGGATTGCCTTTCATCATCAAACGACGAGTAGAAGCAAAACTTTGATATGAATTAGGAAGACCATTCAGAACAGTCTACACAAGTGAATTGTCAAGAAGGACTTCATCAACAGAAACCAAATGTTCCTTCAAATCCTTGATCTTTGTTAGAAAACTTTCCATAGAATCACCCTCATTCATGTGCTCACTCTCCAACCGTTTTCGGAGGTAAGCAACATGAGCCTCATTCCTAGCCTAGTACAATGTGGTAAGTGTATCCCAAGCATCCTTATCTATTCTACAAGAGTGAATGTGAGGAATAATGGCATGTTTGACAGACAAAGCTATCAATGCATGTGCCTGGTCATCTCTGCCATCCCAATGAATTTGCTCTACAATAGGTGTAGCAAAAACCATAGCATGAACATGAACCTGCAAAATATCACCATCTTTGACACCTTGTGCATCAGCTTCAATACCTGCAGTTGTAATAGTTGCAGGTGTGATAGGATGTTTTTCAACACCCTGCACAATGTTCTACAGTCCTTTTGCAACAATACATGTTGCATCATATAAGGCCATAATGGGTAGTTGGTACCATCTAACTTATCCTCAACAACCAACATACATAATACATCACTGCTTTCAGCCATGGACGGTAACTAAAATACCTTGATGCAAAAAATTGACTATATCTCAAAAGTTGAACAGAACTGCCTAGACAAATTCTGTTAAATTTGTAGCAGAATTCGAGATGCTTATAATGGCAAACAAAATTGGTATATAACTTTGGCACAAAAAAGATGAAATAGCCTGCACAAGCATTGCGATAGTGCGTTCGGAGGCCAAAACGAGCCCAGATTGCGATTTCGGCACCATATAGCGAAGCTATTTTGATCTTTGAAACACCTTGAGTATGCTGACCAAAAAATCGTGCGATTTTGAGACTGCAACCAGAGAGGTGTCGATGATGCCCTAGATGAAGCGGCAAGCTGCTCTGATACCAATTGTTTTGGAGTTAGACATCTATGAGAGCATGCAAACAACACAAGGAAGAAGAAGAAGCTTGGAGCACAACACACATTACTGAATGCATCACCACTAGAATGTACAAAGATAAGTAGCCCATTATGGCAATAGGCGTATATACAAGATGGGGGAAAACAAACTCCTAAAGAGGGAAAAAGTTGCCCCGGTGGTCCTAAAGTGTTCACACACATCACTACCTAAATATATCAACATTTTTGTGGGCCCCACCTGACAGGCTTGAAAAAAGGTCGAGATTTCTGTGAAACAAAAAGTTAAACAAAATGAGTGATCCAAAATTAATAACTCTAAAAAATATTTTGACGCCTTCTACCTTCACACCAAATTTCATAGCAATCTGAGGTAATTTGTGAATCACGTTTTCTTCATGCCTTCTTGCGTACTCTTCACTATTGGCCTTCTCCATGAGCTCTCTATAGACACACTGGCTCTAATACCATGTCAAGAGAAAGGAGATAAGGAACAGAGCTCACTCACACACAGTCTCACACTCAAGAGGAGCACACAAAGATTGAGACAAGGAAGAATGATCTTTTTCTTCTTCTTCTATTACATAAAAGGAATTTACAAGAATGATGTAAAACAAAAATACAACTAGTGCAATATATAAAAAACAACACATAAGGAAAATCCTAATGTCCAAGAAGAGTGAGCTGGCAGGAGACCATCACTCTCAATAGATAAATCTAGTAAAGCTCACTAAAGTATCCCTAACATATACCGGTGTAACCACTATACATGTCAGAGAAATGAAAAAAATGATACCTATCATCCTTGATCATCACAAGTTGAGCTTGGTATCTCAACATGGTGCATGTTAAGAAATAGAATCAATGCTTGTGATATATCTAAATCTTGCCTCCTTCTCAATCATGATCCCCCTTAGATTGAAGGTATAAAATGGCACAATGGTGACAACTTGGAAGAATTTGTGGTTTCAAGAAGAATCTAGATCTTAATATCTCACTTAATATATCGCTTAATTGGAAACAATGTTTGAATTGGATGTGTAACAAATGGAATTTTAAGTTCCTTGCCCTATGGCTTCCCCTCATTGAGAATAAAAAAACTAATCCAATGTGGAAAATTACCCACCACGGAATATGGAATAATGTCAAAGATAAAAAAATTTATGGGGCCCTCCACAGTGCAAGTGTTGCCTCAATAATAGAGGAGACATGAGCCACCTCTTCCTTCTTTTTTCCCGAGGAATTTTTTGATTTGGCAAGCCGTGGGGAGACTCTTATCTTTACAAAATCAAATTAGCTGGAAAGAAGCCTTACTAGGAGAAGCAATCGATTGCTTTGCGGCTTGTGGAATGTGATTAGGTGAGAAGCTCTTTGGATATTTTGGAAAGAAAGATGCACTAATAAATTTGGCAACCCTTAGAAAGAGTGGTCAATTGATAATCCCTAAGCCTTTTAGGAAGGATAATTTATAAATGTTAGAATTCCCCTCCCTTCAGACATCGTAGTGTGTTTGTTATGGGGAACAACAAGATCCATAGCAAATGGGCTTCCCAAGAGGGGGAAGAAAAGGTTATAAATCTTCTTTGTAACACTGTCTAATGGTTTTTAGGTGTTTTGACTATCCTTCCATCTCTTAGGCCTACTCTTAGACATAGTCTTTGTGCCTCCTTCAAGCCATCAATGTTGTCTTGCCTTCTAGTCGTCCTACCCCTGCTTTGTGGGACTAAGGGGTCACATGGGCACTATGCCCCTTCACTTATACAATCATTCTTTCAATTAATTCATGCAAGGGAGACTCGGCTCAACCAAAATTCCTCTTACAAAAAATTTAGGCTTCTATTAGATGTGTATTCCTTTAGTTGATCAATAGTATACAAGAAGTTCTTTTTAGGGTTGATATCTACTTTTCTCACTAGTACTCTATATTCTAATCAACCAAATTATTACATGGAGGTAGTATGGTACATTTTTTTTATAGAATTTCTATTGGAATCACCAAATTTGAAACATGGTTGATTTTAGGAATTCACCTTAAATTTTAGAGTACAATTTATCAAACTTTTGGATACAAACTTCCCTTAACTATTATGGGAAATGCAGATTGGATTCTTCACGAAAAAGATTGAAAATCGGACATGGCTTCCATAAACAAGAATTTGAAGATTGTCATCTTCAATGCCATCTACATCACCTTTGATAACTGTATTTGCAAGTGTAATAAAAAGTTTTTCAACACCTTGCATAATATTCCACTATCCTTTTGCACCAGGAACTACAATATGAACAAGAATTTGAAGATTGCCATCTTCAATGCAGCAGGAACTACAATATGAACAAGAATTTGAAGATTATCATCTTCAATGCGATCTACATCATCTTTGATAACTGTATTTGCAAGTGTAATAGGAAGTTTTTCAACACCCTGCATAATATTCCACTGTCCTTTTGCAAACAATACATGATGCATCATATATGCCCATAATGGGTAATTAATACCATCCAATCTATCCTCAACATCCAACATATGGAATACATATTTGCTTTAAGCCATGGCCACTGACTAAAATACTGTAATGTAGAAAAATGAATGCATCTCAAAAATTTGAATAGAACTACCCTATCAAGCTCTGCTAGATCTATAACAAACTTTGAGGTGCTTGTATTGGCGAACCAAAACAAAAAGGACAAAATTTCCTACATAGGTGCTGAGATAGTGGCACGTTCGAAGGCCAAAACGAGCTCAGACCATGATTTTGACACCACATAGTGAAACTGTTTTGAACTCCTAATTGCCTTGAGTATGCTCACTAGCTTTCTTGTGATTATGAGATTGTGATCAGAGAGGTGACGACGATGCCCTAGATGAAGTGGCAACATGTTTTGATACCGATTGTTGGAGTTTGAGGTCTACGGAAGCATATATATAGCACAAGGACGAAGAAGAAGCTTGGAGCACAACACAATACTAAATGTATTACCGTTCACCTAACAGTTTTCTAACTACGTTAGGTAAACGTTTAGAAAATGTTTTCTAAACGTTTACGTTTAAGCGAAAACTTTAGCGCTTTCCCTACCCTAAAAGGTAAACCCGGTCAACTTTAGCGCTTTTCGTTTACCTAAAGGTATTAGCATAACACCTTGAAGGTTTTCTTTAGCGTAAAACCTTAATAAAGTGTCCGTTTCCCGTTAAGGTGCTAAAGAAAACCTATTGGGAAACAAACACTTTAGCACAAGACCATGTTGGTCTTCCCTCCTTTTAGGGAAACGGCTAAAGAAAACCTAAAGGCTTCCCTTCGGCCCTACATGGTCTTGCGCGTAGCGTGCTAAAGCCGATAGGCTACAACGTTTTCTTTAGCGCAAGACAAGACAAGACAAGACCAACATGGCTTCGCCCCTTCGGGCCAACATGGTCAAGCTTCTTGACTGAATGGTTAAGCTTCTTGACTTAACCATTAAGGTTATAGGTGTATATACAAATCGAGGGAAAAAACCTCCTAAAGAAGGAAAAAAATTCCCAAGGGGTCCTAGTGCGTTCACCCACATCACTATTGAAATATATCAACATTTTTAATGAGTTTTTTTATTCAATAAGAGGGCATTCTAGTGTGCAAATCACATTTTATGCATAAAATTAGAATTTGTTTTTGCTAAGGATTCACCAGAGGCATCACAATGGTTTCACATTCATAGCCATCATGGTGAGAGGAATCGTGATTCCTCTAGGGCATCATCAATTCCTTGAGCATTATGTACTAAGGCATCATCAAGTGGTCCATTGTCATCATCCCCCAAGGAATTGCGATTGCTCCTCCTCTAAGGAGTCATGCATCACGGAATCATGATTTCTCACTAGACATCCTAAATGCTAAGACATCACCGATTGGGGCATCACAATTTCCCATCTATCATACATTGGACATCACGGTTTCTCATGAGGTGTCACATTTCCTTGGGCATCATAGAAAGAGACATCACAAGTTTTTCCTAAATGCATAATGAGGCATCGTTGGAATTTTATAGAAAAAATTTGGGGAATTTTTCAATTGTAAGCATCTCTAGCTAAGCCTTCTTGCGTTTTCCATAGGTTAATAGCATCATGTCCCTTGGAATTTGAGTTTTGACTTTGCCCTCATGGATTTGCAAAGATTTCTTTGTGCATGGCATAAGAGCATAGAGAAAAGCCTAACAAGAGAACCACTCCCTTGAGGTCTAGGTATTCTCGTTTTTCAAGCATTTGGTGCCATGATTGCTCTCATTGAACCTCATTTCAATTAAAATATAGTTAGCAAAGACAACAAACAAAAAGAAATTCCAACACACATAAAAAAATCAGAATTACATGTAAGCGCAAAAGAAAAGGGCAAGAGAAAGTGTATATCTATATGCATTTGATATTTAAAAGATTTATAAAAAAGTTTGAGGAGCCAAAATTCATCAAACAAGATTGTAACTCATATGACTATGTATTCTAGTTACCCTAGATATTTAAACCCTTCAAATCATTCACATTTGGAGTTAGATAAAATGGAGAGACCAAGGATATGCAAAGACCTAGTCTAAGTGAAGAGGTGATGACTACCATAGAGGGAGAGTGTTGTTCTTGTGTCCAATTCATCTCAACCAATGTGAATGGAGCTTACATTTACCTAGATAGACTCAATTGCTTGGTTGTCAAACTAAGAGGAGCATAGGGAAGCTCAATGATTTCTAGACTAATAATGAAGTTCGAAGGAGGCAATCACATGGACAGGATGGGAAACTTATATGTAGTGTATCAAAACCCTAGGAGAATGAATGACCAAGGAGAAATAATGAACAGATTTTCAAGTGATACTAACAAGGAGATTATATCCATACTTAGAGGCAAATTAATGGTAACAAGAATCCTAAGAGATGACTTGATAAATTACAATGATGATTTGATGGATTTGTACTTGATCAAAGGAATTGACCAAATACTATGGGCATTTTCCCCATTCAACAGAAATGATCTACTTTGATAACCATCTATGAGCTGAAGAATTCCAAGGATCTAGGTAGAGGCAAGTATGAAGTAGCTAGATAAATGCAATAAAGGTTGTAGAGTGTCAGAGCAGGCAAGGAAGGCAAGGTACATGTACCTTGCTCAACCTTTATTCTCTCTCAAGTAGGTTAATATGGTTTCCGTTACAAAGATCAAGGCTCACAAAATTTTGGGTACTCATCTTGGATGAACACATCGCTTAGACCATTACACCTCAGATGTGGCAAGTCCCTCCAGTTGTCTCTAGTGTTTAACCTGATTCTACTTTCATTCAATCTATATTTGTAAGAATCCCATTTCCCATGAGATTGATGATGAGATGTGAACCACAAAAGAGACAAAAAATAGTCCCAATTTAAAGAGCTCTAAATCTGAAATGATTGCATCCATGTCAAGTACCTAAATGCATGAAGAATCACTATGATGGGTTAGGTTATCCATACAATCATGTTGTTGAATCCAAGAAAGTGCTACAAAAAGAAAAAAGGATAGATTGATTACACAATATGAGGCCTTTGGGTTGAACTTGATAAATCCACTTGAAGGTGTGCTATCTATAGTTATGGAGTGTGAATAGGGAGTGAAGTTGATAAATCCACTTGAAGGTGTGCTATCTATAGTTATGGAGTGTGGATAGGGAGTGGAGGCGGTAGAGAAGAGGTCACATTTTCTATAGCCTTTGCACTTTTCGTGTAAATCCACTCAAAGTGAACAAAACGAAAAGAAATCACATGTGATCTATCAACTCTAATGACTCGTAAGTAGCCAAAAGAGACTAGAAAGTTCATCGATGATGTGCATGATTTTTTAACCATCAGACAAATAGTTTCATGACAACCATCCTAGCTTGAGTTTGCCAGAGCATCTACATATGGCAAAAAACGATCCACCCTTGCTATCAAACAAGAACCATTGTACCATCACTAAATGTGATTCTTAATCTTTTTGAACGCTTATCACAAAAGCTATGCATGGATTTTACCATCTAGAAGATTGCAAATACGGTATCAATTCTCACACTTCATGTATAGACCAAACATCCACCACTTCATGTCTCTAGAGCACACACTAAGAGTTTCTCCATCACCCTCCATAAAATCAAACTCTAAAGAATGATGCAAGAGCCTCATGTCTATCACACACACACACACACACACACACACGAGACATAGCATAGATGTCTCATGGCCCAATAATTTTTCCTTCACCTTACAACAATAAGGGTTGAATGGAACATTTCATAATAGTGTTTTCTTGAATAAAGGAACCTGTTTAGTTAAAGGATGATAAAACAATATTTTTTTGTCACAAATTGCATGAAAGAACATTCCTTTGACATCTTTATCAATTGCACCACACTATATGTTTATCAATTACACTACACTATATTGAGGGTATGCAACGAATTTGTGATGATCATGAGGGTGGGTGTTGGTATGAAATTGCACATATCTCTCTAACGTCATTGAGATGATGTTCGTCCATATAATTATCCAAATACCCATTCACTCATCCTTGTCCAAATGTTCTGATGTGGAAGTTGCCATAACCATCCGTATGGTGGTTGTGCCATCAACGATATGGAAATTGAAAACTAGTTTTAAAGAAATATCAAGGAGATGTGTTCCTATGTAAGTATCTTTAACATGTATGTACAAAAATATGGTAGAGTAGCGGAATAATAACTTGTTACTACTCAACTTTTTCTCAACTTTACCATAAGAACATAAGTTCACACTTTTCAATATATATAATATAAATACATCATTATAAAGTTGTAATTCATCACTAACATAACTACAAATGTATCCAAAATCAACAAAATTATAACTATAACCATAGACATCACTTGCAAGAGCTTAGCAACAGCCGTATTCATTATCATAACCTACAAAAAAAAGGTATAACCATAACCATCAGTTGCAAGAGCATAATTATAAAATACAAAAGTATGACCATAAAGAATTTCCTACCTATAAAAAGGTATCCATAACCATAACCATATCCTACAACATCTTTACTTTAACAATATCACTTGCAAAGCTTAGTCATTACCATAACCATAATGTGCAAAGGGATAATCATAACTGATAAAAACACAATGCAAACATAACTTATAAACAACAATTAGGAAGATGTGCTCTCCACCGGTGATCCAAACCTTCTATATATAGCTATAGGATGGGGAATAAATGTTAAGTAAAGAATAGAGTCTACATGGGCAAGTGCGAACATGCATAGTGTTTACTGCTCTAACTCCATAGAAAACGAAGGTTCGGGGACTTGGGATTACCGAGACATAACTCATTGCATTTCTACTCAAACTTACAGTATAAATAGAAGATGATAGACTGCTAAATCATCATTATTGCATTAGCTTCTGTTCTCCAAACAATAGTACAAGATGGCAAGTCTTGCTAAATGACCTTCCTGCATAAAAGTTATATGATATCAATGGTTAAGTTCCTAGGAATACTAAGAATTTCGGAATTTACAAGTTGTATAATTACGTAGCCGACAATCTAAGACTAGCATGCATGGTGGATTGGACCCACCCATTACAAATCACCATCTTGATCGGATGGAGGGTGCATAATTCGATCAAAATCATACAAAAATTCATCAAAAAGAGCTTTAATCGATGTAACCATACTCTCAGCTTCATTCTCGAAATCTTCTGTAGAACATTCCAGAGTGCCCCAATTCACCTAAATGCTACTTCCACCACTTCAACATCTGCATAGTCTGAAGTAATTGACCCCAAATAATTTTGGCTGGCATTTGTAGCTTCCTCCAACTTAGAAGTAGTTTTGGAAATTTGTTCCTATTTCTAGACCAAAGTTATGTTCTTTCACTCAGCCAACTTTTGCAATTCAGTTTGCACATTTTGAAGCTCTAGAATCTGCACTTCTTTGTCTCCTAAGATCTTAGTTTTATCCACGATAGCCTGCTTGGCATCTCGTAACTAAATTTCTAACTCTTTTATGCTATTCGGTTTTGTAATCGCACCTTATAGATTATCAATTAATGATATTATTTGAGTTTTCAAATTATTTTTTTATGTCAAAAGTTCAGTTGCTTGATTCTGTAGTAAATCCTTATCATTTATGACATTGTGCATCTCTTCTTGCACTACTTGTAATTGCTTGCATAAAACCTATTGTGCTTCTTCTATTTCCTCTAATTGAGCTTCCAAATTCAGAATAGTGCTCTTCATAGACTATACCTATTTATCCGAGATGCTAGCTCTTCCTACCAAGCTATCCTATAATTCATTATTTTGATGGGTCAAGCAAATAATCTCAAACTTCAGCTTTTGTACTTTGGCATCATGTCTACACGAAGTGGTTTCATCAATCTCCATTTGTAAAGAATAAATGACCGATAAAGGATCTGCATCAAGAGTCGTTTCTAAACCAATTCTGTAATCTTTCATGAATCAAAGGTATATAAATGAAGAGCAACCAATTTGGGGTAGCTTCACTCTACCGATGCTAGTGGCCCAATTATCCTTAACCTGCTCACCAAACATTGGGAATCTCAAAGAACTTTTGGATGAATATTCTCAAGCTTTAACACTTCTAGAGACTTGATCCGTATGCATATGTGAATGGGTGTGGTCCATAGTGTGCTATGAAGTAGAAGGGTGGTGATCCAAAAATTGTGATTCTCGGAGGCCTTCTTGTCTCCGCATTTCCTCTTGCCGGGCTGCCTCTTCCTTCTATCATCGAGGGATCTCCTCCTTAGCTGCCAAATGATGGTGCTTAGCCACTATTTTTGATTTAGCTTCCTCCTATAGTCATCGATCCTCTTCCTCCTAAAATGTCAAGGAGGTCGCCTTCTCTCTAAGCTTCTAGAGTCTTTCCTCTTCAGCTTGTCAAAGTGCCACTCGGACTATTTGCACCTTTAGCCACTTCCAGGCAAGGTCTGCTTCTATTTCTACCATCCATGCCTTTGTCTTCCCGAGGTCCTTTAGCTCCTGTAGAAGCAATGCCTCCGCCACCTCTTCTAGCTGCCACACTGTCGACAAGGGAATTATCTAGATTTTTGACTTCATGTTACATTTATCAATTGTATTTTGGAAAAAATGGAGTGTTCCTCCTTTCCAAAAGATGGCTCAATTAGAGCTACTCATAAATTGCAACTTGTTCGTAGTGATGTTTGTGATCTTATCTAGACACCTTCATTTGGAAACTTCCTGTACTTCATGATTTTCATTGGTGAATTTTCTAGGCATGCATGGGTTTATCCATTGAAAGAAAATTCCAAAGTGCTTATGTGCTTTAAAGAATTCCTGGTTATGGTTGAAAATATGTCAACATGCAAAATGGGCACCCTCTATTCTGATTGGGGGGATACATGTCTTCTAAGTTTAATGCTTTTTTTGTTAAGTGTGGGATAAAAACATCATCATATAGTGTTGTATACACCTCAAAAAAATGGAGTTGTTGAAATAAATAATATTTCTTTCATGCCAAAATGGAAAGGTCTATGGTCAAAAGTCAAGCTTTACCACATAGCTTCTAGCTTGAGGTTGTTATGTGTGTAGCATGTGTACATAATAGGCATCCCACCAAAGCACTGTAATCTATCATTCCATTTGAGGCTTCGCATGGTCACAAGCCATACGTTCCTCATCATAGTCCCTTATGATTCCACCTCTGATACATTCCATTTTGGTTTGCTAGATGTGGATGGTATGACTACTTCTTCCTACTTGTCATATACACCATCATGATAATTTGTTTTGATTATTTCTCTCTCTTGTAAGGAGTTTAGGTATTCCTGAGGTGGTTCCTTCTTAGTGTCAACAAACCCATCTCTTAGAAGATGAGGGATCTCATGAGAACTAGGATCTAATTCCTCATTCACAATAAAAATGTTAGCATCAATGAATTATATGTATTTTGCACCCATCTTTTGTTTCTTGTTTAGTTTCCTTATGAGATGCACTATCAAGGAGGTGCCCCACTTCATCTATAACTTCTTTAAACTACTTCAGACACTTTGCAAATGCCTCATCACCTTTGTGAATCAGAGGAGAAGATACAAGGGACCCATTTCCCATCATAAGGTGGTATGTCAATGAGTAATACAAAATATGGATGTGCATATATTCAAGCACCACTTCCAAGGCATCTGAATTTATATGCATAGTTCCACTAAGATCAAGAAGCTTGAAGAGAAGATCATATAGTTCTTGTTGTCCTTTATAGTTAGTATAGTCCAAGAAATCCATAAACCTCTAGCATGGGGTATGTGGAGTTTGAAAAGTGGAAGCTGCCATAGCTCTTAGACGTACATAGTAGCAATTGCTGCATTGCTTGGTTCTTAGTTGAAAAAGTGAAAAATTAGGGGACAAAGCTTCTATTTATGAATGTTCTAAGATTTTTGAAGTTATGGGACCCACTTCCTTCAAATACATGTGTTTTTTTAATTAAAAAATAGGTGAATTTTTAAGTGGCTACAAGCAAAAGTGACATTTATAACGCAAAAAATGAAGGTTGACATCACAACAAAGAAACTAGACAATGAAAACAATCTCACCAACAAAAAATTTAAAACTTATCTATACAAGTAAAATGTGAACAAAAACCTTATAAAACATACACAAAATTACATTTGTACACAATGTTTGCATTATCTTTACATCATAAATGATTACAAGTTGACAAAAAAGCTACCATAATGAAAATTTAGTCCCATCCACACTCCAATCTGCAAGGATCTTGAATTTATCTTCTAATCTCTTTCGAATCTATGGAAATTTCAATATAGAGTAAACATTATAAAATACATAAACAATAATGATAGAACAAGATATATAAATACAACTAAACTCTATCTTGTGCCATGTTATTCAAAAATTGAGACCATGAAGATCATCATATCCTATGATAAGTAAGTGCTCTCTCAAGTTAGTTAGGTTTCAATATCAAATAGCTAAAACTATCTCCATTTCATTGTTGAGTAACTTTACATTAATTTTAAATGAAACTAAAGATCCTTCACAGCTTTGTAACGGTATCCACTCTCCAAGTTTACACATGTAGTGATCATAGTCAAATCTAATGTGCAAAGAAGTACAATGTTTTAAATAGCAAAACCCTATACTTGTGTCTCCTATAAAAGACGTTGTACCTTGTCTAGTGCCTCGTTATCAAACCTTTCATGTTTCTTCTCAAATACATAAAAGGAAAACTAGTTGCAACCATGCAAGCTTTGCTTTACAAATCGAATATTTTTTTTTCTAAAAGGAAGTTCGATCTTAGAGATCTACCCTTTGAGATAGCATGCATGAATTGAAAGTACAACGAAGATGGGGCTTAACACCCTTGAGACCCATCGAATCTCATAAAGCAGACATTGAATGTCTAGTGACTACTAAGATACAGAGCTCGAAGATTCTCTGAAGTAGTAACAGCTAAAAAGAGAAGACCTTAAGGCCAAAGGAGGTAACTGGTTTGAATTGCAGTAAGGCTCAACAATCCCCCATAGGAGCTGATTTATAAGAGGTGTGCTTCTGAAGCCTCAAAGATTAGACCCCCACCTCGAGCCTAAGGGCCACTTCAGATTGCATCGTGGCACAGGACTATCGTGCACATAAAAAAATAATTTAAATCCATGTGGCAAGAATCGCTCCATATCATTCACAGTGGAATGCTGATTTTAACTGCTGACTAAGCGGCACTTTTTTCTCTATTCAGTTATGACCCTCCCTCTCCGCCCCAAGTTGCGTTCTGTGCTTGTGTGGCATTTTTATGAATACAAAATTGAAGAGCATAGTGACAATAAACTTTTGCTCCTTATCTTTAGATACTTTTTATGGTGCCAACTCACATATTTGCTGCAAACTTTTTGTTTGTGTTCCACTTGGTGTGTGAATACAGTGGTGGAGGAACTTTGCAGATATTCATTGTTCCAAGAGGAAGTACGCAGGCACTCTTTGCTTCTCCAAATGGCAACGGTTCATTTGATAAAAAAACAGAAAGAATTCCAGGTCCACCATTTTGTGAGATGGGCTTCCCCCCTCGAAACAACTTTGTACCGCTCTCACACAGCTTTCTGATTGGCTATCTCCATTATTCAGCCAATACTGTTGCACATATATCTTTTTTTGACGTGCTTCTGCCACTCTAAGTGAATTAGAGACGGCGGCACTCATTCCTGATGGCAAAAAATGTGCCGCCTTATATTTTAGTTTCATGTTCTGCAGCCCAAGTGTGAAGCGCCCCTACCCCTAATAGGCGAAAGCACAACCAGTCATTGTTGGTCTTATCCTACAAATATACTTGACTGAATCTTGTGCACGTGGTAACGGAGTTCGGCTGAGCCGTGTCGAGTTGATCGACTACAGGCTATGGCCTGTTGTTTTGCATTGAAGCTTTGATTTTTAATGGCGAACATACAAGATGCCAATCCAAATGCATGGATTTTGTCTCATTTATGGGAGGTGGCGCAAGCTCCAGGCGTGGGACATGACAACTCCTGGTTCTCCTCTGCCGTCATGCTGCTCGCGCTGCACGCATGTTCTCCACCACATAGCAGGATTCCATTGCATGTCTACACGCCTCATCGGAGGCCCCTCCATCGATTTTGTCTGCTGAGCCTCTGCTTCCTATCTTATTACAACCCCTTAAACGCTACAGCACAGTTCAAGCTTAATGTCTTGTGCACAACTTTCATCCGCGGATCATCAGCAGGCTTGCACTTCTCCCGGAATCCCTTCAACGTTTCAGCACAGCTGATTCCTAGATCGCGAGCGCTTCAACGCCACATCACAGCTGAAACCAAGATTGCACTTCTCTCTCGGAGCTGAAAACAAGATTTCACTTCGCCTTCATCTTCAGCTCGCCGGTCGCCCGTTCTTGCTCCTCTTAACTTTCGTCCGCTACGTATTTCTGCGCACTGGCGGTAACTCATCTATCTTTTTCCCTTCAATGCGTCTTGGATTTCCGCTTCATTGAAGCAGAAAACATTTCGTAACCTTCTTAATATTTATTTGTTTCCATAACCTATGCCGCCAAACTCAAGATTTCGGACATTTTCTAAAACAAGGGATAGTCCTCGAACTGCGCGTCCCTAATTCCGCTTTTTTCAGGACGACGTACACGCAGTGCCACGGAGTCCTCGAATCTGACAATTGAACGAATATTACCTCGTAGACTTGGATTTACAAGCCTGCTCAACGAGTTCTGAACACAGATAACTTTGCTTTCTCGGTGTTCCATGAATCTCCATACGTCTAGAAACCGATCCTTCACTACTCATGGAAAGATGATCATTACGAAACGGACCTGTATGTAAATTCTTCCTAGCTGCATCTCCGCTTCTGCCTGTTCATCTCGACGAGAGCAATCTTCTTCCTCTTCCGCATACGGGTATCAGTAATGGGCTGCGCTTCTTCGAAGGTTCTTGGAAATGATGTAATCAAGGAAAACAACTTCACAGGGTCATCGAAGACCATAGCCTTGCCTGCGCATCCTCCGGAACACGTAGAAGACTTTCACGTCGTAGCTCTTACATCAAGCACATACGGGATTCTGAAGATAGATCCCCCGAAGCCTTCTGGAGAGGATGGCAAAGATGGAACAGGAGCTCAGGCCATGCAGGAAGTCCTCCACAAGCTGGACAATTTGGAAACTAAAGAAGAGGATGCACCTCGATCATGGCTTGAGGTAAGCAGCTTGCTTGAGAACTTGAAGCCTGAGTTGGAGAAGCCTGTGAACATGAAGACAGGCAAGAAGAATAGTAAGACTCAACCCCTTGACTCTATTGACGTCAATGACATAATGATGGATTTGGATGAAGAGACCGGCCAGGTGCGGCCCAGAGCTAGAATGCTAGCTAACTGGAGGAAATCGGGAAAGACCTTGCCGATACATACGTTAGAAGAACTTGATAGGAAATTTGGCGGTAAGGAAAACGATTCTAAGTCAGCTATTACTTCACCAGCGGTGTCTATTGCCGATGCAAGAGCTTCTTTGAAGCCCGTTGGAACAGCCCAAACAAGAAAAAATGATCTTAACAAGACTGGGAACCATTCCATCGCCCAAAAGTTTGGGCAAGATGCGAGTTCGGAAGATACAGTGACGCACAAAGTTGCATCAAGCAAGGACAGTGAATTGATTGACAATGATGATTTTTTTAGAAAGTATGGAAGCGAAGTACTGTCTGAAGATGATTGGCAGGTCGTAGAGGCATTGTGCAAAGATGTAGAGGTGGATACAATGACTACATCAGAGCATGGAAAGGGAAGTGTCGCTGAACACATACAAGTAGGAAGTGTGGCGATTGTGGAAACACCCACAACAAGCAGTAGCTGTAAATCTTATGTGTCTTCTCCTGGCAGTGATGAAAAAAATGAGGGCTTCTTACTCCCTCGACAAGAGAACGTCGTCAATACAGCCATTTCACCCTCTGAGCCTGTGCCAGGAAAGGTCAGTAGTACATCAAAGGCCATGTTAGATACATACGAGGAGTTTTGCCCACCTGGAGGAAAGCACGCAGTCGTCTTGTACACAACAAGTATGAGAGGTATCAGGAAAACTTATGAGGATTGTGTGAAGTCCAGGGACATCCTCCAGAGCCATGGAGTATTGATAGATGAGAGGGATGTATCGATGCATTTGGAATACAGGAATGAGCTGAGAGAGCTATTGCAGAGGGTAGTCAGTGTACCCAGACTCTTCATAAAGGGAAGGTACATAGGAGGAGCAGAAGTGATATCCAAGCTTTCTGAGGAGGGAAAATTGGCTGTTCTTCTGGAAGGGATGACAAGGATCCATTGTGGGTCTGAGTTATCTGCATGTGAGGGCTGTGCCGATGCGAAGTTTGTGCCTTGTCTCAATTGCAGTGGCAGCTGCAAGGTCCTGAATGACAGAAAGCAACCCATGAGGTGCCCAGATTGTAATGAAAATGGACTAATTCACTGTCCCATCTGCTCCTAATGTTGAGATCTCTAGTATTATTTCTATTACTAGCTATATTGACGCATCTATGTTAGCCATTTTGAACCAGGTTGATTTGTAGCCTGTAAGCTGATAAGTATATTGTTCTTCATAAATTCAGGGAAACGCTATTTAAGAAGTCTCTTCAAATATTTACCACATGTTTTCAATGCTATGACACCTTAAGCCTGTGTTTTGTGATAGGCCACGTACCGGGTGTTAGCCAGTAAAATGAGGGTATACTTGCACTTAGATTTTTGCAGCAAAACTTAATCTCAACTTCTCAGGAAGTCGAGGGCAGTGCAACAAAGCGATGCAAGGTGTGTTAATGTAGTGGAAAGAAGTAATTCTAACAGATGTAAATTGCTGCCATGGGACTTCTGATTGAGGATCTTTAATCTTTTCATGAACACAAATTCGTTTAGTTTCCATGAAGGAGTGAAATAAAGTTTGCGTGTGCATGTCATTTTGAAGTTTTTAATGACTACCTTAAAAACATCCTATGCTGCCCATTAGATAATCATGGAAAGATCACAGAAGGTATAAACTTTATCTTCTGTTGCAAACTTTCTACTCGAAGGGAGAAGCAACAGCATTTTAGCCTTCTCATCGAATTTGTAGTTATAGGTACTTAAATGAAGAAGGCGTTTCTCTTAGTGCCTTGCATCAATGTATGTGGATCTGTAGTTTCACGCAGTGGGAGAGGCAGAGGTCTGCTCTGCAGAGCTTCGAAAAAGGATAAGTGGAGAGGTTCTATGAAAAACTTGGCAGCTAAAGGACTCTTTATTCATTGGAGCAGGAAACAACTCTCCTCTATTCAGAAGTATGTTATCCATCCTTGCAAATGAGAATCAAGATTTGGAAGTAAAACCCTCCATTTCCACCCAAGAATTTGTAAATAGAGCAGATTAATGATGTACTCCAACTTCAGATAAGAGTACATTCGGATTCCATGTTTATCTCTGTTATCTTTGTCAGTCATCCTTTGCAAGGAGATTCAGGATTTGTAAGATTGCCCTCTATTTAAGCAATCCCTAGACAAAAAATCCATTCGGGCATCCAACTTGGGAACGAGAATACCATTCATGTATCTCTTTATTCGATTCATTATCAAGTTAAAGTTTTGCCAAAGAACTTGTTTTTGTGCATACATTAAACTAAGCAGATAACTTAGTTTGTGTAAGAGCCCCCCCCCCCCTTGTATTTCTATCCAGGCCCTTTTGGTGCTTGGGCAGTTTGCCGTTCGGTGCCAAATTGTGCGCAACTATAGGGGGACATGGTGAGCTTTCGAGACCAAGAATTCTAGCGACCCTCAAGCAAACTCAAGCGACCTTTGCGACCACCGTGTGGTAGGACTTGCGCTAGTCCCCTCCACCACACCTCCCGATGGCACGACGGCGCTTTCGAGTAATATTTTATATTTCTTTCATGGATCAGGTAATGTAGATATTGTAGCCGTATGTTTTCTGCCAAAGGTTTGTGGCTCAATTGTGTGGTCTGCATTCATGCTCTCATAGGCAATCGGATCTTTTTCTGTCAAGATTGTCTTCCACCGTCCTAGCTTTGGATTATGCTGTGCCACACAAGCATTTCTGTCCTTTCCTTTAAAAGGTCCATTTGTGTTCTTTCCTTCAAAAGGTTTATTGGAATTAATATAAAGGAAAATAAGTGGATGCAATTTTCAACGAAAGAATGATGCACATAGGCCACAAATCATGCGCTTGTACCACGGTCTATTCTAAGTTTTTTCAAGTTTCATACTCAAGATAGAAGATGACGCTCCACACAATCTCACACTCATTGGAGATATAATGTTATAAGATAGGTGTCAGAATGCTGAGTTCTTGAAGAATGTCTAGCATATAATCAATGTCATCAAGAATCTAGTATCTATGGGGCATATGGAGGATAGAGGATATGAAGTCTAGTTCAACCAAAATGGATCCTTTGTGAAGACCCCTAGAGAGGGCTACCAGCTTGTTTCGGACTAAAGAACAAAGGCTATCTACACTTGAAACTTACAATTCGGAAGAAGCAAATTGCAAAAGTTAACCTATAGAATGAGAGAATGGGACAAATCAATGTCCAAAAGATGATGGAGAAGAAGATGCTTCTTAGGGTTTACCAAAGAAGCACACAATTTATCCTCGAGAGGAATACTTCAAAAGTCACAATCCATTAGAAATTTCCATATAAAATGTGTAGCACTACAACATATCGAGGGAATACCGACGGTCAGTATACCGACGGTCAGCTATCGGCGTCGGTATGACCCTCGGACAATTTAGGAAAGCCGCTTTGCCTCGGAAAGACTGCATCGGTAATTTGCTGTAAGTACTAACGCTTATACCGACGCCCTCTTTTTAACTGGGTCCGAAACCAAAATTCGTCATTCTGAGCGTTTTGAATCTACATCTTCTCCTGTCGGGTTTGCGCGCACCAACAGCAGATCTCTGTTTGTCACCCTTTCACTCTCTCTCTCTCTCCCTCCCTCTCTCTCTCTCTCCCTCCCTCTCTCTCACTCTCTCTCCTTCTCTCTCCCTCCCTCTCTCTCTCTCTAAACGGACCTCTATCTTTATAGATCTGAAGTTTTGGTAAGTAGATCGCACATATTGTAGCACTCTTTTTTCTTTCTTTATGTTTTTGCTTTACTAATATGTTCTCTGTTTGGTTTTGCAAGAGATTTTGGGATCAAATCTTTGGAAATTCGACGAAGGAGAACTTCAAGTGGATTTTGACGACCTTGATTCAAACAATTCTCTCTTTCTCTCTCTCTCTCTTTTCCTCTCCTTCCCTCTCTCTCTCTAAGGACACCTCTATTTTTATAGATATGATGCTTTGTTAAGTAGATCACACATATTGTAGCACTCTTTTTCTTTCTTTATGTTTTTCGTTTTCTAATATCTTGTTTTTTTAATTTTGCAAGAGATTTTTGGGATCAAATTTTTAGAAATTCGACGAAGGAGAACTTCAAGTGGATTTTGACAACCTTGATTTAAACAATTATATCGATGTAAGTGAGAGATATATCACTCTTTTTTTTTCTTTATGTTTTTGCTTTTCTAATATATTCTCTTTTTAGTTTTGTTTTCGATTGAGAGAGAGAGAGAGAGAGAGAGAGAGAGAGAGAGAGAGAGAGAGAGAGAGAGAGAGAGAGAGAGAGAGAGAGAGAGAGAGAGAGAGAGAGAGAGAGAGAGAGAGAGAGAGAGAGAGAGGGGGGGTGGGGAGAGATACATATACATACACACTCACATATGTATAAACACACACATGCATATGAATACAAACATGCATATGCATATACACATGCATATGCATACACATACACATGCATATGCATACACACATGCACATGCATACACATGCACATGCATACACACATGCACATGCATACACACATGCACATGCATACACACATGCATATGCATACACACATGCATATGCATACACATACACACATACACAATGCATATGCATACACACATGCATATGCATACACATACACACATACACAATGCATATGCATACACACATGCATATGCATACACACATACACAATGCATATGCATACACACGTACATAATACATATGCATACACATTCATGCATATGCATACACATACATGCATGCATATATATATGTATACACATACATGCATATGCATACATACATGAATATGCATACATGAATGCATATGCATACAAGCATGCATATGCATTCAAGCATGCATATGCATACAAGCATGCATATGCATACAAGCATGCATATGCATACATGGATGCATATGCATACAAGCATGCATATGCATACAAGCATGCATATGCATACAAGCATGCATATGCATACATGAATGCATATGCATACATGAATGCATATACATACATGAATGCATATGCATACAAGAATGCATATGCATACATGAATGCATGTATACATATGCATACAAGCATGCATATGCATACAAGCATATGCATACATGAATGCATGTATACATATGCATACACACATACACATATACATACACATACACACATACACAATGCATATGCACACACATACACAATGCATATGCATACACACGTACATAATACATATGCATACACATTCATGCATATGCATACACATACATGCATGCATATATATATGTATACACATACATGCATGCATATATATGTATACACATACATGCATATGCATACATACCTGAATATGCATACATGAATGCATATGCATATATGAATGCATATGCATACATGCATGCATATGCATACAAACATGCATATGCATACAAACATGCATATGCATACAAGCATGCATATGCATACAAGCATGCATATGCATACATTCATGCATATGCATACATGCATGCATATGCATACAAGCATGCATATGCATACAAGCATGCATATGCATACATGAATGCATATGCATACAAGCATTCATATGCATGCATGAATGCATATGCATGCATGAATGCATATGCATGCATGAATGCATATGCATGCATGAATGCATATGCATACATGCATGCATATGCATACATGAATATGCATATGCATATGCATTCTTGTATGTATATGCTTGTATGCATATGCATTCTTGTATGCATATGCATTCAGGCCTGCATATGCATGCATATGCATACATGCATGCTTTTGCATACATGAATGCATATGCACATATGCATATGCATGCATGAATGCATATGCATACAAGCATGCATATGCATGCATGAATGCATATGCATACAAGCATGCATATGCATACAATCATGCATATGCATACAAACATGCATATGCATACAAGCATGCATATGCATACAAGCATGCATATGCATACATGAATGCATATGCATACAAGCATGCATATGCATACAAGCATATGCATACATGAATGCATGTATACATATGCATACAAGCATGCATATATACATACGCATACAAGCATGCATATGCATACAAGCATGCATATGCAAGCATGCATATGCATACAAGCATGCATATGCATACAAGCATGCATATGCATACAAGCATGGGTAGGCATACAAGCATGCGTATGCATACAAGCATGCATATGCATACAAGCATGCATATGCATACGAGCATATGCATACATGAATGCATGTATACATATGCATACAAGCATGCATATGCATACAAGCATGC
Organism: Ceratopteris richardii; assembly: GCA_020310875.1. NCBI lineage: Eukaryota > Viridiplantae > Streptophyta > Polypodiopsida > Polypodiales > Pteridaceae > Ceratopteris > Ceratopteris richardii. The sequence goes on along the minus strand of CM035408.1, from coordinate 138,615,704 downwards.
ATATGCATACAAGCATGCATATGCATACAAGCATATGCATACATGAATGCATGTATACATATGCATACAAGGATGCATATGCATACATGCATGCATATGCATACAAGCATGCATATGCATACAAGCATGCATATGCATACATGAATGCATATGCATATGTATACAATGATGTACCATAATTTTGTATTCGATTCCTATATGAAAGTACTTTGTCACATTTTGTATTCGATTCATATATAGAAGTGGTTTGCCACACTTTTGTACATTTTTCATTTATGGAATATACAACTTTCTGTACATGATTCATTGATCATTTTTGCTCATAGAAGTTTATGTTTTGGTTGCCATTAGAGTACATAACACATGTACTCAGTTGGGCAGAGTGTATTGTCTTTTGCTAGATAACATCATGATGTAGCAAAAGACAACACATTCTGCCCAAAAAAATTTGTGCAGAAAAGGTCGTCAGTATACGCGTCGGTAGCTCCAGTATGGACGTTAGTATAGACGTCGGTATGCCCAGTGCGGGCGTCGGTAATACCGAGGTATATACCGTCACTTATACCGGTGCCTATACCGGCGCTTTCTTTTCGACGCGTATACCGACTTTAGCACCGACGTCGCGAAGAAATCACGCCCGTTCATTTGCCTCGGTAGCATCTTCGATATACCCTCGATATGTTGTAGTGTAGGGAAGAAAATATAAGTATTCTTTGGAATCTTGTAGATAATTTATTCCTTTGTTGATAATTGTACTAGAGTTTTATCTTTATATCATATGAATCATAAATCAAACGTCTTTTATTCCTTCAAAAGTCTCAAATCTATGATAGAAAAGGAAACTCTGAGAGATTACCCCTAGAACGACGCTTCAAATGAAGTAGCATGAGCAAACCCTCATTCTAAGCATTGATGTGGTCCATTGTCTACATGTTTCATGGTGAGACCCGGGTGCGGACTTGTGGTAATTGCATGATGATCATGCTCTTTCTACCTCTCTCTCTAATCTCTATGCAGCTTGTACTCTCTCTCTCTCTCTCTCAATTCTCTCTTTGTTTTTGAATTCTCTCCCTTTTTCTCTGAACTTCTCTCTCTTCCTCTCGCCTTCAATTCTCTATATCTACCTCAATTTTAAGCTTGTTACAAAGCGATGGTTGTCGAAATTTCTTAACCCTTTGATCCTGATTTTTTTGTATGTCCGTGGAATGTTGATCTCTATCATTATTTACCATAATTAATTTCTTTTTGCATAATTTCTTCATATAGGCACACATACAAAACATAGATCTATTGTACCATGCAAAATTAGTGAACCACACACAATCATAGTCTTCCACAGAAAGCATCTAAAAGCATAACACAATTCAACATCAATATAAGGAATCACACACGATCGTAGTCTTCCGCAAAAAGCATCCAAAAGTAAAACACAATTCAACATCAATATAATGAATTAATCTTGCACACAAAACTCTATCATGAATTATGGTAATTAATTTCTTTTTCTTTAATTGGTTTTTTCTCTCTCTCTCTCTCTCACACACACACACATACATACACACACATATCTCTCTCTCTCTCTCTCTCTATATATATATATATATATATATATATATATATATATATATATATATATATATATATATATATAGCATAGAACCAATGAGGAGACAAAGCATTCAAGTATAATCCGACATAGATAAGGCCCAATCATTTTTTTCATAAATCACTTCCAATCAATAAGTGATTTTAATCACTACACCAACCTTGTAAATACCGTTTTTTATAATTCCAACTCCACTTTGTGCAAGCCGAGGAGTCCTTGAGCTTGAGGAGTATTAGAAGTACTTGCATATCAATTTTCCTAATTTTTTGATTCCGTTTGAGCCCTCAAATAAGCCCTGGAACCTAATTTTTAACTAGGCTTGACACTAGATCTAGATAGAGCCAAAGCTAGTCAAAAAACTATAAAAAGAGCTAGAGACCTCATTTTTGGGGTTAGCTTGTTAGAATTTTGAGCTATTATGAGAGAATTTTTGAGTCATAGAAAGCACTCCATTGCTCCTCTCTTTGCTCTTGCCTTGTATGCGTGTGTGTGTATGTGTATGCATGTTCGTGTGCTTGTCACTCACGGACTTGCACCGTCACTTGCTCAGAGTCGTCATACTAGTACTCACGTCTCCACGGATTGACATTTATGAGGTGGATCTCCTCACTTGGTACTTGCCATTGTGCTAGAGTGACACCAAATTTGGCACTGCTGCTGGGGAGAGAGCTTCAAGGACGAGTGTGTGATGGTAAGATGTAGAGTTGTGACATTGGACTCATAGGTATTTTCCTTACTTTACATGATTTTTTCTTTATTTCATCATCACCATCATCATCCTCACCATCTCCCACCTCCATCTCCACCTTCATAAAATTTTCAGTTTTTTGGTGATATTTCCTTCCTCACGTCATTCCCCTCATTTCACTTGTAAGAGAGAGCGAGAGAGACCTTGTGTGGATTTGTTTTTGTGTGTTTTTGAGCTTTTGCTGCAGGTTCTAACTATATCATCATCTCCAACAGCTTGTGTAGGTATGATAGAACTTTGCATAGGTCACAAAATGATGACCTCTGTTTGTCGTGACAAATTAAGAAAGTTGGTATTTTGTGTTTGCATGCATGGCAAGATAAACTACACCATTAGAGCACTCTAAATCATTGGAAAGTTCCTAAAATTTGCATTTTGCCTGTCTATCATGACCTACCAAAATCATGACAGATGGTAGATACCATCTATCGCGATAGATAGCATCTATTGCGACAGACACCATCTATCATGACATACAGAGCCCATGATAGATGATAGACATCATCTATCACGACAGACCCCATCTATCACGACAGTCAGACCCACGACAGACGATAGACAGTGTCTATCACGATAGACCCCATCTATTATGACAGACCAAAACCACAATAAATGATAGACGATAGAACAAATTTATGATAGACATCGTCTATTGCGACAGACAGAACCAGGACATATGACAGATAGTGTCGATCGTGATAGACCCCATCTATCATGATAGATAGATCCACGACAGATGAAAGACAGTGTCTATCGCGACAGACCTTGTCTATCGTGACAGAAACAGGACCCTATGATAGACACCATCTATTGCGACAAACACCCGTCTATCACGATAGACACCCATTTATCGCGATAGACAGGACCCTACGATAGACACCGTCTATCACGATAGTCACCCATCTATCGTGACAGACAGCCATGCACGATGGACATTGTTTATCACGATAGACACCTATTTTTGGCAAAAAATTAAGGTGGTATGTTTTTTAAAATTTTGTGCAAAAAGATTGCATTTATCAAGCTCGTCTATTTATGTAATTCTAAAGCCTTTAGAAAAATGCACCAAATAGATGAGAGGTCCTGTTTGGCTATTTTAGCCCCCAAAACCCTGAATCGATATAACTTTTTTCATACAAAATTTGTTTTTTGAGCTCTAGAGCTCGTTGGAAAGCTTGTGTTGATTTTCAGATAGGGTATTTTGAAGTTGACCCTAAGTGGGATTAGGAAATCTAGGGGGCTCTAGAAAATTTTTGTGCAATATCAAGGGGTAAAAAAGGGTCATTAAAAGTGTCTGAAGTAAATTGTCTATCAATTGAAGTTAAAAGCCTGAGCTAAGATTGGAACTTTTACAGGATCATTAAGAGCTCTTAGAGAGACCAAAGCAAGGTGCCAGTGTGTGCAGGCTTATGGATGTGAATCCTGAGCATACACGTGCAACAAGGAGAAGCGACTTGAGGTTGGAAGATCTCTCAACTCCCTCAGTCAATTCTTAGCTTAGCTTAAGTGTGATAAGTGGTTTTGATTGATTAGAGGCATGATAGGAACTCTCAAGTCTAAGAACCTTTAAATTCTCAAGTTCAAGAATAGATTAATTGTAGTCAAGGGAGAACTTAAGGGCAAAGAAGTTTAATTTGGTTGGACGAAAAACATCAAGTACGACAAACTTAAGTTCTCCTTACGATGCATATTCAAAGAAAAGAAAATAGATCGTAAAGAAATTAAAAGGAACAAGTGAGTGATATCAAGGAATTAGCAACGTGGTTGTACAAGGGTCATTGGGCTAATCAATAGGGCATATGAACCTGAGATCATGAAGACACCTAGGGAGAGATCGTCGAAGTATTAGATCATCCGAGGCTAGCATCAACCACACCACTAGGTCTTGGGCCCAACAGCTTAGTGATTATCCCTATATTCTTAGTTTAGAAAAAAGTGACTCTGAGATGTCTTATAGCATGGAGAGACCTGTAGGTAGCTCAGGAGTGGCGTACTTAGAAAAATCAGAGGGTCCTTACAAGACTCATCTAGAATATATCAAGACCAACCGATTAGGTGCTCACAGCCATGAGCAGGGTCTGGGAAAATCCATTTTCCAAATTAAAAATCTAGATCAACCCATTGGACTAGAACATCCAGTAGTCAAATTAAAAAATGGCTCATACATAGATAAAGAAGGAACTATGTAAGTAGTCACCAACTAGCTAGATAAAACAGATGAATTTGGCAATATAATCTTAGAGACCGAAATAGGTGACATAGAGCAAGGGGACTTAGTCAGAGAGCTAAGAACCCCTTGAGGCAAATCAATCTTGATTAGAATAATCACTCCAGAGTGGGTTCCCCAAGACAATAAGAGCATATAATTGCCCTTAAACCGAGAGACAAATGAGGCTTTCTAGAAGTATAAACCTAATTAGCCTAATGAAGTGGGAATGCTTACCATATATGAATTCAAGGAAGCCAAAGCAAGAAAGAATGATCTTTGGAACGAGTTCAACCAAATGAAGAAAACACCTAAACAAACCATCACAGAGTTTGTTACCAAGGTCAAGGAGGTTGCGGATCAGTTAGCATCCATTGGAGAGCTGATTGAAGAAGAGGTTATCATGAGGCAAATTCTCAATGGCATTCAAAGTGATAAACAATGGCAATCCTTCACGACGGCTTATGATCTCATCATGGATGTGCAGACTCCAAACTTCAACATCTTTCTTGGACAACTCTTCAATCAAGAGGCCAACAATAGCATAAAGGAAGGTAACTCCTATCATTGTAATTCAACTAGTGCAACTTTGCAAGCAAAAGCAAGTGGAAAGGGAAGAAGAAAGGACCAAAGCAAGACAAAGCCAAAGGTTATAATGTTCAACCTTGTGCCATTTGCGATAAGACTAGCCACACCACTGAGAATTGTTGGTTCAATGGGAAGACCCAAAAAGGAAGTGGAAGAGGTGGATATGGCAGCAATAGAGGGAGAGGTGGAGACAACTTCAACAATAAAAATAGAGGCTATAATAGAAGGGACTACAAGAATTATTCAGAAGATCAACCACATGAAGACTCATTGCTTCTCATGAATCTAAGCCACAAAGAAGGTAAAGAAGATGATCATTTGTTCTACATAGATTCAAGATGTTGGAATCATGTTGTAGGCAACATTGCTCTTCTATCTGATTTGGAAAGTCCAAAGCATAGAAATGAAGTGCAAAGAGGGGATGACACAAAGCAAAATGTCGAGAAGATTGGTAATATCAAAGCTTCCAATGGTAGGACAAACATTCTGAGTAAGGTTCTCTATGTACCCACTATCACTAAAAACCTAATAAGTGTAGGCCAAATAGTTGAAAAAGGCTTGCAAGTTAGGTTCACCCAACATGGAGCTTTTGTGGAAGATCCCTATCAAGGATTCAAGAAGATAGCCAAAGGTGAGAAGCATGGTAGGATCTTTGCTTTTGAAGTAGGAGAAATTAGAAACATAGCTCTATTCACTTTTGGGTCTCAAACCCTAAGTGAGCTTGAAGTGTGGCATAAGAGACTTGCTCATGTGGATGAAAGAACCTTGAAGGATATATGCACGGATCAAAGTGTTCTAGGACTGTTGAATATATCAAAGCAACACATGATCAATAGGTGTGATGCATGTCAGATTGGGAAGGCACAAAGACAACCATTCAACCACAAAGGCTACATCCACAACAACTTATTGGACTTCGTATATACAGATGTATGGGGACCAAGTCAAGAATATTCATTGGCAGGATCAAGGTATTACATCTCATTTATTGACGACCATAGTAGATGGATTGTTCTATAATTTATCAAGAGTAAGAATGAATTGTTTGATTGCTTCAAAAAGTATCTTGCACATATGGAGAATCATACAGGTAGATCACTCAAGAAGCTCATATTTGATGGAGGGGGAGAATACTTCTCCAAATAGTTTGATGAGTTCTTGCAGGATAAAGGTATCAAAAGGGAAGTGACTACGAGGTACTCTCCTCAACTAAATGGAATCGCCGAGAGGAGAAACAAGACATTGGTTGGATTAGCCAAAACAATGCTTGAAGAGAAGAAATTGCCACATTATCTATGGGTAGAAGCTATTTCAACTGTTGTGTACCTTATCAATAGACTACCATCCAAATCACTTCAAGGTATGACTCCTTATGAAGCATGGCATGGAAGAAAACCTAGTCTTGGACATTGCAAGGTTTTTGTTTGTTTAGCTTATGTTCATGTACCATCACAAATAAGAGGTAAGCTAGATGAAAGGGCAACAAAGGTAGCGTTTATTGGATACGATTCAACTCAGATGGGTTACAAGTTCTATAATCCTTCAACCAAGCAATTCACTACAAGTAGAGATGTTGTGTTTGAAGAGCACAAATCTTGGTATGATGAAGACAAACAAAAGGTAACTCTACCATATGATCTTGATTCTGATTCTCATCAATTAGGAAGAAAGCATGATACACAGATCCATGATCCAATAAGTGATACAGATGATGAACAAGATGAAAGGGAAAGGGATTACAAGCTATGGAAGTCAAGAGACAAAGTGAAGATGCAAGCGGTTGGAGAATGCTCCAAACAAACACCTAGAAGATTAGCAAGAGAGAAGAAACAACCAGAAAGGTATGGATATGATTTCACATTTGTTACGAAACATTCAATCTACTTGGAAAAAGACTCTATTTCAGAGGAGCCCTCAACGTATGAAGAGGCAAAGGGAAACCCTAATTGGGAAAAGGCCATGAAAGAAGAAATAGGTGCATTGAAGGAGATGGACACTTGGATTTGGTTCCAATGTCGACGAGTCAAAAGGTAATTGGTTGCAGATGGGTATATAAAGTTAAAAGAAATTTAGATGGATCAGTTTGCAGGTACAAGGCAAGATTAGTTGCCAAAGGATGCTCACAAAATCATGGTATAGACTATGAGGAAACATTCTCACCAATTGCAAAGATGACTACAATCAGAACATTGATAAGTGTAGCTGCTGCAAGAAATTGGAGACTCCTCCAACTTGATGTGAAAAATGCATTCTTAAATGGTTGGATAAGTGAAGAGATATACATGTCACAACCACCAGGTTTTGAAAACCCTAATCATCCATCTTATGTTTGGAGACTTAAGAAGGCATTGTATGGATTGAAACAAGCTCCTAGAGCTTGGAATTACACGTTGGTTACATATCTTCAAGATCAAGGGTTCAAAGCTAGCAACTCAGATCCTTCTCTATTGATCGATGATGTTATCTATCTATGTGTATATGTAGATGATATTATTGTGACAGCTGATGATCTAAATGGCATTCAAAGGATCAAGAGACACATGCAAGAGGAGTTCAAAATCAGTGACCTAGGTGAGCTCACATATTTCCTAGGTATGAAGGTGGTCTACATAGATGAAGGAATGTACTTGACTCAGAGAAGATACACTGAGGATCTACTTCTCAAGTTCAAAATGGATAACATAAAACCAATAGGTACACCTTTGGAGATGAATCATAAACTTAGTGTCTATGAAGGTGATAAAATTGAAGACATTAAAGAGTATCAAAGCTTAGTAGGTAGCTTGATATATGCTACTCATACAAGGGCCGGTATCTCATATAGTGTGGGAGTGCTTAGTCAGTTCATGCACTCACCAAGAAGACCACACATGGATGCAACTAAGAGAGTACTTAAGTATCTCAAAGGTACAATCAACGAAGGTATATTCTATTCTTACTCTTTAGATTTGGATATCAAAATCTATTCAGATGCAGGTTGGGTAGGAGCTAAGGATGATAGCAAAAATACTTCTGGTTACTTAGCATTTGCAGGTTCAAAGCTAGTGTCATGGAGTTCCAAGAAGCAACCAACATTTGCTTTATCCTCAACGGAAGCAAAGTACAGAGGCTTGACCATAGCAACTTAAGAGACAATATGGCTAAAGGCATTATATACAGATTTGGGACCTGTGAGTTCCAAACCTCACATATTTGGAGATAATGTAAGTTCCATGCATCTAGCGGCAAACCCTATTTTCCATGCAAGAACTAAACACATAGAGGTACATTACCACTTCATGAGGGAGAAGCTCATGGCAAATGAGATTGACATTTATTTTGTTCCTACTGAAAAGCAAGTAGCAAATATGATGACGAAGGCATTTGATGGAATAAAGCTTTGTAGATTCAAAGCTATGGCATGTATTCAACCTATCAGAGAATAAAGACTCAAGCATACTTTAGCTTGAGGGGGAGCTATTGGAACATCAAGCTTACACTATGCTTGAGGTGGATTTGGTCTACATAAAAAACTATCGCTTGGATTACGGCAAAAGAATATCCGTTTGAGAGTTCTTTTATTTATGCTCACTTATTGTACTTTTTTAAAAAAGATTTTTCATGGATCTTTTACCATTGTAAAAGCTTTGAGATTTACATATGTAAAAGTGGAACGATAGAGTCTAAATCCCATGAATTTGTGGTGGTTGAGTTGCATTCAATCAAGCAATCAATCACCTAAAAGTAGATCAAACTAGATCTTCACTTTTCCTAGATTGTAGGAAAGTGAATTGATTCCCTCCAACAACCATTCCCACCTTCATTTGAATTCAAAATACACTTGTAGAAGTCATGGATCACTCCTAGAGTCTATATAAAGACTTGAAATCACTTGTAAAATACATGGAAGCAATATACATAAACTTGTGATCATCATTGTCTTGCTCCTTCAATTTTCTGCATCATCTTCTTTGCCAACAGTAATCTTGCAGAGCCTGCTGCTGTCTATACATAGCTCAGAATTGCGTGTGAGATGGCTTCTTGGATACATGCCATAGCTTTGAATCTACAAAGATTTATTATATCAAGTGCCTTCGTCATCATATCTACTACTTTCTTTTCATACATGCCATAGCTTTGAATCTACATGCCATAGCTTTGAATCTACATGCCATAGCTTTGAATCTACAAAGATTTATTATATCAAGTTGAATACATGCCATAGCTTTGAATCTACAAAGATTTATTATATCAAGTGCCTTCGTCATCATATCTACTACTTTCTTTTCAGCTCCTTTGCCATGGGCTTCTCCCTGATGAAGTGCTAATGAACCTCTATGTGTTTGGTTCTTGCATGGAAAATAGGGTTTGCTGCTAGATGCATGGAACTTACATTATCTCCAAATATGTGAGTTTTGGAACTCACAAGTCCCAAATCTGTATACCATATTGCCTCTTGAGTTGCTATGGTCAAACCTCTGTACTCTGCATCATGTATGTGGCTTGAAAAGAGTGCTTTGAAGTGTTGTCTATCCATGGTAGTGCTTGTTTGCTGTTGGTAATGTGTGTGAAAAGTGTAGGAAGTGTTGAAGCATAGATATGTCATTCCCATGGCTCATTATTTTGCTCATAGCTTGAAGCAAAAGTTTCAAAATCGAGTGAAAATATAACCATTGGATGCGTCGTCTCAAGAGCTTTGAAATGAACTCGCTATTCCCTATATTTCAGGTTTTGGAGCTGATAGAAAAGCTTAATTTACTGTTGGCTGCTGCTCTAGGTATCACGACACCATAGCTGACCATGAAAGCTTTAAATGTGACAGTTTACACTTGTTTGCACCTTTGCTAGTTCACATTTGCATTGACCTTCATTTGAATGCATGTCCTTATACACTGAGCTAGGTTATGATACTTCTTGGATTGATAGTTAAAGTGTAAGTCCCCATTATATGGACTTGCAGGGGATTGAGGTATATTCTCTTTTTCCTCAAGTCCCTAAGTCAACATTTAGGTACACATGTTTTTTGGCGCTGTTGTCGGGTAGTGTTAAATCAAATGGAGGCATTTGTGTGATGGTGAAAGCTCTTAGCATTGAAGTGAGTAGAGGCGTTGTGAATTTCTCTTTTTTGGTTAGTCACTTTCACCCGCACTTCCTACTTCTCACTTTTGGAGTATGTGTAGTGAGTTGTTAGTTTAAGGAAGTGATACCTCATTGAGGAGACTCCAAATAAAAATTATATATATATATATATATATATATATATATATCCATAAATTTTGAAGAGAGATTTGGAGCCAAGGTATGTCTAGACTCAAATAGAGCCATTAGTGAATGAACTTGAGATCGACAAGAGTCCTATGAAGCCGAAGGAGTGTGGTATCATCTATAGGAAGTGTAGCCGAGGCTAGTATTCATTCACATCATTCCGAGACCTCGAGTGAGTATGAAGAAGAAACCATTATGACCTCAGAAGACATGCATAGCTCTATACCCATAGCAGGCCTAATGTCTATCATTGAGGGAGAGTACCTAACCTCCTTAGAATATGTGAATACCAATCAACATGACCTACCCATCTACATAGATGGATTGAATAGATTAATGGCAAGGTTGAAGAAAGCCAGGGATGCTCACATAGTGCCTAGGCCAACAATCAAGTACATGGAAGGATTCTATATGGATAAAAGGGTGATTATGTATGTGGTCACATAGCATCTAGAGAGCATCAATGAGCAAAGGGAAGAAGATAATGCCCAAAACCCTAATGAAGAGGGATCAAAAGAACATGTGTTAACCCCTAGAGGAAAGTCCATCGTAATAAGGTTTGGAGAGGAGACTTAATTTGCAAGGACGACTCCTTAATGGATGTCTACATGGTGAACGGAATGGATCATTTGCATAAAACCAACTCTTCATTATGGGAAGAAGTAACAAACCTAGCCACCATCTATGAGTTACATGATCGTGAAAATCCCACTCACATTACTTAGACAAGAATCAGAGAAGATATTAGCCCATGACTGAATTGGAGAGAGCTAGGATGAGATATCAGAACATTTTTGTATTCCCACCTAGGGATCAAGCCACTACTTCTCAAAATCCGCAAGGAACTCACCAAAATTCATCTTATCAGCATTCAAGCCAAACATAACATCTAAGCATTCCTATTAGACCTCAAGTCTAGTATGCTACACCAGGTGTTAACCCCAACTATCCAGCTCCTGCAAATATAGAACCAAGAAATAGGATCCCTATTCATGAGAGACCACCAGTAGGAAGAGATGCAGGTATACATGTAGGACATCCAATTTTTGCTGTAACGCCAACTAAACCTGGAAGAAGACTAAGACCCATTCAAGTGGCCAAATGCATGAGAAGCCACTATGATGGTTCTGGTGAGCCATATAATCAGATTTTTGGATTCAAGCAAGTGGTAAGAGCTGAACAAGAAGAAGATTTCATAGTCCAATATGAATCATTTGGCCTAAACCTCACAGATATGGCCTTAGCATGGTTCCATCCATTAGATCCTAATAATTTTCAAAACATGGAACAAGTATATCAGGAATTGATTGAGGAATTCACTAAGACTAGAATAAAAAACAATTCTTCATCATTAATCCATCAAGCAGTCGCCTACGAAATCAGTGAGGTTAGCAGCGAGATGATTCAAGCAATATGTGGATAAATTGTTGGGATAGATGGATGGACACTCTAAGAAATGAGTAGGTACTGCTAGATCCTGCTTTGTACCAGCCTCTTGTAGCTTCAAAGTTGCATTGTGGGCCCTCTTAGCTTTCTAAAGACACTATACAAGTGCCTATCTACTTTGGAAATGATTTAAGAAAAGATTGAATCAAAACAAACTACTTCAAAGTTGAAGGTTCAATAAAAAACTTCTATTTTTTATCACACACCTGTTGCTTGTTATGCTCAGTGCTACCAGTACAGTTGGAATTAGAAAAATTCCTTTTAGACATATCAAATTAGCTTAGTAAGCTAACGATTCCAAGTCCAATCACTTGAAATGATGTACTATACATAGGTCAATCAATTTAGCAATTGAATCATTACCCTCGATTTTTTAGGACCTTTGCAGAGTTTGACTAGTGAGTGCTTTGACGTGCTTTTTTCCACATTGGTTGAATAGATTTCCTTCAAACTCTATGAGCATGTAGAGAACTTGGAGATTCCAACAAGCTATAGACAATTGAAAATGGTGGAGAAATGACTGAGATATGAGTAGTACAAGTTGATAGTTATGAATGACTATAACAGAGATATCATGAATGAACAATGTAGATCTATTGTATTAGTGAACAATGTTATACAAGGTCATAGGCTTGACAATCATAGCCTAATGATGGTGAGTAGTGTAGGCTACAATGTGGGCCTCACACTCTTACAAAATGGCAATGGAGAGCTCGGGAAATTGATACTTCTTCACGTGACTTTTTCAAGCCACTTTATATAAGTGCTACATTCAAATTTGAATTTGAATTCAACTTTTGGCTCTCTCTAAAAGTAGTCCTTCAATCTAGGAAATATTCCCTCAATGAAGTAGTTACTTTTCTATCTAACAATTCCATGAGTTTTTGGTAGGTGAGTACAAATATTCTCTCAAGTCAAAAAATGAATTTTACAAATAGTAAAGATGAAAACTCTTCCTAGCAATGGTTTCCATGGAGCTTCATATGTTTATGAACTTCAAGCCAAATGTGTGGGCTTGAACTTTGCACCAAAAACTCCCCGTCAAGAAAAACATTTTGGCTTGTTCCTTATCTTCAATCTTCATGAATGTCCTACAATCCAATCATTGACTTAAACCTGCAAAGTTTTGTACCATCCAATGCTTTACTCAATAAATCTTCACATTACATATTTGTTGACACATATGCCAACTGAATCTCCTTGCTCAATAACTTCTCTCTCACATAATGATAGTGGACCTCTATATGCTTGGTCCTAGCATGATAAATGGGATTAGCTGCAAGATGTAGTGAGCTGGTATAATCTCCAAAAATCATTGGAGATGTAGTATGCAAACCTAAATTTGTATACAATAATCTGATCCATATGCCCTCTTGAGTAGCATTGGCCAATCCTCTATACTCTTCCTCTATAGAAGATAAAGCAACAGTAGGTTGCTTCTTTGAAGACCATGATATAGGTTTGTTACCTGCAAAAGATAGGTATCATGAGGTACTTCTTCTATCATCTTTGCAACCTACCCAATCTTTATCTGGATATATCTTGATGTCCAAGTATGAGGTATAAGGAAAGTACAATCCTTGATTTTGAGTGCCCTTAAGGTACTTCAAAATCCTTTTGGCAGCTTCCAAATGAGGAGCCCCAGGGTTGTGCATGAGTTGGTTTAGAACACTTACTCCATAAGCAATATCAATCCTTGTCAAAGTAGCATAGTTCAAGCTTCTCACTATGCTTTGATAACTTGCAATATTTTCAAGCACATCACCTTCATGAGCACTTAATTTTAGGTTTACCTCCATTGGAGTACTTGCAACCTGCTTTACTCATGATAAAACCTTGATCCTTAAGATATGTAGTTCCTATGGTTCCATGCCCTAGGTGCCTGCTTCAATCCATAAAGAGCTTTGTTCAATTTACATACATCTGTTACCTTATTTGGATCCTCATAACCAGGAGCTTGTGACATGTACACCTCCTCTGAAATCTAGCAATTTAGAAATGCATCTTTTACATCCAATTGATACATGTTCCAATTCTTTGATCCAGCTACACTTACCAATACCTTGATGGTTGGCATTTTGGCCATAGGTGAGAAGGTTTCTTCATAATCAACTCCTTGGGTTTGTTCAAAACCCTTAGCCATAAGTCTAACTTTATACCTGCTTATTGATCCATCCGAATTCCTTTTGATCTTATAGATCCATCTAGAACCAATTACCTTCATAGACTCCTTCTTTGGCATTAGCTTCCAAGTATCATTCTCTTTGAGTGCTTCAATTTCCTCATCCATAGCTTGCTTCCATTCTTCCTTGGTCTTTGCGTCTTCATATGATGATGGCTCTTCAAATGACAAGTCTTTTGCAAGATAAACAAAGTGCTTAGTAACTAGGGAAGTGTCATACCCATATCTGATTGGTTTCTTGCTCTCCCTGTGTGATCTTCTGATTGCCTGGTTGGATGATTCAGGTATATCCTCCAATTTCTTCATCTTGACTTTGCCTTTGGACTTCCATGCCTTGAACTCTTCTAGATTGATGATGTCCTCATCGTTTGAATTGATATCTCCATTCTGAGTAGGCTCCTCCTTAGTGAGGCTTGGAAATTCCTCTTCCAATTCATAAGGTAGTTTTACTCTTGCATTCACTATCAAACCAAGAGTCATTCTCATCAAAGATAACATCTCCGTTTGTTTGAAGGATTGTAGAACCTGTATCCTTTCTGATTCAATTCCTACCCTATAAAGATGCACTTCTTTGCCTTAGGGTCTAGCTTGACTCTTATACGAGAAGGGATATGCACATAAGCAACACATCCAAAGATCTTGCAATGATCAAGTGAAGGTCTTCTACCATGCCATGCTTCATATGGGGTCATCCCATCAAGAGATTTGGATGCTCTGATTTAACATAGACCTAGCTATTTCAACAATTAATCTATTTCTCCTCTCTGCCACCCCATTTTGCTCAGGGATATACCTTGTTGTAATTTCTCTTTTGATTCCTATATCCTGCAAGAATGCATCAAAATCATTTGAGAAGTACTCACCTCCTCCATCTGACCTTAGTCTCTTTAGGTTTCTCCCTGTTTGGTTTTCAACAAGTGCAAGATACTTTTTAAAGCAACTGAATACTTCATCTTTGTGCTTCATAAAGTACAATACGGTCCACCTACTATAATCATGAATGAAAGATACATAATACCTTGATCCAGAAATTGAGGGATCCTTACTTGGTCCCCATACATCTGTATGGACAAGTCCTCATGCATGTAGCCTTTCCTTGAGAAGGGTAACCTGTGAGATTTTCCAAACTGACAAGCACCACATTTATAAATCATGTGTTGCTTGGATAGATTAGGTATCCCAAGCACACATTGCTCTCTACATATTTGTTTTAAAGTTCTTTCACCTACATGCCCTAATCACTTGTGCCAAATTTCAAGCTCTAAAAGTGTTTGATCTTTGTAGCTATAGAGTGCAATATTTATTGTATCTTCAAGTTCAAAAGTGAATAATCTACTTGTCTTTTCTCCTTTGACAATTCTTTTGAATCCATGTCGGGGATCCTCCATGAATGCTCCATATTGGTTGAACCTGACCTGCAAACCTTTTTCCACAATCTATCCAACACTCATCAAATTCTTGGTAATTGTAGATACATATAAAACCCTGCTCAACAGATTCTTGTTTCCATATGAGGTCTTAAAATTTCCTAGTTTAATCACTGAGTGCTTGATGTCATCACTTGTTTGTACCTGATGCTTACCCTTTGGTTCCTCAAGGTCAGAGAGAAGAGCTACATTGCCTGCCACATGGTTTGAGCATCCTGAGTCAATGTAGAAGAGATGGACATCATTTATACCTCGTTTTGAAGTCATGTTCATAATCAGAAGATAATCTTCTTGCTCCTTTGTGTAGCTTTTGTAATCCCTCCTTGATTTGTAGCCTCCTTGGTAGTTGCTATTGTAGTTGTTGTTGTAGTAGTTGTTATTGTATGCTTGATGGTGATTGAATCTTCCTCTTGATTGTGTGTATCAACCTCTTTGATATCCTCTACCTCTCTGATTCTTGAAGTTCCGAGAAGACACAATTTTCAGTGGGCTCAAAATTGCGATTTTCACAAATCATGATTTTCAGCCAAAAACACGATTTTGTGAAAACACGCTTCTCTATGGCTCCAAAATCGTGATTTTCATCTAAAATTGTGATTTTCATGATTTTCAGAAAACAAGATTTTCACCAAGGTACAAAATCGCGATTTTTAGAACACGATTTTCAAGAACACGATTTTCAAGAACACGATTTTCGTCCAAAATCGCGATGTTGTAGTCATTCTCAAAATCGCGATTTTCAGGTAAAAAACACGGTTCTGACCAAACACGATTTTCATTCAAAATCGCGATTTTCATGTCAAAAACATGATTTTGAGAAAACACGATTTTCATTCAAAATCACGATTTTGTGCCCATACTCAAAATTGCGTTTTTCACGATTCATACTCAAAATCGCGTTTTTCACGATTCTCACTCAAATTTCACGATTTTCATTCAAAATGGCCTTTTTTTGGGGATTGTTCTGAATCGCGATTTTCATGATTTTACAAAATCGTGATTTTCACGGTTGCTCAGCATCGCGATTTTCATGATCCTTCAAAATCGCGATTTTCATAAGAGCTCAGCATCACGATTTTCAAACCCCCAAAAATCACGATTTTCATTCAAAATCGTGATTTCCAAGGTTGTCCAAAATCGTGATTTTCACACAAAATCGTGATTTTTCCAAAAGGTCTTGTTTGCCTTTTTTGACCCCTAGGAGCGTGATTTGACATAACGTTTTCATCAAAAGTCCATTTTTTGAGCTCTATAGATCGTTGGAAAGCTCGTTTCGAATCCTCAAGTGGGATTAGGAAGTTGATCCTCAAGTGGTATTAGGAAACCAAGGGGGACTCCAAGGGACTTTGAGCAATACAAAGGGGAATTTTGGAACCAGAAGACAAAGCTTATGAACCTGAGATCTGGTAGACACCTAGGCAAGGATAGACAAAGCAATAGATCTTTTGAAGGAAGTGTCAACCATATAGCTAAGTTTTGGGCACAACAACTAAGTGATTATCCTCACGTACTAAGCTCTAAAACAAGTGACTCAGAAATGTCTTTTAGCATGGGGAAGCCTGCAGGTAACTCAGGCACTGCCTATTTACAAACACCAGAAGGTCCATATAAGACACAGTTGGAATATATTCGGACCAACTGATTAGGTGCTTGCATCTATGAGGACGGCTTAAGGCGATCAGTGGTCCAACTCAAAAATCCAGATCAACCGTTTGGACTTGAACACCCAGTAGTCAAGTTTGAAGAAGGTTCATATATTGCTAAGGAAGGAACCATGTATGTGGTCACCAACCTACCAGATAGGACCCATGAGTTTGAAAATATCATTCTTGAGAATGAGATATGAGACCTAGAACAAGGAAATGTAGGACAAGGACCCCAGACACCTAGAGGTAAGTCAGTTTTGACTAGAGTGATCACTCCAGATTGGATTCCTCAAGACAACAAAAGCATAGAACTATTCTTGAATAGAGAAACAAAGGAAGCCTTTTGGAGATTCAAGCCAGATCAACCTAGCCAATTGGGCATAGTCATCATCTACGAGTTCAAGGATCCAGAGATACCAGACAAAGTTGTCTACCTGGATAACACATCAAAGAAAATGTTCTTGGTAACAGAACATGATAGACATGCATATACTTGGAAGAGTGAATTGATTTTCCCTCCACCACGATCCAATGTTTCCCATGGCCTCCAAGGAGTAGGATCATCCCAAGCTCATGAAGCCCAGAGAGAAAGAACTAGAGAGAGACCAGAGGTAAGCTTTGCACACACTGTGGGCAGAAATAGATCAAGATTCGAAAATGAAAGACCTGAAAGAGAGAGACATCATGCACATAGGCAACAAAGTGATGAACATGATTTTCCATTGCCTGGACCCTGAGAGCACCCAAGAACCCTTAGACCCACTCAAGTGATCAAGGCAATGAAGAATTATTTTGACGGGACAAGAGATCCTTATGATCATGTGTCCGAGTTCAAACAAGTGTTAAGAGCTGAACAGGTTGAGGACTTGTTCACCCAATACGAGGCATTTGGTTTGACTCTTAAGGGCACTGCCTTAGCTTGGTTTCAACCACTGGGTAGTCGCAACTATCGAGATATAGGTCAACTGCTATACGAATTCATTGTAGAATTTTCCAAGAGTGGTATCAGACACAACACATCATCTTTGATCCACAACTTCAAGGAGACACCCCAAGAAACAGTGCGACTAGCAGGAAGAAGGTTTAGACAGTACCTAGAAAGATGCGCTGCTCCAGAGTTACCCACACCAGCTAAACAAGTGGCCTTGTTCTTATATGGCTTACTGAGCACCAAGTTAAGATCATATGTGTATTTGAAAGAGCCTAGATCCATAGAAGAGTGTGTGCGGATGTGCATTGACATAGAAGATAATTTGGGTGAGGAGTTAGGTCTGTCAAAACTCTACAAGGATTCGGACTGTTCTACTAGTCATACTTCCAAAACCTCCACTGAGATAGATGAGATAGTTGATCAGGTTGCTAAGAAGCTAGGAGTCCAAAATATACAAATGCCAAGAGTCACCTCATTGAATGGATGTTATACTTGTGGATGGGACCACATGGCTAACGTTTGCCCAATGTGAAACCAGAATGTGAGAGAAAGGAATACCCCATACTACACTCTTGAGAGAAAATACACGAATCATAAGACTTAGGATTGTCCATACAATAGTCAAGCTGTTAGAAAAACCTATCAACAACCTTACCCACAGGGTAGGTATCAGAACCAATACCAACAACCATATTATAGGCCACAGTAGCAGTATCAGGCACAGTATAGGCCACAACTAGTCCTAGGAAACCAACCACCAGCTCCTGCCAATGTGATTCCAGTTAAGTATGCAGTGGCAGAAGAGAACCCTAATAGAGCATTGGTGCCACTAACCCCATTAGTCTCAGAAAGCGACTCTCATGCTCATAGTTCAGACTACTCCCATGAAGGCAGTCCACATGCTTATTACACAGATTCACCTGAGCATAGTGAGATTTACTCGTATCAATATGAGGCACCACCTATGGAACAAAATTGGGAGCCTGAATACTCCAATATCATGTATACAAATCCTAACCCTAGGCCCCAGTTGAGACAAGTAAGACCACAAGCCCCTAGAGGACCATGTTTTAGATGCCAGGGTGACCATTTCATTCGCGAATGCCCCCACTCGCCAACCCTAGGACAAGGACATAACATCACAATACAAGCCTTTTGTCCTAAGTGCGGCAAAGAACACCTCCCGAGAGAATGTCCTAGGAACCCCTCTAGTGCACCCAAGGTTACACCCATTAATGTGGTGGGCTTAGTGGTGGATTCAAGTTCAAGTAGCAATAATGTGGCTCCTGTACAGGCAGTTACCAGGGCACAAGCCTTAAAACAAGATTAGCAAGCTGAACAATCTGAGTCAAGTGAATCAGGTGAGCCTAGTAAGAGAAAAACAAGAACATGGAAGGATACTAGAGAGAAGGCCAATCACAAGTGGAATAGAAAGTTATCTGAACTAGAAGAAAGCCTGAAAGAATTGAAAACAAAAATAGAAGACATGGCATCTCAAAGTCCCTCGCATGCCGAAACTCCATCCACACCACCTCATTCCACCCCACCACCCATTGTAAATAGACCGCAACCAGGTTCTGTTCTTGCAGATGCCACCCCAGAAGGCTTGGACATGATGTTCAAGGCAGAGCAGGCTCGTCTTCAAGAAGGGCCAACAACTGCAAACCTAGACAAGAGTTACGATAGAGCAGATTTAGAGATTGAACGGACAAAAATGTGCATGAAAATGGTAGAACTAGCTCAAGCTATGCTCGAGACTAATCTAAAGTTCAATCAGACAAACTCTATCAAACCAAATTTGCATTTTCATGGCTTACTAGAAAGATTAGAGTAGTTGGTAAACAAACCACAAGTTTCTTTACCTCCACAAGCTCAACCAGTTTTTGAGAGAGCTAGTGATGTCATAGAAGAGGAAGAGGACGATGACGATCTAGAGTCCATTGTGATGGATAGTTGCTTTACCTTGGAAAAGCACTATTTAGAAGATGTAGGAGTGTTTAACTAGAAAGAAGAAGAACCTCTCACAAGCATTAAAACAGTAAATTCAAAGGATGGAAGTGAGAGTAGTCAAAAGAAAAAGAAAAGAAAAGCAGTGAAACAAGAAGAGGAGGAATCATTGTTTGAAGTACCAGAAAATTTCAAGAAATATGAAGTTGAAGACCGAAAAATTATGGTACGAATGCCCAAGAGAGAGGCCATCATAGGAGAATCGTATGATAATAAAGAAAAGACCAAAAAAGTTGTTGTGACTATTGAGGAGAACGAAGAGAGATGTGCCTACATAGGAGATGACCCAAGTGCAAAAGAAGAAATGGAGCTTGTAGTTCTATTAAGGGAATATAGGGACGTGTTTGCATGGCATTATAGAGACTTGAAGGGGGTAGATCCAAGAATATGCTCTCATACGATTCCCATGACTGTTGATGCCAAGCCCACCAAACAGAAGCCCTACACATATAATGACACTTATGCAACCAAGATAAAAGAAGAAATTGATAGGTTGATTGAAGCTCGATTTATCTATGAGATTGAGCAAACTGAATGGGTGTCCCCTATTGTAGTGGTGCCCAAGAAGAATGGGAAGTTACGAGTGTGCATTAACCTTAAAAAAGTTAATGCTGCTACGATTCGAGATAGTTATCCACTTCCAATCACTAAACATCTATTGGAGCGTGTTGCAGGAAAGGAAGTTTATAGATTCCTTGATGGATTTTTAGGTTACAATCAAGTAGCCATTGCCCCAAAAGATCAACACAAAAAAACTTTTGCCACAGAGTGGGGAATTTTTGCATTTCGTGTGATGCCATTTGGGCTAACCAATGCACCTGCAACATTCCAAAGGCTCATGTGTCATGTCTTCAAATATTTCTTGCAGAAGAGCTTAGAAGTATATGTGGATGATTTATGCGCTCATTCCCAAGAAAGAGGATACCACATTCCTGAGCTTAGAAAAATATTCAACAAGTGTAGAAAATATCGAGTGTGTTTGAACCCAGAAAAGTGTGTGTTCATGGTACGACAAGGTAAAATCTTAGGTCATATTGTTTCTAAGAACGGAATATCTACAGATGAGGATAAAGTTAGAGCCATAGCAGAGCTCCTAAGGCCAAGGAATGTTAAAGAGGTACAAGCCTTTATGGGCCATTGTGGATATTACCGCAGGTTTATCCACATGTATGCGATCATAGCTAAACCTCTTTATGGTTTGTTGATAAATTTTGAGTGGAATGATGAATGCGAGAATTCCTTCAATGAGCTGAAGAGACATTTGTGCACGGCACCAATACTAACCACTCCCGATTTTGAATACGCCATTCCATGTCCATGTGGATGCATCCAATCACGCCATAGGATGTGTGCTAGCACAACCCACAAGTGAAGGAAATTTAGATTTACCCATAGCATATGCTAGCAGACAGCTGACCGCAGCTGAATGAAACTATACCACGACTAAGCGAGAGGGCTTAGGCATGCTATATGCCGTGAAGAAGTTTAGACACTATTTATTGGCCAACAAGTTCAAGTTTTTTTACTGATCATCAAGCTTTGTTATATTTGGTCAATAAACCTTGCAATACAGGACACTTAGTAAGATGGTTTCTCTTACTAATGGAATATAACTTTGAGGTTGTTGTTAGGAAAGGTAGAACCCACCTCAGGGCAGATCACCTTTCTCGCATCACTTCAGGAGAGCCACCACAAGGAGTGTCTGATGAACTACCTGATGCTTATCTATTCAATTCAGAAGTTGTTCCTAAATGGGCAAATAAGTTGGTACCAGTCCTAACCTTCGAGCCTGCAAATAAGAATGTGAAAACATCACAAGAAGAAATTGTAAAATCACAAAAATATCACATATTGGCAGGAGGCATGTACAAATAAGATATGGACGATGTACTAGCTTGTTGTGTCGAGGATGATGAACATAGCAGTTGGTTGCAACAAGCTCATGAAGGATTGCTAGGAAATCCCTATTCTAAACAACGAACATTGCAGAATCTAAAACATTTAGGAGTGTATTGGCCTAGCATGGAAAAAGAAATACATGAGTGGATTAAGAATTGTCCAGTGTGCCAAGAGAGGCCCCTAGTGGAACATGCCACCCTTTATCAAGTGTCGTTAATTCCAGATTGGAGTGCTCCATTGGTAGAATTTATGCGATCAGGAACATTACCCAAAGAGGCTAGTCTAGGAAGAAGACGAAGCATGGAGCAAGAGGCTCAAGACTATGCCTTAGAGGGAGACAACTTATATCGAAGAGGTAAGGATGGTTATCTAAGATTGTGCATTCACGAATCAGACTATTTGAGAGCCTTAGAAACTGCACATAGTGGTGTTGCAGGTGGACACTTTGGTCCTGACCGAGTAATTAAGACCATTCTATTCTCAAGACTTTGGTGGCCCACTCTTCATATGGATGCACATACCTACGTGAAGAAATGTGACACATGCCAACGTGCACAATATCCGGTTAGAAAAGATGAGATGCCTTTGAGGCCAATGATGGGAGGACGTGCATTCTCGAAATGGGGTATAGACTTTGTGGGTCCTATTAACCCCCCAGCTAGAAACTCCCATGCAGGGTACATTATTGTAGCCACAAATTACCTTAAAAAGTGGGTAGAAGTCAAAGCCACAACAAAGAATGATGCTCAAACGACGGCTAAGTTCTTATTCGAGAATGTGTTCACTAGATATGGACTACCAATAGAGTCAGTAAGCGATAGAGGCACACACTTCTTAAATGAAGTCATTGAAAATCTTCTCCAAGAATTCTTGGTGATACATAAGAAGTTTGTCCCCTATCATCCCCAAGCTAATGGACAAGCTGAGAGCACAAACAAGATCCTATGTAATGTCTTGACTAAACTAGTAAATAATAAACACTCTGATTGGGACAAACAACTTCATCATGCTGTTTGGGCTTACCAGGTTGCCTATAAAACGGTACTCAATGCCACCCCATTTCAGATGGTCTTTGGACAAAATGTTGTGCTACCATTGGACTTCCTCATCCCAGCCTTAAAAGTAGCACAAGAGCATGAGTGGAATGGACATGAATTGTCCTCTAGGATCTTCGATCTAGACCACTTAGGTGAGACGAGGCTATGCGCGGTAGTAGGCATCTATGCTGCAAAGAAAAGACAAAAGGCATACTTTGATGCACACATCAAAGATAAAAGATTGAAAGAGGGAGACCTAGTGCTAGTTTATATGCTAAAGCAACATGCCCGTAAGTTGGAAAAAAGAGGATACGGACCCATGATCATTAATAGAATTTCCACTAGCGGTGGAGTTCAGTTGGCCACTCTAAAAGGAGATATCTTGCCAAACTATATTAGTGGATGTAGAGTCAAGCGATATCAAGAACCTCTTACTAAGGAGATGCTAATGAGACTCAACACTGCTAAGAAGCAAAAAAAAGAAGAGTTAAGGGTGAGAGAAGAAGCAGAGGCAGAGGCCAAAGAGCATATTAAGCGAAATAAGTTAAGGTGACTAGGCCTAGATGTCAACTCAAAAGCCCCAAAATATCACATGGATATGTGCCAAAAATCAGGCATAGTTACTTCTCAAGTCATTGACCGACATCCCTTTGTGACCATAGAGATAGGACAAGGAAAGGGTGCAAGGACTGTGAAAGCATTGATTGAATCAGGTGCAGCAAGTAGTGCAGTTAGACTGTCCTACTGCCAAGACTTGCAGTTGAACATAAATCCCATAGAAGCTTATCTCATAGGATTGGGAGGTGTGGAAACCCCTTGTTTGGGCGAGGTGGAACTTCCAATCTACCTTCAAGATGTTCCAATGAAAGTCAAAGTGCTAGTGTGTCAAGATGAGAACTTTACAGAACCACTTGTCTTGGGTCAAGATTGGATCTATGAACATGCCTTTAACTTAAACCTAAGAAGTCAAATTCTTCAAGTTTGGGTACAAGAACAAAGCATTACATTAGAATTAGAGAACTGCACGCTCACAAATCCAGATGTCCCACATTCTCTTAGTTCTTTGAAGACTAATCATATGGAAGAAGATGTTGTATGTGTCAAAAGCTCTATGATGCAGAAGGAGTCAATCGTGGAAGAATAGGTTCGAAGGTGGGTGGATCTTTCTTTTTCTCCAAAGACTCCAGTAGCCACAGTAATTCCACCACAAAGGCAAACACAATTGTTCACGACAACTTCTACATCAAATAGAAAGACACCATTCGACAAGAAAGCAGTTCTGGGCATGAAGCAGATGTGGGTATGAAAAGGAGAGCAGCCACCAGCCTTGTCAACACAATTTCCAGCCATGCAAGCCAACAATGGGAAGACCATAACCAAGCAACCACGACCAGGTCAACAAGAATGTCTGCACTAAATTTGGGTTCCTAAGAAATTAAGTGCATCTCAACAAGGGAGATTACACATGTGGGTTCCCAAAGGACTCTTACATGCACATAGGTCTGTGCTCTCCACCATGCAAAAGGTCTCAACCAAGAATCCAAGGAGAGATAAGGGAAAGAACCGAGCACAAAGACCAAAGGGAGATAAACTCATCTCTTCAACAAGAGTTAGAAGACTGGCAACAAGGGTATGGGTATGGAAGCCAAAAGTACCAGTAGCATCCACACAACCAAAGAACCAACCACATGGGATACAGATCTTATCCAACCACTCAAAGGTGAAGAAATCAAAAGAGACCCGTATGCAACCACTCACAATTCTAAAATGGATCCCTATAAGGAGGAAAGATCACTTGTCATTCAAGGATCCAATGGATACCTCCAACACAGGCTACCTCTACGTCTGCAAGAAAATTGACAGCCTCGACGCGCAAGAACCATGTGCTCCTTGCACAACCCACTCTTTTGCACCATTTAGGTCATGCATTTCCAAAGTATGCATTAATATAGGGCCACATTACATGGCCGTGCATAGACACAATTGAGAGTCCCATGCACGAGAGCACATTGACACATGTAAACCATTTTTTGATACTAATCTTTGTCTTCTTGTTTTGTGACATTGTTCCACAAAAAAAAAGGGAGCTGAAAAAAGGAAGAAAAAGAGAGAGAGAGAGAGAGAGAGAGAGAGAGAGAGAGAGAGAGAGAGAGAGAGAGAGAGAGAGAGAGAGAGAGAGAGAGAGAGAGAGAGAGAGAGAGAGAGAGAGAGAGAGAGAGAGAGAGAGAGAGAGAGAGAGAGAGAGAGAGAGAGAGAGAGAGAGAGAGAGAGAGAGAGAGAGAGAGAGAGAGAGAGAGAAAGAACTTGTTCCCAGGTTTGGCTCGTGAACATGAATGAGTCATGCTTAGTTGAAGATGGAATTGTTGATGACTACGCACTTATCAATTTTGATAGAAGTGTGTCACAGCTAACAGATGATATTATTGCTGCCTTATCTAGTAGATGTCAAGCGCTTGGCATGAACATGGCATCCACAACTATTATTTCCCCTTACCATGGTAGGAGGGAAGAGCTTGAAGGTCCACAACTTGAGTGATGCTTAACTAGTGTATGTACGAGAGCATCCAAGGAGATATCTGCAAGGGCTAGTTTGGTACCCTGAAAATCCTTGTTTGTATACTAGGTGAGAAGACCCTTGCTTATGGTGAGCTAAAGAGAATATGTGAAACTAAGCTTGGTGTAGTAACCCAATGTTGTTTGTCAAGGAATATAAAGAAATTCAATTCTCAGTATTTGGAAAATGTTGCTTTGAAAAGAGGAGACATGACCAACCACTCAAAAAATCTCATCAGTGGACCATCAACACGAACATTCATCAACAATGTTCCATCCCAAAGGCCGGGTGTACAACACGAAGAGATAAACATTGATCGAACCTTCACCATGGTAAGTATCTTTACTTTGGCAACACCATAACCATGATAGATTAGGAAACCTCTTCATCGGCATACCCTTGAACACTTGGCTCAAGGCCCCCAATTTTTGCACCATACTTCTTCCAATTCATTTTCCAAGTACGCATGCATAGGGCTACATTACAAGGCTGTGCACAAGGCACATATTTTCCTCAACCCATGCATGAACACACTTACCCATCATTCAGTATGGGTTATGAGTACTTGGCATGACTACTATGAACATCATCTTTGGAAGCTCTAGCGGTCATCAATGCAGACTCACAATGACACATTCTTGCTGGAATACAAAGAAGCACATACAAAGGGTGGACACTACCTCTCAAAGCACTACATGGAACAACTCTTACAACAAGGGTCTGTCAGGGACGACAGACTCGAGAGGGGGGGAGTGTTGAAGCTCAAGGTCAAGGACAAGTGCAATAATTGCATTAGAGAAGGGGACACACAAGAAGAAGGAGCACATAGGGTGCTCCAAGAAGTGTATGTCAAATTTTCAGAAGAAACTCCTATATAATAGTGATTTTCATCACTAGAAACCATTTTAAATATCATTTCACCTTTTTGTAGCTCCATTTTGTGCAAGCCAAGGAGTCCTCGAGCTTGAGGAGCATTAGAAGTATCATCCTACCAATTTTCATAATTTTTAGACTCCGTTTGAGCCTTCAAATAAGCCCTAGAACCTAATTTTTAACTAGGCCAGACACTAGGTCTGGACAGGGCCAAAACTAGTCCAAAAACTATAAAAAGAGCTAAAAAGCTCATTTTTGAGGTTGGCTTGTTAGAGAATAGAGCTTTGTAAGAGAAATATTTTGCAATCGAAGCTTTCCATTGTTCCTCTCTTTGATCTTACCTTGTGCACGTGTGTGTGTATGTGTGTGCATGTTTGAATGGTTTCACTCACACACTTGTGCCTTCACTTGCTCGTGGTCTTCATACCGGTCCTCACGTCTCCGCATATTGACAAGTAAAGGAGGTGGTGCTTATGCTTGAGCTACAAATGACTATAACAGAGAGATCATGAATGAACAATGTAGATCTATTGTATTAGTGAACAATGTTGTACAAGGTCATAGGCTTGAGAATCATAGCCTAATGATGATGAGTGGTGTAGGCTACAATGTAGGCCTCACACTCTTACAAAATGGCAATGGAGAGCTCGGGAAATTGATACTTCTTCACACGAATTTTTCAAGCCACTTTATATAAGTGCTACATTCAAATTTGAATTTGAACTCAACTTTTGGCTCTCTCTAAAAGTGGTTACTTTTCTATCTAACAATTCCACGAGTTTTTGGTAGGTGATTACAAATATTCTCTCAAGTCAAAAAATGAATTTTACAAATGGTAAAAATGAAAAATCTTCCTAGCAATGGTTTCCATGGAGCTTCATATGTTTATGAACGTCAAGCCAAAATGTGTGGGCTTGAACTTTGCACCACCATAGATGTCCTACAGAAGAGAGACCCACCCGAAACAAAATGGTCTCATTATTCTTGGAAGGATTGGTAAATGGGTCCTTGAGATCCTTAGTATATGTGAAGAGATTCCAAAGTTTACAAGAATGCATGAAGGAGTGTATAGATCTAGAAGACAAATTAGCAAAAGACTTAAAAATACCTCAAAGAAGTGTTAAGAGTGAGGATAGTGATAGCAATACTTCCAATCCCAGGAACAATGTAGAAGAGATAGCTGATTTAGTGGCTAAGAAGCGGAATGTTCAAGGATAGACGAATTATCCTAACCACCCTATGAGAGCTCCAATGATCAGGAGATGCGTTCACTGTGGAGGTGACTGCCCTTCTCATTGGTGCAAGGGAGTAGACCCTGTTGGGTGTGTGTAGAAGTGCGAGAGACACAAGAGAAGCACACATAAGGAGCACAAATGCAGCAAGACACATGGAGAAGATGAAGTGCCCATGTATAGGGAAAAGGTTCACATCAAAGCTACTCGAGGAACACATAAGTGTAACAAACCCCCTTGGAGCGAATGATGTGAACACATACAGGGAGTGACAGATCAGCCTCCACAAGGTAATAAGCCTAAAGCTTTGCGAAAAGCTTCAAACTTTTCTCGTGGAAGAGCTTTGGTGAATATGTCTGCCACATTATCATGTGTAGGCACCTATACCAAATCAATATCTCCTGCATAAAGGCACTCTCTCACATAGTGATAATACACCTCAATATGTTTGGTCTGTGCATGAAACACTGGGTTTCATGCAACAGCCAAAGCATTCTGACTATCAGTGAGAATATGCGTAGCAACATCAATCTCCATGCAAAGATCCATCAATAGGCATCTCAGCCATATAGACTCCACTGTAGCTGTGAAAACTGCCCTGTACTTAGCTTCACAACTCGATGTTGCCACTGAAGGTTGCTTTTTACTCAACCAAGATATGCATGAGTCTCCAAGGAAAAAGCAATTACCACTAGTGGACACACGAGTATCATAACAACCAGCCCAATCACTATCTGTAAAAGCATGCAAGCATGGCTGAATATCTCTTCCATAAAAGAGACCTAAGCTCAAAGTGCCTCTGAGATATCTAAACACACGTTTTAC
The DNA here is from genome assembly GCA_020310875.1 of Ceratopteris richardii. Classification (NCBI taxonomy): domain Eukaryota; kingdom Viridiplantae; phylum Streptophyta; class Polypodiopsida; order Polypodiales; family Pteridaceae; genus Ceratopteris; species Ceratopteris richardii. The sequence goes on along the minus strand of CM035408.1, from coordinate 138,587,253 downwards.
CACTTGCCAATGCTTAGTTCTAGGGCCATGCATGAATTGACTCAACTGGGAAACCACATACTGTATATCCGGCCTTGTATTGCATGCATATATAAGACATCCCACAACTTGCTGATAAAGAGAAGTGTCAAATGCATCACTAGAATCCTCAACTGAGAATCTAAATCCTGTCTCAACTGGTGTGGAAACTGGCTTGCAATCCTCAAGGTCAAAACGCTGAAGTAGTTTCTCAGCATACTTTGCTTGATGCATAACAATTCCCCCCTCAACAGATACAAATTGGATGCCAAGATAGTAGCTCAAAAGACCAAGATAAGTGACATCAAAGGTATGCTGCAAATCAGCCATAAGAATGTTAAGTTTTTCATCACATGACCCAGTCAAGAGTATGTCATCGACATAAAGAACAAACACTATAAGATCAGCCCCTTTTTGCGTACATAGAGTGTGCTTTCAATCGGACTACATGTGAAGCCAAGAGCAATCAAGTGCTTATGGATTTTGTCATACCATGCATGTGGAGCTTGCTTGAGACCATACAAGGCTTTATGCAAGTGACAAACCATATGCTCTTTCCCTTTCATAGCAAATCCATGAGGTTTCTTCACATAAACCTCTTCTTGCAAATCACCATTCAAGAAGGCTAATTTTATGTCCAACTGATGCACTTTCCAACCTCGATTGGCAGCCAATGCAACCACAATATGAATGGTAGCCATGCGTGAAGTAGGTGCAAAAGTTTCATCATAGTCAATGCCATATTGTTGCACATATCCTTTGGCAACCAATCTAGCTTTGTAACGATCAATGCTACCATCAGACTTTCTCTTAATCTTGTAAACCCACTTTGTACCGATGTCATTCTTTCCTTTTGGAAATTCACATAACTCCCAAGTACCATTCCTATGTATTGAATCGATTTCTGATTGCATAGCACTCATCCATTGTGGATCGTCACATGCATCTTCAAAAGAAACTGGCTCTTCATTACATGCTATAGCAATAAGAGAATAATCCACAAAATTACTTGATGCATGGTGAGAGCTTGATCTTGTTCTACAAAGTAAAGGTGCACTCAATTTGATGTCCTGCAAAGTTTGTTTCAGCCCCTTTGGCATAGATTGTGCACTCTTGATAGACATGCATTCATTATGTAATACATCTTCAACATGTAGATCATGTGTGGGCTGAATTTCATGCTCATTTTCAGCCATATTTTGTCGTAAATGTTCAGCCATATGTGGCTGGAAATTTCTAGCAATTTTGACAATTTTTGGCCGAAAACTTTCAGCCATGTTTGGCTAGAAATTCTCTAGATTTTCAGCACTATTTTGTTGGAATTTTTCAGCCCTTTGAGCCTCAGTTGGCTGGTCTACATGGCCATAGTCAAGCGCACCATTTTGGAACAAAGGCATTAGTGTATCAAACACATCTTGTGAGCTAACTGTTGGCTGTTTTTTGCATTAGAGGGAAAACTGAATTTTCAGCAAATACCACATCTCGACCCACAATAATTGTGTTCGTCAATGGATGGTACAAACAATATCCCTTACTTTGAGCACTATAACCAACAAATATACATTTCTTCACCTTGTCATCAAGTTTGTGACGTTGTTGTGATAGTAGAAGAGCATATGCCAAACAACCAAACACACACATATGACTAAGCATAGGCTTATGAACATTCCAAGCCTCATAATGAGTGATGACTCTCAATGCTTTTGTAGGGTATGGATTCAACACATAGTTTGCACACATGACCGCTTCCATCCAAAACGTATCAGGAAGATGCTTTCCTTTAACCATACATCGTGCCATTTCAAGTAGAGTTCTATTTTTATGCTCGGCAATACCATTTTGCTTAGGTGTATATGGAACCGTACATTGATGTGAAATACCTCTTTCACGAAGAAAAGCATTAAACTCATGTGACATGTATTCACCACCACGATCCATGCGTAGAATCAAAAGCTTTTGTGAAGAAAATTTTTTAGCCATAACTAAAAATGCTTTGAAGCAAGAAAATACCTCATTCTTTGCATGCATAGGATACACCTATGTATGGCGAGTAGCATTATCAATGAACGTAACAAAATATACATGCTTCCCAAAAGATGAAGTCTTGAGGAGACCACATACATCACTATGAACAAGCTGCAATTTTCTTGTAGTGTGTGTATGACTATTTTTTCGAAAAAAAGCATGATGCATTTTTCCAAGAATGCAACCTTCACATGCATGCTTTTCAATGGACTCAAGTGTAGGCAAACCAATAACCATGTCCTTCTTTTGCAAGTAAAGCAAACTATTGAAGTTCAAGTGACCAAAACGAGCATGCCAAAGCTCCATTTCAGCCATGGAAGAAGTATGAGCAACTAAGGCATTCGAGGCATCCCTCTTGTATGTATCCATGCGATACAAACCATTACATAATGTACCGGACATCACGATAACATCGCCATTGCTGAAATCATGAACCATACACTTATCATAAAAAAAGTGTACATGAAGTCCAACTTTGGCAATCAATGGAACTGAAATTAAGTTCTTCTTGATATCGAGCACATACAATGCATTTTTCAAGAGAATCTCACCTCCATTTTGCAGCCGTAAGCTCAATTTCTCTTACTCCAATGATAGGAGGCATTGTTTGCACACACCACATGTCCTCCTTTGGGTGCATCTTTCAAAGAGGCAAAAAATCTTTTGCATGACGTTAGGTTCTTTGAAGTACCACTATCAAAGAACTAATCAGAATCAGCCTCACTCACAACCATACATTTAGAATGCAAAGAAGCATCATAATGACATGTAACAACACATGCCCAAAAATCTTGAGCCATGTTAGCTTCATCATTCTTTACATTTGCTAAATTTTCAGCAATAAACATGTCGGATTCCTTCTTCTTTTCATTGCATTTAGCAAGTTTTCTACATTGATCAATAGTATGATCAGCCTTTTGGCAATATTTGCATCTCTTCTTCTTTTGCAAATCACCATCATTAGAGGAATGAGTGGAAGAGGAAGCTTGAGGCTTTGGTTTTGATGAACCCAAAGCTGAACCATACTTACTTTTCCCCTTTTGTGAGATAGCAAGTGCTTGTGTTCCCTCAGTCAAACCACTCCTATTCACTCTAGATTGCTCTTCTTGCAAAAGAAGAGACACAACCTCATCAAATGCATACATATTAAGATTTCCTTTTGCAACCAAACGGAGTGTAGTAGCAAAGCTTTGAAAAGATTCTAGTAATCCTTTCAACAATGTAGAAATGAGTGATGCATCCAGAATGATCTCATCTATGTTTGCCAATTGCTCTTTCAAGTCCTTGATGCGTGTCACATACACATCCACCAACTCATTTTGAGCCATACATACATCCTCAAGTTGCTTCCTCAAGTATGCGACACATGTTTCATTATGCACTACATACAAAGAAGCAAGAGTGTCTCATGCCTGTCTCGATGTAGAACATGATCGAATGTGTGGAACTATATGACGCTTCACTGAAAGTCCAACCAAAGCATGAGCTTGTGCATCTTTTCCATCCCATCTAAGCTGCTCCTCTGTAGGTGGAGAAGGAGAAACATGTGTACTTGACGAAGAAGCTCCATCTATGACAATAAACTATGAAGTAGAAGAACCTTCCGGTCTTCGATCTACATCTTCCACTATGTTCTAAAGTTGTTTTGCAACAAGAACTTGCTTCATCATGTAAGAACACATCGGATAGTTGGTCCCATCAAGCTTATCTTCAGCTTGAAGCATGCCAAACAAGTCATTGCTACTTGCCATTTCACTTAGGAAAAAGAAAGTGACAAAAACTTTACTTCGACGAAAGCTAAAATGAGAGCTGAAATTTCAGCTCACAAACCGTCACTCTGATGGCAATTTTGAATGCACGAATGGCTTTGAAACGGGGGTAAAACCCGAGCACATCTGGTGGAAATTTTCTTGGCTGCTGAAATTCACAGTTCTATGCTCCGAAGTTGATTTGCACTATTAAAAGTGTGCGTGCCACAACGCGAAGAATCGAAACTTGAGAAGGAGTTGAACCTGATCTGATACCACTATTGGGTGTGTGTAGAAGTGCGAGAGACACACGAGAAGCACACACAACTAGCACAAACGCAACAAGGCACGGAGAAGATGATGGCTGGAATAGCTCTCTCTATTGACGATGAACTAAACTGAAGTAAGAACTGAATGATATCCCTAAGTACAAAGTACCACCACATATGAGAGTATCAAGTATGTGGTAAGATGGGGAAAGAACCTCTAGCTAGCACTAGAGTAAAAAGTGCCCATCTATAGGGAAAAGGTTCACATCAAAGATACTCGAGGAACACATAAGTGTAACAGTCTCACCATCTCCATATGCCTATAATAGACCACCTACCCAGGGTCCAACTCACTACTATAACATAGAGCAAAGGTATACAACTCACAATATGGAGAATTGTCCTTACAATCGACAATCAAGACCTATGCAACCAACATCGTTTAAGCCTTATGGATACCCCCGAGAGATCAAGGAGGAGAAGCCTATAGATACCCCGCATACCATCAACAAGCACCTGCACTACGGCCATACACATATCAAGGATACAATCAACCTCAATTGGTACTAGGACAACAACCACCTCACCCACAAAATGTTGTCCCAGTGAAAATCGCTCAACTTGAAGAGAATCTTGAAAGAGCAATAGTACCAGCCACGCCATTGACTAGTGCTGAGACTTATGACCAATCTTATGATCTTAGTCAGGGAAGTTATTCCACCTATGAAAATACTATGGCTGAGTATGGAAAATCCTATGAACCATATACATATGGATCTGATGGTCTTGATAGCTCCTACGGATATGATCAGGACTATGTGTCTTTAATGTACATTGCTCCTAGAGCTCCAGTACCACCACGGCCAATGAATAGACCACCTGCTCCTAGAGGACCATGTTATAGATGTGGAGGTGATCACTTTATCAGAGCGTGTACACTGCCTAACCTACCACCATATCAGAAAGTTTGGGAAGGCTACTGCAGTGATTATGGCAGGGAACACCATTTTAGGGATTGCCCTAAAAATCGAAATAAAATCAATCCCACTGCACAAATAAATGTAATAGAAGTGGTAGAGTCATCAAGAAGTGATATGAAAGCCATAACTAGGGCAAAAGCAAGAGAGACGTCAGAGAAATCCAAAGAAAATGATAACCAAAATAAAGAATCCAACACCCCAGCACCACAAGTAGTTGCAGATTCTGAAGAGTCTGAGAAAAGTGTTAAGTCTAGGCGAACCCAAAGATGGAGGACTTGTAGAGAAAAGATAAAACACAAGAGATTGCAACAAAAGTTGGAGAATGAGAATAATAAGCAAAGCCAAGACGAGGAACAAGAGCCTAAAGGAAAACCTAACAAAGAGACATATAAACATCAGAGACAAGATTCAGGATCAGTTTTAGCCGATCCAATGCCAGAAGATGTAGCCATGTGGATTAAAGCATATCAAGCATGAATAAAGGCAGGCCCACCCATCAAGCAACATGAAAGAGAATACCCAAGAGGCGACTTAGAGCAAGAGAGGTTGGAAATATGTAAGAAGTTAATTGAAGTGGCTTAGCAAACCTTAGAAAGACCTGTTCAACCACTGCCCAACACAAGGATTTCTGAAAAAGAATTTTAATAATGTGTAGCACCTAGTCACGCTAGGGAAGGAAAGAAAAACAAGAACTACGAAGAAAATTGCGATGAAAGTAAAGAAGAAGGATTCATAATCCCTGAAGTAGACGCGGAATGGCCTAGAGACTTATGGGCAAGAGTCCAAGAAGATAGATGGAAGAAAATAGAAGGAATTGAATGACCTTTTGAGGAGATCAAAGCAGTAGGCAAGCTTGAATTGTTAACTCATGAATTAAACCCAAAAAGCTCATCTCAACTTGATGACAACAAAGATGATGAAGGAAATGTGAATGCATTACCAAACTATATGGGGGAATATGAACATAACTCTGAGTTATATCGTGTTCCCTCAGTGAGGAGAAAGAAGCAGAACCCATCAATCCAAACCTTTGACATAATAAAACACCTTAAAAAAGTAAAAATACCATGTACTCTGACTCTAGAAGAACTCTTGAAAGTGAAGCCTCAATTAAGAGAGAAAATCACCAGCTAGTTAGAGACAAAGTTAGATGAAAGCAAGATGCAAGATGAAGTAGCTACCGTTAAAATCCCAGTTGACAAGGTTGGAGATTTCAGTGAGGGAGATGAAGGAAACACATGCCTCCCTATCACTTATAGAGGTTATACCACTAAAGCCGGAGCTGGAGTGGGAATCACGACCAAAGAAATATGGGAGAAATGGGGAAAGCTAGCTTTACGACCTACCAGAATGAAGATTCAAATCGCAGATGGACATACGGACCAACCCTTAGGATTATTGGAAAATGTCGTATTTACCACTTGCGGAGTCGAATTTGAGCATACCTTAGCAATATGTCAATTCAAAAAGGCTAACAATTATGAGATGATACTTGGAAGGCCTTTCATGAGACAACTTAAGGTAGTACAAGACTGGGGGAAAGACACAGTGTACTTGCAGTATGGAGGAATGACAACTAGGATAAACATCCATACTTACACTTATCAAGATGTCCCTCCTCTGCACTGGAACCTGATACACAAGGAACGTGATAATTTATCCATTCATAGTGTAGGATTGAGTAGTCAAACATGGATGAACGAAGATACTCACCTATGGATGTGTAAGGAAGCTAAAAGGGAAGAAGAAGGGATACAAAGATGGCAGCCAGGACAAGGAGTGTCTAGACCTATAGAACATCCTACTTACATGCCTCAAATATTCTTAGATGAATAATTCAAACCCCATGGTTGGATGAAGCTTTTAGCCACTCTTGACATGTGTGTAAATGAAGAAGTAATAACTATGAATGAATGCATAGATGAGGAAGGATATGATGTAAATCTATACATGGCTATTCTCCAAGAAGTGGATGAAGCAGATGTAAGTGAAAAAGAATGGAATGAAGATTATGAGAGCATAGAAATGGAAGTGGAATCACTTGAGGAAGAAAGGAAAAAGGAGGAAGAGATTGAAACTAGTCTACACTTGACTCAAGACGTGCTACAACCTGTAATAGATGAACCAAACATGGAAAAAGAAAAAGAAGATAGCACACCTCAAGATCAATTCGAGGTACCTGAGCATTTCAAGAAGTATGAAGTAGAAGAAAGAAAAATTTCTATTCAGATGCCAAAACGAGAAGCACAACCAGGGATAGCATACGATAATAAAGAGCAGACCAAGAAGATTGTAGTAGCTATTGAAGAAGGAGAAGAGAGATGCACTTTCATAGGACAAGATGTCTCTCTAGAGGAAGAAGAAGAATTAATACAACTTATAAGGGAGTACCAAGATGTCTTTGCATGGAGTTATAAGGATTTAAAAGGTGTAGATCCTTCTATTTGTGCTCATAGAATCCGTATGACAATAGAAGCAAAGCCGTCCAAGCAAAGACCATACACCTATAATGATGTTTATTCGGCAAAGATTAAGGAGGAGATAGATAAATTGTTGGATGCAGGCTTCATTTATGAAATTGAACACACGGAATGGGTATCGCCATTAGTGGTAGTGCTGAAAAAGAATGGAAAATTAAGGGTGTGCATTAATCTTAAAAAGGTAAATGCAGCCACCAAAGATGATAGTTACCTATTACCCATCATAGATCATCTGTTGGAAAGGGTTGCAGGCAAGGAAGTCTATAGCTTCCTTGACGGCTTTTCAAGATATAATCAGGTAGCCATTGCTCCTGAAGGCCAACATAAGACAACCTTTGCAATTGAATGGGGAGTCTATGCTTTTAGGGTTATGCCATTTGGTGTAACTAATGCCCCAACCACTTTCCAAAGACTGATGTGCCATGTGTTGAAGCAATTTTTGAGAAAGAGTATGGAGGTGTACGTGGATGATTTATGCACCTATTCAGCTATAAGATCAGAGCACATCCCATAACTAATATTTGCCAAATGTCGTCAGTATAGAGTATGCCTTAATATGGAAAAATGTGTCTTCATGGTGCGACAAGGAAAGAACTTAGGACACATTGTCTCTAAGAATGGGATTTCCACTGATGAAGACAAAATCAAAGTAATTCTAGTTTTGCCAAGACCAAAGACTACTAAAGAAGTGCAAGCATTTATGGGACATTGTGGATATTATTGTAGATTCATTCACATGTATGCCATAATTGCGAGGCCTCTCTATGGATTGCTGATTTAGTTTACCTGGACAGAAGAATGTGAAAAGGCATTCAACGAATTAAAGATTCCTTTGAGTTCAACACCAATTTTGAAAGTACCAGATTGGAATAAACCATTTCATATTCATGTGGATGCCTCCAAGTTTTCCATTGGTTGCATCTTAGCACAACCAGTAGATACAGGAAAGCTAGACCACCCTATAACCTATGCTAGTAGACAATTAAACCAAGTGGAGCATAATTATACCACTATCGAACGAGAAGGCTTAGGAATGGTATACGTAGTGAAGAAATTTAGACACTACTTATTGACAAACAAATTCAAATTCTTCATTGATCATCAAGCTCTATTATATTTAGTCAATAATCCTTGTAATACCGGATGACTAGTACGATGGTTTCTATTGTTAATGGAATTTGATTTTGAAGTAGTATTAAAAAAGGGAAATACACACATCCATGTTGATCACCTATCAAGAATGGCACATGGAGAACCTCCTATAGGAGTGCCAACTGATTTTCTGGATACTTATGTCTTCAAGCTGGAAGTATTTCCATGATAGGCTGAAAAGTTAATTCCTATACTCATTCATGGTCCTCAACATAGGATCAATACCAATAAAGTGCAAGAATTATGGAGAATTAAAAATCTCCATATCATAGTTAGAAGCCTATACCATCAAGAACCAAGTGGACTACTTATGAGATGTGTGGAGGAAGACGAGCAAGAGATGTGGCTTCCGAGAGCACACATGAATCAATGGAAAACTCATCGAAGTGTTTACGGGACTTGGCAAGAGCTTAAGAGATTAGGAATATATTGGCCAACTATGCAAAGAGATACACATAACTATCTCTCTACATGCCCCACTTGTCAGGAAAGAACTCATGAAGAGAACTCTACGCTGTGTTACTCTACAGTAGCACCTAGATGGAGTATGCTTCTAGTGAAATTCTTGAAAAACACGAGTACCCAGAAGTAGCTAGTTTGGCAAGAAAACGTGCCCTTGAGGAACAAAGCAAAGATTATGTACTCGTAGGCAAACAACTTTTCAAGAGAGGAATTGACAACCAATTAAGAATGTGCATCCATGAAGATGAGTATGTTTCATTTTTGGAAATCGCTCATATGGGAGCCGTAGGAGGACATTTTTCTATAGATAAGACGACAAAAATAATTCTCTTTGCTGGGATGTGGTGGCCAATGCTATATCAGGATGCAGCCACATATGTCCAAAGGTGTGATACTTGTGAATGAACAAAATATCCTATTAGAAGAGATGAAATGCCATTACGACCTATGATAAGTGCCAAAGCATTTACCAAATGGGGAATAGAATTTGTAGGACCTATTAGCCCACCAGCAAAAGGTTCTCATGCCGAGTATATAATTGTCGCAATCCATTATTTGACCAAATGGGTAGAAGCCAAGGCAACAAAGAAGAAGGATGCAAGGATGACGACTAAGTTTCTCTTTGAGAACATATTCACTAGATTTGAATTGCCAATAGAAGTTGTGAGTGATAGAGGCACACACTTCGTCAATGAAGTAATAGAAGCCTTCATGAATGAATTCCTAGTGATTCACAAGAAATCATCTCCCTATCACCCACAAGCCAATGGAAAGGCTGAAAGCTCAAATAAGATCTTGTGTACAGTGCTTATGAAGATTGTTTATAATGGAAGATCTGATTGGGACAAGCACTTAAATCATGCTTTATGGGCATTCAGAGTAGCATACAAAACAACCATAGGAACTACTCCTTTTAATCTAGTGTATGGCTAGAATGCCATCTTACCAATTGATTTCCTAGTTCCTACTCTTTGAGTAGCCTCAAACTACGAGTGGACTAGACATGAGTTATCCAATCAAGTGGACCAAATCGAGAAGCTACATGAAACTAGATTACAAGTGGTAGCAGGCATTTATGCTGCAAAAAGACAACAATAAGCATACTTTGATGCTCATATCAAGAGTAAAGGTTTGAAAAAAGGAGATTTAGTCCTGGTATATACTTTAAAGCAACATGCAAAGAAGTTACAAAAAAGAGGATATGGTCCCTTGGTGATCAATCATAATCAACTAGCGGAGCCATCAATCTAACAACCCTAGATGGAGAAGTCCTACCGAGCTATATAAGTGGCTGTCGAGTGAAGAAGTATTTAGAGCCATTAACACAGGAGATACTATCAAGACTTATAGTAGCAAGGAGTAGATGAGAAGAAGACAAAAAAATACACGAGGAAGCACGACAGGAAGCCCTAGAATCGAATAAGGAAACAAAAGGAATGGATGAGAGAGAGGGATGAAAGATATCAACTAGGAGAGGAGCCCATCCCAATGGTTAACTTTAGAGCCTCAGAAACCCTAGGGCATCAAGTGAGGCAACCATATTTGAACCTAGGAGCGGGAACAGAGGAGTACCACTTGGTGGATGCCCTCATTGACACAGGAACAACTATCAACTACATCAAATCCTCTTTAACTCATGAGCTCAAAGCCCAATTATATCCAAACATATCTGATTGGAATAGGAGGCAATGTTACTGAATGCATAGGCGAGATTACCTTATCATTGCACCTAGGGAATAACACGATGCAACAAAAACTATTAGTGTGCCATAATCAAGATCTATTAGAAGAACTTGTGTTAGGTCAAGATTGGATATATGAATATGAGGTAACCATCCAACTAGCCTTAGGCTACATCTCAGCCAAGATAGGGCATCGCAAAGTATTTAGTTTATTAGAAGAACGACCTTTGACAACCACTTGTCTAGCACAGAAAGATCAAGTAAACATGCATGAATGTGACTGTGCTCCTACCTCTAATGTGGAACCCACTTCTCCAAGTCATTCACCTGTGACCACACCCTCTATTGGTCTTCTACCATTCAACCCTTCATCAAACCTTGAGAGCCCTAGAAAGGAGCTAAGTCCTAGTAAGACTGCTCATAGTAATCAACCAGGACCTTCCACAATTCGAATATATCCCAACGCAGGAGCTAGATAGGTATGGATTCAGAAAGACCAAGTTGCAGCATATAATCAACAACAATGCCATCACCTACAAAGGAACCAACAATAGGTCAAGACTACAAGCCAAGCTCGATCACTAGGTCTATAGAAGATTGTTCAATTATGGATCCCAAAGAAACTGATTGCTGCTCAACCCTCAAGAACGCAAATACGGATTCCCAAATCAACTATGCCAAGGAAGAAAACTAAACTGAAGAAATTAGTACAAAGGAAGGATCCATCCAAAATTAAGTCAAAGGAGCAAGAAAGACGTGATAACCCAAAATTGAAGAAACAGGAGTACTCAAAGAAATCAAGTCAAAGATATGTATGGCAACCAAAGAAGAATCACAATACGATAGCTACACAAAGCACAAGAGGAGACAAAGTTGCAGTCAAGAACGACAAAATAAAGCTGATTTGGATACCCAAATCTCGATAGTCATCTACAAACTCGCCAGCAAATTCTTCTTGCGCACATCTTGAGTTCCATACACCTTGAACACGCATAATAGGGCCACATTTCAAGGCCATGCATTTGGCACGTGATTCTTCTTCTACTCATTAGTAATGCACATTTCCCTCCCAGGGAATAGGAGAGCACTTGTACAAGACTTTAAAGAAAAATAACTAAAAATAAAATAAAACTATTCAATAACATTTTTGTTTTCTTTCACCAAAAAAAAAAAAATTATATGAAAAAATCCCAGGTTTTGCCTTCCTTACACCCACGGTGAAGGACGACACAAGTCACTCGGAGAACTATTTGATTCATGGAGGTTAATTGGAGATAAGTCATGCAACCACTTTAACACTGATTGTGGTGTGCTTTAAGTGCAGATGGCCTCATCTGATTCGGAAGCTATGTAGGAGGAAGAGGTCCTGGTTCTTCCTTTGGAGTCAATTACGAAAGCAAGAGATCATTGGTTCCACGAAGACCAAACGATGGCAAATCTTATCTTTTTGGCCACATCAAGATCATGGACAGAGAGCATCAATTTCCATTGATGTCACTGGATTTCTAGACTCTACAACATGGATTACCAAGCATTACGGATGTATGGACAAGGACAGGAATTGATGCATTTTTACGACTTCCAATTTATCTACCATATTTTCAACGATGGACCTGGGTGATGAATATACTACAGGCAGCAGTGGATATGCCCTCAGTACCAAAAGCTATAGTTCTTAAAAAAATTGGAGAATGGAAACATGTTCGATTTACACATGAGCTCATCAACAAAGCTTTTGGATGGAATCAAGATGGCCTAACAAATCTCAAAAATGAATGTCAGGACGCTAAATAGAAGACCTTTATGGAAATCAACAGGATGGATATTGAAGAGTCAGTTTGCGTGGCACACCAACATTTTTTTTCCCAAGCATGAACAGATATACAACGCCTCAAAAGATTGTAGTTCAATTGCTATCTCATGCTATGAGGCAAATCGGGAACAAAGTCAACTTTACACCATACATACAGGAACGGTTATTCAAAGCTAAGAAGAAATGGGACCATAAGAAGTTTTTGAATGGGAGCTCTACCTTGACCCTATTGATCTATGAAGCACTAGAAATGAAGGAATGCTTATGATTAATGCCAAGACCTATTGAAATGGCAAGATACGTGAAGCTTGCAACAATTCCAAAGAAGAAGAAAGCATCCATATCAAGAGAAGAAGTTGGAACAAGTTCAAGAACTATGATGCATGGAGTCAAGCAAGCTAGAGAAGAAGAAGCAAATGATACCCCCCCAATCTAAACAAACACACCTACTACCACGGGTCTCATTAACTTAACCTCCAATAACACAAAGGGATCTATCATCCGCTTTAGAAGAAACACACACTTACACTTAGAAAAAGAGTAAAAAAGACTAAATTCCATCACAAGCTGCCAAGTACAAGGAGTTGGGGCTTGACGATTCAAGTTCCAATGATGAATCTAGTCATGAACACGATACATTGGACACAGATATAAGAACAGAGACAAATGATGAAGAATGGACAGAGATTCATCAAGTCCACCACACCCCCAAAGATCAAAATCTATAAGTACAAAATCAAGAAACATCCTCTGAAGGAAGGCACATCATCGAGTTGAATACCCAGTCCAAGATTAGCGTAAAAGAAGCATCTCCACCAAAAACAAATGTGGTACCACCCATCAAAGATGAATTGCAGAGGAAGCTAGAAAAAGAGATACTATCACAACAAACTCCGATAAAAACGGTGATCGAGATTCCAGATGATAAACCACAAGGGAAGGGAGTAACTAAAGAGGTTGAGCCAACGATACAACTTCATATTTGGCAGCCCCACCAAACAACACTACACATGGCACAAGGAAAGGACGTTACCACAAGTGAACAACCTATTATACCACAAACTTGGTTAAATGTGGACATCAATAAATTGAAGCCCCTTGTAAAGACCATGATTGATAATGCAATGACTACACAAACGGTGCTCATGGAAGAAGGAAAAAAAAAAGAAATGTTGATGGCTGACAAGTACATATTTCAAACAATGAGTGAAGAACTCACATCCACCATAATCAATTTACAAAGTGCATTATCTTGGAAAGATGCCTAATTGTAGACCGCAAAAGAGGATTTACAAGTATCACAAGAACAACAAAATGGTCTCATGCAACGAGTCGAAGAAGTACAAAAAGTTCAACACTTAGAATAACAAAAAGCAGCTTCTGACATAGAGAAAGTTTGTATACTCAACTGAAGCAAACTCCTTGAAACTCAAATCAAAGTATATATGGACGAAAGTGACAATCTAAGGAGTAGAAACAAAGAACAAATGAATTCTCTCTTAATGGATAAACCCTTAGAGGTACCCATTACTGACGACAGTGCCACACATGAGGTACACAAACAATTGGAAGGTATGGAAAATCAGCTTAAACAAGCACAAGAGAGCTACAAGCTATTAGAAAGAAAATATTCTACAGACACTAAGGAGTTGAATCTCAAATGGAAAGATGCAGTTGCAAAGTATACTGAGCAATGTATACAAGATGCAAATCAAGTGAGGATCATATATGAAGAAAAGACTAGCATTGAAGAGGATCTCAAGGCCAACATCAATGATAATGAAGAAAAAGATAAATTCATTGCTCAGCTCAGGAAACGGTTAGAAGATGCTAGAAAAATCGGGACACCAGTAGAGCCACAACAAGGAAATCCTACTGAGGAGGTAGAGGTACGCTGTATCGTGGCATTTCCCTCTCTCTCTCTCTCTCTCTCTCTCTCTCTCTCTCTCTCTCTCTCTCTCTCTCTCTCTCTCCCCCACGATCCCCTCCAACTCCACCAGCCCTCCTCTTTTCCCCCACCACCCCCGCGGCCCCCACCATCACCACGACCCCCTCCAACCCCATCGTCCCCTCCTCTTTTCCCCCACCACCCCCGCGGCCCCCACCATCACCACGACCCCCCTCCAACCCCACCGTCCCCTCCTCTTTTCCCCCACCACCCCCATGGCCCCCACCATCACCACGACCCCCTCCAAACCCACCATCCCCTCCTCTTTTCCCCCACCACCCCCGCGGCCCCCACCATCACCACGACCCCCTCCAACCCCACCGTCCCCTCCTCTTTTCCCCCACCACCCCTGCAACCCTCCACAAACCCCACAAACCCCACGAACCCCACAAACCCCACACAACTCCACACCCCCCCCACAACCCTCCACAAACTCCACAAACCCCACACAACTCCACACCCCCCCACAGCCCTCCACAAACTCCACAAACCCCACACAACTCCACACCCCTCCACAGCCCTGCACGAACTCCACAAACCCCACACAACTCCACACCCCTCCACAACCCTCCACCACTCCATGACCCCCCACACAACTCCACACCCCCCCACAGCCCTCCAGAAACTCCACAAACCCCACACAACTCCATAGCCCTCCAACACTCCACGACCCCCCACAAACCCCACACCCCTCCACACCCCCCCACAGCCCTCCACAAACTCCACAAACCCCACACAACTCCACACCCCTCCACAGCCCTCCACCACTCCACGACCCCCCACATAACTCCACACCCCCCCACAGCCTCCACAAACTCCACAAACCCCACACAACTCCATAGCCCTCCACCACTCCATGACCCCCACAAACCCCACACAACTCCACACCCCCCACAGCCCTCCACAAACTCCTCAAACCCCACACAACTCCACACCCCTCCACAGCCCTCCACCACTCCACAAAACCCCACACCCCTCCACACCCCCCCACAGCCCTCCACAAACTCCACAAACCCCACACAACTCCACACCCCTCCACAGCCCTCCACCACTCCACAACCCCCCACATAACTCCACACCTCCCCACAGCCCTCCACAAACTCCACAAACCCCACACAACTCCACAGCCCTCCACAAACCACACACAACTCCACACCCCTCCACAAACCCCACACAACTCCACACCCCTCCACAAACCCCTTGCACCTCTCCACAACCCCCCACAACTCTCCACAAACCCCCACGACTCATCGACGTCAATTATCTTATGAAAAAATAAGGTTCGCGAATCAACTTGTCAAAAGGATTCTTGCCGTATGCGCTTTTGGAGGAATTGAACCCAGATCTATGCCATGAGAGGCGGATGTACTATCCACGGCGCCTGTCGATTTTTTTACATGGTGGTATGAGACAACATAAAATAGACAAATTTCTGACCAGATTTGGATGGACAGTTTGAGGATCATTTTTCAACCAAACCCCATAGTGTTATATATCATCGGAAAGCTCTTGACAAGTACTTTCCAATGGTGCAATAATAATTTTTGAAATCTTGGATCAATTTTGACCACACCCCAAAAACCCCCACAACTCCCCACAACTCACCCCCTATTCCCACCCACAACCTCCCACACCCCCATAATCTCCCTCAACTCCCCACAACTCACCTCCCACACCGCCCACTTAATATGAAGGATCAAAAGCTACTACAAAAATTAGGTGAAGGATGTGCTTCTCAGGGTCATTCAAACATCACAGGTGGCACAAAATGAGGATCTCAACTTGCATTCAAAAGTGACAGTAAAAGTGTAAGTGGTAAAAGTGAAAGTGGAGAAATGACTATTGCCGCCAACCATTCATGACGACTGCCTAATTTTGAGGATCCAATTCAAGACTGGTGGCATATTTGATTTACCCCTCCAATTTGGGCAATCAATCGACGCATGATCAGTGGACATGAGGAATCGCCAAGGCCCTCTTGGCCTATTGGAGCCTATAAAAGCAATGGATTTGTGTTCATTTGATATACATTCAGATATACACATTTACATACGTACGTACAAGGGTCCTCTCTTGGCACTCTGTGGCTACAAGCCTACTGTAGGAAGTCACTCTGTGGTGAGGATACAGAGCGTGGGCTTCCCAATGAGGGCTAATAGCACTATAGTGTGAAGAGAGTGGCTTGGTTTTGTCATTCAGTGTGAGTCATTGGTATTTCGTGCTCTTCCCCTTAGAGCAAGTCTTCATGCTTTGTATTGATCAGTGCTAGTCTACATCTAGTTGTGTCCATTGTACAGATTGGATGAATCCCTTGTATTGATGTTGTTTAGTTCTGGAGTGGCATGCTAGCCCAGAGCATCAACTTTAGAGAATTTCTCTTGCCTATGTTGTAATCATCCGTTCGAACTAAGGAGTGATTGGTCTTCCTTCATTGTCAGTTGTCATTAATATTTTCTTGAGTATTCACAACTCTGTGCAATCATTGATATCTGACTGCTCACAGAAGTGTTAAAGGGTATATTTCCCTAAGGAGAACCTCCCTTGAGTAGGTGAAGTACTGGAGTGCTTGCTGCATGCTCCTATTAAAAGTAGATACCCCAGTACCTCCTCTATAGTTTGGCACGCCCGGTGGGACACTTGCATTTCTGTGAGAGGCCCTAAGGATAGTAAATAGTCCTCTTTTTTAGTATTTTTGCACTATTGCATTTGCAAGTAGGTACGTGACCCATACGCGAGCAGATAAGGAGCCTCTTCATATACGAAGGAGCCTTAACAAGTCAGCTATATCTTCAACTAGTGAACCTACCTCCCCTCTACCCTCTTTGAATTTATCTATTGATTTCGGTGCGACACCACTGTCAAAGGAGGAGCATAGGAGAATATTAGACTTCTCCTCAGATACGTCAGAAGAAACACCAGTGCAAACGGAGGATCTCTCTCATTTACTCTCCAGACTCAATATCAAGTTCCCTACCTTCAAGGGACAAGCTTATGAGGATGCTGATGATCATGTGAGGAGGTTCATCTCCTTATGCCGTGGACGTGGTTTGCATAATAGAGAGGATGTAATGCTGGTACTCTTCCCATCCACATTGGAAGGCCTTGCTGACAAATGGTACAGTCAATATGCAGATGGCCATTTTGCTACATGGGAGGCTCTGAAGACGACATTCTCACAAACATTTCGACCTAGTGACTCCTCGAAAAGAGATCTAGACCAACTCGAGAATCTAAGGCTAAGATTAGGTGAATCCTTTCATGAACTTCACACTAGAACAAAAGCACTTGTTGCACGTCTGCCACATGCTCCAGGTGACTTCTTGGTTAAAAAATGGATAAAAAAAGCTCTGCCAAGGTCATCTCAGCAGAAGCTACGTGAGTCTCTTAGATTGGATGCAACCCTCAATGATTTTATTGCAGCAGCATCACGCATTGAAGAAGCTAGGCAACATTTTGAAGGGGATACACAATCGAATTATGCTGCAGAACTAGACCCTATTGGGCAACTGAGGAAGGAACTGGAGGCATTGAGAATGCAACAAAATCAACAAGAAGAGAAGGTCTTTCCACCACTACGTCGCACTGATGATGAAGTAGCCCAACTTCGCCGTGAGTTAGAAGATTTGCGGACCACTCAGGATATAAGAAGGCAGATTTGGTGCACAATTTGTAACAACAATGGGCATTCCAATGCGAATTTTCCTAACAAGGTAAGTTGTCAATTTTGTGGAAAGGATGGCCATGAAGCTAGAGACTATTACTACCTCAAGGGTACACAGCAACGAGGTAACTCTCAAGCTTTGAATTCATATTATGCTAGTACTTCAAATGCACCTAATAGAGAGGAGAATAGACCAACGAAGCCCAGATATAATAGGCCTTTGATGTGCTACCGTTGTGGTGAGTATGGCCATATGCAAAACAGGTGTTCCCTTCCAGAAGATGCACCTCCTTGTCAGCATCGTCCCGAGGCTAAGGATCACTACACCAAAGATTGCCCAAGAAGCCGTCCCGCTCCAATCCACATGATTGCAGTCTCTCCACAAGAAGAAGGTAGGACCACTCAATCTTATGCTGTTTCATCTTCTTCAATGCCCATGATGACTAGAGCCAGACAAGTGGCAGCAACCCATAGAGAGGAACAAGAGGGTGTCCAGGATAAAGAAGAGGAAAAGAAGGCTAGGTGGAAGGGCCAAGCAGAAATTGAAGGAGCTTATGAAAGGGTGGCTACTTCTCTAAGGGACCAACCAACAAGTCTGCAAGAAGACACTCATGAGGTAAACATTGAACAGATCTTGAAAGGTATTCATCACAAGGTTAGTCTGTACGAACTTATAAGGATGGATTCAAAAATAAGAAGTGACTTATTGAAGATTATACACTCCGCTCACTTGATCCAATCACCCAGTATAGATGGTTTCATGGTTGATTTTCCCCCTGCACCCTTGGCAGACTACTAAAGCTCAAGATTATCTGTTTGTATAAAGGATGAAGCTCTCACAGGTGTGATCATAGATGGAGGCTCTGGTATCAATTTGATGCCAGATCTCACAATGAAGAAACTGAATTTGAACCCCACCAAGATGGCACCATTCACAGTTATACTAGCAGATCAACATCGGGTTGCACCTCTTGGCATTATTGAAAAGGTACTGATGATAGTACATGGTTGCCACTTTGTTCTAGATTTTGTTGTTATTGCACTTCCACCGGAGACTTCTTACCCTTTACTCTTGGGGAGACCTTGGCTGAGGCAAGTAAAAGCTTTGCAAGATTGGGGGAAAAACAAACTATGGATTTCCACAAGCACCAATAGCCAACTGCAACTACATTTGGAAGAAGGATTTGACTCAGCGAAAACTACTGGGTATACTATGGACACTCAGGTAATGCCCTCTCTACCCCAAGAAGAAGATACATTATTGAATTGGATGATGGAAAGTGCAGAGTGTTGCACGGTGGAAATCAGTGAAATAGAAGAAGAAGTTAGGGATGAAGGAGTTGCAGGAAAAGGCCATGAAGATCACAAGGAGTTGGAGAATGAGAGTTTGCAGGAGAATACAAACTTTGAAGAGGCAAAAAATATAGAAGTACCCGGGATGGAACGTTATGAGCCGGAGTGCAGAGAAGATCTTCCTTTTACGGATATACCTCAAGGATGGACTAGAGAACATATTGCAGAATATAAGTTAAAGTCCACTCCTGCATACAGTGGAGATGATTTCTCAAACAAGACTAGTCCTGAAACACTAGTTCAAGAAATAAATCTAGGGGATGAAGAGAACCCTCAAGTAGTCCACTTGGCCTCTTGGCTATGGCATTATCCTCCTTTACTGCAGAAGGTAACTTCTTTACTTTTTGCCTACAAAAATGTCTTCGCATGGTCCTACAAAGATCTAACAGGGATACCAGAGGAGCTTGGATTACATAGAATACCCTTAGTTGATGGAGCCGCACCTACAAGAAGTAGGCCGTATCGACTCAATCCAAAATATGTAGAGGCGGTAAAGTTGGAAGTTACAAAACTAGAAGAAGCAGGTATAATTGTTCCAGTAGAACATTCCAGTTGGCTTTCTTCTATGGTTATTGTACCCAAGAAAAATAGTGGAAAAATAAGAGTTTGCGTTGATTTTCGGGCCTTAAATAAAGTGACTGTTCAAGATGGATTTCCTCAGCCTTTTTCAGAGCAAGTACTTGAGGAAGTAGCCGGTCACACTTTGTATAGCTACTTGGATGGTTTTAGTGGCTACAATCAGATAGTGATCCATCCTGATGATAGGGACAAAACAACCTTTGTTACTCCATGCGGCACTTATGTCTATACTCGCATGGCTTTTGGTTTGAAGAATGCACCAGCTTCATTTAATAGAACAATGTATCTGATATTGGGCAAGTGGTTAACAACCTTTCTCCGCATTTTCATGGATGACTTTTCAGTGTTTTCAGGCACAGATAGAAGAGCAGCAGTTCAAGATTTCCATGATCATTTGGAAAATCTAAAGGAAATCTTTGAGCAATGTCTCAAAACAAGTTTGAAGTTAAATCCTACTAAATGTCATTTTTTGGTCACCAAGGGCACTCTTCTTGGTCACATAGCATCTGCTGAAGGGATAACAGTTGACCCTGCAAAGGTTACTGCTATTCTATCCATGCTTATTCCACAAAGCCCAAAAGAAGTGCAAAGTTTTTTGGGCCATGCAGGATATCATAGAAGATTCATACGAATGTATTGAGAAATAGCTAAGCCCTTATCAAGGCTTACCAGTAAAAAGGTCCCTTTCTCATGGAGTGCTGAAGCTGAGAAAGCATTTTGTGAACTGAAAATGAGGTTATGTACTACTCCACTTTTAAGTGTTCCTAACTGGTCATTAGAGTTTCATGTGCATACAGATGCTAGTCTTCATGCTGTTGGTGCAGTTCTAGCTCAACCATCATCACTCAAGGTTTATAGACCTATCTCCTATGCCAGCAGACTACTCACCCAAGCAGAAAGGAACTACGGTACGACCGAAAGGGAAGGCTTGGCTATTGTATTTGCTCTTCAGAAGTTTCGGCATTACCTTCTCGGTGTACATTTTATAGTCATATCCGACCATCAGCCCTTGAAGTACTTGATAAACAAGCCTAGAGTAGCTGGAAGGATTTGGAGATGGTTACTCCTCTTTCAAGAATTCAACTTTGATATTCATATTAA
Source organism: Ceratopteris richardii (assembly GCA_020310875.1). NCBI lineage: Eukaryota > Viridiplantae > Streptophyta > Polypodiopsida > Polypodiales > Pteridaceae > Ceratopteris > Ceratopteris richardii. The sequence goes on along the minus strand of CM035408.1, from coordinate 138,565,982 downwards.
GCCAGGAAAAGAGCACTACATGGCAGATCAAGTGTCCAGGACTGCAATGAGCGAGAAGGCAACATGTATTAATGAGAAACTGGTGGATGGTAATCTCTTTCTAGTGGCAATTCAGACTGATTGGTATGATGGAATTCTCCATTTTCTCACTATTGGAAAACTCCCAAAACACTTTGACACCTATAGAAAAGAGAAGATTGCTCCTGAAAACAAAGCATATTCACTTATAAATGGAAATTTATATAATTACTGTCAAGATGATATCTTGAGAAAGTGTGTTTATCCAGAGGAGGTAAATCTTTTGCTAGAGGCAACACACAGTGAAGGGCATCTAAAGGGGGAAGAATTGGCTCACAGAATCATCCACAAGGGACTATGGTGGCCTCATATTTACAAGGATGCGATCAAGTTTGCTAAAGAATGCCACATTTTCCAGAGATGTGCTCCTACGCCAACCAGATTGAATTTCCAACCATTAGTCATATCTATAGAATGGCTCCCATTTGAATGATGGGGTCTTGATTTCATAGGACCAATTAGTCCAACTGGTCAACCTGGGGGTAAGAAGTATATTTTGATGGCCACATGTTATGCAACTAAATGGATAGAGGCTAAAGCTACTGTGGACTGCACGGCGTTAACAGTAGCTAAGTTCTTGTATAAACGTATTTTCTCAAGATTTGGTTGCCCACTGGAAATCACTAGCGATAGAGGAACACATTTTGTAAATCAGCTGCTCCAATTTATATTTGACAGGTACAAGGTCTTCCATAAAAAATATTGTGCCTACTATCCAAGGGCAAATGGGCAAGCAGAGAGCTCCAATAAGATTTTGATCGGGTTGCTGCGCAAATTATGTTTTGATCATCAAAGCTTTTGGCCACAAGCATTGATCGGTGCAAGTTGGGCTTTCAGAACTACAAGAAGGGGAACCACGGGTGAAAGTCCATTTCGCTTAGTATATGGAAAAGAGGCATTGGCCCCATTTGAATTCATTATAAAAAAGGAAATGGGAACCAAAACCATTGGAATTGAACCTCCCATCGAGAGATTGGTGGCATTAGAAGAATACAGAGAAGGAGCAATGCAAAAACTTCAGGTAACACAAGAAGAGCGCAAGAGACTGCATGATAGGTATCTGAGGTCTAATGAAGTTCAGGAAGGATCCATGGTTTTAGTGCATCAGGTCCCAGCGATTCCAACCAAACTCACACCTAAATGGATAGGACTTACACGGTGGTAAAGGTATTACCTCATGGAGGAGTACATCTGGAGGATTTGCAAGGTAAGAGGATACCCCTGGTCAATATCTCCAAGGTGAAGAAGTACCTGAATTAAGGTAAATTGGAAGCATTTCATTCACCGTACCTACCATAAATTGCCTATCTCCTCCATTGGATGCCTTGTGTCATCTCTTGTTTGGACGTCATGTCCATTCATTGGATCCTCCAAGTTTGAGAGTAGAGCTACATTCCTTGCTACATGATTTGAGCAACATGAGTCTATATAGAATACATGTTCATGTGCTTTGACTTGCTTCATGGTCACATTCATCAGAAGTAATGAGTCCTCTTGAGTTTGATCATCTACATAGTTGTTGTAATCTCTCCTTCCTCTGTATCCTCCTTGATAATTATTGTTGTTGAAACCATTGTTATTGTCAAATTTGCCCCTTGAGCTTCCATAACCTCCTCTGTTCTAGCCTCTTGCTCTTTGGTTTCTAGGTTTTTGAAATAATTCTTAGTGATGTGATTAGTTAAGCCACATATGGCACATGGAGAAGAGCTTTGAGATCTCCCCTTGCCTTGTCTTCCTCATTTTCCTCTTCCTCTTGAGCCTCTACCTCTACCTGGAAAGTTTTCTTGAGAGGTACTACCTTCATAATTAGACTTTTTACTCTTGTCTTTACCATCCTTATTCTTGTTCTTATCTATATATAGGGTAGACGATTGATTACCTTTTGAGTTGTCTCCATTCTTCATAAGCTTTGCCTCATTTGTGAACAATTGTCCCATGAGGGTGTTGAAATTAGGAACCTGCATATCCATGTAGAGGTCCATGGCTATGATGAAAGATTCCCATTTGTCATCTGCCTTTATTCCATTAATCACTTGCCTCACTATCTGCTCTTCATCAGTGAATTCTCCGATGCTCCCAAGTTGATTTGCTATGTCCATTTTGGTGACAAAAATCAGTCACACTTTGCTTGGGCATCTTCTTGAGTGTAGTGAACATCCAAAGCTGGTTTTTCCTTGCCTTGGTACTTGATGAGAAGAATGATTCAAGAGCATTCCAAATTTTCTTGTGAAGTCTTGCAATTCTTGATGTGTGGAAATAAAAAATCAGAGATTGAGTTAAGAATGTATGACCCCGCTAGAGCATCCTTTGAGCACCATGTGGTTAACCTCTCTTGTTCTTCTTGACTTAGTTCTCCTTTGCTTCTGAGGATTGGCATCATCTCATCTCGAAAAATGTAACCATAGAGGTTTCTCCCTTGGAGATAAACTTCCATTATAAGTGACCAAGCTGAGTAATTACCTCGATCCAATTTGTCTATGGATAAAGGAAATCCATCTCCCCTATTGATTTGTTGTTGCATAAGAACGAGGTCTAAAGGCTGAATTGAAGAGTCAATGTGTATCTTATGCACATTACTAGTTTGCTTTCCATATTGAAAATGCTTTCAAAATGAAAAGCCAGAGAAAGATAACACACATAAGTAGCCGGAATGAGAAATATTTTCCATTCCACTATGAGATATGTGGCTCAAACTGCCATGCCAAATACAAACCATAGGCTCTTTCGTAACAACTAATAAATGTTCTTTATGTGATACAAATAAAGAATAAAGTGAGCCAATTTTACTTTCTTTTGCAATAACAATATTTACCTTTGATATGCAAAATAGATGAGCATAGAAAATTACTTTTTAGCCAAGGTCATCAAGCTCGCCAACTGACATCATACTGCATGATAATTGAGGCACATGACATACAATATGCATATTAAATTTTGAACCATTATCGAGAACCATTCTCTATGTGGTGTCACATGGAAAGAAGTAGCAAAATCTAGAAGCCATGTGTTGGAAAGAGAATTAACATAAGAGCCTCACTAGGCACACTACTTTCAAGTGTAAGCATATCAGCATCATCAAAAATAGCATTAATTTCTTTTATCTTCATGGTCAAAGCAGATGGTGCAAAAATTGTTTAACATGCCCACTAACATTCTCTCCTTTACCTAAACATAGCATTCATTCTTCATATGTCCTTTCTTATGAAAATAATGGCACTCAATATCCTTCTTCCTCGATTTACTTCTACTCTTATTACATTGACAATTCTTTTCCTTGTTCTTGCTCTTGCCACATTGTGGATTCTTTCCTTTGTAGGAATTAGGAACATTATATGAATCGCCACTCTAAGTGCCAACCATATACTTTCTATGGAGCTCCTCACTAAAGAGTGCTCCACATATGTCCTCACATACTAGTTTACCACCAAGTGGACTATTGCTAATAGCTATGCAAAACGTATCCCATGATGATCACAAGGTGCATAACAATAAGACTTTCATTTCATCATCTATCTCCACATTTTGAGCCTATAATTGAGAAAATATAACATCAAAATCTTTCAGATGAGTAGCAACACTATCTGTATCCTTCATGCAAAGGTCATGTAACTTTCTCATTAGAAACACTTTATTTGATGTCGTTTCTTTTTCATATGTATTGCATAGCTTCTTTCAAAGCTCCTTTACACTTTCATAGTCCAATACTGCAAAGTAAATATTATCTGCTAGGTACAATTGAATGATAGACCTAGCCCTTTCATCCAACTCATCCCAATCATCATCATCCTCTATATTAAGAGGCTTCTTTGAGATTCCATTTACTGGATTCCACTACCTCCTTTTAAAAATACCTATTTAATTTGCTTCCTCCATAGAGCAAAGTTTGTACCATAAATTTTTTGAATCTCGAAATGTTCTTTGCCTTGCAAGTTATAGCTGCCCTTGGGAACACTAGCACTAGACCTTGATCCACTAGATATGCTTGAGACCTCTAATGCCATGATGAGAGAGAATTAACTAGAATGATAATGAATCTAGAATAGTCCAAACATCACTAAGGCTTAAAAAGGGATGGCCAAGTGTCAAATTCTAGGAAAAATATGATAGAATATTTCAAAAAAAAAAGATCAATGAACAAAAATGACCAACTAAGAAGATTTTGCGAGAATGTATATGCTCACACCAATAAGTGTGTGAAGGAGTGAAATCAACCACTATATAGTTGAAAAAATAAAATCTAGAAAAATTATCCTAGAGTCTCCTCTACAAAATGAGCATGTGAATAATGCCAAAAACTCATAAAAATACAAGTATGGACATGTAAACTTGCATAGTGAATCATTTACTACAATGCATAAAATTGCTTAACCAAAAGAATCCAACTAGGCTTATTGAGCACCTATGAAGGACTAGCATACATGTCCTATGGCATGGCTAGGTAAGTCTTCTACCTACATCACCAAAGAAACCCTGACATCTAGGTGGCTCTCGGTTAAGAAAACCTCACCATGATCCTCTTTATCAACATCAAAGGCTTTATGCAAAAGAACATAACTGCTATGTCAATGACCCCATGGACATACATAAACATTATCCACAGAAACATACATAGTGTGTATGCACTTGGTATATGAAATAAAATGGCATTGAAAGGCTGAATTTATATCCCAAAAAACCTTGAGCCTCTTTTTTAATTATTTTTTTCCTTGTTTTCTATTTAATGCAATCTCAAGTTTATGCCATTGTTGTTTAGTTAATGGTTGCAAAAATTTCTTTACTCTACAACCACTTATGTAATTAGGCATTATGTTTTGATCTAAAGTTGCTAGTTGAATTGTGTCACTGGGAGGTAGTCTATGATGTACATATGGTCCATGTCCTCCTCTATGTAATTTCTTTCCCAACTCCTTTATAGTGAATGCAAGCACCAAATTTCCTTCTTTTAAGACTTTATCATTTATGTGCACATCAAAATATGTTTTTTTGTCTTCTTTTATTGGCATATAAATTATTAATAGTTTGAAGCCTAGATAATCCAAGATTTTCCAAAACATCAACCTTTTCACCAATTCATTATCTTTCCATTCTAAAGTTTGTGCAACCTTAGATTTGGAATAGGAAATTTCATGGAAGGAATAGCACTTTGGCCATACACCAAATTAAAAGGTGTTGTACCAGTATTGGATTTATAAGAAACTCTATATGCATAAAGAGAATGACATAACTGCTGGTCCGAGTTTGATATTTTATTATTGAATATCTTCACTAGGAGATTACATAAAAAATTATTTGTACTTTGAGATAGTCCATTAGCTTGAGGATGACATGGAGCAGACAATCTATGGATCACAAAACGTTCCTTCAATAGACGATGTATGAATCCATTGAGAAAATGAGTACCTTTTTCACTTATTATTTCAATGGGTAAACCAAAGCTTACAAAAATATGTTCAAATAAGAATTTTTCAATTGAACGATACACTATCAACTTTCCAAAGATTAATGTGCCATGTATTCATGAAGTTCTTGAGAAAGAGTATGGAAGTTTACGTGGACTTGTGTACTTATTCATCTCAAAGATCATATCATATTCATGAACTCAAACACATATTTGATAAGTGTAGATAGTATAGAAGTTTCCTTGAACCCAAAGAAATATGAAACCCAAAGAAATACGTATTTATGGTAAAACAAGGAAAGATTCTAGGCCACATAGTCTCCACAAATGGAATCTGAAGTGATGAAGTCAAAATTAGAGTAATCCTAGATTTGTCAAGACCAAAGAATGTCAAGGAATTACAAGCTTTTATGGGTCATTATGGATACTATCGTCGATTATCCACATGTATGCTATTATTACTAAACCATTATAGTCCTATCAACCCACTTTGAGTGAAGTGAGGGTTGCAAACATGCATTCAATGTATTAAACAAACTTTTGAGCTCAACTCCCATACTTTCATAAGCTTGGTGACCATGTGATCACCTTGGGCACCCATGTGATGGAAGGTACACATGTCCCTTGGTAGTTGAGTTACCCCTTGGCCTTGAGGCTTTATATTGAAGGGGACAGTTGGGTGGATATGTGCATCTCTTTGGTATCTTTGGTTTTTCCTTTTAGATTCTTAGTTGGTTTGTGTGGATATTCTTCTCTTCACACAATATGGTCCAAGGAATTTAAACTAGTCAAACCTTGATTCATGAATGGTTGTCTAGTTTGCTTCCCTAATGAGCATGCTTCACACAAATGATACTTGATTTGGGCTTCAAAACTTGGTATGTCCTCAACCAAGCTCCTCTTCTACATGTTATTCACTCTTTGGGTGTTGATATGGTCCATCCTTTTGTGCCACAAGTCCACTAATCCTAGCTATTTACTATTATAAGTGAAATAGACTGACTACTTTAGGTTTGGCTTTGCCTCCATTGTGAAGATCCATCCTTTCTTACTTCCTTTTTCCAATACCTTGTATCCAATACTTGTGGTCTTCAACATAGCATCCTGCTTTTGTGTGCATCACTTGATAGCATCTATCCATCATTTGCCCAACAAAGATTAGGTTCTTTGTTATTTTAGGTACATGTAGTACATCTTTTATAGAAATAGCCTTGTTTCTACCTTCAATCATCACATCATCAATATGAATAAAAGTATGGGGTGTTTCATCCCATTTATCAACACCTCTCTTGTTGTTTGTCACATGCAAAATAACTAACAAATACTTGTTCTAGCTGATGTGGTTGGTGCAGCCATTATCAATATACCAAGAAATGTCTACATTTCATATTCATGTTTATGCATCATGGAAAGCAAGGTATCATTCTTTGATGTTGAAATTGAGTTTAGATATTTACCTTGGTTCTTTTGACTTTGTTTGTTTGAACATTTTATTTCCTCCTTGGTTACTGCCTTGCTAATAATCTCTAGCATAATGGCCTAATTTTCCATATATGTAGCGCCCATCATTTTTTGAATCTCTATTCCAATAGATTCACCTCCACTTCCTTGATAATGTAATCTTCCTCTTGGGCTTGAGAATCCATTTGAGCTTTTGGATTTTTCTATTTGTTCCTTTACCTCTTCTTTCACTTCCTCTTGAATCTCTTACATAGAAAGCTAGGCCCAAATTCCATTGCTTTGTACACCATCTAAATGCATTTCTTTACTCACCATAAGAATTGGAAATTTCTCAATATTTGGTAATATATTCCACATATATACTGAATGTTTGAAGGGTCTCCATCTATCATAATTTTGATACCATTTTGCACATGATCTACTTGGTCATCATCTACATTGCTCCAAATTGAGACTATTGAATCCGTGATTTCCTTTACCTTCAGAATTTAGTAAATTTTCTACTACCAAGATTATTCCTAAAGTTATTAAATTCATTCTTGAGTCAAATATTCCTTGCCTTAGCCACAGTTGAATATGATATTTCTAAGCATTCACACACCTTCGTAGAGGCCTCTAGGTCTTATATATGTCCAATCTTGAATTGCTTATGTATTGAGAAAGGATGAAAGTAAGTGTATATCTATTCGCTTGCATTCTTTGATAGACCTATTTTAGTTCTCAATGGGTATCACTAGATCTAAAGATGTTTTTTGCTTCATACACCTAATAAGTTCGTAACAACCCTTGCCCATGAGGAGACTGAAAATTCAAAAATTTGATGGTTGATAGTTAGAATTTTCCAAGTTTTTTATTTGTGTGCTAAACTTTGAAATGATGGATTTCATGCTTCTTTCAAGGCTCTAAAATTTCAATGATGTGAAGAAGATTTAGAAATCACGCCAAGATAGAGCTTTCCAAAGCATATGTGTTCACATAATTTGTTGAATGCTTATATGACTCCCTCTTGCTCCTTTTGTAGTTGATTCTTTCAAGCCAAATAGGTCCTACAAAAATGAAGGTACAATTGATGGAGATGATTAATCTCCAAAAGAAAAGCTATACTTGAATTTAGAACACCTCTATATCAAGCATAACTCAAAACCTTCTTCAATTTTGGATAATCTTTGCTAAACTATGAATCTCTATCACTTCTGTGAGTTATAACTTCACTCAGAAAAGTCTGCTTCACAAAACTCATTCATTGACTGATGAAATGGTTATAGTTTTCCATGAAACTTTGATACAATACTCATCTTTTGCATATGTACTACAACTAAAAATTCTTCAAAAGAACTTATAAAACTTCACATGTACTTCAATAAGTAAACCTATGTCTGAAAGAGGCTTTCTCTACAAGTGACTTTTACATATGCAACTTTAACTACTTGGTTCTCTCAATCTACAACCCATTTAATCAAATGCTTTTAGAAATAGATAGCTTACCTTCTAACTTAGATTTTGAGTCCTGATTTGTGTAAAACTTTACCTGCTACACTGAGATCTGATCAAATATTTGCTCATCAAGATTGTGCTTGTTTCACAAGTCACTTAATACATTTACACATACAAATGTTCCTACTCACAATTCTCTTAGCTTGTTTGCAATTGGACTCTCAAAACTTGACCATATATGCATTAACTATGGAATTAGACACATACAAAAGGATTTCTAAAATGATGAAATGGAGAAAAGATTGACACGCAATTCTTAGAAAACTTCTTCTATTCAATTGATCTTACATCTGATGGATATTTCTCATTCAACTTATGATCTACTTCTCTCTATCTCATCTATACTTCAGTTCTCATATATATCACGAATATATACAAGTGTATATATACATATGAGTGTGGATTCTTCATCACTTCCAAGTATTTGTGAAGTATTTACAAAGCTAATATACATGTGTATATAGACCATCTTTTTCTGAACCTCTACTTCACTTCATGCTCTTAGGCTCAATCTTTTCTTCAAGTCTTCACACCTAAGCTTCATATAATCATCAATTGTTGATTGTCTTGCTCCAACAGCTCCCCCTCAATCATCAATTGTGCTTACCTGCATCTTCTTTATCTTTGCCATATCTTTGAACCTATGCAACTTGGGTCCATCCAAACTCTTTGTCAACATATTTTCAAGTTGATCCTTTGTAGGAGTATGCATGATTTCTATTTCTTTATCAACAAACTTCTCTCTTAGAAAATGATATTGGATTTCAATATGTTTAGTTCTGCATGAAACACAGGGTTAGCTGCCAAATACAATGAACTCATGTTATCTCCACAAATGATAGGAGTACTTTGAATGATATGAAAACTCTTCATGAGAGTTTTTAGCCATATGACTTCCTTTGAAGCTTCTACCATATCTTTATACTCTACTTCCGTAGATGAAAAAGCAACTATATGTTGCTTTTTAGAACACCATGAAATTAATTTATTTCGCACATAACACAAATACCCATGTATTGATCTTCTATCATCAGAGTTTCTTGCCCAATTGACATCACTATATATCTTGATCCTTGCATCTGAAGTAAACCCATAGTACAAACCTTTTTTAAGTGTGCCCTTGATATACCAAAGCAGCCTTTGACCTGCAATCCAATGTTCCTTTCTAGGACAATGCATGAATTAAGATACACTACAACATATCAGGCATATACCGAGGCTTCTACCGAGGAAAATGAACGGGCACGATTTTGCCCCGATGTCGGTCTAAGGGTCGATGTAAGCGTCGGTATAAGCGTCGATATATGCGTCGGTATAAGCGTCGGTATAGGCATTGGTATAAGCCACGATATGCCCCTGGGCAAAATAGTCGGTATAAGCATCGGTATGTGCCTGGGGATACCGACGCTTATACCGTCACCTATACGGACGACCATATCAACAAAATTTTTTTGGGCAGAGTGTGTTGTCTCTTGCTACAACAACATTCCCATGCTGTTGTGTAGCAAAAGACAATCCACTCTGCCCAAGAAAAACCCAACTACATGTGACATGTATGACACGCAACAAAAAAATGATTTGATAAAGCAAAACATACTGTCAAATACAAAAGACATGAGCAAAATGAATCATGAATCGTGTACAGAGAAATGGGACACAAGGACATGATATTTAAAAACAACAACTAGAACACATGTATATGTGTGTCTGCCTATGTATATACATGTGTATGTGTAATGTGTGTATATTTCTATATGTGTAAATATTTATCTGCATGTGTAAAAACCCTAAAACCCTAATCCTAAAGACCTAGACCTAAAACAGGTGTATGTGTGTATGCTTGTGTATATATATGTGTAGGTGAATATATATATATATATATATATATATATATATATATATATATATATATATATATATATATATATATATATATATATATATATATATATATATATATATATATATATATGTATGTATGTATGTGTGTGTATGCATATGTGTATCTATGTAAAAATCCTAAAACCCTAATTCTGAAGACCTAGACCTAAAACATGTATATGTGTGTATGTGTGTATGCATGTGTATATAAATGTGTATGTGTATATGTATTATGTGTTTATATGTGTATATGTGTGCATGCATGTGTGTATATATGTAAAATCCAAAAACCCTAACCCTAAAACACGCATATGTGTGTATGTATATGTCACATATGTGTGTATGCACGTGTATATATATGTGTATGTGCATATGTATTATGTGTTCATATGTGTATATGTGTGTATGCATGTGTGTATATATGTAAAAGCCAAAAACCCTAACCCAAACCCTAAAACATGCATATGTGTGTATGTATGTGTATGTGTATGTGTATGTGTGTGTATGTGTGTATGCATGTGTATGTATCTCTATGTGTATGCATGTGTATGTATCTCTATGTATGTATCTCTATGCATGTGTATGTATCTCTATGTCTCTCTCTTTATCTCTATCTATATCTCTTTCTTTATCTCTCTCTCTCTCTCTCTTTCATCTCTCTCTCTCTCCCTCTTTCTCTCTCTCTCTTATTCTCTCTCTCTCTCTCTATCTCTATTTATAATAAAGAACAAAACAATCACTTACATCGATGTAATTCTTTTGAACGCTCTAGTCAAAGCCCAATTGACATCGTCTCTTGTCAAATTCCAAAGAATCAATGCCGAAAATCTCTTGCAAAACAAAAGAAAAGAGAAATTCAAAAACCCTAATCCTAAAACCCTAACCCTAAAACATGTACATGTGTGTATGTATATGTGATGTGTGTGTATGTGTATGTGTATGTGCATGTATGCATGTGTGTGTATAGATATGTGAGTGTGTATACATATGTGAGTGTGTATTAATATGTGTGTGTATGTAATATGCATGTGTGTATGTATGTATGTGTGTGTGTACATGCATATGTGTGTGTATGTATGTATGCATATGCATGTGTGTATGCACATATGTGTGTGTATACATATGTGAGTGTGTATGTAATATGCATGTGTGTATGTATGTATGTGTGTGTGTACATGCATATGTGTGTGTATGTATGTATGCATATGCATGTGTATGCACATATGTGAGTGTGTATTTATATGTGTGTGTGTATGTAATATGCATGTGTGTATGCATGTATGTATGTGTGTGTACATGCAAATATGCGTGTATGTATCTCTCTCTTTCTTTCATCTCTCTCTCTATCTCACTCTATATCAATCGAAAACAAAACAATCACTTACATCAATGTAATTGTTTGGAGCATTGTCATCAAAGTCCACTTAATGTTTTCCTTCCTCGAATTCCAAAGAACTAATGCCAAAAATCTCTTGCAAAACAAAAGAAAAGAGAAATTCATAAACCCTAAGCCTAAAACCCTAACCCTAAAACATGTATATGTGTGTATGTGTGTATGTATATGTGATGTGTGTGTATGTGTATGTGCATGTATGCATGTGTGTGTATACATATGTGAGTGTGTATATATATATATATGTGTGTGTATGTAATATGCATGTGTGTATGTATGTATGTATGTATGTGTGTGTACATGCATATGTGTGTGTATGTATGTATGCATATGCATGTGTGTATGCACATATGTGTGTGTATACATATGTGAGTGTGTATGTAATATGCATGTGTGTATGTATGTATGTGTGTGTGTACATGCAAATATGTGTGTATGTATGTATGCATATGCATGTGTGTATGTATACATGTGTGTGTGTACATGTGTGTATGTATATGTGTGTATACATGTATGTATGTATGTGAGTATGAGAATGAATATGTGTGTGTATGTATATGCATGTGTGTATCTAATATGCATGTGTGTATGTAATATGCATGTTTGTATGTAATATGCATGTATGTATGTATATGTGTGTGTCTAGATCTCTCTCTTTCTTTCATCTCTCTCTCTCTATCTCACTCTATATCAATCGAAAACAAAGCAATCACCTACATCGATGTAATTGTTTGGAGCGTTGTCATCAAGGTCCACTTAATGTTGCCCTTCGTCGAATTCCAAAGATTTGATGCCAAAAAGCTCCTGCAAAATGAAAGAGAAGGGAAATTAGAAAAGGGAAAACACAAAGAAAGAGAAAGGGTGCTACAGTATGTGCAGTTACTACCAAAATTTCAGATCTAGAGAAACAGAGATGTAGAGAAAGAGAGAGAGAGTGAGAGAGAGAGAGAGAAAGAGAGAGAAAGAGAGAGAAAGAGGGAGATGTGTGTACTCAATAGGTTTGGAATGTAGTTCGCGTGCACAAACTCGACAGTAGCAAACTTTGGTTCAAAATGCAAGCAGATGTCGAATTTTTGCTCTCGAGTCCGGTTAAAAGTTGCCTCGGTATAAGCGTCGGTATGAGCGTCGGTATAAGCGTCGATATAAGCCTCGGTATAAGCGTCGGTAACTTACAGTAAAGTACCGACGCCTATACCGGTGCTCATACCGACGCCGTGTATACTGACTATTAAATGATCGTCGGTATTGTATCCGTGGTTTTTCAAGCATTTTCAACGATCATACCCACGTCGAGGGGTGACCGTTGGTATGGGCAACGTCGGTATGCCCCTCATATGTTGTAGTGATAGAACTCTAGCTGGATATGACAAATCAGGCCTTGTTAATGTAGCATAAATCAAGCTACCCACCAAACTCTGATAAAGATTCATGTCTTTGAATTCTTCTCCTCCATATCTACTCAATTTGCGATTCACTTCCATTGGAGTTGGTGCTATCTTGCAATCTTCCACTTTAAACTTGATTAGCAAATTCTTCAAATACCTTTCTTGAGTCACATATACTCCATGTTAAGTATATGAAATCTCCATTCCCAAGAAATATGAAAAATTTCCCAAGTCACTGATCTTGAATTCTTTCTCCATCTACTTCTTAAGCATTTGTATGCCTTTCTCATCTGTACCTATAAGTATTATATCATCAACATAAATACAAACATAGATAAACCCATCTTCACTTGCTTTAACTAGCAAGCTACTATCTGCCTTTGATGCTTCGAAACCAAGATCCTTCAAGAACTTTACAAGCCTCTAATTCCATGCCCTTGGGAACTGATTCAAGCCATACAAAGCTCTCTTGAGGTTACACACATAATCTGGATAAAATTGATCTTTAAAACCATCTAGTTTTTCCATATTTCATCTGAAAAATGAACATTTAAAAATGCATTCTTCACATCTAATTGAGATAATTTCCAACCTTTGCAAGCAACAATAGCTATGAGAGTCCTTATGATTTTCATCTTTTCAATAGGAATATATGTTTCATCATAGTCCACACCATAAGTTTGTGCATATCCTTTTACAACAAGTCTAGCTTTGTCCCTAGACACACTTTCATCTGCAAATCTTTTTGTTTTGTAAACCCACTTACATCCAATTACCTTATGATTAATTGTTTTATGTACCAATTCCCAATTCTCATTTGCAATGAGTGCATCATACTCTTCCTTAATAGCTTTTTCCCAATTCTCCTTTCCTTTGGCTTCATCATATGTGGATGGGTCTTCATCTTCTTTCACTATATAAGCATAATCTTTAGTTGTCAAGAATGAAGTATCATAGCTATACCTTATGGGTTGCCTTTTGTTCCTTGATGATCTTTTGATTTCTCCACACCTTGAAGTCTCTGGTTCATCATATTCTGGGTCAAACCTTGGCATTTCTTCATCTTCAACTAGTACGTCACTATTCTCTTCTTCCTCAGAGATTTTAACCTTCGATTTACCTTTCTTCCCATTCAATGTTTCTTCAAGACTTGCATAAGAACTATTTGTACTTGAGTACCAAGTACTTTGCTCATCAAACGTGACATCCTTTGATACAAGGAATTGCTTTGTAGATGGACTCCACAACATGTATCCCATTTGTTTATCATCATAACCAATAAACTTATATTTTTCAGCTTTTGGTTCTAACTTATGCCTTAATTGAGAAGGAACATAAGCATAGGCTAAGCAACCAAATACTTTGCAATGATCAAATGTAGGTCTCTTATGCCACCAAGCTTCATATGGTGTCATACCATGCAAAGCTTTACATGGTAGCCTATTAACCAAGTATGTGGCTATATTTACAACCTCAACCCACAAATAATTAGGGTAATTCTTCTCTTTCATCATTGATCTTGCGAACTCAACAAGAGTTCTATTTCTCCTTTCTGCTACACCATTTTGTTGAGGAGAGTGCCTGCAAGTAACTTCTCTCTTTATACCTGCATTCCACAAATAAACACTGAATTCATTTGAAAAATACTCTCCGCCCTCCATCTGATCGCAATCTCTTCAATTTTTGTCATGTAACTCTTTCTGCATATACATGATAGTGTTTAAATGTACTCGACACTTTTGACTTATCTTTGATCACATAAATAGTGATCCACCTGGTAGCATCATCAACATAAATCACATAGTATCTTGAACCATTTATGCCAAAGGCCCTTGAAGGACCCCACACATCTGTATGTACCAATTCAAGTCTTTTTGAATACATGAAACCATGTTTGTTATATGATTGCTTATGAGCCTTACCTAATTGACATGCTTCACATCTCTATGCCATGTGTTGACCTACAACATTAGGTAATCCAAGTACTGACCATTATTAATAATCTCTTTGATACTCTTTCATTGAAGTGTCCAAGCCTTTTGTGCCAAAGATCCAACTCAAAAATCTTTTGCTCTCCATATGTGAACAAGGCATGTCCAACATAACCTTGTACCTTCAATGTGAAGAGCCTCCCTTCTTTCTTTCCTGTAACAATTTTCTTATACCCTTGACTAGGGTCTTCAACATAAACTCCATCATTAGTGAACCTCACCTCATATCCTTTTTCCACAATTTGTCCTACACTAATCAAATTCTTTGGAATTGTAGGAACATACAAAAGCTTACTCAAAAGAGTACTTCCATCTTTGGATTTTACTGATCCAATATACTTCACCTTGTGCTTTGTATTGTCACCTGTTTGAATTGTATGATTAATCACTTTATTCTCCAAATTAGTCATTAGAGCAATGTTACACTCAGATGATTGCTGCATCGTGAATCAATGTAAAACACTCTTCGGTATTCACTTGGAACTTCACATGTTGCATTCATGATTAGGGTTGAGTCCTCCTTCTGATCTGATGTTGTAGAGGGGGTAATCCGGTCTATACTTCTAGTACTCCTTCTACTCAAGGGAGGTTCTCCTTAGGGAAGTATACCCTGTAACATCATTGTGTGAGGTACTGCTTGAGAAGATAAACCAAGAAACAATCAGAGTGTTACAAAGATGCTGAAAAGGCCAATTCGACCAAGATTGAAAAAAATTGTGCTAGTACACAAAAGATAAAATTGTTAATAGTACAAAAGGTTTGATCACTCAAAACATGAACTAGGACATCTCAACAGAGAGAATGTATAAAAATGCAGAGAAGGCATACAAGTGTGGTATACAATGCTATGAACTCCAGCTTGCAATTGACTATCCCATTATATCCAATCTCACTATCTTGCCGATTGCCCCCAACGCTAAAGCTCTCGCTGTGTATATTCTCCAACAGAGAAGCCTCTTCTATAGTGGGCAAAATCACATCAATGAGAAAAGAATAATCAAGGGGAAGCCTGATTAGAACACTCTCAAAATACCATAGTAACACAAGTAGACCCAAATTGACAAAAGCTAGAATCACAGAGAGACAACAGTGAGTGTATCCCTTAGCTTCCTAAATCTCTGTATATCCTTCCAAATGGACTCTTCACTAGCATAAATCTTTGACTGTCTGTACCCTCAAACTTGTGCAAACAGCTACTTAAATAGAGCTCCACGCCAAGAGATTGGCTTCCACCGAATCGCATCATTTACTGCACCATCACTGTATGCGCAGGCCAAGAGAAAAGCTTCCACCGAATCCCATGATTTACTGCACCATCACTGTATGTTGCACACATGCCAAACTAGTCTAATGAAAGTGGAGGGAGAGTTGGCTAATTTTTGGGGTAGGTGGTCTAATTCTGGTATTGACAACCAACTAAATCAAAAGCGCCTGAAGACTTTGGAATATGGCCTTGAATGCGAGACTCTTTCTTATCATGAATCAACACTTCATCACAAACCTAATAGCCGACTTGATTCTGGCACCGAGGACGAATTTTGAGGGACAAATTTTGAGGGACAAATTTTGAGGGCTGAATTTTGAGGGACAAATTTTGAGGGACAAATTTTGAAGGACAAATTTTGAGGGACAAATTATGAGGGAAAAATTTTGAAGGACAAATTTTGAGGGACAAATTTTGAGGGACAAATTTTGAAGGACAAATTTTGAGGGACAAATTTTGAGGGACAAATTTTGAGGGAAAAATTTTGAGGGACAAATTTTGAAGGACAAGTTTTGAGGGACAAATTTTGAGGGACAAATTTTGAAGGACAAATTTTGAGGGAAAAATTTTGAGGGACAAATTTTGAAGGACAAGTTTTGAGGGACAAATTTTGAGGGACAAATTTTGAGGGACAAATTCTGAAGGACAAATTTCGAGGGACAAATTTTGAGAGACAAATTTTGAGGGACAAATTTTGAGGGACAAATTTTGAAGGAAAAATTTTGAGGGACAAATTTTGAGGGACAAATTTTGAAGGACAAATTTTGAGGGACAAATTTTGAAGGATAAATTTTTAAGGAGACTTCTGAAGGATGAATTTTTGTTCGACCCGACAAAGATGAAATGAGGGTGAATCTCGAGCAGTTAACTCTCAAGGACGAAAAGAAGTGGTGCTAGGATTTTTTTTTTTGGGCTAGCATACAATCAAGATGAAATCTTGCTCCATTACAGTCCCCCATATCAAGATGTTGCACGATCTTGGTGCAATTCTTCAATATTGGTTAAAAATTTCTAAGAACAAAATTAGAACTGTCTATCGGCAAAACAAGCTGAAACAAGAACTAGGGTATATACAATGATTGATATTTCTCGAAATGTTTCAAGTTAGATAAGCCTTCACCCTAGAAATGTTGACCAGAGGCAATTTCTCACCATGTAAGTCCTCTACTTGTACTGCTCCTTGTTGAAATATCGTCAGCACTTTGTAGGGTCCTCACCATTTTGGTGCCAATTTAGTAGGTACATATGGAATCTAATAAACCAGCACTAGAGCTCCCTCTTCCACCTTATTGGTCCTTAAGTGTCTGTCATGAACGTGTTTCCTTTCTTCCTGCTTTTCATGGAGCCTCTTCATAGCTGTTTCCCTATATTCTTCCAATGCTACCAATCTTCTAATGTGAGGGTCAACATCAATTCTTTTTGCTTCGATTTCTTTTCTGATGATGAATTCGAAAGGGGCAAATGCCTCTTTCCCATAGACTAGAAGAAATGGGCTCTCTCCCGTGGTGCCCCTTCTGGTTGTTCGGAAAGCCCATATTGCACCAATGAGGGCTTGTGGCCGTGAACTGTGATGGGCAAAGGCTAATTTGCGCAGTAATCTGATCAAAATTTTGTTAGAACTTTTTGCCTACCCATTTGCTCTCGGGTAGTATGCACAAGATTTCTTATGGAAGATCTTGTACCTGTCAAAAGTTATTTGCAACAATTGGTTTACAAAGCGCATGCCTCTATCATTGGTGACTTCAAGAGGGCAGCCAAATCTTGAGAATATTCTTTTATACATAAACTTGGCTACTGTAGTGGAAGTACAATCAGTAGTAGCCTTAGCTTCTACCCACTTAGTAGAATAAAATGTGGCCACCAAAATATACTTTTACCACTAGGTTGACCAGTTGGGCTGATTGGTCCAATGAAATCAAGACCCCATCGTTCGAAAGGTAGCGATCCAATGGAGATTACTAATGGTTGAACATTCAGTCTACTAGGCTTGGGAGCATATCTCTGGCAAATATCACATCCTTTGGTAAACTTGATAGCATCTTTGTAAACATGAGGCCACCCTAATCCCCTGTGGATAATTTTGTGAGCCAACTCCTCTCCCTTGAGATGCCCTTCATTATGTGCTGCTTCAAGCAAAAAATTCACCTCCTCTGGATAAACACATTTTCTCAAGATACCATCATGAAAATCTTTATACAAATGGTAATTTATAAGTGAATATGCTTTGGCTTAAAGAGTAATCTTATCTTTTCTAATGGTTTTATGTTCTCAAGGAATTTTCCTAAAGTGCAAAAATGCAGAATTTCACCATACCACTCAGTTTGAGTCTCTACCGTAAAGAGACTACTATCTACAAGTTCATCATTAATACATGTTGCCTTTTCACTCATAGCCGTCCTTGACACCTGATCCGCCATGTAGTGTTCTTTTCCTAGCCTAATATGAATCTCAAAATCATACTCTTGAAACAGTAGTAGCCAACGCCAAATTCTTTCAGCTACTCTAGGCTTATTAATTAAGTATTTGAGGGGCTGATGGTCAGATATGACAATGAAATGCACACCTAGAAGGTAGTGCCTAAACTTTTGGAGTGTGAAAACAATAGCCAAACCTTCCCTATCTGTAGTGCTGTAATTTCTTTCTGCTTTGGTAAGTAGTCTGCTAGCATAAGCTATAGGTTGATCCACCTTGGGCACCTTGGGCATGGAGGGTTGAGCCAGAACTACTCCTACTGCATGAAGACTAGCATTTGTATGAACATGAAACTCTAATGACCAGTTAGGAATAGTTAAGAGTGGAGCACTACATAGCCTCAATTTTAGTTCAAAAAATGCCTTTTCAGCCTCATGACTCCATGAGAAAGGAATCTTCTTACTTGTAAGCCTTGACAAAGGCTTAACTATTTCTAAATACATTTGTATAAATCTCCTATGGTAGCCTGCATGGCCTAAAAAGCTTTGTACTTCCTTAGGAGTCCGTGGAATGGGCATGGAAAGGATAGCAGTGACCTTTGCTGGATCTACAGTTATCCCATTTGCAGGCACGATGTGACCAAGGAGAGTACCTTTAGTGACCATAAAAATCATTTAGCAGGATTCAACTTCAAACCTATTTTGAGACACTGCTCAAAGATTTCCTTCAGATTTTCCAAGTGATCGTGAAAATCTTGGACTACTGCTCTTCTATCTGTGCCTGAGAACACTGAAAAGTCATTCATAAAAATGTGCAGAAAAGTTGTCAACCATTTCCCTAGTATCAAATACATTGTTCTATTAAATGAAGCAGATGCATTTCGCAGCCCAAAAGCCATGCATGTGTACACATAAGTGGCCCATGGAGTGACAAAGGTAGTTTTGTCTCTATTATCAGGCTAAAACCATCAAGAAAACTGTACAAAGTGTGACTGGCTACTTCTTCTAATACTTGTTCTGTGAAAGGTTGAGGTAAGCCATCTTGAAAAATTACCTTGTTTGGTTGTAGCCACTAAAACCATCAAGAAAACTGTACAAAGTGTGACTGGCTACTTCTTCTAATACTTGTTCTGTGAAAGGTTGAGGGAAGCCATCTTGAAAAATTACCTTATTTAAAGCATGAAAATCAACGCATATTCTTATTTTTTTGCTATTTTTCTTGGGTACAATAACCATAGATGAAAGCCACCTTGAATGTTCTACTGGAACAATAATACCTGCTTCCTCAAGTTTTGTGATTTCGAGTTTTACGGCCTCTGCATATGTTGGATTGAGTCTATATGGCCTACTTCTTGCAGGTGCAACTCCCTCTACTAGGGGTATTCGATGTATCCAAGCTCCTCTCGAATCCCTGTTAAATCCTTGTAGGACCATGCAAAGACATTTTTATAGGAGAAAAGGAGAGAAGTTACCCTTTGTTGAAAAAAGGGATAGTGCCACAACCAGGAGGCTAAGTGGACTATTTGAGGATTTCCTTAATCTCCTAGGTTCACTTCTTGAACTAGCATTTCAGGACTCGTCTCTCTTGAAAAAGCATCTGCACTGTGAACAGGGGTGGATTCACCTTATGTTCCACAATATGTTGCTTGATCCATCCTTGAGGAATTTCTGAAAACGGAAGGTCTTTTCTACTCTCAGGCTCAAAATTAGGCCCTTGAGACTCAGAATTAGTCTCCTCCAAGGCTTCTTCAATCTTGCCAATTTTAGGCTTTTCTAACCTTTTGTAGAACTCTATAGTGGTGAATCCTCGCAAAATTGGCCCATTTTGATCCAATGGACCAATTTGGTCCGATGGCCCAATTCGACTATTTGGGCCTCTCGAAGATACTAACTCACTTCCTACTACTTTTTGCTCACTTCTTGCTAATTTTGGACCACCAAGATCATCTTTTGAAAACGGAAAGTCTTCTCTGCTCTCAGGCTCAAAATTAGGCCCATGAGGCTCAAAATTAGGCCCATGAGACTCAAAATTAACCTCCTCCAAGGCTTCTTCAATTTTGTCATTTTTAGGCTTTTCTACCCTTTTGTAGAACTCTGTAGTGGTGAATCCTTGCAAAATTGGCCCATTTTGATCCAATGGACCGATTTGGTCCGATGGCCCAATTCGACTATTTAGGCCCCCTGAAGATACTAACTCACTTCCTGCTACTTTTTGCTCACTTCCTGCTAATTTTTTACCACCAAGACTATTTTGTGAAAAATGCCCAAATTTGATCTCCAAAGGCTCTTTCTTGACCTCGGTCTCTATTTTCCTGCAAGGACTCACTTTTTCTACTTTGTGAGTGATTGAGCATAAATTTTCCTTTTTCGACTCTTTTTCCTTTCCCTGGGCTTCGTTTGCAAGTTCTTCATTTATTTCAGTAATTTCAACAATGCAACACTCTGCACCACCCATCATCCAATTTAACAAATTCTCCTCTTCTTGGGGTACAGAAGGCATTACCTGAGTATCTACATATCCAGTTGTCTTGTTGGAGTCACATCCTTCTTCTAAGTGTACCTCTAAGTGGTTATTAGTCTTCGAGGAGATCCACATATGGTTTCTTCCCCAATGTTGTAGTGCTTTTCTTGCCTTAACCAAGGCCTTCCAAAAAGCAGAGGATAAGAGCTTTCCTGTGGCAGGGCAATCATAACAAAATCCAGGAGGAATTAACAACCTTGTACTGACATGTGTACCTTCTCGATGATGCCGAGGCGCATAACATGATGCTGATCTAATAATGTGACAGTGAAGGGTGCCACCTTGGTGAGGTTTAATTTGAGTTTCTTCATGGTAAAATCAGGCTACCAAGGGTGCAGGTGGAAAGTCAACCATGAAACCTTCTACACTTGGTGGTGGGCTTAAGTAGGCCGAGTGTATAACTTTCAATAAGTCACTTCTTACTTTCGAATCCATTTTTATGAGTTGGTACAAACCAACCTTGTGATGAATACCTTTCAAGATTTCCTCAATCTTAACCTCTTGTGTGTCCTCCTGAGAGCTTGCAGGTTGGTCCTTAAGGGAAGTAGTCACCATATCATAAGCTCCTTCAATGTCTGCTTGGCCCTTCTAGCCAGCCTTCTTTTCCTCATCTCTATTTTTGAGTCCCTGTTGTTCCTCTCTACAGGTTGCTGCTGCTTGCTTGGCTCTGGTCATTATGGGCACTGAAGAAGATGAAACAACATAAGACTGAGTGGTCATATCTTCTTCTTGTGGAGAGACTGCAATCATGTGAATCGGAGCAGGGCGGCTTCTTGGGCATTCTCTGGTATAGTGATCCTTGGCATCTGGAGAATGCTAACAGGGAGGTGCACCTTCTGGTAGAGAACACCTATTCTGCATATGGCCATACTCACCACAACAATAACACATCAGTGGCCTATTATATCTAGGCTGAGTTAGATGGGTCTCTTCTCTATTAGGTGCATTTGAAGTACTAGCGTAATACAAATCAAGAACAGGAGGGTTACCATGCTGTTGTACTCCCTTGAGGTAGTAGCAGTCTCTTGCTTCATGACCATCCTTGCCACAGAATTGACAACTCACCTTGTTAGGACAATTAACATTTGAATGTCCATTTTTTCTACATATTGTACACCAAACCTGCCTTCATATGTCCTATGTAGTGCGCAAATCTTCTAACTCATGACGAAGTTGAGCTACTTAATCAACATTGTGGCATGGTGGTGGTGGCATGACCTTCTCTTCTTGTTGACTCTGCTGCATTCTTAAGGCTTCCAACTCCTTCCTGAGTTGCCCAATAGGATCTAAGTGTGATGCATAATTTGATTGAGTATCTCCTTCAAAATGTAGCCTAGCTTCCTCAATGTGTGTTGCAGCTGCAACAAAATCATCCAGTGTTGAATCCAGTCTAAGAGATTCGTGAAGCTTCTGCTGAGATGACTTGGGCAAAGCTTTCTCTATCCATTTTTTAACCAGGAAATCACTTGGAGCATGTGGTAGACGTGAAACAAGTGCTTTTGCCCTAGTGTGAAGTTCGTGAAAGGATTCAACTAGTCTCAGCTTTAGATTCTCTAGCAGATCTAGAGCTCTTTCTCAGGAGTCACTTGGTCTGAATGTCTGCGAGAATACCATCTTCAGTACCTCCCATGTAGTGAAGTGGCCATCTGCATATTGACTATACCATTTGTCGGCAAGACCTTCCAATATAGATGGGAAGAGTACCAGCATTGCATCCTCTCGATTCTATAGACCTCGTCCGTGGCATAAGGAAATGAATCTCCTCACGTGATCATCTGCATCCTCATAAGCCATCCCCTTAAAAGTAGGGAACTTGATATTCAACCTAGAGAGTAAATGAGAAAGATCCTCCATTGGCACTGGTGCTTCTTCTGAAGTATCTGAAGAAAAATCTAATGTCCTCCTTAGCTTCTGTTTTGATAGTGGGGTTGAAGCCAATTCAATGGACAAATTTAAGGGTAGTGGGGTACTCGTTGAAGGTAGAGCTGACTTATTGATGCTCCTTTCTACACGAAGAGGTTCTCTATCTACTCGAGTGTGGCTCATGTATGCACTCACATGATGCAAAAAAAAAACAAGAAACAATGTGACATAACTCTATACTGCACTAATTACCTCACACAAAAATGCAAGTGTCCCACCGTGCATGCCACACTGTAGAGTGGGTAACCGGGTCTATACTTCCAGTACTCCTTCTACTCAGGGGAGGTTCTCCTTAGGGAAGTATACCCTGTAACATCATTGTGCGAGGTACTACTTGAGAAGATAAACCAAGAAACAGTCAGAGTGTTACAAAGATGTTGAAAAGGCCAATTCGACCAAGATTGAAAAAAAATGCGCTAGTACACAAAAGATAAAATTGCTAATAGTACAAAAGGTCTGATCAGTCGAAAGATGAACTAGGACATCTCAACAGAGAGAAAGTATACAAACGTAGAGAAGGTATACAAGTGTGGTATACAATGCTATGAACTCTAGCTTACAAGTGACTATCCCAGTATATCCAATCTCACTATCATGCCGACTGCCCCCAACGCTAAAGCTCTCACTCTGTATATTCTCCAACAGAGAAGCCTATTCTACAGTGGGCAAAATCACATCAGTGAGTAGAGAATAATCAAGGGGAAGCCTGATTAGAACACTCTCAAAATACCACAGTAACACAAGTAGACCCAAATTGACAAAAGCTGGAATCATAGAGAGATGACAATGAGTGTATCCCTCAGCTTCCTAAATCTCTGTATATCCTTCCGAATGGACTCTTCACTAACATATATCTTTGATCGTATGTACCCTCAAAACTATGCAAACTTCTACTTAGATAGAGCTCGAGGCCAAGAGAGTGGCTTCCATTGAATCCCATCATTTACTGCACCATCATTGTACACGCATGCCAAGCGAGTGGCTTCCACCGAATCCCATTATTTACTGCACCATCACTATACACTGCACACGCATCGAACTAGTCTGACGAAAGTGGAGGGAGTAGGTGGCCTAATTCTGGTATTGACAACCAACTGACTCAAAAGCACCTGAAGACTTCGGAATATGGCCTTGAATGCGAGACTCTTTCTTATCATGAATCAACACCATCACAAACGTGATAGCCAACTTGATTCTGGCACCGAGGACAAATTTTGAAGGATGAATTTTGAGGGACAAATTTTGAAGGACAAATTTTGAAGGACAAATTTTGAGGGATAAATTTTGAGGGACAAATTTTGAGGGATAAATTTTAAGGGACAAATTTTGAAGGACAAATTTTGAGGGAAAAATTTTGAGGGACAAATTTTGAGGGACAAATTTTGAAGGAAAAATTTTGAGGGACAAATTTTGAGGGACAAATTTTGAAGGACAAATTTTGAGGGACAAATTTTGAGGGACAAATTTTGAAGGGAAAATTTTGAGGGACAAATTTTGAGGGACAAATTTTGAAGGACAAATTTTTAAGGGTGACTTCTGAAGGATGAATTTTTTTTCGACCCGACAAAGATGAAATGAGGGCGAATCTCAAGTGGTGAACTCTCAAGGATGAAAAGAAGTGGCGCTAGGATATATATATTTTTTGGGGGAGTTGGCATACAATCTAGATGAAATCTTGCTCCATTACAGATGCATAATTGTAGTAGGTTTTGTTGTAGGACTAACCTTGAAAGTTTCTTCCACCATTTCTTCCAAAGAAGCCTCTACTACCTCTACCTCTAAAACTTCCTCTCTAATTTCTTCCACCTCTTCCTCTTTGATTATAACTCTGATTAAACTCTTCAACTGATTGTTGCTTTCCTTTGATAGCTTTCTTCTTATCCTTAGAATACATTGCATGACCTACACTCTTATCAACATCTCCTTTGATATCATTCTCAAAAGTTAGCATATGTCCTAACAATTGATTCAAATTAGGAGTGAAATGATCTAATGAAAGTTCAATTGAGAAGATGAAAGGCTTCCACTTCGCATCTCCTCTTAGATCTGTGAGAATTTTTCTTACGAATTTATCTTCTTCAATGTCTTCATCAACTGTACCTAAAGAATCAGCAATGTCGTTCATCCTTGTCACATAATCAGATATTGATTGTGAGACCTTCTTCTTGAATGCGGTAAACTCTACCCATAGTGATGCCTTCCTTGACTTTGTTGTGTTCTGAAAATGCTCCTCGAAAGCATTCCATATATCACTTGCACTTTCAATTCCTCTAATGTGAGGAAGCAAATAATCATTCACTGCCATATAGATAATGCTACTTGTTTGATCATCCTTCTTCATCCAAACCTTTGAGTCTGCAAGCTTCTCCCTAGTAGGAACACTAGGATCTTTGAATTCTAGATTTTCTTCTTCTCCCGTAAACCTGTCAGATCTTTGCTCATAAGATGAGCTTCCATCCTCATAGACCAAGCTCGATAGTTCTCTCTATCCAACTTCTAAATTTGGAGACTATCTCCCATTCTCTCTTCACCTGTACTAACAAATCTTCAACCTTATGAGTAATGAATGTACCTTAGCTTCAAAATTTAGTCCTTCTAATCCTTTTGATTGCTCTCGTGCCTCTCCCTTTAGCTTTTCCTTCACACTTAGGCCTTTTGAATCTTCAAATGTTGAATTTTGTATGTCTGCAGCACTCGGGGTCTTCCTTTGCTTCAACTTTCATCAAAACTACTCTGATACCATTAATGGAGATGATTAATCTCTAAAAGAAAAGCTATACTTGAATTTAAAACACCTCTATATCAAGCATAACTCAAAAGCTTCTTCAATTTTGGATAATCTTTACCAAACTATGAATATCTGTCACTTGTGTGAGTCATAACTTCACTCACAAAAGTCTGCTTCACAAAACTCATGCATTGACTGATAAAATGGTTAACTTTTTCTATGAAACTTTGAAACAACACTCATCTAGT
This sequence comes from Ceratopteris richardii, assembly GCA_020310875.1. NCBI lineage: Eukaryota > Viridiplantae > Streptophyta > Polypodiopsida > Polypodiales > Pteridaceae > Ceratopteris > Ceratopteris richardii. Next base: position 138,539,806 of record CM035408.1, on the reverse strand, counting down.
GTCTGCACAGATAATACAACTAAAAGTTCTTCAAAGGAACTTATAAAACTTGATATTTACTTGAATAAGTAAACCTATGTTAGAAACAGGCTTTCTCTGTAGGTGACTTTTACATATGCAACTTTAATAAAATGATATTTACTTCAATAAGTAAACCTATGTTAGAAACAGGCTTTCTTTGTAGTCGACTTTTACATATGCAACTTTAATAAAATGCTTTTCGACATAGATAGCTTAAATTCTAACTTAGATTTTGAATGCTAATATCTATAAAACTTTACACTCTACACTAAGATCTAATCAAATCTTTGATCATCGAGATTGCACCTATTTTAGAAGTCACTTAATACATTTACACATACAAATGTCCCTACTCACAATTCTCGTATTCTGTTTGCAATTGGACTCTCAAAACTTGACCATAGATGCATTAACTATGGAATTAGACACATACAAAAGGATTTCTAAAATGATCAAGCACAAAAGGAGAAATGGAGAAAAGATCGATGTGCAATTCTCAGAAAACTTCTTCTATTCAACTGAGCTTACATCTGATGGATAAGTCTCATTCAACTTATGATCTACTTCTCTCTATCTCATCCATAATCCATTTCTCATATATATCACGACTATATACAAGTGTATATATACATATGAGTGTGGATTCATTATTACTTCCAAGTATTTGTGAAGTATTTACAAAGCTAATATACATGTGTATATAGACCATCTCTTTCTGAACCTCTACTTCACTTCATGCTCTTATGCTTCAATCTTTTCTTCAAATCTTCACTCCTAAGCTTCATGTAATCATCAATTGTTGATTGTCTTGCTCCAACAACAACCAGCCAAGTGGCAATGAAAATTAAGAGGGATGCTATCTATGTGGCAAGAATGGCTACTTTTCTAGGGATTTCTACCAAACAAAGAAGAGGAAATCAACATATAAACTTGGTCATTACTATCCATTATCCTCCTCAACAAATTACATTAAAAGTATGTTGGCAATGATGCAAATGAAATATTATAAAGCTCACAGAGACAACTATGGTACATAGATAGTAGTTGTGGAAATCATATGAGTTCTAGCAAGGAGTTCTCTTCAAATATGCAGATACAATCTACCAAAGGACATGTGAAAATAGGTAATGAAAATATCCATGTTATCACTCATAATGGTGATGTGCTACTAGATGGATCTAAAGCGGCTATGTGTTTGAAAGATGTGCTCCACTTTCAGATATTACTAAAACCTAGTTCATATGGTGAAACGATTGAGAGAACTTTGCAAGTGAAGCTCAATGAAAAATGATGCTTTTCTAGATTCCAAAGGATGGATATAAGCTTGTAACTAGAGGTGGGAAGGAGGGAGTCTCTTCACATAGGACGTAAGGCCCAACCCTAACCAGACAATCTACTTCACATTTGGAGAAAAGAAGGTTTTTGAGGTGGAACTTTGGCACAAAAGCTTTGGGCACATTGATGTCCTAATCTTGAGAGACATGGAGAAGAGAAGGTTATTGAATGGAGTACCAAACTTCCTTAGTGAAGGATTGAAGCACTTATGTGAGGCTTGCCAATTACAAAAGAAAACTAGACTAACATTCAAGAAGATTAAATTCATAAGCTACCACCCCTTGTTAGTGCATATGCCAAGCCTAAGTGTTTGACAATAAATATGGAACTCCATTGAACTTTGAGCCAAAGGCATATGCATAAAAATACATTATCTGATTGCTTCTAAGGATTAAAGCAAGATTTCACTTTACCCAAATGTAAAAAGGATAACATGAGAGAGAATCTTGTGGATGTATTTAGAGCTAAATCCATGAATTTCATTTGATTTCACCTTCAAATGAAGTCCCAAAATGGGGAGATTTTTAGGTGGAATCTATCCAAAATTCAGTTGATATGATCATGAAGAAAATTATCTTCATACATTGATAGATTATTCATGGGGATTAATCCTTTTTCTCACTCATTTTGAGTATACATTTTATCCATCTCAAAGCCATTGGAGTCCAACTCTTCTATGCACTATACATTACTTTTCAATACATTAGTAACAATTTTCATCATCTACTTTGTTCACTATTCACTGTTTATCATCTTCTCTAAGCTATTTGTTGATATATTTTAGTAGTGATGTGTGTGAGCACATTTAGGAACACTAGGCACTTTTTCCCTCTTTAAGAGGTTCTTTCCCCTAACTTCTATATACACCTATAACCCTAACAAGTCACTTATCTTTGTACATTCACTTGGTAATAAATCCACTATTGTGTGTTAAGCTCCAAGCTTCTTCTTCTGTGTGTTGTTTTTGTGCTTCTGCAGACCTCAAACTCCAACAATTGGTATCAGAGTAGGTAGCCACTTCATCTAGGGCATCATTGACACCCCTCTGATCACAATCTTAGAATCACACCAAAATTCGTGAGAATACTTAAGTTGACTAGGAATTCAAAATTGCTTCACTTTGTGGTGTCAAACTTTTGATATGAGCTCATTTTGGCCTCCAAAAACATGTGAAAGTCTGCTACATGTTTAGTAGAGTTTGACAGGGTAGTTTTTCTCAACTTTTTGAGACACATTCATTTTGCTACATCATGGTATTTTAGTTAGTGGCCATGGCTGAAAGCAATGATGTATTTCTTATGTTGACTATTGAGGACAAGTTGGATGGTAGCAATTACTGATTATGGGCATATATGATGCGACATGTATTGTTCGCAAAAGAATTGTAGAATATTGTGCAAGGTGTTGAAATACGAGTTACTACACCTACAAATACAATTATTGAAGGTGATGCAAATGCTCTTGAAGATGACGATCTTCAAATTCCTATTCATGTTGTCGTTCCTATTGCACCTAGTGTAGAGGAACTTTCGTGGGATGGCATAGATGCTCAGACACATGCATTGATAGCTTTGTCTTTCAAGTGTGCCATTATCCCTCACATTCACTCTTGCAAAATAGCAAAGGAATCTTTTACACTTACCACTTTATACGAGGCAAGAAATGAGGCTCATGTTGCTTACCTCCAAAAATAGTTTGAGAGTGAGCGTATGAATGAAGGAGATTCTATAGACAATTGTTTGACAAAGATCAAAGATTTGAAAGAGCAGTTGATTCTATAGATGAAGTCTTGCCAACTAGTTCACTTGTGCACACCATTCTTGATGGTCTTCTTGATTCATACCAAATTTTTGCTTCTACTCTTTGATTGACGATGAAAGGAAATCCAAATGCATTAACATTTGAGGAGTTAGCCTCTGTTTTATTGCAAGAAGATTAGTCTAGGAAAAACATGTCCATTATGCATGTTGCAAATCAAGCTTTCATAGCTAGTGAGAAGGGCAAAGGTAAATGGACCTCATTTGCTAGCAAGAAAAACTTTGCTAATTCTACATAGTAAAAAAGGGAAAAAAAAGATGAGAAGAAAATAGAAAAGCAAATGTATTTGTGCAAATATTGTAAAGAAGATGATCATGTCATAAAGAGTTGTCCAAAACTAGTTGCAAAAGAGGCAAAGAAAGACGCTTGAATGGTTTTTGTAGATACCTCTATACCTAAAACAAAATATGATAATCCTATACAAAATTAAGAATGGGCATTTACTACTATTTGCAGCTATGACCCATCTTCTCATGAATAATGTATGTCTCTAGTAGACTCACATGTTTGGTACTTTGGTAGTTGGGCAACCATGTTAGAGTATGATCAATGTCTACCCCTCATGATTGTATGCACATTTTGTAAGGCCCCCTTTATGAGGAGAAGCCAAGCGTGCATTACCCAATTGATGGGAATCCCAACTTGAATGTTGGATGAAGGTCATATTGGACCATGTAAGATATTATAAGGAAAGGGAGTTACCAGGGTCCCCAATTGTGGGGTCCGGGGCAGCGGTGAGCAGCCCCGGCTGGGGGGTCCAAGGGGGCCAGCGGGCCCCCTGGCTGGGGGGTCCCAGGGGGCCAGCGGGCCCCCTGGTGGGGGTCCGGGGGCAGCGCCCCCGGCGCGACGGTAAAGGGAATATTCCATGGAATATTCCCTGTCGGAGTCAGAAATCATTTATATTTGTTAGGTCGGTTCAACCAGTCTAAGCCGTGTATGGCAATTACGCGGGCGGTGGCCGCCCACGCTCTACCGCCCATGTATAGCCGTCCATGGCAGGCCACCCATGATCCTATATATACATGACTTCTGCACTACCTAAGACATTGAGTTGAGCCAGCATACCTCTACCTTGTATCTCCCAATCTAGAGTTGTCTAGATCACCATTTAAGCTCTACCTTGAGAGCGCACGGGTGGACAACGCCATCATCTTTGTACTTGCTGCTAGTAGAAAATTGTTGAGATTCTCCTATATCTGTTATCTTCTCTGCTATTGCTCCTGTGTTATATTGCGTAACTATTGTATTACATGGTATCAGAGCTGTAAGGTTCGAATAGCTTGAGAAGTATCATTATTTTAGCCTACTAGCAGACTAGAATATCAGTAGATTATTCGAGTGATTACATGATGGCTTCATCGTCGAACACTAGTCTTGGTGCTTCACCTAATGTTAATGCTGCACCTATTCGAATTCGTCCACCTGCATTCACTGAAGGGAAGCTGGATGGAACCAACTATACACTCTGGAAGTTCAAAATTTCTGCAATTTTGGACTCCTATGAATTACTTGACACTGTCATGGGACCGATGGGATTGGATCCAGAGCCTATACCAGTTGAAGATCCAGCAAATTCAAGATTGATGATTCAGCCAGATCCAGATCTTCTACGAGCTTGGAAGAGGCGGAATGCTGATGCATTATGTGCGATTGTCACTAGTGTAAGTGATTCTGTGCTTACTTTAGTTCAACATACTACTAAAGCACATGAGGCTTGGGGCATATTGGCTCGACAATATGAGACCAAGAACCACACTAGGATACAGAATTTAGAAAATCAGTTGGCAAATGAAAAGCATTCTGATTCTGAAAAGGCTGAAGATTTTATCAAACGGATAAAGCATCTTCAAGATCAATTGGCTGCAGTTGGTGTTGTTATAACACCAGAAGAGCTAGCTCGAAGATCTGTACGTGTTCTTCCAGCAAAGTATGATGGATTAGTAACAGCCCTTAACACTCAGGTAAGGCCAACTCCTCTTACATTTGAAGAGTTTTGTGCCATGCTTTTAGAAGAAGAGATGCGGTTGAAGAATCGGCAAAGTACAACTGATGCTGCATTCTCAGCAAATGCAAAAGGTAAAGGCTCTTCAGAGGGATCAAAGAAGAAGCCAAAGAAGAAAAAGTTCACAGGAAGTTGCTTCTATTGTGAAAAGAAAGGCCATGCCATCAAGGATTGCAGAAAGAAGCAAGCTGATGAACGGAATGGGACTGTAAAATCATCATGGAAGAACAAAGAGTCTGCAAACAACACAGAGCTGGAACTTTGGGTAGCTATTGAAGAGGTATGTTCATCTGCTCAAGCTCGTGTTGATGAGCCATGGATTTTAGATAGTGGAGCTTCTCGCCATATGACTAGTAAAAAGGATTGGTATAGTTCCCTAGTGCCTCTGCGGGAATCCATCAATGTAGTGGTGGGAAACGACTCCAAGTGTCCAGCTGAAGGAACTGGAACCATCTCTTTTATCACTTCTCCAGGTGTTGAGAAAAAGTTATCCGATGTTCTCTATGTACCTACGCTCAAAAGAAATTTGTTGTCAGTTTCTGCAATAACAGATCGTGGACTCGAAGTTCACTTCAATAAGAGTGGTGCGGAAATCATGGATTCATCAGGTAATGTTGTAGGTAAAGGCACACGACGGGATAACTTGTATGAGTTAAGTGCTTTAACTGCTACAGAAGATAAAGATGTAAGCAGGTTATGGCACCAACGATTTGGGCATCTCGGATTTGCAGTTTTGAAGGAGATGCAACGAACAGGGATGGTTGCTCATTTGCCTGCATTTTCAGAGTTGCAGGAACCTTGTGAAGCTTGTATGATGGGCAAGCAACAACGAAAGGCATTTCCAAGAGAGACCAGCAATCGATCTCAAGCTCCTCTAGAGTTGGTACATGCTGATCTCTGCGGTAAAATGTCTACACCTGCTTTAGGAGGATCTTTCTACTTCTTGCTGTTAGTCGACGATTATAGTAGAAAGATGTGGGTTTATTTCATTCGAGAGAAGGCTGATGCTTTTGAAAAATTTAAAGCGTGGCATAAGTATGTAGAAAGTGAATCAGGAAGGAAACTGAAGAAATTTAGAACAGATAGAGGAGGTGAATTCTTGTCAACAGAATTCAACAATTACTGTAAGGAGCATGGTGTGAAAAGGCAACTTACCACAGCTCATACACCTCAACAAAATGGCGTTGTTGAGCGCAGGAACAGGACAGTAGTTGAAATGGCTCGTTGTATGTTAAAGGCTCAAGACATGCCTGATTCATTCTGGGCAGAAGCAGTCAATACAGCAGTCTACATCCTCAATCGAAGCTACACAAAAGCTCTGAAGAGGATGACCCCTCAAGAAGCATATTCTGGTAAAAAGCCTTCAGTTTTGCATTTCAGAATTTTTGGTTGTTTCTGTTATGCACATATTCCTGATTCAACAAGATCAAAGTTGGATTCAAAAAAGCAAAAAGTGTGTCTTCCTAGGATATAGTGAAGAGTCTAAAGCATACAGGTTATGGGATCCTGAGGCAAGGAAGATTTTTGTCAGCCGAGATGTGGTGTTTGATGAACGACCACACTTAGTAGAAGATAAAGGTAAATCTACTATCTCATCAAACGGAGAAATATCTCACCTTGTGCCTATCAAAAGACAGGTTAAATTTGAGGAGGAGGAAACATCTGATGGAGAAATTTCCTCAATAAAAAGCCAACCAATTGTAGCTGCACAGCGTAAGCCACTACCGAAGTGGGCACAACAGCTCTTTGATGATCACAATCCACATGTAGATGCACCAGAATCATCATCGGATGGATTACGAAGATCAAAGAGAATAGAGGAGCAAAGAAGAGCCTCAGAACACATTGTTAACATGGCTCTAATGGCAGATATCATGGGTTCGATAAAGGAACCTACCACCATTGAAGAAGCCATTGATGATCCAGATTGGAGAGCGGCAATGCAGTCTGAGTATGATAGTATACTCAAAAATGATACATGGGATCTAGTCGACTTGCCGCCAAAGAAGAAGGTAATAGGTACTAAATGGATTTGGAAAGCTAAGTATAAAGCTGATGGAACATTAGAAAAGTATAAGGCACGATTAGTTGCACAGGGTTTTTCACAGATTGAAGGATTTGATGTTCAAGAAACTTTTGCACCAACAGCACGCATGACAACTATTCGGACGGTACTTGCAGTAGCTGCACAAAAGTCTTGGTCTATTTTCCAGATGGATGTCAAATCTGCATTTTTGAATGGTCACCTCAAGGAGGAGGTATATGTATCTCAACCACCAGGTTTTGAGGTGCCCAATTCAGAAAATAAAGTTTGCAGGTTGAAGAAAGCTTTGTATGGACTTAAGCAAGCTCCACGGGCTTGGTACCAACGAATTGATCATTTTTTCAAAAATATGGGTTTTGAAAGAAGTACTTCTGATGCTAACTTGTATGTAACGAAAAGGGATAGCAAGCTAGTTGTTGTCATTGTATATGTAGATGATTTGATCATTACAGGAGATCATCAGGAACTCATCAATCAAACTCGGATCAGCTTGGGAACTGAGTTTGAAATGACAGACTTAGGTCTACTCCATTTTTGTTTGGGAATTGAAGTATGGCAAAGGAAGGATGGCATTTTCATCTCACAACAAAAATATTCCAAAGAAATTCTCAAGGCATTTGGAATGATGGACTGCAAACCAACTAGCACACCTATGGAGGTAAATCATAAGCTATCTATGGATGATAACATGCCTGATGTAGATGCTAAGAAGTATAGGAAGCTCGTTGGAAGTCTTATTTTTCTGTGCAACACTAGACCAGACATTTGCTATGCTGTTGGAGTGTTAAGCAGGTTTTCCAACAAACCTAAGGAGAGTCACTGGAATGCTGGAATGCGAATTCTAAGGTACATTGCAGGAACCTTGGATTTTGGTATTTTGTATACCACAGGTGATACACTCCAAGGATATTGTGATTCAGATTGGGCTGGAGATTGTGATTCTAGAAAATCAGTTTCTGGATATTGTTTCTCACTTGGTTCAGGAATATTTTCTTGGGTAAGTAGGAAGCAACCAACTCTCGCACTCTCCTCCACTGAAGCAGAGTACAAAGCAGCTTGTTTTGCTTCTTGTGAGGCAGTCTGGTTAAGGAGAATTCTTGCAGATATAGGCTTTCCATCAAATATGCCAATTGTACTCAAGTGTGATAATCAAAGTTGTATGGCTATTGCAAAGAACCCAGTATTTCATGCTCGCACCAAGCACATAGAAGTACAGTACCATTACATTCGTGAGCTAATTGAAGATGAAATTGTGGAGCTAGAATATTGCCCAACAGATGCAAATTGTGCTGACATATTCACTAAAGCACTTGGAAGAGAGCAGCTCAACAAGCATCTTCAACAGATGGGCATAGGACCGAGACCTACTTGATTTATCATCGGTAAACATTGAGGGGGGGTGTTAGAGTATGATCAATGTCTACCCCTCATGATTGTATGCACATTTTGTAAGGCCCCCTTTATGAGGAGAAGCCAAGCGTGCATTACCCAATTGATGGGAATCCCAACTTGAATGTTGGATGAAGGTCATATTGGACCATGTAAGATATTATAAGGAAAGGGAGTTACCAGGGTCCCCAATTGTGGGGTCCGGGGCAGCGGTGAGCAGCCCCGGCTGGGGGGTCCAAGGGGGCCAGCGGGCCCCCTGGCTGGGGGGTCCCAGGGGGCCAGCGGGCCCCCTGGTGGGGGTCCGGGGGCAGCGCCCCCGGCGCGACGGTAAAGGGAATATTCCATGGAATATTCCCTGTCGGAGTCAGAAATCATTTATATTTGTTAGGTCGGTTCAACCAGTCTAAGCCGTGTATGGCAATTACGCGGGCGGTGGCCGCCCACGCTCTACCGCCCATGTATAGCCGTCCATGGCAGGCCACCCATGATCCTATATATACATGACTTCTGCACTACCTAAGACATTGAGTTGAGCCAGCATACCTCTACCTTGTATCTCCCAATCTAGAGTTGTCTAGATCACCATTTAAGCTCTACCTTGAGAGCGCACGGGTGGACAACGCCATCATCTTTGTACTTGCTGCTAGTAGAAAATTGTTGAGATTCTCCTATATCTGTTATCTTCTCTGCTATTGCTCCTGTGTTATATTGCGTAACTATTGTATTACAAACCAAACATATTACCTCCCAGAAAAAATTCTTCAATTCACTTTTGCCTAGGCCTATAGGGAATAATATCACATGCAATAAAAAATCCTCTTATCTGATGGAATCTAATCCCTTAGATTTTCACACTAAAAGTGAAATGAACCCAATAACTAGGTCCCTTCATACACCTTTTCTACTACCTTGCAGCAAAACTTCAATTCACCTACCTTACACTGATCCAAATCATCTAAGATTTTAGCCACACTTATTGTGTTTCATAAGCTTTCCAACAAGCTATAAAATACCTGAAATGGATCTATTTAGATCAATCAACAACTCTATACAATATGTAGAGATATAGGATATGTAGAGATTAGGGTTACAGAGGTACACAAATTTCTCTGCACATAAAATGGATTTCAAGAAGCCACGTTAGGAAAAGTAAGGTGCATATATAATCTATAGAATGCACTTTAAATCTCTTGAATTGGATATGTACACAAAGAGGTACAACTACTATAAGTAGACTATGTCTATACCTATAAGAGACTAGAGGGGGTATGGGCTTGAAAGCTCTTTCTTACTCCTCCTCGATGCATGTAACACCCTCCTCTGCATTTTTCCTAGCTTGGAATACTACATTTCAGCTCCTTGAGCTTTGTATGACTCTCTCCTAGAGCCTCTTTGAGTATATGTCTCTTATTCTTCAATGACCTACAAGACTTCCATACATTTGGTGTCTCTTCACCTCCTTTTATAGCTTTTGGATGCCTCTCCTGACTTTTCCACCACCTTAGGACTAGCTTTCAAAACCTTTCGTGACCTTGAGACTGCCCTAAGTGATCTAAGTCATGACTTTTGTCCATACTAAGGTCTTTTGACCCCTTTATCCACCTACAGCTTGCTTAGTTCACATTTTGAACACTCCCCCTTAAGCTTAAGGTGGTAGTGTCCATATCAAGTAATCTCATAGCCTTTGAAAACTTTGTTAACTTGGTCATATCCAATCTTTTGGTGTAGATATCTGCAACTTGGTCCTTTGTACCTACAAAGTGAACATTAATGTTCCCACTTTCAACCTTTCTCCTTACATAATGGTAATGCACCTCAATGTGCTTGCTCCTTGCATGATACATGGGATTATTAGCAAGATGTAGGCTTGACATGTTATCTCCATAATCTAGAATTGGTCCAAGTTGTATACCAAGATCTTTGAAGAGCATCTTAAGCCACATTGCTTCACATGTAGTGAGGGCTAAAGCTCTATATTCAGCCTCTGTTGAACTCAATGCAGTTGTGGACTGCTTTTTGCTCATCCATGAAATTGCTTTTGTACCTAGCATGAAAGCATAGCCAGAAGTTGACCTTCTATCATCAACACTCCCTGACAATCTGCATCACTCCATGCTCTTACTTGAAGTTCTTCATCATACCTATATAGCAACCCATGATTAGCTATACTCTTCACATACCTTAACACTTTTTTTGCATGGTTGAGATGTATATCTATGGCTGCATGCATGAACTGAGATAGAAATCCAACTATGTAGCACAAGTCAAGCCTTGTGAGTGTAGCATAGATCAATGATCCCACAATGCTCTTGTATAGTGTAAGGTATTCTAGATTCTTACAATCTTCATTGCTTAACTTGAAATTTGAATCCATAGGTTGCGCTATTGATTTGCAATCTTTCATGCCAAACCTAAACAACACATCCAAAAGATAATCCTTTTGAGAGAGATACATACCTTCTTTCCCATAGATCACCTCAATGCCAAGAAAGTAATTTAGCACACCTAAATATGAGATTTTGAACTCTCTTCCAAGCTTCTCTTTGATGTTCCTTATCCTTGCATCAACATCATCTATCACAAGGAGATCATCTACATATATGCATATCAAACATAGAGTCTTGTCATTTGTTTTCTTCATATACAAGGATGGATCTACACCACATCTCTTCAAGAAGTCCACTAGCCTCTGATTCAAAGCCCTTGAGGTTTTCTCTAGGCCATACAAGTCATTCTTCAACATACAAACATAGGTAGGATGTTGTTGATATACATACTGTTGCGGTTGTTTGATGACCACCTCTTCTTGTAACTCACCATTCAAGAAAGCATTCTTTATGTCCATTTGGTAGATAGGCTTGTTAGATGTGCTCAATACTCCATCCTCATCCATGGTGCTCTAAGTTATAAGGCCCCCATTATGAAGAGAAGCCATTATGAAAGCCCGGACATTTGTGGAACCCTAACTTCCAAGTTAGATGAGGTCTATGTGTGACCGTTGATGGTTATAGATGAACTTTGTGAGCCTAGCCATTAGGTTAGGTAATGCATAAACTTCCAGGCCATTGGATTGGCATTTAAGGTGAAAATAAAGGCCCTGTGGTGTCGTGCGGTTTCCCCATAGAACCTTAATGGGGGAGTGCAGAGGAGGGCTTGCCCCCTTCTGCGGGGTCCGGGGGACCTATCCCCCTGGCCCATAGGGTCGAGACAATAGGACTTTTGGTCGTGGAGATCTTGTTGGATCGTATATTTTACCGACTATTTTGTATCTCCCGACTACGTTTATCTATACCGAACCACCTTGTAAAAGATATATAAGCACGGCCCAAGTTGAGCTTTACATAGCATTGCGCACTAGTGAGCCCTTCATCTAGAGTCTGTGTAGATCGCCATCTAAGCTCCACGTTGGGAGCGCGTGGGTGGATAACACCATCATTATAACTACATTATGCTTGGCAATCTGAGAATTTGAGTTCTCTATCTCTCAGTCTGTGTCTATCTTTGTCTGCGTTTTTCTCTCAACTCTTTCTACAGGTCTATTCCGTTGTGCTGTTATTTTCTTACATGGTATCAAAGCTCTGAGTGGTGCAGAAGTAGAAACGGAGAGGTTGTAGAGGTCTGAACAACAAAAGAGAGAAGATGTCAAGCGGTGCGTCATCATCTACGACTGGGGGCCAAGGTGGTTCATTAACAGGAGTAGGTGGCGCACAAGCAGGAGCAGCAATGATGTGGGGCATCCCAACGTTGCAGATATGGCTACCAACCTTCACAGAAGGTAAACTTGATGGTACGAACTACACCATGTGGAAGTTCAAAATCACTTCTATTCTTGATTCATATGAGCTTTTGGAGACTGTTCTTGAGACTGATCATGAGCCCCAAGGAAGACCTGATCCAAATAATCCTGGTCGGATGATTCCTCCTCATGCTGATCTTCTACGTGCTTGGAAAGGTAGAACTGCAGATGCACTCTGTGCTCTTGTTACAAGTACTTTTGATAGTGTTCTGACTCTCATTCAGCATACTACGAAGGCATGTGAAGCATGGAACATATTGAGAAATCAATATGAAACTCGTAATTAGACACGGATTCAGAACTTGGAGAATCAGCTTGTAGCAAAACGATTTGGTGATGGGGAGACTGCAGAGGCGTTTATCACTCGCATAAAGAATCTATGAGATCAAATGGCGGGAGCAGGTGTTCAAAAGTCAAGTGAAGAGCTAGCTTGACATTGTCTTCGAATCTGTCCACCTAAGTTTGATGGTCTGGTAACTGCTCTTAACACTCAAATCAGACCTCAACCACTAACTTTTGAAGAATTCAGTGCCTTACTCATGTAGGAGGAGCTGCGGCTCAAGGCAAGGAGTGGTGGTAGCAAAGGAGATGTTGCATTCACAGCAAATGCCAAAGGAGGAAAAACGAAATCTTCAAAAGATGGAGATAAAAAGAAGAACGACAAAAAGAAGTTCAAGGGAGAGTGTTTCCACTACAAGAAGAAGGGACACAGAATCCAAGACTGTCGCATCAAGAAGGTAGAAGAGAAGAGTGGCTCTTCAAAAGGTGGCAAGGGCAAGGAGTCTGCCAACACAGCAGAAATAGAGCTTGAGTTATTTGTTACGATAGAGGGGGTGTGCTCCTCGGCTGAAGATTTAGGAGCAGATGATTCATGGGTGTTGGAGAGTGGTGCATCTCGTCACATGACGAGTAGAAAAGACCTTTATAGTTCCTTACATCCTCTAAAGGAACCCATCACATTAAAGGTAGGAAACAATGCAAGATGTGCTGCCGAGGGCAAAGGTACGGTTTCTTTCATTAACTCTAATGGAAATATCCAAAAGCTTTGAAATGTGTTGTATGTTCCACAAATAAAACGAAATCTACTTTCAATAGCTTCTATAATTGATCAAGGTCATCAAGTATCTTTCAGTAAGATAGGAGCTAAGATTATGGACGGTAACAACAACATTTTTGGGACTGGCATAAGGAGGAACAACCTGTATGAGTTGTGTGCTCTTACAGCCACTACAAACGTGGGCACAAGTAAGATATGGCATGAGAGATTCTGCCACATTGGATACCTTGTATTGAAGGAGATGCATCGCAGAGGTATGGTTGCACACCTACCATCAATTGTAGAAATGAAGGAACCATGTGAAGCTTGCATGATGGGCAAGCAACAGAGGAAGGTGTTTCCACAAGAAAGCAAGAATAGGGCAAGCTATCCTCTAGAGTTGGTGCATGCTGACTTGTGCAGAAAAATGCCTACACATGCCTTGGGCGGATCTTCCTACTTCATGTTACTTGTCGACGACTATAGTAGGAAGATGTGGGTGTACTTCCTTCGCGATAAGGCTCAAGCTTTTGGTAAGTTTAAAGAATGAGTTTAGTTTGTTGAAACTGAAACAAGGAAGAAGATGAAGAAATTCAGGACAGACGGTGGTGGTGAGTTCACATCAACAAAGTTTGAAGATTTCTACAAGAGTAAGGGAATCAAGCATCAACTCACAGTGGCACATAGTCCTCAACAGAACGGTGTTGCAGAACGTCGAAATCGAACCATCATGGAGATGGCAAGGTGCATGTTCAAAGGAAAGGCTTTGCCTAATCAATTTTGGGCAGAGGTTGTTAACACTGTTGTCTACATCTTGAATCGAAGCTACACCAAGGCACTTGATGGAAAGACTCCACAAGAAGCCTACACTGGTAAAAAGCCTTATGTTTCCCATTTCAAAGTATTTGGAAGTGAATGTTATGTACATGTTCTAGATAGGGAGAGAAACAAGCTTCAACCAAAAAGCAACAAATGTATCTTCCTAGGGTACAATGAAGATAAGAAGGCTTATAAGCTTTATGACCCTGAGGCTAAGAAGATCATGGCGAGTCGTGATGTGGTGTTCAAGGAGGAGCAGCCACATGCAGTGGAGGAGGAAAAGAGAGCTTCCACTTTATCATCAGGCAAAGGGGCAATCCACTATGAAGCTGGCCCAAGAGCTATCCCTTCTACACAAGAGAAGGAAGCATCATCTTCAGATGATGAGTCTAAAAGTCACCAACCTGTCGACACCCAAGTGGAAAAGCCATTGCCACATTGGGTCAGGTAGCTCTATGATTCTGCAAACCCCATCCCACCGTCACTAGAACAGGTTGCAAATGGACTGAGGCGATCACAGAGAATAGAGGAATAGAGACGGGCAAGCGCCCATATTGTAAACACAACCTTGATGGCTGATCTCATTCAAGAAGAAGCAAAGGAACCAAGCAATGTGGAAGAGGCACTCCATGATCCAAATTGGAGGGCTGCCATGCAAACAGAATACAACAATATCATGAAGAATGGAACTTGGGAGCTAGTGGATCGACCCCCTAAGCGTAAAGTCATTGGCACCAAGTGGGTTTGGATGCTAAAGTACAAGGCTGATGGTACTCTAGAAAAATATAAAGAAATACTTGTTGCACAGGGCTACTCACAAGTTGAAGGCATTGACTTTTGTGAATCATTTGCCAGAACTGCAAGAATGACTACTATTGGAGTAGTACTAGTTGTGGCTGCACATAAGCGTTGGCCAGTCTATCACATGGATGTCAAGTTAGCGTTTCTAAATGGAGACCTCAAGGAGGAGGTCTATGTGTCTCAGCCACCAGGGTTTGAGGCTCCCCATTCAGAGAACAAGGTATGTAAGTTGAAGAAGGCATTATATGGGCTAAAACAAGCCCCTAGAGCATGGTACCAACAGATAGATAAGTATCTCTTGGATCTAGGTTTCAAAAGATGTGCTTATGATGCTAACTTGTATGTTCTAAAGAGAGGAGGGAAGACAATTGTGCTTGTACTCTATATAGATGACCTTGTGATTACACGAAATGATGGTGCTCTTCTTCAACAAACAAAAGATGCCCTAAGTTCAGAATTTGAAATGAGAGACTTGGGCTTAATGCATTATTGCTTAGGTCTTGAAGTTTGGCAGGAATCAGGGAAGATTTTCATCTCTCAAAAAAAGTATGCAAAGCAGATATTCAAGGCATTCGACATGGAGGATTCCAAGGAAATTTCTACACCTATGGAGATCAACACAAAATTATCTATTGAAGATACTTCACCTCCAATGGATATTGGAAGATATAGGAAAATAGTTGGAAGTCTCATCTACTTGTGCAATAGCAGACCATACATCTCTTATGTTGTTGGAGTAGAAAGCAGGTTCTCTAATAAGCCTTGCCAAACTCATTGGAAGGCAAGCATGCGGATACTCAGGATCAGGGATTTTCTCTTGGATCAGTAAGAAGCAACCGACTGTAGCATTATCTTCTATTAAAGCTGAGTACAAAGCTTCATGTGTTGCAGCATGTGAAGCAGTATGATTGAGGAGGATCCTATGGCACATAGGAATACAAGGATAGGAGGCTACAGAGTTGAAGTGTGACAACCAAAGTTGCATGACCATCACCAAAAATCTTGTTTTCCATGCACGTACCAAGCACATAGAAATCCAGTATCACTATGTGCATGAGTTGATTGAGGACAGGGTCGTAGAGATAAGCTATTGCCCTACTGAAGAAAATGGAGCAGACATCTTCACCAAGGCTCTTGGGAGAGAGCAACTTCTTCGACACTTTCCAAAGCTTGGGATTAGACCAACGAGGTAGTTCACCATCCGGTGGACATTGAGGGGGGGGGTGTTAGATGTGCTCAATACTCCACCCTCATGTGACCACAAGTGATCCATGGTGCTCTAAGTTGTAAGGCCCCCATTATGAGGAGAAGCCATTATGAGAGACCGAACATTTGTGGAACCCTAACTTCCAAGTTAGATGAGGTCTATGTGTGACTGTTGATGGTTATAGATGATCTTTGTGAGCCTAGCTATTAGGTTAGGTAGGGCATAAACTGCCAGGCCATTGGGTTGGCATTTAAGGTGAAAATAAAGGCCCTATGGCATCGCACGGTTTCCCCATAGAACCTTAATGGGGGGAGTGCAGAGGGGGGCTTGCCCCCTTCTGCAGGGTTCAGGGGGCCTATCCCCCCGGCCCGTAGGGCTGAGATAGTAGGACTTTTGGTCATGGAGATCTTGTCGGATCGTATATTTTACCGATCATTTTGTATCTCCTGACTATGTTTATCTATACTAAACC
This sequence comes from Ceratopteris richardii, assembly GCA_020310875.1. Lineage (NCBI taxonomy): Eukaryota > Viridiplantae > Streptophyta > Polypodiopsida > Polypodiales > Pteridaceae > Ceratopteris > Ceratopteris richardii. The sequence goes on along the minus strand of CM035408.1, from coordinate 138,523,066 downwards.
GCCTTGTAAAAGCTATATAAGCACAACCCAGGTTGAGCTTTACATAGCATTGCACACTAGTAAGCCCTTCATCTAGAGTCTATCTAGATCACCATCTAAGCTCCACATTGGGAGTGCACAAGTGGACAACACCATCATTGTAAGTGCATTATGCTCGACAATCTAAGAATTTGAGTTCTCTATCTCTCAGTCTGCGTCTATCTTTGTCTGCATTTTTCTCTCAAATCTGTCTACAGGTCTATTCCGCTGTGCTGTTATTTTCTTACAAGGACACCTCCTTGCTCCACATAAGGCTATGAGAGCTCTAATGGTAGCCTTGTTTGCCACTAGGCTAAAATGCTCCTCATAATCCACCTCTTGTGTCTATGTGAAGCCTTTGGCTACTAGTCTAGCCCTATAGCTTGCCAAGGTTCCATCTGCATTCCTCTTGGTCTTGTACACCCACCTGTTTTGGACTATCTTCTTTGCTTCCTTCTTGGGTACTAGTTCCCAAGAATTTTTCTCATTAAGAGCTTTGAAACCTTCATACATATCCTTCCTCCACTTTGGTTTGGTCTTTGCTTCCTCATAAGAATCTGGCTCTTGATCTGCAATGACATTCATCATGTATGCATAGTGCTTTGCCATGAAAGAACCATATGTATACCTTTGTGGGGGTGCCTTCTTCCTTGTAGACCTCCTCTCTTGACCTTTGGGATATTGCTTCTTGAGTATGTTGAGCTTTAAACTAGGATTAATGAACTCCTCAAGATCTTCCTCTTCTAATTCCTCTTGAGCTTCCCTAGTGTCATAGTCTGTCTCTTGCAGCCTTCTATACTTTGAACTAGGGGACGATTTTTTCATAATCATAAGTGTAAGGGTGATCATATGAGTGTACCTTAGATGTAGAAGCCTCTAGTCCACTGATTGTGATTGAATCTTGAGGTTGAATCTGCACATCAAAGTCCATACTCCTCTTGATCCTCTTTATCCAACTTTGCATTGCCCTTATCTCCATACCATGACCTTGCCTCATCAAACATAACATCTCTTGAAACATATAATTCTTTGAGAGAGATTTGTAGCGACTGTAGCCTTTTTGCTCATTTCAGTAGCCAATGAACACACATTTCTCACTATTGGTCTCTAAATTTGTTCTCACTTCACTAGGAACATGAAAGCATACACATCCAAATATCTTGAGGTGCTCCATGGTTGGTTTCTTGCCATAATAAACTTTGTATGGATTCAATTTGTGCACACCACTTGTTGGAATTATATTTATGAAGTAACAGGCTGTATTCATAGCCTCAGTCTAATAATAGAATGGTAACATGCCTTCATTTATGAGACATCTAGCTATCTCAACCAAATGCCTATTCTTCCTCTTTGCAACACCATTTTGGTGAGGGGTGTACTTGCATGTAAAGTGCCTCTTTATGCCATTTTATTGCAAGTACTTTTTGAATTCCTTGGAGAATCTGCCCCTCCATTTGACCTTAGTGTCTTGATATGTGCATCACATTCTTTCTCAACAAGGGACTTAACTTTTGAAAGCATGAAAACACTTCTGATCTTTCCTTGATAACATATAGCCATAAATTTCTTGAGTGGTCATCAATGAAAGTGAAAAAGTACCAAGCTCCTCCCAATGAAGATTCTCTGCTAGGGCCCCATACACCTGAGTGTATAAGCTCCAAGAGCTTAGAGGATGTGTACTCACTCTTTGGAAATGGCTTTCTTGCTTGCTTACCTAGTGAACAAGCATCACAAAGCTCACGTGGAGCTTGGCCTTCAAGATTTTGTAGCCCTTGCACTAAACCTACTTTGCTCATGCTTTTTAACTTGGCAATATTGATATGTTCTATCCTCTTGTGCCAAAGATCAATCTCCGCAATGCTTTTGTTACCAATCATTATATAATATACATTGTTGTGTGTAGGAGCAACATCTAGTGTGATCAATCTACCTTCTTTCCTTCCCTTGGAAATGACCTTGCCTCCTTGCTTCACCATGCATCCTTTTGCATCAAATATAACCTGCATACCTCTCTCTACAATGTGTCCAATAGAGATAAGGTTCTTGGAAATAGATGGAACATGGAGCACATCTTTAAGAGTCTTGATAGATTTACCTTCACCTAGCTTCACACCTCCCGCATGTGTAATGGGATGCTCAATGTTGTCTCCTATCTCCACACAACCTTTTGAGCTTGAGACCTGCATATGAAGAAAAGATTCCTCTATACATGACATGTGGTTAGAGCATCTAGAGTTTATGTACCACTTTGTGTCCTTGGGATCCCTAGTGTAGCCATGTCTCATGGCTAGGAGGATCTCCTCATCATCCTTCTTGGAGTTGTTAGAATAGTTCCCTTGCTCCTTCTTCTTCTTTCCTTTTTCATCCTTGAACCAACAATTTGAAGAAATATGATTATGCTTACCACATATAAAAAAAGTTTTAGCTTGATGAGGGTTGTTCTTCCCTTTGCCATTCTTGTCCTTCCTTAAAGATGATGCCTTGCTATCTCCTTCTGAATTTGAATCTTCCTTGTTGGACTAATTCCACTTGTGTTTTCCTCCTTTTCCCTTATTTCTAGTCTTTCCTGTGTCTTTGTTAGCATATGGGACCTGTGAGTGACCATCCTTCTTGGATGTGTCTCCTATGGAAACCTCTTCTGCCACTAGGTGTGGTATCAAATCCTCAAGAGTTGGTAGAGGATTTCTATACAAGATGGTAGTAATGAGGGGTTTCATCTTGTCTTCCCCTCTCAAACCATTGAGAGTAATCTACAAAAGGTCTTCCTAATCTACTTTGCAGCCAATGGATGCCAATTGCTTCCTCAACTCTTTCGCCCTCAAGGTGTAGTCAACCATAGATTGACCACTACCCTTCTTCAAGGAATGGAGTTCATTCTTAAGTTGCATCTTTTTGCTTCTTGTGGAAGTGGCATATATCTTCTCTAAGGACTCCGAAACATCTCTAGTATGATCAAACCTTGATATATGACCAATCATAGTGCAAGAGATTACCTATGATATGTAGAAGATAGCTCTCCTATTCCTTTCCTCCCAATCCTTTAACATCTTCAATCCTTGATTGGTGATCTTTTGATCTTTGGGATCCACATTGGGCTTACCTTCATCTTCACACACAATAGGCCATACACCTTTGCTCATGGGGTAGTTCATGACTCTGAACCTCCATGGCTGATAGTTGTCTTTGTCAAGCAACTCCAATTTTGGCTTAGATATGCTATAATGAATGGGAAATTAGGGTTACATTGAAATGTACCTCTTAGCCTTGATGTCCAAGATTTTGTGTCCTTCTACTAGAGTCTTCAAAGGATTTTACCTTCACTGATACCAACAGATGTAATTTAATCCCCTCAGATTTGCACTCTAGAAGTGAAATGAACCCAAAACCTAGGTCCCTTCATACACCTTTTTTGCTGCCCTACAACAAAACTTTGATTCACTTGCCTTACAATGATACAAGTCACCTAAGCTTTTAGCCACAATTTTTATGGTTCATAAGCTTTTCGATAAGCTATAGCACACCTCAAATGGATCTGTTTAAGTCATTCAACAACTCTATACAAAATAGACTATGTAGAGATGTAGGATATGTAGAAATTAGGGTTACATAGATACACCAATTTCTCTGCACATAAAACTAATTTCAAGAAGAACTCTTACGAAAAGTAAGAAAAATATATAAGCTATAGAATGCACTTTAAATCTCTTTAATTGGATATGTACACAAGAGTTTCAACTATTATAAGTAGACTATGTCTATACCTACAAGAGACTATTGGGGGTATGGGCTTGAGAGCTCCTTTTTAATCCTCCTTTGTGCATGTAACATGCTCCTCTCCATTTTTCCTAGCTTGGACTGCTATATTTCAGCTCCTTGAGCTTTGGATGACTCTCTCATAGAGCCTCCTTGAGTATATGTCTCTTAGTCTTCAGTGACCTACAAGACTTCCATATATTTGATTTCTCTTAACCTCCTTTTATAGTTTTTGGATGCCTCTCTCAACTTTTCCACCACCTTAGGATTGCCTTGCCCAACCTTTCTCAACCCTGAGGCTAGCCTCAGCGATCTAAGTCCTCACTTTTGTCCATATTAAGGTCTTTTGACCCCTTTGTCCACCTAGAGCTTACATAGTTCACATTTTCAACATTATCTTGCAATGGGAGTTGGTAAGATCATTCTGTCTACTACTAGTGGTAGTTCTTTCACATTATTAGATGCTTTGTTTGTGACATGGATCAATAAAAATCTGATTTGAGTTTCAACATTCGCCAATATTGGCTTGGTTGTCGAATTTGTTGATGATAGATGTACAGTTCATGATATGTCAAATGTCGATGTTAATATGGCTTCTAGCATATTATTTTGTGGGTTATATAATCTCATAAACTATGCAAAGTCTATAAATGATTTAGCATGTGAAGCTCAAGATTCTTAGGCTATCTCAGATGCAAAGCTTTGGCATGCACGCTTTGGTCATCTGAATTTTGCTAGTTTGCTATGCCTACAAAACTCTGAAATAATGTCCTCTCTATTGTTGGTAGGAGTCAGGGCACTCAAGGACCCACAAGACAATGAAGCCAACGAAAAGAGTCAAAGCAAAGAGAAGGAATAAGTAGGCAAAGCAGCCAACACAGATGTGGCAAGTAGGCCATACAAATTTTCATGAAGAAATATTTCCTACATAGTGATTTAGTCACTTCACACCATTGTAAATACCATTTTTTATTATTCCTACCCCATTTTGTGAAACTGAGGAGTCCTCGAGCAGGAGTATTAGTAGTATTCATGTACCAATTTTCATAATTTTCAGAGTTTGTTTGAGCCTCTAAAATAGCCTACGAACCTAATTTTTAACTAGGCCAGAGACTAGGTCTCGACGAGACCAAAGCTAGTCAAAAAACTATAAAAAGAGCTAGAGAGCTCATTTTTTACGTTATCTTGTTGTAGAGTTGAACTTTGTATGAGAGCTCTTTTGTAATGGATGCTACTCCTTTGTTCCTCTCTTTGTTCTTGCCTTGTGTGTGCGTGTGTGTGTGTATGTGTGTGCATGCTAGTGTGCTTCTCACTCACGCACTTGTGCCATCACTTGCTCATAGTCTTCATACTAGCCCTGTGTAGCTCAGTGATGAGTAGCACCTCCTTTAATGTCAATCTGGGAAGACGTGAGGATGGTATGAAGACCTCAAACAAGTGATGGCACAAGTGTGTGAGTGAGAAGCACACTAACATGCACACACATACACACACACGCGCACACAAGGCAAGAACAAAGAGAGAGACAATGGAGTTCTTTAGATTACTCAAAAGTGCTCTTACAAGTTCAATTCTACAACAAGCTAACCTCAAAAATGAGCTCTCTAGCTCTTTTTATAGTTTTTGACTAGCTTTGGCCTTGTCCAGACCTAGTGTCCGGCCTAGTTAAAAATTAGGTTCTAGGGCCTATTTGAGGGTCCAAACGAAGTCTAAAAAATATGAAAATTGATAGGTAGGTACTTCTAATGCTCCTTAAGCTCAAGGACTCCTTGGCTTGCACAAAATGGAGTTACAAAAAGGTGGAATGGTATTTACAATGGTGTAAAGTGACTAAAATCACTATTTGTGAAGTATTAATTCAGGAAAAATGATGGGCCTATTTGCCAGATCTTCTTTGACTGCTTTGCATTAGGGGAAAAAATGAACCCTGAATGGGCCTTTTAGATTAAGAGATGATTAGTGATGGACCAATGAGAAGAGGGTGGTGGCCACAGTCTAGTCCCTTAATCACCTAGACTAGGCATAGGCTTCCCTTGTTTCTTTGTGGTCAAAGGTGGTATGAAAGACTAAAAACCACGAGTTATACTCCAAAAGTGGTTTGATAGGCCTAGATTTTGAACCATAGCCATTGGATGAACTCAAGGATCTAATGGCTCATGTTAAGTGTCAGAAAAAAGTCGGCATATAATCTGGTCCCTTAGATGTGGCAAAGATCTAATGATGTAGATTGAAAGTCCTGAAAATTTGCGCGTTTGTATCTCCATCGTTCGATGCACTTGAAAAGGAGTGGTCCGGATTCATTCGCCTTGATTTTTGGATTGGTTTTATTTGTATCCATTGGATCACTTCTTGATCCAATGGTTATGAATTCTTGTTCTTGAGAGCATCCCAAGATCAACTCGTAGCCATCGATTTTCCATTCATCGGACGTCGTACAAATCTCCCCGCCACGGAACTGCACCTCTTGCTTTGTCGTTTTCTGCCAGTCCCAACCCTCTCTCACTTCATTGAATGCCTCAAAGTTTGTCTTTTTGTGACAGACAACTGCGCTCAATCCAAGCCGTCCGTGAAAGTTTCATCCAATGAACAAGAATGCCCACGAATTTTCATGAGTTGGGATAGCTTTTGTCTTCTTTTGACAGGCACACTGAAGACGATCGTAGCCGTTTATGCGTGATTATCCAATGGACAAGATTTCCCACGACTGTATTTGAAATGATCACATTTCTTAAAGGAAATATTTTATTGCAAAACCACTAGTGGTTTTTTTTTGTGGCCTTAATCCCTCTTTTGTTAACTTTAATCCCTAAAAATTAGGGATCCTTACAAGGCCCATGCAGGGTTCATTTTTTCCCCTAATGGCCTGCTTTGTCTGCTTGGCCCTTCTTGTTGGCTCCCTTGTCTTGTAAGTCCTTGACTGCCATGACCACTGCCAACACTCCCCCTCTTTGGCGTCTGTCGTCTCTGGCAGAGCCTTGTTGTGTGGAGCGTTGGATGTAGTACTCCATGACATCTGTGGCTAAGTGATGTTCTGCTATTCTCAGCCCTTTGGCCAAATCCGTGAGTAGGGCATCCTAGTGTATTGGCCCGGGTACCTCCGGATGTGGCATGCATAGCTGTTCTGAGTGTGAGCATGTTCAACTGCAAATAGCTATCATAGGTGAGATGGTTTGGGTATGAATATCTCGGAATGATATTCCCAGAACCCTGTGATAAACATTTCCTCAAATGTTTGCTTGAAGTAGGTTGGTAGATACTTGATACGAGCATGCCACACACAGCCGAAAGGTGAGGTTCTTTGACATTTCTAAAGGTTCTAAATGTGATCAACATTAACTCAAATATTTTGAGCCACATCTATGCCATGATATCTGGTACATTTTTGAATTTGACTACCGAGTGTCGGATGGTTGAAATCATGTAGCCGACTGTGGGTTGGCCACAAGGGGGTGCGAAGTACACATATTTTAGCCATTTTTCACATCCTTTAACTATCAAAACTATTTTGGTGTACTTTGGCCAAGACCTTCGTCGAAAGACAGGGAAGTAGCATGGGTTATACTTGATGTATAAAGGCATGTTATTCCAAGTGCGTACCATCTCAGGGTATGTTTCAAGCAGACGTATCCTCCAGGTAGGTTGAAATATATTCCCGTGTGTGGCGCTTGCAGGAATGTCATCTGGTGCAAACTATGTTGTCGAGGTTGGTTCTTTTGTTGTGTGCTGCTTTATTTCAGCATTATAATCTTCCATTAATACGCAGAATGGAACATACAAATCATCGGATGTGCCAATCCACCGATTATGGGAGAGGTTTCTGAAGTAATTCGATTTGATGACGACTTCTTCCAGTCGGGACATAGATTGTATCTGTACTACCAATCTCTCATCATGGGTTGCACCAATCTTCTCTAACTTTTGCATTCATTCAGGAGCTTTGATCTCAATTGTGTCCATTCCTTCCTTTGTTTGCTTACCCCCTGGTGCAGGCATGGGTACGTATGGGTCTTCAAAAATATCCTCAACTTCAATTGGAACTAAGTCCTTAGGTTCCAGATCCACGAGGGGAGAGGGTTGCGCTCATATTGAAGAACTTTATTTCGTAGTTCTTCCAGTTGTGCTCTGAGTTCTGCGACTTCTTCAGATGTGTCCGCTACGGCTATGACTTTTTTTGGTGACTCTTGTTGAGCTGCCAGTTGCTTTAGTAGGTCATCCCTCTCTTTTTCTAAGGCAGCGTGTGCTTCCAGGAGATTGGTGTGTGTTTCCAACACGATTTGCATATTTTCAGATGGGATGGCCTTGAAATGCTCTAGGTCAATTTCCTGCGGTGAACCCTCCATTGCTACTTCCAGCTTTTCTTCGTTCTGTTTCTATAGTCATTTATTTTCTTCAAGTGTTGCGGACATGTGCTTTCATAGTAAGGCGAGGTTACATCGAAGCTTGATATTGTCCGTTATCTGGGCGTGTAACATATCATCGAGTTGTTGTTTTTCTTCAGTATCTAGCTGGGGTGGATTGGCTACTAATTGATCATGTTGTGCCTGTAAGGTATTAAACTGCTGTTGTAATAGCCTCTTCTCCTTCTCTAAATTAATGAATCTTTCTTGTAGCATTTCATGATTTCTGAACAGGCTCGTATGCTGAGCATCTAGGTGCTGGTAATGCTGTTGTAGTTGAGACATACACTGGTACAAAGTATTAAATACATTATTAATAAGAGTGGATGCGGGGAAGGTGTTGAATGCAGGAGGGTAGGGAAAAGGGAAAGGGAGTGTGTATGCTGTGCTTGAGAAGGGTGAAGTGGGTGGTGGGGGAATGGGAGATTGTGGGAATATGGGGGGAGGGAGAGGTGCGGAAGTGGGTGATATGTCCATGAAGTCATATGTGGATGCGGTCGTGGGAGTGATTGTGAACATGAGAATTGTCGGTGTGGTGATGGTTGTGAAGGTGTAAAGTGGTGTGTGCAATTGTGAATATGAACCACCAAGAAGTGTGATAGGGGGAATGGGGTTTTCAGTGGCTATAGTTAGAATTATAGTGTCAGTGGTAGCATTTACAATAGGGGTGGTGATAGGTTGTGTGGATTGTGAAGGTTGATGCACAGTCTGTGTTTCGGTGTGGGAAGTGGAATCTGAGGCTGTGACAGTGGTAGTAGGAGGTGAAGGTGGTGGAGTTGGAGGGGAGGGTGGTAAATGGGGTGACGGGGATGCACTTGAAGTATGGGCTTCCTCAGTGTGATGAATGGTATGAGTTGTGGCTGTGTTTGTGGATGTGGTTCCCTGTGGTTCTGATACCAGGACATTCATCTGTTTCCATGGTCTAGGGGGCCGTCTACCGTGTCTTCGCTCCGATCTTTGTGAGTGTGCGAGAGCGGTGTGCACTGTCTCTGGTACCCCCAATGCATCAACAATCATGTCAAGGGTTGCCCTGTATTGATCCTCCACACCTTCATCTTCAAGGATTTGGTTCATGAGAGGCTTTCCTACTGCCAAGGATAGTTTGTGTTGCTCATGGACCCGGTTGATGGTATCATACAATCGTTTTAATTGCTTCGTATAGGCAAGGGCACCTTCAAGTTCCGGTATAACTTCTTGCTTGTATCCGTGCTCTCCTTCGTCGGATAGTCCTTCTTGTTCATCCTCTTGCTCCTCTTCTGCAGTCTCCTCTTCATCTTCATCTACTTCAACGACTTCTAGTTGGGTTGGATGAGGTTCATCCGTGACTGTCTATTGCCCACTTACTTGCTCTACTTCAACTTCCAAATTCATTGCATTGATTATACTTGCTATCTCCTCATCAGTTAGATCCTCTAGTGTGAAGCCATGAGGGAATTCTAAATCAGTTGGTATGGGTGGAAACACCAAATTAGGTCCCTCCGCACTGGGCCTTGGTAATCTGATGGTGAAAGGCTGCACTCGCTTTGGAAGTCGTGGAGTTGTATCGGGTGTCAGGGTGGCATCTCAGGCCTGTGCACAGGGCATTTGAACTGCTCCCCTCATTTTCTTGGATGGAGGCCCTGCGGCTGATAGTCTTCGTTGAAATTCTTGCACCTTGGTCCAAACAAGTGCCCTTTGAATTGGCACATCATATGCCAAGCATCAGTAAACAATCCTTGTAAGAGCACAGCTTACATAAAGTACTGACTTTTGCTTCTTATACCATCGTTGATGTGCCAAGTGTATTTGGTCAATAATCCAATGAGGCATGTTGATTTTCAAATTGAAGGCGTCTGCTAAGTATAAACTGAGCCATATCTTCTTGGATGGCATTGTGAATCTCTCGTGAGAAGGGAACGCGAAATGTTGCATTCACATTCGAAGGTGAATAGCAATAGTTGGTGTCATTGCCACCATGTCCTTCAGTTTAGTTAGGTTCCTGTTCTTCATGTTGTCTGGGACCATTGTCTCTTTCTTTGTGGGGATATGCATACCTTTCATATTGAGAGCTTCCCTTTCCAAATTGTTAGTCAATTTGAAGCGCTTCACCATTACCTCTTGTAAGAGATAGTAGGATAAAGGTGTTATACCCCTTTTTCTCTTTACTGGGAGTGAGGGTGCTAATCAAGTATGAACACCTTAGAAAGTCCGACTTCGGTAACTGGGCTTTGAAGTAATAATATAGTCCAGCCTTCTTCCATATCGGTTTCAACCCTTCATTATTTTGAAGACTCTCAAACTCTCTGGTAAAGAAGTGATACCTGCCCCAGCGTCCATTGAACTCTATTTCTGCCTCCCACAAGTAAGTGCCTTCTCCAAGATGTCCCGCCACATCACTGAACCAATGCGAGTTTTTGCTTACTAGTGATGTGTGCCCCTAGGGAGGAGTCTGAACAGGTATGGCATGTAATGCTCTCAAAGCCAGTGGTCTTTCCTTCAACTCCTCCTCAATGGGGAGACTTTCAATGTCCACAATCTGAGGGCTCGTGCCTGCCTGGGAGCTAGGTCCTACAACCTTGGCCATATTGAAGGGACTAGTCACCGGTTCTGTGAGAATATACAAATGAATGTTAACATTGCAAATGGACACCAAGTGGTCATGCCCGTTACAACATTAACATGAGTTTTTAGTGATAAGTTAGTTAGTCAGTGAGTGCTCGGTGATTGTTGTTGGTGCATTTTACCCAAGCCTACATGCTTGATATGCTTGATATTATGCTCATTTGTGTAGTCATGTGAACACCTCTTGTAAAAGAGTTCATTTTTATCTCTTGTAATTGAAAAAGGAAAAAGGAAAAAGATGGCTTACCTCATCCATGATGTAAAAGCAAATTCGTGGGTCTAACTACCTAAAACCACGAATTTTTGAGCTGAGGGAATATCTCCTAACTTTGGGGATCAGTTTTAGGTGGAGCCATTCGAATTCGAATTCATAACTCCCTCCAAGAATAGCTATAAAAAGAGCAAGAAGGAAGAGGTGATTAGGAAGCCTTGTACATGACCACTTCATGTCATTTTGTAGAGATTGAAGAGCTTACTCCATAGCTCTATCATTCTACTCCCATTGTGCAAAGATTCATTGCCAATGTGATTGTAATCATATGTGAATCTATACATTTGTCATTATATACTTCTCTCTTTTGTTCTCTGTTATACTCACTCAGAGCAGTAACTTCAGAAGGCCATATCTCGAGTTCTACTCAACAGTTTTCAAATTTTTAATGTGCGTTGCATAGCTCTTATTGTCTAGTTTCAGCATATCAATTTTCATGGTCATTGAATTTACAATTTTGGAGATATCTGCATTGTACTACTCACTGGTCTATCTCTGCAGAGCCCCGAGAATGGTGGGCATGTTCCAAAAATTGATGAATCTTCTTCTTAGTGCTTAGTTGATCCTTTGAAGTGTTTTAACTTGTATTGGGAAGCTTGCTAAGTCTATTTGCTATGCCCAAAAGGAATTTATCTAATTCCTACCAGGTTGAGAGCATTGTTCATTTTTTCGAGCAGGTGGATGTCCAAAAATAGCAAGTTTTGGGAGCTAATCATTTTGCAACTAGTGTGTCTTGACTTAAACTTTTGGGATACATGTTACAAAGTACTTGGCTGATATTTTGGTGGATTTAGAAAGCTCAAAGGTTCTACTAATCAACTCTGAAGTCTCAATTGGCTGGTGTGAAGCTGGTTGTAGCAGCACCTACTCATCTTTGGGTTGCATCCACCATCTCTCTTCATAGTGGTATCAGAGCATAGTTAAGCAACATGGGAGATGGATTCCCATCAACAATTGACAAATTGGATCGGAACAACTACCCGGCATGGTCTCTAAGGATGGAGGCTTACCTTCAAGGGAGGAATCTATATGGATTCATATCCGGAGATGAAGCAATGCCAACCATGAGGAACAAAGGGCAACCATCACATGAAGAAGTCAAAGGACTTTCAAATTGGTGTTCGAAGGATGCACTTGCAAGGTCCTATATTCTAAACTCAATCTCTGATTTTCTTTTACCTCATGTCAAGGGATGCAAGACATCAAGAGAGACCTAGAATGCACTTGCTTCTTTCTTCTCTTCCAACACTAGAGCAAGGAAGAACCAATTGTGGATGGAGTTCACAACAATGAAGAAAAGCCCGAAGCAAAATGTGACTGATTATGTCACAAAGATGAAGGAGATTTCTAACCAACTTGGAAGCATTGGAGAGGTGATTGAAGAGGAGAAAATCATTAGAAAAATCATAAATGGAATCAAAGCAAACCACAAGTGGGAGTCATTCACAACAGCCATGGATTTATACATGGATATGCATGTACCCGACCTCAACACACTCATGGGCCAACTCTTCACTCATGAAGCAAAGATTAGCAAAGGTGGTGAGTCCTCAAGAGGTAATCAAACTTCTGCCTTATATTCTGATAAAGCTAAGGTCAAGGACAAGTCAAAGAATAGGAAGAATGAAGATGAAGGTAGCTCTTTCCAAGCAAACTTTGTAGGTAGAGGAAGAGCTAGAGGAAGAGGCAGAGGTGGAAAGCAAGGCAGGGGGAGATTCCAATCATCTCAACCTTGCAATAGATGTGGCTTATCTAACCATACTACTGAAGAATGTTTCAGGAACCCGAGGAACTCAAGATGAAGAGGATTCACTAGAGGTGGCTATGGATCAAATAGAGGCAAATATAATGGAGGCTACAACAACAACAACTACTACAACAACTATCAAAGTGGCCGTAGAGGAAGAAGAGACTACAATAATTATGCAGAGGACCAAAGTCAAGAAGATTCATTACTGATTATGAATCTATCAGTGAAGAAGGGTAAGGATGATGATCACATATTTTACATTGATTCGGGATGCTCAAACCATGTAGCAGGAAATGTGGCTTTACTTTCTGATTTGGAAGATCCTCATAACAAGCATGAAGTGCAGACAGGAGATGACACAAAGCACTCAGTGGAGAAGATAGGTAATGTGAAGACATCAGATGGGAATATGAACCTCTTAAGCAAAGTCTTGTATGTCCCTACAATTACCAAAAATTTAATAAGTGTTGGACAGATTGTTGAAAAAGGATTGCAGGTTAGATTCAATCGATTTGGAGCATATGTTGAAGACCCAAGGCAAGGCTTTAGAAGGATTGCCAAAGGAGAAAAGACAGGAAGGCTTTTCACTTTTGAAGTGCAAGATACAAAGAACATAGCTTTGTTTAGCTATGGATCTCAAACTCTAACAGAGTTGGAGATATGGAACAAGAGGCTTGCTCACATTGGTGAGAGGACACTCAAAAAAATTTGCAGGGACCAAAGTGTACTTGGTTTGCATAATATCACAAGGCAACACATGATTTATAAGTTTGAAGCTTGTCAACTCGGCAAGTCTCATAGACAACCTTTCAATAAGAAAGGATATATGTATCAAAATCCTTTGGATCTAGTACACACACATGTGTGGGGTCCAAGTAAGGAGCCATCTATATCAGGCTCAAGATATTATGTGTCTTTCATAGATGATTGTAGCAAGTGGACCATTCTGTTTTTCATGAAGCACAAGGATGAAGTGTTTAATTACTTTAAGAAGTATATTGCTCTTGTTGAAAACCAAACAGGTAGGACTTTGAAAAGACTCAGATCAGATGGTGGAGGAGAATACTTCTCTTCTGAATTTGATGCCTTCTTGCATGAAAGAGGCATTAAAAGGGAAGTCACTACAAGGTATACACCCGAACTCAATGGTGTAGCAGAGAGGAGGAACAGAGCTATTGTCGAAGCTGCAAGGTCCATGCTCAATGAAAAGGGATTGCCAAACTACCTATGGGCAGAGGCTGTGTCGGCAGCCACATATCTCATAAATAGACTTCCATCTAAGTCACTAGATGGAACAACTCCATATGAAGTGTGGAATGGAAGAAGACCTAGTCTAGAGCATTGTAAAATCTTTGGATGCTTAGCCTATGCTCACATTCCTTCTCAAGTAAGAGGGAAATTGGATCCCAAGGCAGAGAAGTGTGTATTCATTGGTTATGATCAAAACCAAAAAGGATATAGATTGTACAATCCAACCAATAAAGGATTTTCTGTGAGTAGAGATGTAATTTTTGATGAAAACAAATCATGGTTTGATGATGACAGGAAAGTGAAGCTTCCTTATGACTTGGATGAAGATTTTCCATCACTTCAACCAAAGGAGCCAAAGCAGATTGAAGAAAGTGATTCGGAGATTGACCTAGAAGACTTGGAAAGACTAAAGCTATGGAAGAACAAAGGTAAAGCAAAGATGCAGGATGCTACATATGGACCCAAGAGCTCTCATCAACCACTTAGAAGGTCTTCAAGGGAGAAGAAGAAACCAGAGAGGTTTGGTTATGATACTTCTTTGGTCACCAAGCACTCAATCTACATTGCAAAGGCTTCAACCAATGAAGAACCTACCACATTCAAAGAAGCACAAAGCAAGAAAGCTTGGAGAGATGCAATGGATGAAGAAATGGAGCCTTGAAGGAGAATGACACTTGGGAGCTTGTACCTAACAAGCCATCTATGAAGGTAATTGGATCTCGATGGATATACAAAATCAAGAGGAATCCAGATGGAAGTATAAATAGACACAAAGCAAGGTTATTTGCTAAAGGGTTTGCTCAAACCCATGGTATTGATTATGAGGAGACTTTCTCTTGTGTTGTAAAAATGCCTACAATTAGGGTTCTCATTAGTCTTGCTGCATCTAGAAATTGGAATCTCTATCAACTTGATGTAAAGAATGCTTTCTTGAATGGATGGATTTCTCAGGAAGTGTATATGGCACAACCTCCTGGATATGAGGATGCACGTCATCCTAACTATGTATGCAAACTAAAGAAAGCTTTGTATGGATTGAAGCAAGCTCCAAGAGCTTGGAATTTCAGATTGGTGACTTATTTGCAAGACCAAGGATTCAAAGCTAGCAAGGCAGATACCTCTTTGTTCATAAAGAGGAATGGATCTGAAGTGATCTATTTATGTGTGTATGTTGATGATGTTATTATCAGAGGCAATGATCTTGAAGGAATCAAATAGGTAAAGAGTCAAATGAAGGAGGAGTTCAAAATAAGTGATCTTGGGCCACTCACTTATTTTCTTGGATTAGAGTTCATCTACACAGATTCAGGTATATACATCACACAAAGGAAGTATGTCCATGACATGCTCGTCAAGTTCAAGATGGAAAATACCAAGTGTGCAGGGAAGTTTGAACTATGCAACTCTCACAAGGATGGATATATGCTATAGTGTTAGCATATTGAGTCAGTTTATGCATAAGCCAAGAAGACCACATATGGAAGCGGCCAAGAGAGTCCTCAAGTACCTAAAGGGGACCATGAATGAAGGTTTGTTTTATTCATATACTTCAGATATTGAGCTAAAGGTCTACTCAGATGCAGATTGGGCCGGATCTAGAGATGATAGAAGAAGCACATCCGGGTATATATCATTTGCAGGTTCAAAAACCATTTCTTGGTCATCCAAGTAGCAAACAACCGTGGCATTATCTTCTACCGAAGCCGAATATAGAGATTTGGCTAATGCAACTCAAGAAATCATGTGGTTAAAGTCTTTGTACACAGATCTTGGACTTCATTCTTCAACACCTCACATTTTTGGTGACAACACAAGCTCACTACATCTAGCAGCTAATCCGGTATACCATGCTAGAACCAAGCATATTGAAGTCCACTACCATTATGTAAGGGAGAAGCTAATGAGCAAGGATATTCAACTATCCTATGTCTCTACAGATATGCAATGTGCAGACATGTTGACTAAAGCTCTTGATGGTACAAAGTTAAGTAGATTCAAGTTGCTGATTGGCTTGCAAGAAATCAAGGAAAATTGAAGAATTATTTGGAGGCCAAGCATGTTAGGCTTGAGGGGGAGCTGTTGGTGCATTTTACCCAAGCCTACATGCTTGATATGCTTGATATTATGCTCATTTGTAAGTCACATGTGTAGTCATGTGAACACCTCTTGTAAAAGAGTTCATTTTTATCTCTTGTAATTGAAAAAGGAAAAAGGAAAAAGATGGTTTACCTCATCCATGATGTAAAAGCAAATTCGTGGGTCTAACTACCTAAAACCACGAATTTTTGAGCTGAGGGAATATCTCCTAACTTTGGGGATCACTTTTAGGTGGAGCCATCTGAATTCGAATTCAAAACTCCCTCCATGAATAGCTATAAAAAGAGCAAGAAGGAAGAGGCGATTAGCAAGCCTTGTACGTGACCACTTCATGTCATTTTGTAGAGATTGAAGAGCTTACTCCATAGCTCTATCATTCTACTCCCATTGTGCAAAGATTCATTGCCAATGTGGTTGTAATCATATGTGAATCTATACATTTGTCATTATCTACTTCTCTGTTTTGTTCTCTGCTATACTCACTGAGAGCAGTAACTTCAGAAGACCATATCTCGAGTTCTACTCAACATTTTTCAGTGTTTTAACGTGCGTTAGATAGATCTTACTGTCTAGTTTCAGATATCATTTTTTATGGTCATTAGTTTTATAGTTGTGGAGATATCTGCATTTTACTACTCAGTGGTCTATCTTTGGAGAGCCCTGAGAATGGTGGGCATGTTCCAAAAATTGATGAATCTTCTTCTTAGCGCTTCGTCCATCATTTGAAGTGTTTTAACTTGGATTGGGAAGATTGATAAGTCTATTTGCTATGCCGAAAAGGAATTTATCTAATTCCTACCAGGTTGAGAGCACTCGTCATTTTTTCTAGTAGGTGTATGTCCAAAAATAGCAAGTTTTGGGAGCTAGTCATTTCGCAACTAGTCTGTCTTGACTTAAACTTTTGGAATACATGCTTCAAAGTACTTGGCTGATACTTTGGTGGATTTAGGAAGCTCAAAGGGTCTACTAATCAACTCTGAAGTCTCACTTGGCTGGTGTGCAGGTGGTTGTAGCAGCACCTACTCATCTTTGGATTGCACCCACCATCTCTCTTCACAATTGTGGGTGTAGTTAGTGAATGAATTGTCCTAAGAGCTAAATGGAAAGATGTAGTGTGAGAATGATGTAGTTAGTAGGTGGGGGTGAATTTACAAATGGGGGTTGGGGGGTTTATTACAAGCTTTGGGATGCCAATCATAGTGAATGGCTTTTGGTTTTCTGGAGACTCTAGAGGGCTTGTCTACTTGGAAATGAGGCTTTTTAGGGACCCATTTACAAGTGATTTTGCTCGTGCTCATGGGCCAAGATGTGTTCGTGCATGTCAAATAGGAGTGGGTGATAGTTGTTCGAGTGAGTGAACCATGTTGTACAAGGGTATGGTCTCTGTGTAGCTATTTGAGCCCGCAAGCAAGCCTTAGGCACCCAAATTTGTCTTGATTGTGGGCCAGCCTTCATCGACTTCTTGGGTACCCACATAGACTTCACTTTCACAAAAGAATTTTTGGAAGACTTCTTATTAGTGTCGTGTCGTCGATCACTAATAGGAAATTGAGCGAGTTGTTGTGGCTTGACCACAATAGGATGCTCGCCTTTCCGCACCCACATTTGTTTTGGTAGCTGGGACACCTTTCTTCGTACTTTCTTTTGGCTTCGAGCATAGGTAGTCTGCTTCTTCTGCATTTTATCTGCCTCTGGTTGCTGCATCCCGATGGCCTTTGGAAAAGAAGGGAGTTCCATCGTATCCTTGACTTCTTTGTTGAGGTAATCATCCCTCTGCATCACATAGTTTTGGACAAGAATAGCATGGTCATCTTCATGTGTACTCCTGGAAGGACCAGGAGTTGGTGCCTTTCCTAGTTCCTTGAGTGCTTTATTTTCTAGCTCGATTAGAATGCAATTCTGATTTACCCATACCTGTAGAAGTCCACTTCTTAGGTTTAGGTTGACTGCATGATCATAGATCCAGTCTTGACCCAAGACAAGAGGTTTAGTGAGATCCTCATCTTGACACAATAGTACTTTAATTGTCATTAAAACATATTGAATGTAGAGGGGAAGTTCCACCTCGCCCATGCAAGGAGTTTCCACACCTCCCAATCCTATGAGATATGCTTCCATAGAATTGACATTTAAGTTCAATTCTCGACAGTAAGAAAGTTTAACAACACTAGTGGCTGCCCCTGAGTCAATCAAGGCCCTTACAGTTCTTGCATTCGTTCCTTGTCCTATCTCTAAGGTTACAAAAGGACGTCGATTAATTATTCTATGAGAGCTAATACCTGAAACTTCACACATAGCCATATGATATCCTTGAGCTGCATAGGCATCTATCCTAGGCCAATCTCTGCCTTGTCTTCTTATTTCATCCTTCGGATGCATTCCAATGCTTCTGCCTGTGCCTCTTCTCGAATTCATTTTTCTTCTTCCTTGCGTTTCTTGGCAGTGTTGAGTCGATTTAGCATCTCTTCAATATGGGGTTCTTGATATAACTTGACTGTGCATCAGCTTATGTAGCTAGGGAGAATATCACCTTCTAAAGTGGCTAGTTATACTGCTCCACTAGTTGAAATCCTATTTATGATCATAGGTCCATAACCACGCTTCTCTAATTTTCTCGCATGTTGCTTCAACGTGTAGACTAAAACTAGGTCTCCTGCTTTCAAGCCCTTATCCTCCACATGGGCATCAAAGTATGCCTTCTGTCTT
This sequence comes from Ceratopteris richardii, assembly GCA_020310875.1. NCBI lineage: Eukaryota > Viridiplantae > Streptophyta > Polypodiopsida > Polypodiales > Pteridaceae > Ceratopteris > Ceratopteris richardii. The sequence continues at coordinate 138,504,222 of CM035408.1, read as the reverse complement.
TTCTTAGCTCCATATATTCCAACTACAGCTCTTAGTCTTGTTTCACCTAGTCGTTCTAGATCAAAAATCCTTGAAGAGAGTTCATGACCATTCCACTCCTTCTCATGTGCTACTTTCAATGTAGGTATCAGGAAGTCCAATGGTAGCATTGCATTTTGACCGAATACCATCTGAAAGAGTGTGGCTTGGAGCACCGTTTTATAGGCAAGTTGGTATGCCCAAACAGCATGGTGTACCTGTTTGTCCTAATCAGAGCGTTTATTATTCACTAATTTTGTCAGCACATTGCATAGAATCTTATTTGTGCTCTGGGCTTGGCCATTAGCTTGTGGCTGATAAGGGGCAGAATTCTTGTGTATAACCAAGAACTCTTGAAGGAGGTTTTCAATAACTTCATTCAAGAAGTGAGTGCCTCTATCACTAACTAGCTCTATGGGTAGCCCATATCTAGTGAACACATTCTCAAATAAGAACTTAGCAATCGTCAAAGCATCATTCTTGGTCCTAGCTTTTACCTCTACCCACTTGGTTAGGTAATATGTGGCCACAATAATGTATTCAGCATGGGAACCCTTAACTAGGGGATTAATAAGACCTAAGAAGTCTATTCCCCACTTAAAGAATGCTCGTCCACCCATCATAGGTTTCAAAGGCATCTCATCTTTACGTATAGGATACTGATTTCGCTGATAGACATCACACCTCTTCACATAGGTATGTGCATCCATGTGAAGGGTCGACCACCAAAGACCTGCAAATAGTATAGCCTTGACCACCCGATCTGGTCCAAAATGTCCTCCTGGTACACCTTGGTGAGCAGTTTCCAATATCTTGAGGTATTCGCTCTCATGGACACATAATTTGAGGTAACCATCTTTACCACGCTTGTATAGATTATCACCAATGAGTGAGTAATCTAGGGCTTCTTGTTCTAAACTTCTTTTCCTAGCCAAAGTCATGTCTTGAGGGAATGTTTTAGTCCTCAGGAAGGCTACTAGTGGTTCACTCCATTCTGCTACTAGAGACACTTGATAAAGAGTAGCGTGCTCCACAGGTGGTCTAATACGATAGACTCGGCATTCCTTGCACAACCTATGAACATCTACTTCCTTGGTTGGCCAATGCACTCCAAGTCTCCTTAGTGTTTGTAGGGTTCGTTGCCTTGAGTAATGTTTCTCTAATTCACCTACATGTGCCAATTGCAACCATTTCGCGCACTCATCCTCTTCCACACAACAAGCTAAAATTCCTTGATCTGTGTGCTTGTACATATTCCCTGCCATGATATGGTACTTCTGGGCTTTTACTATCTCCCTATCCTGTGTGTTTATTACTGGGTGGTTAGGCATGTATGTCAATACTGGCACTAATGCCTTAGCCCATTGACGTACCACTTCCAAATTAAATAAGTAAGCATCAGGAAGGTCATCCGATACTCCTTGTGGGGCTTCTCCAGATGTGAGCCTAGAGAGATGGTCTTCTCTCAAGTGAGTCTTCCCTTTCCTCACCACCACCTCAAAGTCGTATTCCATTAGCAAGAGAAACCATCTTACTAATCTACCTATATTGCATGGCTTGTTCACAAGATATAACAATGCTTGATGGTCACTAAAAAATTTAAACTTATTTGCAAGCAAATAGTGTCTAAGCTTCTTAACCACATATACCATGCCTAATCCTTCTCTTTCAGTAGTGGTATAATTCCGTTCAGCTGCGTTTAGCTGTCTACTAGCATAGGCAATTGAAAGATCCATATTACCTTCACCTATAGGTTGTGCAAGCACACATCCAATAGCATAATTGGATGCATCTACGTGAACATGAAAGGGTTTATTCCAATCTAGTGTAGTCAAGATTAGTGCTGAACATAATCGTCATTTAAGCTCATTAAAGGAGTTCTCACATTCATCATTCCACTCAAAATTGGTCAAAAGGCCATACAGAGGCCTTGCAATGATTGCATACATATGTATAAAGCATCGATAATAGCCACAATGCCCCATGAAAGCTTGTACTTCCTTGACGTCCTTGGGTCTAGGTAGCTCTGCGATGGCCCTCACTTTCTGCTCATCCGTGGATATGCCATTCTTTGACACTATGTGTCCTAAAATCTTGCCTTGCCTGACCATGAAAACACACTTTTCTGGGTTCACGCAGACTTGATATTCTCTACATTTGTCAAAGATTTGCTAAGTTCAGGTATATGTGTCTGTCTAATGTTGGAATGAGCATAGAGATCATCAACATAGACTTCCAAATTCTTCCTCAAGAACTCTTTAAACACGTGGCACATCAATCTTTGGAAGGTTGCAAGAACATTGGTAAGCTCGAATGGCATTACCCGAAAAGCAAATATGCCCCCCTCAGTGGCAAAAGCCGTCTTATGTTGATCTTCTAGAGCTATGGCTACATGATTGTAAGCAGAAAATCCATCAAGGAAGCTGTATACTTCCTTGCCTGCTACTCTTTCTAATAGATGCTCGTTAATTGGAAGTGGATAGTTATCTCGAATTGTGGCTACATAACCCTCTTCAAGTTAATGCATACACGTAGCTTTCCATTCTTCTTGGGCACCACTACAAGGGGGGATACCCACTCATTGTGCTCAATTTCATAGATAAATCTAGCTTCCACCAAACGATTTATCTCTTCTTTGATCTTGGCAGCATAATTATCATTGTATGTGTATGGCTTTTGCTTAGAGGGTTTGGCATCTGAGGTCATGGGGATAGTGTGTGAGCATATGTCAGGGTCCACACCTTTCAGGCCCTTGTAACTCCAAGAAAATGCATCTCTGTATTCTCTTAGCAAGGCTATCAACTCATACTCCTCTTCCTCAGGGAGGTCATGTCCTATGTAGGTGCATCTTTCTTCTCCTTCTTCTATGGTTACAGCTATTTTCTTGGTGGTTTCTTTGTTATCATAAACCTCTCCTGCTTGGGCATCATGTTTAGGCATTCTTATCATGACTCTCCTATCATCTATTTCATATTTTTTAAAGTTTTCCGGGACCTCAAACAAGGATTCTTCTTCTTCTGATGTGACTTCTTTCTTCTTCCTCTTCCTACCTTCACTCTTGGTGGTCACTTGCGTGGTTAACCTTACATCATTTGTGAGCTCTTCATGTCTCTGAGAGTGAACTTCTACCTCATAGAAGTATTCTTCATCTGATGCAAATGGTGAGTCCATAATGATTGACTCTAAATCGGAGTCACTTGCATCCTCGAATGCATCAATGCTAGGCTCACATTCTTCAAGAACCGACACCCATGATTGTCTCCATTGAGAAAATTGAAATGTCATAGCCATCCTCCTCACAGTGGGGCATCCATTGTTCTTCATTGATGGCTACATCCATTGTTGCTAAAATTTCCGCCCAACCATGAGGTTCAAACTCTTCATCAGGGAATACTATAGGTGCATAGGCTAGGTCTTGAATTGATCTATGTGTCTCTTTCACACCTACCTCTCTAGCTTTTTCTCTCTTCTCCTCTTCTACTGCCACTTTGCACATCCATAAGTGGGTGTCTTCATGCATCCATGAGGATCCTGATCCTATGGAATGCACTGAATCTGTATCATCTTTGGCTCTATGGATGGGATTCCATTGGATATGAGGGACATCTCTATGAGAGTAATCTTTTAGATTCACTTTGGTCGTAACACCTAAGTGTTGCAAATACAAGGAATTGGTTCCCCAATCCTGTACCACTTGCAACTGTCGCATAAATGGTCTTCCTAAAATCATCTCATAGGCATGGTTCTTGCTAAAATCACATATGGCAAAAGTATGCTCAAACTCAACACCGCATGTAGTGAGAGTTATTCCTTCTAGCAAGCGTAAGGGTCTTTCTATGTGACCATCAGCCATCTGCAATTTCATTCTCATTGGCCTAAGTGCTGGCTTGCCCCAATGCTTCCATACGGAAGTGGTAGCAATTGCAACTCCGGCACCTGAGTCCAGAATTGCCTTGGTTGTGTATCCTTGATGGGTGATGGGAAGATAGGTGTTTCCTTCTCCTTCACTCATATCTCCTATCTTGTCTAGAGGAATTTCTGGCACTGTTCCATGAGAACCTACCTGGGAACACGGTTTAGCTATCTCTGGTACTTGTTTGGCTGCATGTTTCCATAGTTCATGCCTAACCTTGAGTAACTCTTCTAAAGTGAGATTGCATTCCACTTTAGTATTCTTTACTACCTACGTATTCCTAGGTATGACTGAGTCTTCGTTTCGTACCATGACCGTGGGTGCTCTCATACAAGTAAACTTAGCTTCCCATGGGCCTGTGAAGTGGGGTAATTCATGTAAAGAATTAGACTCAAAGTCTAATCTCTCTTGAGATTGTGCACTCTCCTGCTATCCATAAATGGAGGGAATATCTTGTGGGAATTGATTACGCGCGTCCTCCAGAAGTTCAAAGGGAGGAGGGACTTCACTCTCTTTAGCCCATTTTTCTTCTTGAATCTCTCGTAGGAATTCGGGTGAGTACTGATTCATAGAAGAAGATGTGTCTGGCTCTGTGGAGTTGGGCACATAAGCTTCCTGGGCGGGAAGGCTTAGCCTTTCACTTGGCTTGTCCTTATTTTGAGAGGCGGGTTCCTTTTCTGATTGTGCAATTAGCCTCTCCAATCTTTCTAGCAGTCCATCAAAGTGCAAATGCATCTTAGATGAAGTAGAGAAGTTAAAGAGGCGACTAGCTTCAAACATGGTTTGAGCCAATTCCACCATCTTAGCACAAATTTTGGTTCATTCAAGCTCTAGTTCCGCTCTAGGGTAACACTTGTCATGATCGGTTACGTTTGGCCCTTCTTGGATTCTGGCATGATATGCCTTAAGCATCATATTTAGGTCCTCGAGAGTGGGATCTGCTAATACTGATCCTACTTTAGGGGGTGGTGGGGTCGCATGAGGCGGGTTGGAAGGTGGTGGATCAGATGGAGAAGGGAATGGTGGAGGTGGGGTAGTGTGAGAGGGAGTTTGAGATGTAAGTTCAATTATCCTGGCTTTTGTTTCTCTTAGACTTTCCTCGAGTTCACTCATCTTCTTTGCCCATTGCCTTTTCATTCTTTCTCGACTATCCTTCCAAGCTCTAGTCCTCTTCTTCGTCATGCTCTCTGTTTTGCTAACATCTGGGCTCATTTCCTAGCCTACACCTTGGTTTTGCTGCAATGCTTGAGCTCTAGTGACCACTTGCACTGGCGCAGTGGAAGTGACACTTCCTGTAGAGTCTATTACTAACCCAATAACATTGATAGGAGTGATTTTAGGCATACTATTCGAGTTCTTTGGGCAGTCTCATAAGAGATGCTCTTTTCCGCAATCTTGACAATAGCGTTGGATTGTTACTGACTAGGGCTGTGTAGATGTAGACATGGGGCAATCACAAATGAAGTGATCTCCCTGACATCGGTAGCATGGTCCTCTAGGGACCGGGGGTCTTACCTACCTAGGTTGAGGCCTTGAGTTGGGATTTGCATACATGACATTTGCATACTCAGGATCCCAACTAGGCTCACTCAACTCCTCAGAGTAATATGACTCGTTATGCTCAGGTGACTGCATGTAGTAGGCCTGGGGGCTATCAATGTGTAGAATCAAAACTCCGATCACTAGGATCATCTTCTGAAAGCAATGGAGTGACGGGGACTATGGATCTATTTAGATTTTCTTCTGCAGCAGCGTACTTTACTGGAATCACATTGGTTGGAGCAGGGGGTTGTGCTTACACAAGCTGAGGCCTTTGCTGATTTTGATATTTTGATTGGTAGGATTGTTGAGGTCTCCATACTGTTGTGGTGGATACTGGTTTTGGTATCTTCCTTGTTGAGGGTAGGGCTTTGGATATGTTTGCCTCACTACTTGCTTATTGTAGGGCCAATCTTGTGCAGTATGATTGGTGTACCTCCATTCTATGGTGCAGTACTGGCTATTAGGATTCACTTGGGGTTGAGCCATAATGGGACACACGTTTGCCATATGGTCACCTCCACATGTATAGCATCGTCTCAGTGGGGTAAATCGGGATATTTGTTTGCTCGAGACACCTAGTTTCTGAGCTACTTTCTCTGCTAGTTCCTCAATAGATGTAGATTGTTTGGAAGAGAGGCTGGTAGAGCTATCTGAATCTTGGTAGATCTTTGAGAGCTCTAGCCCCTCTCCTAAATTATCCTCTATGTCTATACACATGCGTATGCATTCTTCTAGGTCTTGGGGTCTTTCAAGTACACATATGATCTCAACTTTGTAATCAACAGTCCATCTAGGAATAAAGCCTTTGGTGTGGGTAACTCAGGAACAGGACATCTCTCTAGATATTGCCTAAACCTTCTTCCTACAAGTCTAACTGTCTCCTGGGGGGTCTACTTGAAGCTATGAATCGGTGAGGAAGTATTGTGCCTTATGCCACTCTTAGAGAATTCGGTAATGAATGCCTCTAGAAGTTGGTCTATGCTCTTGAATTGTCTCTCATTTAGTGGTTGAAACCATGTAAGGGCAGTGTTTCTAAGGGTGAGACCGAAAGCATTGTACTACATGAATAGGTCCTCAACTTGTTCCTCTCAGGACTTGTCTAAATTCGGCCACATGATCATATGGATCTCTAGTGCCATCGAAGTAATTCTTCATGGTCTTAACTAGCTGTGTAGGTCTCAAAGTCCTCTAGGTGTCGTCCTGATCTAAGGTTCATATGCCTGATCGAGTCACCCCAATTTTTACCCAAAGTACAACCTCGTTGAAGCTCAATTTGTACCAGTTGTTCATCACAATCTCCGTTAAGTTATCAATCACCGAGAAACTATGTTTCAACTTGAACTTGAGTACTTAGGTAGTCTTCAACTTGACAAATGCCTAGCGTCACCCTGACTTACTTCTAGCACTACTCGTGTGTAGCCTAAGCTAGGAATTGACAAAGGGGGTTGAGAATATTCCAATCTCACTTGCTGATCCCTTACTCTTTAGTGCTCAAGAACCTGTTCTCAAGCTTGTAGAGTGCCCTTGCTTTGGATGCCCTCTAGTGCTCTCAATGGACCAAAAGATGAAATTTTCCGTCGATCGCGATCGATAGAGGTCTGCGACACAGAGACAGGGCCGACCTTTTGCGTACCTGCACAACCTACTGGAGACAATGACACAGCTACAACCTGCAAGATCACTCAAGAAACATGCAAAAACAGCGCACACAAATCGCTCTCTTGCTCTCTCTCTTAAGTGGAATGAGGGAAATGGAAGGGAGAAGGTGATATGATCAAAAACTGAATTTTTTCGCGATGATGGAGATGGAGGTGGGAGATGGTGAGGATGATGATGGTGATGATGATGATGAATTAAGAAAGAGAAAAATAAGGAAAAGTAAAGAAATTACCTACAATGCCAATGTCACAACTCTACGTCTTACCATCACACGCTCATCCTCAAATCTCGATCCCCGGCAATGGTGCCAAAATTTGGTGTAGCTTAGTGATGAGTAGCACCTCCTTTAATGTCAATTCGGGAAGACGTGAGGATGGTATGAAGACCTCGAACAAGTGATGGCACAAGTGTGTGAGTGAGAAGCACACTAACATGCACACACATGCACACACACGCGCACACAAGGCAAGAACAAAGAGAGAGACAATGGAGTTCTTTGGATTACTCAAAAGTGCTCTTACAAGTTCAATTCTACAACAAGCTAACCTCAAAAATGAGCTCTCTAGCTCTTTTTATAGTTTTTGACTAGCTTTGGCCTTGTCCAGACCTAGTGTCTGGCTTAGTTAAAAATTAGGTTCTAGGGCCTATTTGAGGGTTCAAACGGAGTCTAAAAAATATGAAAATTGATAGGTAGGTACTTCTAATGCTCCTCAAGCTCAAGGACTCCATGGCTTGCACAAAATGGAGTTACAAAAAGGTGGAATGGTATTTATAATGGTGTAAAGTTATGAAAATCACTATTTGGGAAGTATTAATTTAGGAAAAATGATGGGCCTATTTGCCAGATCTTCTTTGACTGCTTTGCTTGCTTGGCCCTTCTCGCTGGCTCCCTTGTTCTGTAAGTCCTTGACCACCTTGACCACTGCGAACACCCTCATGTGTCCATGGATGGACAATTATGAGGTGGATCTCCTCACGTTGCTACTTGTCATTGTGCTAGAGTGACACCAAATTTGGCACCGTTGCCAGGGAGAGAGCTTCGAGGACGAGCGTGGTAAGACGTAGAGTTTTGACGTTGACGTTGTAAGTAATTTCTTTCTTTTCCTTATTTTTCTCGTTCTTACTTCACCATCTCCCACTTCCATCTCCGTCATCGCAAAATTTTTAGTTTTTTGGTCATATCGCCTTCTCGCTTCCATTCCCCTCATTTCACTTGTGAGGGAGAGCGATTAATGTGTGCTGTTTTTGCATGTTTCTTGAGTGTTCTTGTAGGTTTTGGCTGTATCACAATCTCCAACAGGTCGCACAGGTACGGAAAAGCTATACACAGTCTCTAGTGTGTTGATCTTTGTCAATCTCGATTGACTCCTTGGGTAAAACTAAGTGCACCATAGTAGACTAGAGACCTTGCACATCACAAATCCACAAGCATGTCTAAAAAATTTGCATTTTTGCTGTCCATCACGATTGACAACATCAATCGCGATTGACAGTATCCATCGCTCCTAACAATCTATCCATCGTGATGGACAGTCTATCCATCGTGATCGAGAGACCCCGACGAACACCCTCTATCAATCGTGATAGACGATATCCATCATGATCGACACAAAATCCACGATTGACACTAAAAAATGATGAAAATCCTATCCATCGCAACAAATAGGCCCTCGATTGACACATAGGCTTGCAAAAATCTGAGAAATTCAATCAATCGCAATTGACACCCCACGATGGACTGCATGTCCATCGCGATTGACAGCCCTCCATCGTGATTGGCACGTGTCCATTGCGATGGAGGATAGGAAAGCTCATTGGAAAGCTCGTTTCGAATCCCACTAAAGATCTAGTACAGGAAGTTATAGATAGGGTATTTTGAAGTTGACCATACCTCGGGGTAAGAAAACTGAGGGGTCTTTAGGATTGTTTTCCATAAAGCCAAAGGGCAAATTGATCTCTGAATTACATGAATGAAAATGGCATGTTGTGTCAATTGGGTTTAATCTTGAGCAACTTTGAGACTTTTACACGTTCACTGAGAGCGTCAAAGGGCATTCAAGGCAAGAGTGAGTGCAGGCTTGGGAACACACTTCATGGGCTTACAAGGGCAAGGGATAAGCAACTTGAGGTTGGATCATTCTCAAATCCCTCTGTCAATTCCTAGCTTAAGCTAAGTATGGATAGAGGTATTGGTTAATTAGGGTGATGTTAAGAATTTACAAGTCCAAGAACTCTAATCTCTCAAGTGCAAGTATAAATAGATTATGTTTGTGTAACACCCTAAGGGAAAAGAATTCAAATCAAGCAATCAAACTCAAGTACGATAAAACCCAAGTGTTCGTTGTGAACAAGATTGATTGGACAAGAAGTGACATCCTAAGAAAATTAAAAAGAACAAGTGAATATTACAAACAAACTCAACAACGAGGTTGTACTAGGAAAGTTGGGGTCACCACCAAGGCATATGAACCTTAGATCAGGACGATATGTAGGGAGAGATTGACAAAGCCTTAGGTGTTTAGAGGCTAGTGTCAATCATACTGTGAGGTCTTGGGCCCAACAGTTGAGCAATTATCCACACTACCCTAGCTCTGAGACTAGTGAATAAAAAATGTCTTATAGTGTGGAGAGACCCACAGGAACTTCAGGAGTGGTGTACTAAGAGAAACCTGAAGGCCCATACAAAATGCAACTTGAATACATTAGGACCAACCGATTAGGTGCTTGCATCTATGAGGACGGCCTAAGAAGATCTACTGTGCAGATTAAAAACTCTGATCAGCCCCTTGGACTAGAACATCTAGTGGTCAAGTTCGAGAATGGCAGATACCTAGATAAAGAAGGGACAATGTACGTAGTCACCAACCAATCGGATAGATGAATTTGGTAATGTGATCCCAAAGGTAGACATAGGGGACATAGAGCAAGGAAACTTAGGAAGAAAGCCTAGAATTCCTCGAGGCAAATCAGTCTTGACTAGAATTATCATTCTAGAGTGGGTCCCCCAAGACAATAAGAGCATAGACCTGCTCTTAAATTGGGAGACTGATGAAGCTTTTTGGAGGTATAATCCTGACTAGCCTAATGAAATAGGAATGCTCACAATTTATGAGTTCAAAGATCCTGATAGCCCAGGCAGAGTAACCTACCTAGACAATACTTCAGAAAGGATCTTTATGGTCTCAGAACATGGTAGGCATGCCTACACTTGGAAGGGGGAACTTGTTTTTCCCCAACCAAGATCTAATTTCTCTTATGGTCACCAAGGAGCTTGAACATCCCATGCTCATGGAGTTCACAGGGACAAGAGTAGAGATAGGCCGGAAGTAAGCTTTGCTAACCCATTGGTAAGAGAAAAAACGAGAACGGAGATGGATCGAGTGGAAATCAAGAGACCTAGACACCCAAGGAACCAAAGAAATGCAGATGATTTTCCCTTGCCAAGGCCTAGAGAACACACTAGGACCCTGAGGCCAACCCAACTAGTTAAGTCCATGAAGATATTCTTCAATGGCATAGGAGACCCTTATGATCATGTGGCAGAATTTAGGCAAGTTTTGAGAGCTAAACAAGTTGAAGACTTGTTCACTCAATATAATGCCTTTGGCCTAACTCTCAAGAACACAACCCTTACGTGGTTTCAACCGCTTCACCAAGGCCAGTTGAGGAACATACACCAACTTCTAGAGGCTTTCATCACAGAATTTTCTAAGAGTGGCATCAGACACAACACCTCCTCACTCATACATAGCTTCAAGCAGAAACCTCAAGAGAGAGTTAAACTTGTATGAAGAAGGTTTAGACCATACCTAGAGAGATGTCCTATTCCAGAGTTACCCACTCTAGGCAAAAAATTGGCCTTATTCTTAGATGGATTGTTGAGTACCAAGTTGAGATCTTATGTGTACTTGAAGGACCCAAGGACCATAGAAGAGTGTGTACAGATGTGCATAGACATTGAGGATCACCTAGGGGAGGAATTAGAGATTTCAAAAATCTGCAGAGATTCAGATAGCTCTACTAGCCTCAATTCAAATCCATCCACATCACTTCAGGAGCTTGCTGAGAAAGTATCTTAGAAGTTAGGAGTCTCAAGAAAACAAATACCAAGGTCTTCCCCAGTGAAAAGATGCTATACTTGTGCAGGCGACCATATGGCGAATGTATGTCCCATCATGGCTCAAACCCAAGTGAACCTTAGTAGCCAATACTACACCATAGAGAGAAGATACACTAACCATACTGCACAAGACTATCCCTACAACAAACAAACTGTTAGACAAAAGTATTCTCAGCCATATCCACAACAAGGAAGATACCAAAACCAGTAAGCACCACAAAAGTATGGTTGGCCCCAACAACCCTATCAACCACCCTATCAAGGGTAGCAGAGACCTCAACCAGTTTTAGTGCAACAACCCCCTGCTCGGGCCAATGTGATTCCAATGAAGTATGTAGCAGTAGACAAAAATTTGAATAGAGCCATAGTGCTAGTAACACCATTGCTTTTAGAAAGTGACCCAAGCGATCATAGTTTTGACTCCGCTCATATTGATAGCCCACAGGCTTACTACATGCAGTCACCTGAGCATAATGAGTCATATTGCTATGAAGATCCGAGTGAACCTAGTTGGGAGCCAGAGTATGCAAATGTCATGTATGCAAAGCCCAACTCTAGAACTCAAACTAGGTAGGTAAGACCCCCATTTCCTAGAGGGCCATGCTATCAATGTTAGGGAGATCACCTCATTCGTGATTGCCCTATGCTTGCACCTACACAACCCCAATTTGTGACAATTCAGGGTTTTTGTCCCGATTGTGTGAAAGAGCATCTCTTGCGAGATTTTCTTAAGAACCCCAACAATATACTAAAAATCACTCCTATCAACGTTATTCGGTTAGTAGTAGACTCTACAGGAAGTGTAACTTCCCTTGCACCAGTGCAAGTGGTCAGTAGAGCTCAAGCTTTGCAGCAAAACCAAGGTTTAGGCCAGGAAGAGAGTTCCGAGGTCAGTCAAATTGAGAGCATAGCCAAGAAGAGGACTAGAGCTTGGAGGGATAATCGAGAAAGAATGAAAAGGCAATGGGCAAAGAACATGAGTGAACTTGAGGAAAGCTTTAGAGAAACGAAAGCCAAGATAATTGAACTCACATCTCAAACTCACTCTCACACTACTCTGCCACCACCATTCCCATCTCCATCCAATCCACCACCATCCATCCCACCTCACACAATTCCACCACCCCCCTAGAGTAGGACCAGTCTTAGCAGATCCCACTCCCGAGGACCTAGACATGATGCTTAAGGCATATCAGGCTAGACTTCAAGAAGGGCCAAATGTAATAGATCCTGAGAAGTGTTACCCTAGAGCTTAACTAGAGCTGGAATGAACTAAAATTTTTGCTAAGATGGTGGAATCGGCTCAAACCATGTTTGAAGCCAGTCGCCTCTTTAACTTCTCTAGTTTAGCAAAGATGTAGTTGCATTTTGAGGGACTGCTAGAAAGATTGGAGAGGCTTATTGCAAAATCTGAAAAGGACCTTGCCTCTCAAAGTAAGGACAAGGCGAGTGAAAGAATAAGCCTTCCTGCCCAGGAAGCTTATGTGCCTAACTCCACAGAACTAGATGCATCTTCTTCTATGAATTGGTATTCACCAGAATTCTTGCAAGAGATTCAAGAAGAGAAATGGGCTAAAGAGAGTGAAGTTCCTCCTCCCATTGAACTTGTGGACGACTTGCATGATCAATTTCCACAAGACATTCCTTCCACTTATGGAGAGCAGGAGGGTGCCCAATCTTAGGAGAGATTAGACTTTGAGTCTAACTCCTTGCAAGAATACCACATTTCACAGGCCAATGGGAAAATTAGTCTACTTATATGAGAGCATCAACAATCATGGTAAGGAATGAAGATTCAATCATGCCTAGGAATATAGAGGTAGTAAAGAACACTAAAAAGCAGTGCAATCTCACTTTAGAAGAACTACTCAAGGTTAGGCCAAAACTGTGGAAACATGTAGCCAACCAAGTGCCACAAGTAGCAAAACCTCGTTCCCAGGTAGGTTCTCATAGAATAGTACCAGAAATACCCTTGGACAAGATAGGAGACGTGAGTGAAGGAGAGGAAGGAAACACCTATCTTTCCATTATCCATCAAGGATACACAACCAAGGCAATTTTGGACTTAGGTGTAGGAGTTGCAATTGCTACCACTTCCCTATGGAAGCATTGGGGCAAGCCGGCACTTAGGTCAACGAGAATGAAATTGCAAATGGCCGATGGTCACATAGAAAGACCCTTAGGACTGCTAGAAGGAATAACTCTCACTACGCGTGGTGTCAAGTTTGAGCATACTTTTTCCATATGTGACTTTAGCAAGAATCAAGCCTATGAGATGATTTTGGCAAGGCCATTTATGCGGCAGTTGCAAGTGGTACACGATTGGGGAACCAATTCCTTGTATCTGCAACACTTAGGTGTTACAACCAAAGTGAATCTCAAGGATTACTCTCATAGAGACATACCCCCTATAAAATGGAGTCCCATCCATAGAGCTAAGGATGATACTGAGTCAGTGCATTCCATAGGATCAGGATCCTCATGGATGCATGAAGACACCCACTTATGGATGTGTAAAGTAGCAGTAGAATAATGGAAGAGAGAAAAAGCGAGAGAGGTAGGTGCGAAGGAAACCCATAGATCAATTCAAGACCCAGCCTATGCACCTATAGTATTTGCTGACAAAGAATTTGAACCTCATGGTTTGGTGGAAATTTTAGCAACATACCTATGTGAAGCAGTGTGATGTTTGTCATCAAACTCAATATCCCATACAAAAGGATGAGATGCCATTGAAACCTATGATGGGTGGACGTGCATTCTCTAAGTGGGGAATAGACTTTGTAGGTCCTATTAATCCCCCAGCTAAGAGTTCTCATGCGAAGTATATGATTGTTGCCACCGATTATCTGACTAAATGGGTAGAATTGAAAGCCACAACAAAGAACGATGCTCAAAAGATAGCTAAGTTTTTACTTGAGAACATGTCCACTAGATATGGGCTATCGATAGAGCTAGTAAGTGATAGAGGCACTCACTTCTTGAATGAATTCATTGAAAATCTTCTCCAAGAGTTCTTAGTGATACACAAGAAGTGTGCCCCCTATCATCCACAAGCTAATGGGCAAGCCGAAAGCACCAATAAGATTCTATGCAATGTGCTGACCAAGTTAGTGAATAATAAACGCTCTGATTGGGATAAACAGCTACACCATGCTATTTGGGCATATAGAGTTGCTTATAAAATGGTACTCTGGTGCTTGGCCAAAATGCAGTGCTACCATTGGACTTCTTGATACCTACACTAAAAGTAACACAGGAGCATGAGTGGACAGGGCATGAACTCTCTTCAAGGATCTTTGATCTAGAATGGCTAGGTGAAATGAGGTTGAGAGCAGCAGCTGGGATATATGCAGCTAAGAAAAGACAGAAGGCATACTTCGATGCCAATGTGAAGGATAAAGGCTTGAAGGCCGGAGACTTAGTTTTGGTGTATACCCTGAAACAACATGCAAGAAAGTGAGAGAAGCGTGGCTATGGACCCATGATTATTAATAGAATATCAACAAGTGGGGCAGCCCAATTAGCCACCTTAGAAGGCGATGTCCTAGCAAGTTACATTAGTGGATGCCGAGTCAAATTATTATCAAGAACCCTCATGAAGGAAATGCTTAATCAACTTAATACTGCCAAGAAACACAAAGAAGAAAAACGAATCCGAGAAGAAGCACAGGCAGAAGCTTTTGAACGCATCCGAAGAATGAAATTGAGAAGACCAGGTAGAGATCAACCTAAGACAGAGGCCTATGCAGTGGAGGATATCACATGGCTATATGTGAAGTCTCAGGTGTAAGTTCCCATAGAATAATTGATCGACGTCCTTTTTGTTGGAGCAAGTCTATGACAAGCCTAAGTATTGGCTTGAGTCCCACAAAGTCATAGAGGAAGCTTTAAAATGAAGACTATGCAAAGTTCACTTGTGAACTACCTCTTGTAACTTTTGAAGAGTTTACTTAATGTAAAAGTGAAAGAATCTTAAGTGGTTGAGTCCACTTGATCAAAAAGGGAAAGAGGAGCCACGAATTCTTGATTTGTGGTAGGTAAAGAATCAAATCAATCATTGATTGATTGGAGAGTGATTGAGGGAAGTTAGCCTCCCAAACTCAACTATAAATAGATGGCAGTTTTAGTCGTGGTTAGAGAGACCTATGTCAAGACCTCCAAGAGCTGAGCTTTATGCCATATCAACGTGTGATTACAAGGCACACATATGTATCAGTAAGTCATTGTATTGTACAAGCAATATACTTTCATTTTCATGATTATTTGAGTTCATATGTCCATGTTCTTGTGAAGTGTACTACTCACTGCCATTACTCTCAATTTTCTCAGTCAGATTGCAGAGATGTTTTCTCTGAGCTTGGTGCATCCTTTTCAGTGATTTAACTTGGTAAAGTTAGCTCTATAAGTCTACTATATGCTCACAAATTTTCATGTCATTTGGATGTTGCAATCTTCAGTTATGTTCATTTGAAGTCAACAGGGTCTGTTGATCTTCACTTCTCTGTCAGGTACCCAACTTTTTTACTCATCTTGTCAGAGCCATTTCTCAGTGGTTACTTATCCAAATTCAATGACTTAAAGCTTGTTGGATTCAGCTTACTGTCTAGTATAACCATACAACGTTTCATAATCATTGAATTCCTACATTTTGAGTTATGTTGATTTTTTTGCTCACTGGTCTCAAACTCTAGCAGCCCGTGAAAATCGGGATGATGTCATCACTTGTTAAAACTCATTCTCAGTGTGTGGTTTATTATTTTTTATGAGATTACTCTTGAAAGTTAGCTCTTTCAGTTATCTAGAGTTCCCCAAGAGGAATTAAGTTAATTGCTGTTGTGCTCAGAGAATTATGCAAAACACTGGACAGGTGTATGAACCAAGAATAGCAAGTTTTTCACCTCTGAGCTAACTCCAACTTATTTGTTTTGATCTATCTTTTTGAGAGTGATCTTCCAAGGTACATAGGGTGTCTAATACATCCATTGGCAAGCTAAAAGGGCCCACCATATACTCCTGGAGTTCATTTGGCTGGTGTAGATCAAGGATTTTGCAACATCTCTTCGTCTTCAAGCACATACCTATCCATCTCTTCACAGTGGTATCAGAGCAAGGTTGGACAACATGGCAGATGGATTTCCTTCATCAATTGACAAATTGGACAGAGGTAACTACTCAGCTTGGTCATTAAGAATGGAAGCTTATCTCCAAGGTAGAAGTTTATATGGTTATGTGGTTGGAGATGAAGTTATGCCAAGTTTCAGGAAGTCAACCAACACAAGAAGAGCAAGAGAGATTGAGCACATGGTGCTCCAAGGATGCACTTGCAAGGTCTTATCTCCTCAACTCTATCTCAGATTTTTTTTTGCCTCACATTAGAAGTTGTAAGACATCTCAGGAAGTGTTGGATGCACTTGAAGCTTTCTTTTCTTCAAGTACCAAAGCTAGGAAGCATCAACTATGGCTTGATTTCACAACTCTCAAGAAGGCTCCCAAACAAAATGTGACTGATTTTGTCACAAAGCTCAAGGACATAGAAGATCAGTTGGGAAGCATTGGAGAGGTAATAGATGAAGAGCAAATTGTAAGGCAGGTCATCAATGGCTTGAAGGCAGATGACAAGTGGGAAGCATTCACCACAGCTATGGATTTGTACATGGACATGCATGTACCTGATTTCAATACACTCATTGGACAACTACTTACTCAAGAGGCAAAGCTTATAAAAAATGGAGAAAGCTCTAAAGGTAATCAATCTTCAGCTTTATACACTGATAAAAGCAAGTCCAAAGATAACAAAGGAAAGGCAAAGAAAGTGGATGATGAAGCAGGTACATAACTATGCAGGTAGAGGAAGACATGGTAGAGGTAGAGGAAGAGGAGGTAGACAAGGCAGGGGGAGATCCCAAGACTCCAACTCATGTTCTATTTGTGGACCAACTAATCATACAACTAAAAATTGCTTTAGGAATTCCAGGAATCAAAGAGGAAGAGGATACAATATAGAAAGTTATGGCTACTCAAGAGGAAGGTTCAACAATTATCATGGCAGCTACAACAAATACAATCATTCAGACTATCAAGGAGGCTACAAAGGAAGGAGAGACTTCAATAACTACACAGAAGACTCAAACAAAGAGGATTCATTATTGATCATGAACATGGCTATGCCACAAGGTAAATTTGATGAGCATGTTTTCTACATAGATTCAGGTTGTTCAAATCATGTGGCAGGAAATGTGGCACTCCATTCAGATTTAGAAGATCCAAGGAATAAGCATGAGGTACAAATAGGAGATGACACAAGACATTGTGTGGATAAAATAGGGAATGTCAAAGCACCTGATGGAAACATCAACCTACTCAGTAAGGTACTCTATGTCCCTACCATTACAAAGAAATTGATAAGTGTTGGGTAGATATTAGAGAAAGGGTTGCAAGTCAGGCTCACAAAGGCAGGAGCATTTGTTGAAGATCCAAGTCAAGGATTCAGAAAAATTGCAAAAGGTGAAAAGACAGGTAGATTGTTCACATTTGAATTACAGGACACTAGAAACATTGCTCTCTTTAATTATGGTAGTCAGACACTCACAAAATTGGAAGTATGGCACAAAAGGTTAGCACATATTGGTGAAAGGTCATTAAAGCAAATTTGCAGGGACCAAAGTGTACTTGGACTCCCTAATTTGTCAAAACAACATATGATTTATAAGTGTAGTGCATGTCAATTTGGAAAGTCTCACAGGTTACCATTCATGAAGAAAGGTTATATGCATGGAGATCTCTTGGAGTTGGTTCATACAGATGTATGGGGACCTAGCAAGGAAGCTTCAATATCTGGATCAAGGTATTATGTCTCCTTTATTGATGATTGCAGCAGATGGACTATCCTATTCTTTATGAAACACAAAGATGAAGTTTTTTCATGTTTCAAAAGATATTTAGCTCTTGTGCAGAATCAAACAGGTAAATCACTAAAAAGGTTAAGGTCAGATGGAGGGGGAGAATACTTCTCCCATGAGTTTGATTCCTTTCTTCAAGAAAGAGGAACCAAAATAGAGGTAACTAGAGGAATATGATAATTGTTGAAGCTGCAAGGTCTATGTTAAATGAAAAGCATTTACCTAATTACTTATGGGCTGAGGCTGTATCTACAGCCACTGTTGCCTTCAAAATCCCTTGATGGGATGACTCCATATGAGGCTTGGAATGGAAGAAGACCAAGCTTAGATCATTGTAAAATTTTTTGATGTATTGCTTTTGCTCATGTTCCTTCACAGGTTAGAGGCAAGATGGATCCAAAAGTAGAAAGGTGTGTATTTATTGGATATGACAACAATCAAAAGGGCTACAGGTTATACAACCCTACCAACAAAGGATTATTGGTAAGCAGAGATGTAGTTTTTGATGAGAACAATTCATGGTATGAAGATTCATGCAGGAAGGTCAATTTACCATATGATCTTGAAGAAGATTTTCCAAAGCTTGGTAGAGAACAACCAAAGATTGAAGAACAAGACACCTCAGAGGATGATGAAGAATCTCAGATGGAAAAGATCAAAGGAAAAACCAGAAAGGTATGGGTTTGACACCTCATTAGTAACTAAACATTCTATCTACATAGCACAGGACATAAACAAAGAGGAGCCATCATCATTTGAAGAGGCCAAAGCAAAAACAGAATGGAAGCATGCAATGAAGGAAGAGATTGAAGCACTTGAGGAAAACAACACTTGGGATTTGGTGCCCAAGACTTCATCCATGAAGGTAATAGGCTCAAGATGGGTCTATAAACTCAAGAAGAATTCTGATGGTTCCATTAACAGGTATAAGGCAAGGCTTGTAGCAAAAGGCTTTGCACAAACTCAGGGAATTGATTATGAGGAGACCTTCTCTCCTGTGGCAAAGATGCCTACTATTAGGGTTTTGCTTAGTATTGCCTCTTCCAAGAATTGGAAGATACTTCAACTAGATGTAAAGAATGCATTCTTGAATGGTTGGATAACAGAAGAGGTATATATGGCACAACCACCTGGTTTTGAGAATCAAGTTTATCCTGATTATGTGTGTAAACTTAACAAAGCATTGTATGGTCTCAAGCAAGCCCCAAGAGCTTGGAATTTTAGGCTTGTTTCATTCTTGCAGGACAAAGGCTTTCAACCAAGCAAGGTAGATCCTTCACTCTTTATCAAAAAGAGTAATTCTGAGGTCATATACTTATGTGTATATGTAGATGATATTATATTGATAGGAAATGATGCAGATGGTATGAAGAAGATCAAAGATCATATGAGAGAAGAGTTCAAGATAAGTGATTTGGGTTCACTTACCTACTTCCTAGGTTTGGAAGTTGTCTACAAAGATCATGGTTCGTTTCTCACTCAAAGAAAGTACATTAAGGACATGTTGGCAAAATTCAAGATGCAAGATTGTAAGATTGCAAGTACTCCAATGGAGGTCAATCACAAATTGAGCTCACATGAAGGTGAACTCATCGAGGACATCACATCATATCAAAGTCTAGTGGGTAGTCTCAACTATGCCACATTGACAAGAGTAGATATATGTTACAGTGTGAGTGTGCTAAGTCAATTTATGCACACACCAAGGAAACCACATATGGATGCTGCCAAAAGGATTCTCAAGTATCTCAAAGGAACCATAAATGAAGGACTTTATTATCCTTATGTATCTGATTTAGGTTTGAAGCTATTTTCTGATGCAGATTGGGCTGGCTCCAAAGAAGATAGAAGGAGCACTTCAGGTTATCTTACCTTTGCAGGTTCAAAGCTTATTTCATGGTCATCCAAGAAGCAACCCACAATTTCTCTCTCTTCTACTGAAGCTGAATATAGAGGTCTTGTCATAGCTACACAAGAAGCTATGTGGATGAAGACATTATTCAAAGATCTTGGATTGGAGTTTGGAACTCCAACTATTTATGGTGACAATATGAGTTCTATTCATTTGGCTCCTAATCCTATTTTTCATGCAAGGACTAAACATATTGAAGTTCATTATCACTATGTATGAGAGAAGGTTCTAAGCAAAGAGATTCAAATATCATATGTGTCCACTCATCAACAATGTGCAGATAATCTAACCAAAGCATTGGATGGTACAAAGCTTTGCAAATTCAAGGCTATGATTGGTTTGCAGGTAATCTTGGAAGATTGAAGACCTCAAGCATACTTGGCTTGAGGAGGAGCTGTTGGAGCAAGTCTATGACAAGCCTAAGTATTGGCTTGAGTCCCACAAAGTCATAGAGGAAGCTTTAAAATGAAGACTATGCAAAGTTCACTTGTGAACTACCTCTTGTAACTTTTGAAGAGTTTACTTAATGTAAAAGTGAAAGAATCTTAAGTGGTTGAGTCCACTTGATCAAAAAGGGAAAGAGGAGCCACGAATTCTTGATTTGTGGTAGGTAGAGAATCAAATCAATCATTGATTGATTGGAGAGTGATTGAGGGAAGTTAGCCTCCCAAACTCAACTATAAATAGATGGCAGTTTTAGTCGTGGTTAGAGAGACCTATGTAAAGACCTCCAAGAGCTGAGCTTTATGCCATATCAAGGTGTGATTACAAGGCACACATATGTATCAGTAAGCCATTGTATTGTACAAGCATTATACTTTCATTTTCATGATTATTTGAGTTCATATGTCCATGTTCTTGTGAAGTGTACTACTCACTGCTATTACTCTCAATTTTCTCAATCAGATTGCAGAGATGTTTTCTCTGAGCTTAGTGCATCATTTTCAGTGATTTAACTTGGTAAAGTTAGCTCTATAAGTCTACTATATGCTCACAAATTTGCATGTCATTTGGATGTTGCAATCTTCAGTTATGTTCATTTGAAGTCAACACTGTCTGTTGATCTTCACTTCTCTGTCAGGTACCTGACTTTTTTACTCATCTTGTGAGAGCCATTTCTCAGTGGTTACTTATTCAAATGCAATGATTTAAAGCTTGTTGGATTTGTCTTACGGTCTAGTATAACCATACAAAGTTTCATAATCATTAGATTCCTAAATTTGGAGTTATGTTGATTTTTCTACTCAGTGGTCTCAAACTATAGCAGCCCGTGAAAATCGGGATGATGTCATCACTTGTTAAAACTCATTCTCAGTGTGTGGTTTATTATTTTTGATGAGATTACTCTTGAAAGTTAGCTCTTTAAGTTATATAGAGTTCCATAAGAGGAATTAAGTTAATTGTTGTTGTGCTCAGAGAATTATGCAAAACACTGGACAGGTGTATGAACCAAGAATAGCAAGTTTTTCACCTCTGAGCTAACTCCAACTTATCTGTTTTGATCTATCTTTTTGAGAGTAATCTTACAAGGTACATAGGGTCTCTAATACATCCATTGGCAAGCTAAAAGGGCCCACCATATACTCCTGGAGTTCATTTGGCTGGTGTAGACCAAGGATTTTGCAACACCTCTTCATCTTCAAGCACATACCTATCCATCTCTTCACACTTTTGTGACCTTAGAGATAGGACAAGGAAATAGTGCAAGGATTGTATGGGCCTTAATTGACTCAGGTGCAGCCACTAGTGCTGTTAGACTTTCTTACTGTCAAGAGTTGAAATTACATGTCACTCCTATAGAAGCATACCTAATAGGATTGGGAGCTGTGGAAACCCCTTGCATGGGTGAGGTGGAACTTCCCCTCTACATTCAAGATGCTCTCATGATAGTTAAAATGCTAGTATGTCAAGATGAGGACCTCACTGAGCCTCTTGTCTTGGGTCAAGACTGGATCTACGATCATGCAATCAACTTGAACCTAAGAAGTGGACTTCTTCAAGTCTGGGTAAGTCAAAATCGCATTACAATTGAATTAGAAAAGGAAGCCTCAAGAAATTAGGAAAGGCAGCAACTCCTAGTCCTTCTAGGAGTACACATGAAGATGACGATGCTATTCTTGTCCAAAACTATGTGATGCAGAGGGATGGTTTTCTCAACAAAGAAGTCAAGGAGACGTTGGAACTCCTTTCTTTTCCAAAAGTGATTGAGACATGACAACCAAAGGAGTACCAAACACAGAAGAAACAGACGACCTATGCTCGAAGCCAAAGGAAAGTATGAAGCAAGCTGTCTCAACCACTGAAACAAGTATGGGTACGGAAAGTCGAGCATCTTGTTGCGGTCAAGTTACAACCACTAACTAAATGTCATACTAGTGATCAACGACAGGACACTAATAAGAAGTATTTCAAAGATTCATCTACAAACATAAGGTCTATTTGGGTACCCAAGAGGTCAATGAAGGCCGACCCACAATCAAGAAAAATTTGGGTGCCTAAGGCTTGTTTGTGGGCTCAAATAGCCATACAAAAACCATGCACTGTGAATCATTACTCACACACTCAAATAGCGAATATCCATAAGTGTTTGGCATGCACAGTCATATATCCATCCACACACACATGCAAGATCACTGGTAAATGGGTCCCAAAACAGCCTCATTTCCAAGTAGACACTCTTGTAGAGCCTTCTACAGTCCCCAAGAAATCAAAATGTAAAGCCACACATTATGTTTGGCAACTCAAGTCTTGTAATAAGCCCCTTGACCCCACTATGTACACCCACCCCACCTACTAACCGTATCCATACTCCATCCCACCATTCCAAGTAGCACCTAGGAACTTGTCATCCACTAACCCCACATCGCACCCATGATCACAAGCACACTAACTAACCTGTTAACCACATCACATTTCATCAGGTTAATGTTGTAACGGGGACACAGGATCACTTTGTGTGCATTGTAATGTTAACATTCATTTGTATATTCTCACAGAACCGGTGACCGATTTCCTCAACATGGAAGAGGTAGCAGGAACAAGCTCTCAAGCAGGCACAAGCCAGCAAGTGGTTGATCTAGAGAGCTTACTAATCATGATGGAACCAAATGAAAGACCAGAAGAGTTACAGGCCATACAAATCATACCGATATCGGACCATACCATGCCTATAGGAAAGGCTTCCCACTGGTTTAGTGAAGTTGCAGGACCCTTGGGAGAGGGATCATGCCTATGGGAGTTAGAGTTGGACTCCAATGGGAAGCAAGGTAAATACCACTTGTTTACACGGGAATTCGAAAAGTTACAAAATGTAGAAGGGCAGAAGGGCTACGTTCCATATGGGAGATGGCACGATTGGATGGGTACTTTGGTTCCTGGCTCCCAAAGCCTGACTTCATGAGATGCTACTATCTTATCAACACCTTGAATCCAAGCAAGCTCCCATCTCTGACAAGGGGAATGAGCTCAAGAGGTTTAGGTTATCAAACAACTTAGTGCAAGAGGCCCTAGATATGTGAGGAATGCATATTCCAATAGAGAAGGAGGTCCTGGTGCCTGATTACATGAAGAATCGGAGCCTCACCAAGCTCAAGGAAATGGTGGCCATGACGCCCAATATTGCAATACACCTTTGGATGTGCATGCAACACTTTGCTTTTCCTGCCCAAGACAGATTCACCATGCCACCCAAGAAGTTATGGTTGAGTTTGTATCTGGCAAATACACAAGACCTCACCATCAACCTACCCCATTGGATAATTGATCAGCACCTAGCCCACAAACGATGGCCACGAAAGCATGTTTTATATGGATGTTGTGCTCTAACTATGATCATTTATAGGTGTTTGGCTTATGATATCCCCATTCAACGGGCCCCGATGTGGAATCGAGTGTAGCAGTTTAGAGGCTTAACATCCACTTGACCCCCTTCCAAGAAGATGAGAGGAACTGTCCAGGTACCTTGTGCTCAACCCCATGGAGCAACACTAACCCCCAATGTCACTCCCCCTCCTCGAAGAATAAGGAAATTCACCTTACAACTACCGTGGAATAGCGTGGAAGGTCCCAGCCTCATATTTCCACATGTTCCCACTGACCTCGAATTCTCGGAGGAGCACCCTTGGAGGAACTCACAAATGAATATTTCGAATAGTTGTTAAGAGAAGTAAATCTTGAGGCAGAAGAGGAACAACAAGTGGGAGACATTCAACTGCAAGCAACCATCTCCCAAGTACTTGTCACCACAGTTGAGGTGGATGAAGAAGACGAGGAGGATGAAGAGTCTGAAGAGGACGAGGAGGATCATGACCAAAGGCATCAAGATGAGCAACAAGAAGTGCTAGAACTTGTAGGTGTGCCTGCATACATAGCCCAGATACAAAAGCTATACGATACGATCAAAGCAGTGCATGAAAGGCACAAACTCTCCCTTGCATCAGGCCAAGACTTGATTGAAGAAATGCTAGAAGATGAGGGAGTGGACCAAAATTTCATTACCACCCTCAAATTAATGTTCGAATCCTTAGGAGTCCCATAAGCCATCCACACTATAGTCCGCCATTCAATCAGGTATGACAAATGCAGAGTCGAAACATTACCACGCGTAGGCAAGAATATAAGAATACCCGTCAAAGAACTAGAAATGACCATCAAAACCACAACTACCCCCACCACCACCATTGACGTCACTGCTGAAACTTTTATACACACATCACCCATCTCACCCCCCCATCCCCTCCTTCTCCAGCACCACTTCCTCCCACCACTGAACAAACTGCAGTCGTAACAGCTACCATCACCTATACCCCAACCTTATCCACATTCTTCTCCTTTCGTGAGCCGACCTCACAGAACACCTTGTTCTCTTCCATCAACAATCCTCTGTACACTTCACCACTTTTGTCCTCTGAACCCATGATTGGCCACCCCATAATCCCTACTATGGTTGGAAAGCCCCGACACACTGAGGGTATCCTTGTTTTTCCAACTTATCCACTCGTGCATGTACCCCTATCCCATGACCCATACTTTCCATCTGCTCCCTATGCCTCATTCGCCCCAATCGCACCACCCCAATACTTATTTTTCATGGAGCAGTACATTCACACTCTAGTGCGTCACATCCACGGTTCACAGATGCTCGCAACGACATCAATCTACACAAACACCACACTCATTTCACCTACCATACCCACTTACATGGCAGCCCCTGCATGCACCACACTGTCCGACCCCATGGACATTTCACCACCCACAACACCTCTCCCTACAATTCCACCATCACCCACTCCCCTACCCCCCACCTCAACATCCACCACCTTGTTGGTAGACACAGCATCCACTACCCCCCTTTCCCTTCCCACTCCCATAGCATTCCAAACTCCTCCCCTTGCATCTCATAATGTAAATGGTACATTTAATACATTACTTCAATGTGCACATCAACAACAACAAGAATACCACCAATTGGAAGAGCGCATTGCTGCCTTCCAGGCAGAATCGCAATGCCTACAGGATAAACTCAACATCTTGGAAGCTAGTTACCAAACACTCCTGGTAGAACACACCACTTTACAACAGGCTCATACTAAATTAGAGTCAAAGATATCCACAGTGGATAATCAAGCAGTCAAGGATCTTGAAATGTGCTCCGAGTGCAGATGCTATCCAACGTTACATTAAGATGCGATCTCGGGCTATTACGGAAGCATATGGCAGCAGCCTTAGAAGAGAACAAGCGGCTTCAGCAACAAAACCAAGACAATTTTGAAGCACCTATGGAAGGAACCTTGGGAGCAGACATTAGTCCTACAAAGTATAGAACGGTCCCATCTGAAGGCATTTGGATCTTACTTGAGGAGCATGCAAATTTTTTGGAGTCATATTAAAAGTTAGAATTTGAGCGCGCTGACCTAAAGAAGCAACTTGCCAGTGCCAATACAACTCAATAGGAGTCACTAATCTCGCAACAATATACAGAAGAATTAGAGACCCTCCGGAAGCAAGTGTTAAAACTAAAAGCACGTCTCTTACCATATGAAAGGCCATCCTCTCCAGTTGAAGAACCAGAACCTAACACAGTGGTGGAAATTCCTGTCGATGAAAGCTACGAGGAACCATACAAGCCGATGCGAGTACCTGGTGGCCGAGTTACTGAGGAGGGATCGGACACTTTGGACATTAGAGTTCCAGATTGGCTCAAATGAATTGAGAAAGTGGGACAAACACACGATGACCATGTCACAGTGCAAATTCAATCCCTCACAAATCTAGAAGAAACTGTTCTTAGATCTTCTTACTTTCAACACCTATCCCATCAACGGTTGATCACAACATCAAAACCACAATACATGCCTTACTATGCCTTGCTACATGACTATAATGTAGAAATTAAAAGACATACAAGGAAGGAGCCCACATTTGCCACTCAATTTGAGCCAAATGACTTACCTGAAGATGCTCGCGCTGGCTCAATCTTCCAACCTAATTGGCATGAACAGCTACTAACTAACTACTCTGAAATGATGAGCACATGGGCCACCATGCCGATGTATATCAAGTATAACCCATGCTATTGCCCAATGGTCCGTCGCAAATCATGGCAAGCCTTTGCAATCAAAGTATGCAACAATAAAGAATGCTCTACCTAGGTCAACTATCCATATCTTGCTCCATCTCGAGGGCCACCAACCGTAGCATACATGATCTCCACCATTTGACAGCGGTCTTCATGCTTAAAGAATGTGCCCGACATAGCAGCAAAGATGTGTAGGAAAATATTTGATCTCATGAAAACTGTCTTCAAAACCTTTCGAAAGGTCCAGGCTCCATACATCTCCGCCCTCGGATTTTCTCAAGGTAACAAGGATTTAGTCTACGACATGAGCTAGACCCCTCCGTAAACATACTTTTTGCATGGCACGCATGCATCAAGTACCTACCTACTTGCTACAAGTAGACTTTCGAAGAAATGTTCTCCACTGGGTTTTGGGAATATCATTCCGAAATTTTCATTCCCAGACCAACACATTTGCTACATCTATTCACGCTGGAACAAGCCATCCATGTAGATCAGTTACGTCTTCCACATCCGGACATTCGAGGTCCAATCAATTGGGATCAGATCATGACCAATTTGGCTCGAGGACTGCGCATTCAAGAACATCAGCTTGCCACTCATGTTGTTGAATATTACATCCAACACTCCCAAGCAACAAGGGTCTATCAAGGATGACAGACGTGAGAGAGGGGGGGTGTTGGTAGCAGTCAGGAAACTCAAGGACTCACAAGACAAGGAAGCCAACAAAAAGAGTCAGAGCAAAGAGAAGGATCAAGTAGGCAAAGCAACCAATGCAGATATGGCAAGTAGGCCATACAAATTTTTATGAAGAAATATTTCCCACATAGTGATTTTAGACACTTAACACCATTGTAAATACCATTTTTTATTATTCCTACTCCATTTTTTGCAAGCCAAGGAGTCCTCGAGCTTGAAGAGTATTAGTAGTATTTATGTACCAATTTTCATAATTTTCAGAGTTCGCTTGAGCCTCCAAAATAGCCTAGGGACCTAATTTTTAACTAGGCTCGAGACTAGGTCTGAACAGGACCAAAGCTAGTTAAAAAACTATAAAAAGAGCTAGAGAGCTCATTTTTGAGGTTAGCTTGTTGTAGAAGTGAACTTTGTATGAGAACGCTTTTGTAATGGATGCTACTCCTTTGTTCCTCTCTTTTTTCTTGCCTTGTGTGCGAGAGTGTGTGTGTATGTGTGTGCATGCTAGTGTGCATCTCACTCACGCACTTGTGCCATTACTTGCTCATACTCTTCATACTAGTCCTCACGTCTCCATGGATTGATAATTATGAGGTGGATCTCCTCACGTTGGTACTTGCCATTGTGCTAGAGTGACATCTACCCAAACTTGAGGCACATGGTAAACATGTCTGTGAAGTTTGTACTTTGGGCAAAATGCAGCGTTTCTCCTTCCCAAAATATGCTTCAGTATGTGCTACTTAGAAAATGTAGCCCGTTTCATAGTGATGTTTGTGGTCCTATGCACACACTCTCTTTTGGGAACTACCTTTACTTTGTGACTTTTATTGATGATTTTTCATGGCATGCATGGGTGTATCCATTGAAAGCAAAGTTCTAAGTGCATATCTGCTTCAAACAGTTTTAGTTTTTAGCTCAAAATCTATCAGCATGTAAAGTGGGTACCTTCCATTCTGATCGAGGGGGGCAATATATGACTTTTGATTTTAATGCATTTCTAGATAAATGTGGGATCAACCATCAGTGTGTAGTGTCATATACACCTCAACAAAATGGATTTGTTGAAAGGAAGAATAGGTCCCTCATGGAGATGGCAAGGTGTATGGTCAAATGTCAGACTTCACTAGATAGCTTCTCACTTGCAGCTAGTATAAGTTACTCCTTAAAGTGTGCAAGTTGAGGAGGTATATCATACACTTCTCAACTTAGTTTTGGCTGTTGTGAAGCAAGAATTAGCAGCACCATCTCATTTCTAGACGGTTTCCACCATCTCCTCCACATGAAGTATATCATACACTTCTCAACTTAGTTTTGGCTGTTGTAAAAGCTCAAGAGGTATATTGTACACTTCTCAACTCAATTTTGGCTATTGTGAAGCACAAATTTGCAACACCATCTCATCTCTAGAAGGTGTCCACCATCTCCTCCACATGTAATTGAAAAAACGATCCTTGTTTTGAGAGCTACACAATAACCCATTATTCTCGATTTGTATACTGATCAAAATAATGATGGAATTATGAATCCATCAACCAAGCCTAAAGTTTCTATCACAATTTTGTTTGTTGACAAATACCTATGCCCTTATTGTTTGGTTCATTTTGCATACATTAAAAAAAATAGAGTTTATTGTAGTGAAGCCACATTTGAAATATGATAAGAAGCCCTTTAGTATAAGTTACTCCTTAAAGTGTGCAACTTTGAGGAGCCTTCGACTTGAGAAATGATTCTCTAATGTTCTCCAAAATTTTATAGGATTTCTTTGCACTCAAATCAGACCTCAAATGAGGGTTTAGGAATAATTTCAGCCTAAGGTGGACATTAGAGTGTGAAGAAGGTCACTGTTTAAACTTGACTATAAAGGTAACCAAACCTTCATTTGTGATTCTTTTTGTTCTTCTTGTTCATTCTCTCTTCTAATCAAGTATGATTCTCTTGGGAGCGCTTATTTCTTTTTCATGAGGGAGGCTTGATTATGTGTGCATCGATGTATGAACGTGCAAGTATGTGAGATACCTTGTGTGTGTGCATGATTCCTAGAATGATGAAGGCAATCATATCACCATTTTTCTCCCATATTGACATTTTGTGGGTGAGGATCAATTGCTTAACATTGGTGGGTATGTGCCTTGTGTAAGAAAGTCTACATCAAACACATAACTTGATTGAAGTCCAAAGATTTGGGGCATCTTCATCATCATTTGGGAATTTAGCTTATGCAAGTTGATGAGGCATTGCTTTTTGTCAAACAAAATACATTGACACTACATTGATACTCTTTTAAAGACAAGTTTATTATTGAGTCGTTGGAGATGCATTTCATGCTGATCTCTATCAACAAGCTATGGAATGCCTTATTTGGGTATATGCATCACTTAGGCTTGATATTTAGATTTTTTTATCTCTTAGATGAATAGATTTATGCATAGCATATGTGTCAAGCATTGACAAGCAATTAAGCATATAGTTTTCCACTTATCTAGCACATGGTAGCTTGATTTGTTTTATCTCGAGGGAGGATTAGTAGTTTATATGTTTTTCTTGACTTAGATTGGGTTGGATTTTATGAAACTCATGTGTCAACAAGTAGTTTTTGCCTTATGTTTGGTAGCTCATGCATATTTTTCTTGAGTATGAAGCAAGCTACTATGGCCACTTTTAGTTGTGGAGCTCAGTAGAAGGTAATTTTCAAAACTATTATTGAGTATGTGTGGCTTAAAAGCTTTGGACAACTTGGATGTTATCCAAACCTCTAGCACCATCATATTTACTCGCACTTAGAGTGCATTTGAAGTTGCAAGAAACTCATTGTTTCATGCTTGCAATAAGCACATTGAGGTGCACTATTCTTATATCAAGGAGAGATTCTATACTAGAGAGATCCGTTTGACATATGTGCCCACATAGGATAATGTTGCAAACCTTTTTACAAGTCTCTACTACATGAGAAGTTTAAAGTTTGTGCAAATTTTTTCACTTCTGTTGTGTGGATTGACCTTAGGCCTTCTTAATTTACACTCCCTTATACATGAGTGTCAGCCCCTTGTTCACGACATCACTCGCAAGGTGGATTTGCTAGTATATTTAAATAGTGATATGTGTGATGTACACACTTACAATTTTTTATGTACCTTTTTCTTTTTCAAGAGTTTTTTAGGGTCTTTCTTCTATATACATGCATAAGCCTTGTGCTATTTTTGTGCATTTTCCCGTTGCCAAACTCCAACATTAAGAGATTTCCATGCTTGCTTAAACCATGTTTAGTGAAGAACAATTACTATTTGCACATAGACGATCACTTAGCATTGTCAGAATTGTTTCTTTGTCAGCCTAAAACCATTGGATTAATCAATAGCTTGGATATATATTTTTTTGCCTATATCCCATGTGAGAACTCTTATGACCTAAATCTTGTTACACTTATGTGTTCTTCGAGTAGCTTTGATGTGAACCTTTTCCTTATACATGGGCACTTTTTACTTTAGTGATAGTTAGAGGTTTTTTCCACATATCATCACATACTTGCTACACTCATATGTGGTGGTACTTTGTACTTAGGGATATTATTAAGCGCTTACTTCACTTCACTTCATCATAAATAGAGAGAGCTATTCAAGCCATCCATCTTCTCTATGTGTCTTTCTGTGTTTGTGCTCCTTGTGTGTGCTTCTCGTGTGTCTCTCCCACTTCTAGACACACATAATTGCAATTATATTGGTACACATAATTGCAAGGGTGCAATTATGTGTGCCAACATTATGATTTTGGAAGGTCCATTGGCTTCATTGCATTGTAGGAAGGGTTTGTCTTCTTCCATCATTTGTGCATGTATGTATGGATCCATGTAAAACATTTATTCTAAATGTTTGTATACATGTACATATTTATGTATATGCATGTATGCATACAAGATGCATTTTGTAATTATGGATGTATCGATGCATACATGTATGTGTGCACTCACATAAAGTATGCATTTTTGGTATACACATCTGGATTCATGCATAAATATCCATATATATGTATGCATGCAAAGTATTTATGAATGTGTGTTTGTATGTATGCATGCATATATATTTGCATCCAATTACGAACTTATGTACATATTCGTACAAAGTGTGCATGCAAGTTTCTATGCACATATGTGTGCGTGTATGTATATTCGCTCATGTGAATGTGTGTATGTAAGTATGTATATATACGTATGTAATATGTGTGCATGCATGTATGTATATTCGCGCATGTTAATGTGTGTATGTAAGTATGTATATATACGTATGTAAGTATGTATGTATAAATGTATGTACGTATGTATGTATCTATCTATCTATTCACGCATGCATTTATGTATGAATACATGCATGTAAACTATGTAGGTATGGGTATAGGCATGTATGCATCCATACATCTACGTGTGCATGCATCTATGCATGTACGTTGGCATGTTATATGTGTGCTTATATGCATCTACGCATGCATTTATGCACTTAAAATATGCACATAGATATTTATGTATGCATCTATGTATGTATATATATGTGTATGTTTGTCAATATGCATGTCTGTATGTATGTATCTATATGTGTGTGTGTTTGTATAAGCACGTGTAGGTGTATGTAAGTGTGTGTCTCTGTGTCAAATGAAAATAAGAGAGTAGAGAGAGAGAGGGCACATGAGGGATGAGTCACCTAAAGTTCAGCTATTCCTCTCCTTTTTCTCTAACATGGAAAGAGAGTATGATGAGTTGTAAGATGAAAGGAAAGGTGACCTAAACGGATTATTATCTCTCTGTTTTTTTTTTTTGTTGGGTCAACCAATAACTAAAAATTAATAAAATGGCTCATGCAAATGTCTCTTTGCTTGTCTTTCTCATGTGCCTTTAATTTTTGTTCGCAGAGTTCGCCAAATCTATGGTGCATGTGCCCTAAACTCTTTGTTTGGTGAGCTAAAAAGTCTGATCTGACGACCTGATAAAAAGCCCATGTGCCCCGTTGAGAGAGAGAGAGAGGGGAACGGAAAGGAAAGAGGAAAGATAAAGAGTGAGAATTGATGAGAGGAGAGAGAACAAAGTAAGATGTGCTTGATGTGCTTGAACTTATGAAAGAGAAGATTGTATAGAGTGGACGTATCTGTAATGTAGTACTTTTTGGTGTGAAAGCGTGCTTTATGTGCATGAAAGGGCGTAGGTTGAGGTGATAGAGCGCTGCAAGTGAATGCAAAAAGTAATCATTTGGGATTATTAAATCTTTTTTTTTCATGTTCATTCTTATTATTATCATTTTAGTTTATCCATCACCATTAAATTATTTCATCCAAAACTTGTACTAACGCTCTTAGTAATAGAAAAAGCTTACTCATTATAAATAAGAAGTTTTTTTAGTGATGTTGTATACCTTTCAAAGAAAATTGCAATGTCCACATTGTCATGACCTCATGTTGAGAAAATTAAGTACTTCAAAGAGTGAAAAATAAACAATCTAAATCAAGAGCTCATCATGAGAGGAGGATGGACTTCAGTCTTAAGAGCTCATACTAGACCAAATTTTTCAAGATAATTATTGAGTTCTATGTGTAAATCTACAACAAAGTCTTCAGAGTCACTACGTATAGATTCAGAATCACTAATTATAGCTTCAAAAACACTAATTATAGTTTCAGAAGAGTGTATGCAATAGAAGATTGAAAATTGTACATCTTTCATGAGCAGGAGATCCACTAAATCATGGCGAATCGAGCTTGCTAGACGCAGAACTTTAGGTACCCATCAACGTTGCTTATGCAGACATTGAGCTCCAGGCTGGTGTGCACAAGCTCGCCATTTCCAGCTCTGCAGTCGGCGACAAGATTGTGTGTACCGCTGAGGGCAACGTTGTAGCAAGTTTGGGCGTAATTTTGGCCAGCGCAAATGAGCTGCCCGTTTAAGTTTCCTACCTTCACGTTCAGATCGATGGAGGAAGCAACAAGCGCGCCAGTCGTGGATTCACAACTCGCACTCAATTTAGTGCCAGATAACTTTTCGTTTACACAATTGAGAGCGTAGTCGCATGTCTGCAACTCAAAGATAAACCAGACGTATAAGCTACATCAGAAGCTGTGTGTGTGTGTGTGTGTGAGAGAGAGAGAGAGAGAGAGAGAGAGAGAGAGAGAGAGAGAGAGGGTTCGCCACATACAGCTATTGTTGGAGAGCTGGCGAGGACAAGGAAGAGAAACGCCATCAAGAGGAGATTGGAGACGAAAGCTGAACGGAATAAGGTAGCCATGGATAATCTGGAATGTGCTCAGAGGTGATTCTTGAACTGAAGAGCGGAGGTAGACGGCAATTATAGGAGCAATCGCGAGTGAGGATGTCGGAAGTGGCACTATTAAGCTCATAGTTTGCAAGTCCAGAAGCTGTCGTTGAAACCAGAGGGGACATTTCAAGGAGCTTCAAGAGGATGATCTCTGCGTGCTGGTGAAGCCTGTGGGCGTGAAAGGCGATGACTGAAGGTAAAGAATGTACCGAGAAAAACATGGGTGCCGCCTTCCGACAACCCTATCTAAATTCATCAACAATGGTGGTAAACAATGGTGGTAAAATGTATAAGTGGGGTTGCAAGTTGGCTTGTGAAGTACTTACTTTTATACTTTTATTAAACTCGGATAGGGAGATGCGTTTATACTTTTATAAGCACCAGAATGGTCTCATTGTATATCAGAGTTTAATATATACAATTTTCTCTTTTTGTGTCCATGTGTAGGAGTTCTTAGCAACAAGAAGCACACAAACAACATTAGGAAGAGGAAAACAACATTAGGAAGAGGCAAAAGAAGCTTGGAGCACAAAACATGTTATTAAAAGTGAAATGTACAAACATAATATTCTGTTAGGGTGTGTATATATATATATATATATATATATATATATATATATATATATATATATATATATATATATATATATATATATACACACACACATATATATATATACATATATACATATATATATATATATATATATATATATATATATATATACATATATACACATATATATATATATATATATATATATATATATATATATATATATATATATATATATATATATATATATATATATATATATATATATATATATATGTGTGTGTGTGTGTGTGTGTGTGTGTCAATAAAGAAAAGGGACATTATTTATGAATGCATAAGAAATCTATTTTTTTTTAATATGTTTTTGAAAACTCTTTATACAATTATAAATACTTTTAGTAAATAACCTAAAAGTAAGCAATTTTTTGGCAGAAATTGCATTTCTTATATATGAAAATGGAGCCAGTTTTCTTAAACTTCACACAATGATATATGTCAATCTCATACCAAAATTTAGAAAGGACCCAAGCAATGCCTATAGCATTGACTTATTCTTTTACATAATTAAAAGTTTTAAGCACTAAGCAAATACAAAACATAACACTATTTTATCACATGAAAGGATATGTTCAGAACTATAAGTAACAATATGCGACTCATTAAAGTGCACAGTGGATGTACCATGAATATTCTTTCTTTTTATCACATACCATGTCTAAAGTGCTTTTTCTTGTAAAAGCATTAATACTTTTAGCATAATGCTAATGAATTATTGCTAGGATTATTCTATCTTCATTTGTATCCTTGGTCATTTCTAGAAATTTTACACTTCAAATTGAACTACAAATTTCAGCATCTTTTGCAAGATTAGCCACAAGTGTATCAAAATTTCTTCCATGGGAATTTGCTTTATTTTTCTCTTTCATCCTTCTTGGTACTACATAAATATTTCTTTTTTGAGGATGTCTTAAACTTTAAATTTCATCTAGTATGTTCAAATGTGAACACCAAAACTAGCATGTGTGTATTAAAACCTTGTGTGAATGACACATCATTGGGCCACCATCCAATAATGTTATCATCTGTGATTTCTTATTGATGGATAAAAGAATTATCCCACAAAGACATGCCTTGGTTCCCTACATATTTCGTTTCATGTCCAACATGTTTCTTCTTTTCCTCAAATGCTTTGCTCCAACTTTTTCTTTGTTCAACCATGGTTTCACTTCTTGTCATCTTTTATCTTCATATGATGATTTCTCTACATCATGAACTATCATCAAGGATAGAAAATAAAACTATACAACCATCATGAATCTCCCACTAAGTGGAAGATGAGTATTTCCTTGAAAATAAGAGAATTGAATCATTATGTTCTCTTCTCCTTATTAAGAATGCATGGTTGAAGCTACTTAAACCTTACTATTGTCATCAATACCATGAATAAGAGTGTTTGAAGTCATAAATTTGTGCAAGATTTTCAACTTAAGGCTTTTGATTATATGATTTAAAAATTAAAGCAAAAATGTTTTGGAAGTATGAAAGTATTACAAAGTGTTAGTCTCTTAGAGAAAGTACTAAACATCTAAACCATATGACCATGAGTATGAAAACCAAGAGAAATTACTAAACATCTAACCCATATGGCCACGAGTATGAACAACCCATAAAAATTGACCTTAATAGTCGCCAACACTTTCTTCTTAGCAAGCATGCATACTAATATCCAAAAGAAATGGATTTCTTATTCTCTCTTGCAATGTTATGAATTTGTAGATACAAACTACATGGAAAATGAACATCTCATGATTTTATAAATCTTTGTGGTATAGTGACTATTAGATAACATTAAAATATATGAGGAAGATATGAGACTGACATTCATACTTTACATGACAAGCAACCCATCAAATAGTTTGACAAGAACATCTTCAAAATCCCTAGGGAGTTGTAAAAAATGAAGCATACATGTCTTCGTTTAATTCATGCTATCAAACGATAAACACAGGTTACTTTCATAATAGCCCAAGGATACATTTATGTGATGAATTTCTTTCTTCCTTTGAATATTTTGACTCTCATGATAATCTTTGATAAGGCTCTTGAAATTTACATTTCTACCTTTGTTGGATTATTTCCCATGCTTTTTAGAATTGCAACATTCATCCATGATAAACTTACAAGTAATTATAACATTTTTTGAAATTCTCCCTCTAAAATGTGAAAGAATGTGATATTATATAAACTTAATATATCTTCCTTAAACACATGAAAATCTTTTTAATGCACATAATTATATAGCAAATGTAGTCCTCTAGAAATCATTGCATGAAAACCAATGCATCCCTTGTTTGAAACTCTCTAGGAGCCCTCAAAACCATATATCCACTAAAAATTCTCTATTGAACTTTTTAAATCGTCACATTTCCCAAGCTCAATGCAATTTTGAATGAAGTTTTGCAACACTGGACACCATGAATGTTACCGTTAGTGTCCATGTGAAAGGCCAAATGGCCACTAGACATTTCTTTGTATATGTTCTTTAATAAAACATATAGTGGCCTGCTCAGCCACAAACTATTATGAGTTCGACCGCATTTGTAATATCTAAGAAGTCTGTCTTCGTGCTCCTTGTGTACAGTGTTTTTCTTGCATATTCTACACCCTCTATGTGGAGTACTATGTGCAACCCTAGGAGTTCAGTTTTCTACTCTAATGATATCATCGTGAAGCTCTCAAGAAGGAGAGTGCACTGTGGTGTATCGCCATCAAATTACTTCACTGGTATTAGAGCATTTCAAGGCAAAAGTTTCGTTCCTTTTGTGCAAGCGAAGCGAGCACCCCCCCCCCCCCCTAGATTTCTCCAAGGCTTACGACTAAGGTGGTGACCAACGCATAGACCCTGGCATACCTTGTCATCCGAGTCATTGAAGTCACCGTTGGCTACGTGCGAGGGAGGACCTCAACGATCAAGGAGGATAGAGGTTCCCGGAACTTCCCGAGAGGTCACCCATCCTAGTATTGTTCGCGTCGAAGCTCGCTTAACCGTGGCAATCTCTTGCCACTAAGCTACACTCTTGTGGTGTCTGAAGAAGGGGAAAGACTAAGGTTAACATTACCTTGAACATGTTTTGGTCCCTCAAAGCTTCATTCTTTGCTTTCAAGGCCTGTTTCTTTGGGGTGTCTTTTGGAGCAATTTTGGAGTACTTTCGCACATAGTTCTCTTCCTACAGGTCCAAGAACATCAAGAAGAGTGTGCTTTGTACTTCTCCAACAAAAATATCAACCTTTGGGGCTATGTTTTCAGCCACACTCATAAAACTACAGGTTTCTCGAAAAGTTTCCAGTTTTAGTGGGAGCAATCGTTACAAATTTATGCACGTTTTTGGGCCTAAAACATCAGAGTTGAAAGAAACTTGTAGGTGTTGTTGGCTAGTTTTTGGGTTGTGCGCCATTCAGCCTTTTAGTGTCATTTTACTGCATATATTGAGCACATACACACCATGTACGCTTCTGTGGATACTGCTTATATGTGGTCATTGATATAGCGGTTACATTTTTGCATAAATCCTTTTACATTTGAAAAAGAGGGTCGTGGTGAGGTTTTCTTAACTGGGAGACACCCATATATGGGGGTCTCTTCGGTGATGTAGGTGGAAGACTTACCGAGCCTCGCCATAGGAGATGTATGATAGTTGTTCATAGGTGCTCGATAAGCCTAGTTGGCTTCTATTGGGTAACTGATTCTATGCAGTGGAGTCAGTGAATCACTATGCAGGTATACATGTCAATACATGTAGTTTTATGATATTTTGACATTGGTCATATGCTCATTTTGCAGAGGATACTCTAGCAAATTTTTTCTAGATTTCTGGTTTAGTCAACTATAGCCGATTTACTTCTTGATACACTTATTTGTTGGTGTTTGGACTCTTCTAGCTCCATTATCATTCTATTCAGTTCTTTACCATCATGGCATCAGAGGTCTCATGCACATCTGGTGGATCAGGGTCTAGTGCCAGTGTTCCAAGGAGGAGCTATAACTTGCAAGGCAAAGACCATTTTGAGATCCGAAAATTTGATGGCACAAACTTTGCTCTATGCAAGAATCAGATTAAAGATGTGTTGATTCAAAGGAGGCAATGGAAGCCAGTAAATGGGATTTCAAAGAAGCCTACTGACATGGATGAAGATGATTGGGATGAGTTAGATGAAATGGCCAAGTCTACCATTCACTTGCACCTGGAAGATAATGTTTACTTTATAGTATTAGACTATGAAAGTGCAGAGGAGCTTTGGAAGAAGTTATGCAATACATATGAAAAAGAGACGGCATCAAATAAAGTGTATCTGATGAGAAAATTATATGACCTTCGTATGAAGGACACAGATAGTGTTGCTGCTCATCTAAATGCATTTGATGTTATATTCTCCTACTTAAATGCTCAGAAAATAGATATGAATAATGAAATGAAAGCAGTATTGTTGTTATGCACCTTGCCATCATCATGGGATACGTTTTGCACAGCTATTAGTAATAGTGCACTTGGTGGCAAACACATCTATGATGACATATGTGGAGCACTCTTGAGTGAGGAGATTTGTAGAAAATCTATGGTTGGCACTCAGAGTGGAGATGCATATAATGTTCGTGATTCTTACCAAGGAAAGAATCAACAACGTGGCATAAGCAAGAACAAGGAAAAGAATGGTCAACGAAATAAGAGTAGAAGTAAATCAAGGAAGAGGGATATCAAATGCCATTATTGTCATAAGAAAGGACATATGAAGAAAGATTTGTATGCATTAAAGAATGCTAAAGGTAAAGGACAAAATGTTGATGGGCATGTTAAACAGCTACCTGCACCATCTACTTCGACTGTGAAGATTGAAGAAATTAATGCTATTTTTGATGATGCTGATGTGTTGACACTTGATAGTACTATGCCAACTGAGGTGCTTATGGCTGATTCTCTTCCCCACACATGGCTAGTAGATTTTGGTGCTTCTTTTCATGTGACACCACATAGAGAATGTTTCTCTAATTATGCAGCAAAGTCTCTTGGTATCGTGAGACTTGGTGACTCTTACCTATGTGATGTTGTGGGGATAGGAGATGTGATTGTGTAGTTCATTGATGGTTCAAAATTTACTATGCATAATGTATGCCATGTACCTCAGTTATCACGCAGTTTGATGTCAGTTGGTCAACTTGATGACCTTGGTTACAAGGTGGTCTTCGATGCTCAATCCTTTCATATATCAAAGGGCAATATGGTTATTGAAAAAGGAAGCAAAGTTGGCTCAGTTTATCTTTTATTTATATCATAGAAAGAATACTTGTTAGCTAGTACTGAACAACCTATGGATTATATTTGGCATGGTCATTTGGGCCATATATCTCGTAGTGGAATGGAAAATCTTTTTCATTCTGGCTACTTTCATGTGTTATCTTTTTCTGATTTTTCATTTTGTGAGCATTGTCAATATGGAAAGCAAACTAGAAATGGGCATAGAACGCACATTGACTCTTCAATTCAACCTTTAGATCTCGTTCATATAGATGTGTGTGGTCCTATGCCCACTAGGTCCGTAGCTGGTTCTCTTTACTTTGTCACTTCCATAGATGATGCTACTAGAAAAGTCTGGGTATATCCTATCAAATCGAAGGATGATGTATTCCCTACTTTCACAAAATGGCTTCTTTTAGTTGAGACTAAAAAAGGAACTAATCTTAACGCTTTACATTCAGATAATGGGGGTGAGTATACCTCATGAATTCAGCATTTTCTATAAATCTAGAGGGAGTCGTAGAGATTGTACAGCTTCTTATACCCCAGTGCAAAATGGTGTAGTTGAGAGGATGAATTGAACTATTCAAGATAGAGTAGTCTCTATGTTGCATCATGCAAACCTCTCACAAGGTTTTTGGGCCGAAGTAGTATTGACTGCAGTTCATGTGATTAACCTTTCACCTAGTGCTGCCAAAGGTCTGAAAGTGGCACAAGAGTTATGGACAGGGAAGCCACCATATTATGATCATCTTCGAGTTTTTGGGTGTGAAGCATATGTTCATATACCCAAGAATCTTAGACAAAAGTTGGACCATAAGTCAAAGAAATTCATTTTTCTTCGATATGGTCGAGAAGGAACATTTGGTTATCACTTATGGGATCCTGAAACATGGTTAGTGATCAGAAGTAGTGATGTCATTTTTAATGAGTCTAAGATGCATAAACAACCCATTAAGGAGGTTGAAGTGAGAAGAATGGTGTTTGAGGATACTAGTCCTGTGGTTAGCATGCATAAAAATGTTGCACATAGGGATGTTCAAGAGAATGTCCATTCATATCAGTCTTCACATGTTCCTGTTCAACAACCATTGAGACATTCTGCACGTGTCTCACATGCACCTGATAGATATGCTCTAGGTTTAGATTTTGTTATGCTAACAGATGTTGGTGAGCCTTCTTGCTACAAAGAGGCTATGCAAACAGAGGATCATGTCAAGTGGGAGCGTGCCATGAAGAGTGAGGTGGATTCTATTCATAAGAATGGTACTTGGGATTTAGTACCTTTGCCAAAGGGCAAGAAAGCTTTACCATGTAAATGGGTATATAAGCTGAAATTCACATCAGATAGTGCTTCTCAAATAAAGCAGGAATTGTTGCAAAGGGCTTTAAGCAACAACATGGTGTTGATTTTGAGGAAATCTTCTCTCCAGTGGTGAAGATGACTACTTTGCACATGTTGCTTGGATTCATTGCAATATTGGAGGACTTAGAGCTAGTCCAAATGGATGTGAAAATTGCTTTCTTGCATGGAGATCTTACAGATGAGATCTATATGGAACAACCACAGGGTTATGTAGTTCCTAGCAAGGAAAGTCTAGTTTGTAAGCTCAAGAAGACCTTGTATGGACTTAAACAGTCTCCTAGACAATGGTACCAAAAGTTTGATGTTTTTATGAAGTCCCAAGGCTATTCTCGAAGCAATGAGGATCATTGTTTCTACACAAAGAGATGCTCAGATGGAAGCTTGATATGCTTGATACTTTATGTTGATGATATGTTAATTGTTGGGGAGTCCTCCTATGACTTGTCAATTCTCAAAAGGAAGTTGAGTCAGACATTTGATATGAAGGATTTGGGGGATGCCAAACATATTCTTGGCATGCGCATTAATCGTGATAGGAGTAAAAGATGCATATACTTGTCTCAAAGTGAGTACATATCCAAAGTACTTCATAGGTTCAATATGCAGGGTGGAAAAGCATTGAGTACACCTTTACCCACATATGTGAAATTGTTGACTTGGATGTTTGGTACTTTGAAAATGGCATCACAAAACATATTATCTCTCAACTATTAGTATATTTTGATAGTGATGTGTGCGAACACGTGTCTCTCAAGACACCCATTTTCCTCTTTTGGAGGTTTCTTCCCCTAGCTTGTATATATTCCCATAATCCTAGAGGGATGCCAATCTTTCTGTATTCTACACTTAGTAATACAATCTATTTTATGTTCCTAAGATCCTTTTTCCTTGTGCTTTTTCTTGCCTTCTTAGTCCTCAAACTCGTATCTATTAATTGAATCCAATAGTAATACATGTGAACAAACTTAGGAATTTCAAGAGATTGTTTTCCCTCTTTAGAAGTTTTTTGCCCTTGGCTTGTATACAAGCCTATAACATTTATGATCTACTTATCTTTGTATATTCACTTAATAATACACTTTGTGTTGAGCTCCAAGCTTCTTCTTCTTCCTCATGTTGTTTGCGTGCTTCCCTAGTCCTTGAACTCCAACAATTGGTATCAAGGAAGATCACCACTTTCTACAAGGCATCATCAACACCCTTTCGGGCACTCTCTCATAATCACATGAAATTTAGTGAGCATACTTGAGCTCATTAGTACTTTAATTTTTTTATGTGTAGTAAAAAAAGATTTGAGCTTATTTTGGCCTTTGAATGCATTATCATAGCGACTATAAGAGATTTTATCCCTTTTATGGAAAATATGTATACAGTTTTGATTCACCATTACCAGTCGCCCAAATTGTGCTACAGGTCGAGGAGTGCTAAATTGGGTATTTCTCTTCAATTTCTTTGAGAAACAATCAATTTTCTACAATATGTACAATCACTCACTGTGGCTGAAAGCAATGATGTTATTTGCATGTTGGCAATTGAGGATAAGTTGGATGGTTCTAACTACCCATTGTGGGCATACATGATGCCATGTATTGGATTGTGGAATATTTTTCAATTTGTCTAAATACGTCCTCTTACACTAAAAAATACTATGACCACAGATGAAGTGGGTGGTGTTGAAGATGATGATCTTCATGTTCCTAGTCCTATTGCAGTTTCTATTGCACCTATGATACTCCAACTTTGTTGAGATGGTAGATATGCATAGGCACATGCGTTGATAGAATTGTTTTTCAAACATGCTCTTATCCGCACATTTGCTCATGTAAATTAGCCAATTTTTCTTGTGATACTCTTGACACTATACCTACCAAGAAATGTGGCTTGTATTGCTTACCTTCGAAAATAGTTGGAGAGTGAGCATATGAATGAACAGGATCCAGTGGACACATTTTTAATTAAGTTCAAGGATTTGAAAGAGCAATTGATTATTGTAGATGAAATCTTTTTAGATCATTTGCTTTTGCAGATTTTTCTTAATGGGCTTTTAGATTCTTATCTAAGATTTTGTTTTACTCTTCTTTTGATAATGAAAGGTAGTCC
Source organism: Ceratopteris richardii (assembly GCA_020310875.1). Lineage (NCBI taxonomy): Eukaryota > Viridiplantae > Streptophyta > Polypodiopsida > Polypodiales > Pteridaceae > Ceratopteris > Ceratopteris richardii. The sequence goes on along the minus strand of CM035408.1, from coordinate 138,461,280 downwards.
AAATGCATTAAAATTGAAGGAATTAGTGTCTATTTTGTTGCAATATAATTAATCTAGAAAGAAGTCAATTATCTACATTTTAGATGAAGCCTTGATGAAGCCTTCTTAGCTACTCAAAAGGGAAAAGGTAAATGGAACTCATCTACTAGTAAGAGAAAATCTAGTAATGTTGCACACTCAAAGAAGGAGTCTAAAGATGATAAGAAAATAGAAAAGCAGAAATAGATTTTCAAGTACTATAAGTCAAATGATCATGTCATTAAGAGTTATTGCAAACTATCTATAAAAGAGGCCAAAATGATTGTAGAGGGCTCTTCTCCTAAATTGATTCTACAAATCCTGTTAAGAATGAAGAATGGGCATTTACCATTAATGGTAGTTATGATCCATCTTCTTATGAATGTTTGTACTAGAATCAATTATTTGGTATTTTGACAATGATGCAACCAAACATATTAGCTTGTCGCATAGTCTCTTCACTTCACTTGAACCTGCTTCTACACAAAATAATTTCACTATCATGGGAGTTAGAGGATTATTCTTACTACTAAAAACGGTATTATGTTCACTTTATCAAATGCTTTATATGTATGAAGGATCAATGAGATTTCTAAGGTTGATTAGCATGCATCTTTTAAAATATCAATTTCAGATCATTTACACCACTACTTGGGCATTCAATTTATGCAAGTTCATGGTGGCATGCCTTTATCTCAAACAAAATATATTCACACTTTATTTAGTGATTTTTCCTTTAATGTATTGCCATTGCCATTGAAATAAGCTTATCATTGAGTCTTCATGATGCTAAATATGCTTTGATGCTAGTCTATATCAACAAGATATTGGATGCCTCATTCGTTTATGCATCATGCACCTTGATATTCAATTTTCTATCTTTGAGATGAGTAAATTTATGCATAGATAAGAAGCTAAAAATTGGCAAGTAGCTAAGCATGCCTTTTGCTACTTATCTGGCACATCACCTTAGGTTTTTATCCCAAGGTGGGATCATTATTTCCAAATGTGCATGGCTTTAATCCATCAGATATTATTATAATAGTGTGTGCACAAGTAGTTTTTGCTTCATGCTTGGTACCTCTTGCATATCTTGGTTGAGCAAGAAGCAACCTACTATGGCTACTTCTAGTTGTGAGGTTGAATACAGGGAACATTCACAACTAATGTTGAGAGCGTATAAATTAAAGATCTTATGGATGAATTAGGTGCTGGTTAGAATTTTGCCACCACCATATGTACTAACAGTTAGAGTGCATTGATATTTGTGAGGAACATAGTGTTGTATGCTCACACTAAGAATATTGAGGTGCATTATCATTATGCTAGAGAGTGACCCTCTATTGGAGAGATCAATTTTGTGTATGTTCCCACATAAGGTAATGTTGTAGACTTTTTTACAAAGGATCTACATTGTGAGAACTTTCAAGCTTTTCAAAAAGCTTTGGGCTTACTCATTTTTGTGGATTGACCTTAATCCACATTGGTTGATGCTTCTTTACACAAGTGTCAGCCCATTGTTCACCACATCATGCCGAGGGGGACTTGTTAGTATGTTTTAGTAGTGATATGTGTGAGCACATTTAGGACCATCAAGGAACTTTTTTTTCCCTCTTTAGAAGTTTTTTTCACCTTGGCTTGTATACATGCCTATAATCCTAATGGGCTACTTTTCTTTGTATGTTTGCTTAGAACTACACTCTTTGTTGAGCTCCAAGCTTTTTCTTCTTCCTCTCTTTGTTTGTGTGATTCCCTTTGAAATCTAAAATTATGGAAGCAGGTTATTGTTTTTTTGTGGTGAATTGCTAGAACACTCATACTCATTGTCTTAGATCACTTTGAAAAATGGTGAGCATATCTTGATAGTGTATACGTGGAGTTACAAAAATTGATTCGATCTTGTTTGAGCCTACACATGCACTATTGCAATGATTGTGCAAGAAATTTTGTGATCTTATGCCATATATATATATATATATATATATATATATATATATATATATATATATATATATATATATATATGTGTGTGTGTGTGTGTGTGTGTGTGTGTGAAAGTTTCTATTTTTCAATATTAACACCTAAAATTCTATTACAATTCATGGTGGAGCTCCATTGGGTTTTTATTCAAATATTTTTAGAAACAACGAATTTCCTCCATCAAAGTAGAATCATGGTTCATGGATGAAAAGAACGATGTGTTTCACATGTTATCTCTCAAGGTTAATTTGGATGGTTCCAAAATCCATTATGGAAGTACATAATGCAAAATGTATTGGTTGCAAAGAGAGTGTGAAAAATTATGGAGGCTGCTGAAATAGTGATAAAAAACCCAATAGATGAATGATTCATCTTCGCCCCCAATGTCTTGTAAGATTGAATAGGTTCTACACAAAACATCTACCTATCATGTTTAATTAAGCTACCTATTCCATCTTGCTAAAGAAAATCTTCATTATGGCTCAAATAATCTATCAGAGTCAAGTCCAAGGTTTTGAGAAGGGAGAAGGAGAAACTGAAACTCTATGATTATTTGGAGAAGCTTGAAAGTAGTAGAAATTTGAGGTTCCAAGTGTTGAAGTTTTGTCTAGCCAAACAGCATAGGACCAGCCTTTTTACTTTTGGAGAGTCTAATATACCTTATGAGCTTCAAAATTATATGCAATAAGACACTTTATGTGCTTTGAAAGATCAATGAAAAAAGTTTGATGCAAAACATACTGAGTTGCACATTGACAAGTTCAAAGAAATTGCTCTTCATAGATGAATCATTCAAATTTTAATGCTCAGTGCTCCTAACCTGATTACAATTGGGTAAATTTCTCTTAGAGGATAATGAATTATAGGTTTAAAATGCTATAATGCACAACAATACAATTTATAAGAAAGATATGCTTTAGTTATAAGTTTAACATTGAGCAAATGTATCCTTGACTTTTAAGGGATGTATAGAGATAGACCCTGAGACCTTAAATTTTTTTGTTTATCAAAATCTACTAAACCAAATAGTATAAAAATTTGTATACATGAATCAGCCACTATGACCATTCCATCGAATGCTCACTCACAAATTTTGGATCATTGTAGAAAGAGAACCAGCCTATGCAAGTTGACTGTAGTTGGAGATGACAATGTAGAGATTGAAGAAGAGCAAAGTTGAAGATCAAAATGTGTATACGTATTGATCTAACTTAATGTACAAAGGATTTTGAGTCTTTACATAAACTCTTGGAGTCTTCCATGAATTTTTTCACAAAGAATTTCAATTCAAATCCATGCAGATAATGCTTGTTCTGATGAAGAAACCACTTTCCTACAATCTGGGAAAAGTAGTCTAAGAGATCTAATTTCCATTTTCATTTGGTGACTAATTGATCACCATACTAAGCAACCCTCAAAATCATGAAATTATGTCATATTAATGTATCCGTTTACAAGAATAAAAAAATAAGCTTTTATGGAAATATCATAAATGAGCTTTTAAATGGATGAAAATTCACAAGAATTATCCTATCACTATGACTCATTTCATAAATAGCTATAGGACACAGGCAAGTCCTCCTCAAGCATTATCTAAGCTTGAGTATCCAACATCTCCCCTTTAAGCTAAAGCATGCTTCAATCTTCATTCTCTGATCAGTTTAATACCTGCTATTGATTTAAACCTAGAAAGTTTGATTCTATAAAGTGCCTTTGTCATCATATCTCCTACTTGCTTTTCAATTGCAACATAAGAAATATCAATGTCTTTTTCCCTAATGAAATGATAATGAACCTTTATGTGTTTGGTTCTTGCATGGAAAATAGGGTTTTCTACTAGGTGCATAGAGCTTATATTATCTCCAAATATGTGAGTTTTGTAAATCACAAGTCCTAAAAACTGTATATAGTTTTGTTAGCCATATTCTGTCTTGTGTTGCTAGATTCATACCTTTATACTCTACCTTAGTTGAGGATAAATGAAACTATTGTTTGCTTCTTGGAGCTCCATGATATATGCTTTGAACCTGCAAATGCTAACCATCCTAAAGTACTTCCCGTATCATCCTTGGATCCTACCCAATCTACGTCTGAGTATAGCTTTAGATCTAGATCTTATGAATAGGGATAGAATATACCTTCATTGATTGTGCCCTTGAGGTACTTGAGTAGTTTTTTAGCTACATCCATATGTCGTCTTCTTGGAGAGTGCATGAATTGACTTAGCACTCCTACAGTGTATGAGATATCTATCCTTGTATGAGTAGCATAGATTAAGCCACCTAGCAAGCTTTGATACTCTTTAATGTCTTCAATTTGCTCACCTTCATAAATACTAAGTTTATGATTCATTTCCAAAGGTGATTCATTACTTTAGGAGTAGATCTTGAATGTATCTCTTTTGAGTCAAGTACATTCCTTGATCAGTGTATATGACTTGCATTTCTAAGAAAAATTTGAGCTCTCCTAGATCATTGATTTTGAACTCCTCTTCCATATGCCCTTTTATCCTTTGTATACCATTCAAGTCATCGCCTATCAGAATTATGTCATCTACATATACACATAACTAGATAACTTTGTTGTGAACCTTCTTGATGAATAAAGAAGGGTTTGCATTGCTTGAATTGAAACCTTGATCTTGTAGATATGTTACCAATATGAAATTCCAAGCTCTAGGAGCTTGTTTTAATCGATACAAGGCCTTTTTTAGCCCCTATACATAAGAAGTATAATTACGGTTTTCAAACCCTAGAGTTTATGAAAAGTATACCCCTTCACTGATCCATCCATTGAGGGAAGCCTTCTTCACATCAAGTTGAAGTAGCTTCCGATTTTTTGTAGCTAATACACTAAACAATGTCCTGATGGTGGTCATCTTGGCAACTAGTGAGAAGATCTCATCATAGTGTATGCCCTTAGTTTGAGAACATCCTTTAGCAACCAATCATGCTTTGTACATGAAAATTGATCCATCCGAATTTCTTTTCAACTTATAAACCCACCTCCAACCTATTACTTTGTGATTTTTTTGCATTGGAACTAACTCTCAAGTGTCCACTTGGTGTTTATTCATATTAAAAAGTTACATTCTGACATCTACCTCTTCAATGCGACATTTCAGGGGTATTTTAATTACAAAGGTGTGCAATAGTGGCTAACATTTGCATGCCCAGAGTACTTGAACCCAAAAAAGATAGAAGTATAGAGATTAATCGACTTCTTCCTGATCATATTTAGAAGGAGTGGAGATGTCTGCTTTGATATGACTTGTAGGCTTCGAGAAAAGTGTGCTGAATTTTCTTCTTGATAGCCTTTAGAAGTCTCTGCACTTCCTCTAGTTTGAGAGTGATAGAGCCATCTAGTTGTGTACCAGAAGTGGAGGCCTTATTCAAAAGTGAAGAGCTCTACGCTTCAACAAGCTACAGAGCGAATTCTTCTTGTAAACAAAAGTCCTACTCTGTAAGATGCTTCCAGTGTTGTGCTTGCACCCAAGCATTCTACACAGTATGCTCCTTCACTAGCTTTTCTTCAACCACCGACTTCTGTAGGGTTGACACCTTTTGTTGAGCCACTAGAATCTATTGTTCCTGATGAGCTCTTTGGGAAGACAATTGCTTGTTTGTCTCCTTCAAGGCTGTTGATGTCAGTTGGAGGAGATCATAATCATTAGCCTAGTCTTGTAGCTGAAATTGCATCTCGTTAATGGTTGTAGCCTGCACCATTGCCTTCTTTTCCAATTCTTGAATGCATAACATGTGGCATGAATTGGATCTTGGAGGTTGGTGACCTGCTTTCAATGCTTCTCGGCCTCTTGCTTTGCTTCTTTGAAAAATCCCTTGATGTATTGTGTCTGCTTCAATTTCTAACATAAGGTATCACCCAATTGGTGATTGTTGAACACTTGATGCTTGAGGCCCTCTTGAAGTTGCTGGTTACAAAGTTGTATCCAATCGCAGTGTTGTATGAAATGCTCAGTGATTTGCTGATAGTGGTCCATGTCATGGGCAATGAGTTCTTGCATATGTAGTAGGTAGCTCTTGAGTCTGCCAAACACATGCAAGCCAAATTGCTCATTAATTCCAAATTTCAAACATTGTTCATTGGCAAGGGTAGGGTGGAATCTCTGGTACTTCAAGGCCATTTTTGAGAGGCAAGGGAGCATAATTTCAAGGACAATGTGATGGAGAGGGGGAATATCATTGTGTGCTGGGAGGGGTATCTAGCAGGCAATAAGAGGGTGATGAGGGAGGAGATGGGCTAGGAGTTGCATGATCGGGAGAAGGTTTTGCAACCTTATCTGTAGGTTTTGGAGAAGGCAAAGGGGACAAGTAAGGATTCTTTCTTGATGAGGGTGGTGGAGAAGGTGGGGTGGCAACATGCTGCATTTGTGTATCCACCAATGGGGAGGGAGGTGGGGGGGAGGTGGGACCAAAGAAGATGAAGATACTTTGTTGTTTGTTGAAGAAGCGGGTGGTGGCAAAGGAGGATACACCATCTGATTCTCATCGACTTGTTCAATGCTGAAGGAAGAGTGATGTGAGAATGACTTGGGTACGACAAGGTTTCCACAAAATTAGGTTTACACTTTCTTCTTCTTCTTCTTCTTTAGTGGGGGATGTGGTCTATGCAAAACACCATGGGGTCAAGAAGACATGGGTGGTAATTGGAAACTTGCATGGGAACAGAATAGAAAGAATGTATGGAAGGCAGGTTTTTGGGTGGTGGCCGTTATCTAACTAGTGGACAATGTGTTGGCATTCCTTATGAATGTGATTAAATAGAATGACCAACCAGTTGATCAGTCTCTACGCAACAACAGTAATAAAAAAATAAAACTATCGTGATATACCATATGGTCGGTGTTGTAGATTGAGGGCAATGATAAGGAAGTGCAAAATTGAGCACTCTAGCTCAGGTTGGTAGCTAGTGGCGTACTCATTTGAGCTATGTTGAGGGAATACTTGTTCCATGGCTGCTCGCGAGATAGATGGCACTAACGTCAAACCATTAGTGGGCAGGAAGAATATCTTACCCACTTCATCTAGAGTCCTTCGGAGCTCCTGTCTGCTAAGGTGCATAGTCTAGTAGGCAAAGGAGGTAGGTTCTATTGTTATAGTGCAGATGAGACTTTCTATAGCGGGGTGTGCCACAACAGCTTCCCACTGCAAAAGGCAGAATCTTCCTAAATGGCACGGGGTAAGGAAGGCATTTGTCTCATCAAATACAACTGTTGAGAGAGGTTTGAATGGTGCAAGCACTTCAATCGCAACAAGTTCACACATAGAGTGCAAAAAGCACAAAACAATAGTGCTAGAAATCACTCACAAGACAATAGTGGATGATCACGAAACATAAAGATTTTAAACAAGCATGGTGGCACAATGTCACGATGGAAGAATGGGATGATCATAATAATCAGTGCAATTCAAGGAAGATATTCCATAACAATCATGCAAACCATGTAGATAGGGGTAGCAAACAAATGATTGAGTACATGGACAATGACCGAAAAGGACGAAGCTTTTACCCATTGATTGGATTTTATCTAGTGCTTAAGAAAGGATCTCCAACCCAAAAGTTGTCGGACCAATCCACATCAGGATCAGACTTGGAATTGTAGAACAGGACGAGTTGACCCACTTCAAAAATAGGACTCCTTAAGAAACAATCATGCATCCAAGATTATCTCAATTGTACTTCTTTCATGAGCAAAAAACGTTCAAATTTCTGCTCGTCAAGTGCTACAGATCATGATGCAAGTATATAGTGACTCAATTGGTAGCAATTTATGCTCGATGGCAACTCTCAGAATTGGAACAACAACTTCCATAAGAGCAATGGTATCAATTCCATAAGCCAATTTAATGGGGGTATATCTTGTAGTAACCTTGTACGTAGTGCGGTGCACCTAGAGAACAGTGGGGAGGAGTTGATCCTAGCGATCAGGACAATCAATAATTAACTATTTGAGCAAAGTTAGCAGTGTTTTTCTTGTGCTTTCCACAAGGCCATTAGCACTTGGGATAATATGGAGTACTGAATTTATATGTAATATCAAAGGGACATGTCAAAGCTTCAATTAATTCATTTGCAAAATGAGTGCCTCTGTCCAACATTATTTCAAATGGAAGACCAAAGCATGGAAAAAGATCACGAGTTAAGCACTTGAAAATTGCCATAGCAATGGCAGAACAAACAGCCCAGGCCTCAACCCAATGTGAAGCATAGTTGGTGCAGGTTAGAATATAACAGTTTGTAGTGAGGGCAGTCGGGGGAGTAATTGGGCTAATGAAACCCAAGCCTCGTTTTTGGAACGATTCTAGAGGAAAACATGCTATGGAGGGAAGTGATGTCCCGGTAAGGGTTGACCAGATTGTTGGCATAGATCGCACTGCTAGACATACTCGTGCACATCGCATTGCATGGTTGCCCACCATAGACCAGTTTGTAGGATCTTTTTGTGCATTAATTCCATTGAAAAATGACCAATTGAAGGTGTAGAGTGAGCCAAGGCCAAAATTGACCATACTTCATGCATCACAACACACCAGAGCCAAGATCTCAAGAGGTCAACATTGTATAGATGACCTACAATGATACAAAACATGTCAAAGCCAGCTTCTATCTCGTAGTTGCAGACAAGAAATCTGGTGGACAACCAGCCATCAGAAAACTTAGAAGGGTATCATAATATGAGTTTGCAAGATTCCACTAAACTAGAGAAAGGATAAGTTCAGACATGTAAATAGCCAAGGAAGATTTAGCCATGCCCACCAAAGCTTCACCAGAATCTAACCAAGACAAAAAATTGACAGCTGCATGGAAAGACCTAGGGCGATGCACCATGTCATAGTCGAATTCTTGTAGAAGAAGAACCCATCATGCAAGTATGCCAACCAAATTATTCTAGCAAATCAAATATGTTAATGCAAAGTGGTCCACATGGAAGGTAAATTTTTGGCCAAGAAGGTAGTGCTTGAATTTTTTCATAGAGTAAATGAGTCCCAAACATTCATGCTCGATAATCGAGTAATTTCATTGAGTAGGAGCTAATGGATGAGTAGGATAATAGGCCGAATAATAGCACTTATCCTGAAGATGCATGAGGACACTCCCTATAGCAATGTCTGAGCCATCCACAAAAACATGCAAGGGTAGATCCCAATTTGGAGCTTGCAAGATTGGGGCCTACATAAGCAGTCTTTTAAGTCAGACAAAAATTTCCTGACAGTAGGTAGTCCACTAAAAGTCGCAAGTGGCAACTGCAATCAATCGAGTAAGGAGAACTGTCAAGTGATCCAACCATCGTAAATGGCAACTATGCCACTTGATTTCCTTGAGGAAGCATCAGACATATTCAGGTGATTTTGAGGGTGGGGCCTATAAGATAACCTATACTTTATCAAGATCGACCTGAATTCCTCATTGCAAAATAATATGGCCTAAAAGTTTACCACAAGAGACAACAAAGATAGATTTACTTGGGATTAGGCATAATCGATGAGTTCTACACTTAAAGAAGGAGAGTCAAAGATGTAGGAGGTGTGCATTTGTAGCACCAAAAATAGAGAAATCGTCCAAGTGGACTCACATAAAAATTGTAAGGTAAGGAGAAAAAAATCTCCTGCATGCAACATTGAAACATGCTTGGGGCATTCCTTTCATATATTTATAGTTCCATGCAAATACATCAATGAACTCAAGTAATAGTGCTAGTAGATCCCTTTTAAAAGATTCTTCCAACCTTGCTTTAATCTTAATAGGTCGTGGGTTTACATCATCTCCTAAGTGGCAAGTAATTAATTGATCTCCTGGGACATAAGTTTGTTGACCAAAAGTATCATCCATCCCCTGATGCATATGTTTTGGTATGTCGGCAAAGTCAAGTAGGTCATTCGAAAACATTTTAGTCTCTTCTGTAGTAGGCCGTAGAGTGTAGCAAGCCGAGGACTAGTGATCCAGTACATGCTACACATCAACTGTGCCTAAGGAACATAAATCTTGATTAGTAGAGAGGAAGGTCATTTCCTCATGATGGAAAAGATCATCCAACATATGGACTCATTCAGCAATGTAGGGCCTAGCATGAAGTTCACATGGTTTAATCTCATCAAGAGTCACAATATATTTCATGTGATTACATTTAAAATTTTAAAAATTAACTCATGAGATGAACAATCTTGCAGGACCTTGGTCTGTTTTAACCATAAGTAATTTATAGTCTAGGATCGACTCAAGCAGTTCCAAAACAACAAACATCATATGAAAAACTGCACCTTGCAAGGTAAAATGAATATTTTGACTAAGCCCACCGGATGGACTCTAGACTGGTCGACCATCATGACAAAGAATTTAACGGGTTCAATCTTGTTGAAACCCAATTTTTTACATAGAGTTGCAGTGGAAATATTAATGCTACAACCACCATCAATAAGTACTTGTGTAATTTTATTATTTTCATACTAATTGTGATTAAGGGGATAGCATGGTCCACGGTTGTATCAGGTTCTAGATGTACCATGGTTGTAGTTGGTGCTCGAATCAGATCTGCATCAATCTGCTGCTAAAATTATTGTTTGATGCCATAGACAAGAGATAACAATAGTCCTAAAGGTAGGGTAATTAATGCTTTGGACAATATGTCCTAGGGTGTGCGGGGAGGTGGCCCTTTCGGTGATGTTCTTGATGATTCAGGTAAATCCACTATTGGAGGTTTTGGTACTTTTGGTACAAAAGATTTTGTTGGCTGAAAAGTGATTGGTACTAGTCAAGAAAGATGGTGGCTTTGGCTCGAGCCCATTTGGCTACATTTGAGAATGCCTATTGCTACTCCTTGAACACTGGTTCAAAGATTTCAATAGCTGGTTGCAGGCTCTTATTGGAATGGGTCTAGATGGTAGTTGTTTGTGCCTCAATAGGTGAAATCACTACCATATTCGTTGTTGGGTTTTTGTGATCCTTCTTTCCTTTGTTGTAATCTTGATCATCTTTGCAATCCCTATGGATGTGACCCAATTTGCCACAAAAATGAAATCTTAGCTAGAATGCTCGATTAGTTGTGCTGGTTGCTCCTTGATTCGAATGTTGTGGATTGTAATTTCCGGTTCATGGTACTCTAAAATTTATGTATGAAGAATAATTCATGTTCCACATTGAAAGGCTCTGACGGCCACGGAAAAAGTGATTGTGAAAGCCTTTATTTTGTTCAAACCCCTCGCAATCGGTCTACTTGGATTACCTAGAGCCCACAATTATCTCGCAATGGATTCTTCCTATGTCTATGCACTAGCTCATAAATTCCCGGCAAACGCACCAAATGAAAGACTCTGACGGCCACGAAAAAAGTGATTGTGAAAGCCTTTATTTTGTTCAAACCCCTCGCAATCGGTCTACTTGGATTACCTAGAGCCCACAATTATCTCGCAATGGATTCTTCCTATGTCTATGCACTAGCTCATAAATTCCCGGCAAACGCACCAAAATGTTACGCTCTTCTAGCCCAAGGGAGACTGCATACGCGCAATGATATTTTGCCCAACCCTTCTAATACTAGGTAATTTTTGGTCTCCCTAAGTCCACAATTTCACGCAAAAAAACATAGCGAATATGGCTTGAACTCAGATAATGAGTATGCACATTTTTAATTGAAAAGAGTTCTATTATTCATTCAGCGCAAGCATCAGACATCATATTTCTTGCAAATAACCGACATGATTAGATCAATAGTAATATTTATGCATGCGGAAGACAGTTAAATGATCATGCAATGCCATATGTTGCACTCGTCAGTCACAGAACTTATAACATCTTGGATGTATACGTCATCTGCTAGATACATAACAATCAACAGTCAAATTCAATGTTTTCCCCGGCTTGAGTATAGAGTGATTACAGTCTACGATGCATATATTTAGACATTAATCATACACAAACTTTGGAATCGGAACGCTTAACGTTAAGATATTATGGTTCTATTAGATAAGCAAGACAGCAATCATTCCGCTTGTGTGAGAGATGGGCACCGCCGAAGACCCTATCATTTTTTATTTCTCAATGACGAAGACGAAAAAAAGGAGCTGAGAGACTGATTACTACTGCAGTGAACTAAATAACCATAACCCCAAATGGTCTACAGATCTCCCATCAGCTAGCCCGTTACAGATTCCCTCGAACTCTAAACAATATATGACCATCATAAGATTCCACAGTCACTTCAAAAAGAAATCGACAGAATATCCCTTAGTAACAGATGTGTGCCGTTATTTGAATAACACTATACTATATGTATATGTACATACATAGACATAAGCGCATATGCATAAATACTAGACTCACAATCCTTATATGGTACTTTTGCAGGTGGCTTCCATGTCAAATGGATGCATCGTCATCATGAAGTGCGTGATGTCTGTGAGCGGCTCCCTATACAAGGATAACGGCACGCGCTGCAGCTCCTGATCATAATTCTGATGGTAATCGCACACGCCTTCGTTGTGCTCATTCTCATCCGTCTAGGACTCCTCGTAGTCGGTGAGCGCTGCTTCGTATGCATCCATTGATCTGCTATGCAACGGTGTACGTGAACATATCTGGATGCAGCGATCTGTCAAACTCCATTAACACAGTGTGCATAAACTTCGACATCAAGCTACGCCATCTTTGTCAACATTCGTGAAATCTGAACGCGTTGCAGCTCGATTGCACATTCAGAAACGAGAGAGAGAGAGAGGAAACGTTCATCTCTGTGAGAACTGTTCATTTGTTCTGTTGATGATTTGCTTCATCTGTGTCTACTCTATTGGTGACGTGTGCTATCTCTGTGAGAAGACAGAGAAAGAGAGCGAACGAGCTGTGCCCTCCTCCCGCCTCTCCGGACTCCCGTCATCGCCAGCTTCTGCAAGTTGTGAAAGATTTAATTCACACCATCTGCACTCAGCAGACAGCAGCTCCTTCTGTACCTGCTCTCCCCTCTCCTCCAAGCGCTGAACCCCCAGATCTTTATCCTTCTGCACTCTCTGGACCTCCTCCTCATCCTTTGCATATGTCAGTTCAGATGGGCGTTGTCTTTTCCCTCCTTCTACTCGGATTGATACCCCTTCCTCTTCATTCCCCCAGCGGAACAACAGGAGGCTCTCTCTCTGTCGAATCCCTCAGCTATTCCTTTTCCGATGTCTTCAATGGATCCCCCCTAACTTGAGCTAAGCTTCGTGAATGTAAAAGAAGATAGGCAGGGATCACTTTGTTCGCCAGTACCATGAATACACGTCCGAACCACCATGCGACCAACAAGTGAAAAACAGAAAAACAGCTCCGCCCCCGATTCCCCGAAAACTCCCACACCACTCTCGAGACATAGCTTCAGGACTCGAAGTGAAGGCCAGAGCCCCCACTCTTTCTGGCAAAAAAAACGGAAAAGGAGAGGGGGGAGTCCTGACAGAATTAACCTTCCCCCCTTTTCTGTTTCTCTTGTCAGAGAAACACAGACTTGCCACACTTTTTTCTGGCACATTTTGCAAGAACTCCAGAGACGACACCGACATTGAATGTCAACTTGCTAAGCTTACAGACATCTTCACAAGCACACATACACAGATCCATCTTCATTATTTGCTTTTGAGGTCCAAACCTGCTCGTGGAAATCAATGACTTAACGAGCATGTGCTCGTCACAAGTAAAATACAGATTGAAGGACTTCTCTCACTTAAAAGAACTCATGAAGAATTCCATGCTTCATATCTTGTCCAGTCTCTTTGGCTTGGATTTTTTTTGCATGACCTTTTGAGAAATAAGAATACTGATCACCAAGCCCTGATTGGTTGCGTCTGTGTTCCATGCCATATCTGACAGGCTTCAATTCTTCAAGCTGTTCAGGTGTATGGTCTGTGACATAATGTAACCAGCCATGCCATTCTGGTGGAACCGATGATGCATCATAGTTCTTTATATCAGCATATTCAACCCATCTGTGTCTCCCATATTGAACGTTTTCAAGTTTCTCATAGTACTTATTCCCAAACTTATCAACCCCAACAAGTGTTGCTCCTCTGCCATGCAGTGTAGTCTCCATCAAATTGCCATCTCGTAAGGTTGTCAGAAATCCCTTAGGCAGGCTAAAGGACTTGACCGCCTTGAGAGCCGAACGCAAAAACTCCATCACCTCCAGAAGCAAGCGTGGCTAAAATCAAAATTGAGACTCCATTTTAAGTCCAATCCTCACTAGGTCATCTGCAACAAAACTCAACAAAAACCGCATGATTCACATGCTTTGCTCAACCCGAAACATAATACCAAACCTTGAGACCAATCAGACTCCCACTATGTCATCATGGATTTCCTACTCCAAGATCATCCTGAAGCTTAATAATTTTTTATGGCTGAAATCCAAAATGTTGACAGCATTCCTCTTGAACCAAGAAAGTGCCATATAGCCCCCAAATACCTCCTATCAACCAATTGCTTGACTCTCCAAGTACCTGAAATCAAACGTATTTCCTGCTAAATAGAGCCGATTAGTGCATAAAAAATCCACCATTTTTGGGGCTAACATACTTCCCTCTTCTTAATTGCGAAGTCGTCCTCGACGATCCACTATTGCTGCAGTAAAATCCAAACAACCATGAATATGTTAATTTCCAATTAACTATATACCTTTCATCGAGCCGCCATTTCCACTGAACCTGCACTCATCGAAGCTATTAGTGCTCAAAAATCCCTCGTAAATACATTCAAATCAGTCACTTCCAAAATGATCCAAGAACATGCACATATACGCAATCCATTTCAGCCATGCATTACTTTGCTCATACATTCCATTACGAAAAATGGTCTCAACCAAAATAACACATACATACCTTTCCATATCTTACACATGAAACTAGCATTGCGAAAAACAGAAAGAAAATACCAAAATAAACAACAACAACTAAAATAAATCAAATCGGAGATGCAAAGATACCCAAAATGCATAACCCTTTTTATTGACCTACTATTCGCTATGTACAACCATTCCATGACTAGACACTTCCGAAGAATCGCCATCGTCGTCCTACAAAAATCATCGGAACTCGAGTGCAAGTCAAGACATACATCAGAACCCTGGAGTGTCCCAAACACTAGAAAAAACCCTCAGATAGAGCATACAAGTTATAAAGCACTACCGTTGCATTACCTCGCTAAAGCTTCATCCATAAGTACATATAGAGTATCTGTGCCTTCAAGAATGTTGATTCAAAGTGAGCTGATCTGTCGCAAGCCAACACATACTAATCACACAAGCAACTAACATTTCCTTCCAGGCGATCATCGCCCTCTCCTCTCTTTCTCTCCCCCTCAGGAGTGGGGAATAACTTCATATGAAAATTTTATTTTTAATCACACGTTGGCCTACATTGACACTGGATGCGATTCGTGGACCTGACCACCCGATCAGGTTGATTCCACCCATCTACCAATGCAATGCAGCACACAACACACAAACACACAATGATAGCACATAACATATACCAGCTAGCCCATAACGAAGCTGGATACGGCTCGTGGTCGTGACTACCCAGCCACGATGGCTCCACCTGCCTACCAACCCGTTATGGCACGTAGCTAAGACACAATCACAAACTTCCAAGCCTATGGCGAAACTAGTTGCGGCTCGTGGTCCTAACCACCCGGCGAGGAGAAATCCACCCACCTACTAGCCCACCATAGCGCATCGGTACGATCACAACAACACAATACTTTTTCTTTACTTTTTCTTTTTCTTTCTTTTCATAGTTAATTAGTTCACCCAGGTCCTGAGAATTAGGGAGAGGAAGAAAGGGACTTTTCCCACTGTTCCCACACATACAAGCAAAACAGATACACACTAGCCTTTGACAGATCAACCACCTCTTCACTCCATTCTCTCAACTGCAGACACTACATATGTATTCATCGATTCAACTTTTCACTTGGTAACTACAGCCAGCTATGCCTCAGTCCCTCGTATACCTATCCCTAGGTGTCCTAGAATGTGAGTCCCCGGAATGTCTCATGCAGTCTCACATCGTACTCGAATCCCGACAACTTCTCTAAGGCGAGTCAGGCTTAACTTCAGGAGCTCCGTCATCACTTCCTAGCGTTAGCACATCTGCCCAAGCCCATGTGATATCATTTACCTCATTAGGCAATTCCATCGTGCTGTCGTAGTAGAAGTACCGATCCTTGGCATATCCGGCCCAACTAAGTAGATACGCTTCGAATTTGGGAAATGGAAAGTTAATGTCCATACCTTGATTCCAAAAGCGTACAAGCCAGTGTGCCTCCTCCACGTCATAGTTTCTTTGCAAGCTCTCAACCGATATCTCCGTACTTTCTAATGCTTGATCTGAAAAATATACGACAAGGTCGAACAGAGCGCTCTGGTATACTTGATCAGCCATTAGTTGCCTAGTCCTCAGTGATCCTACATAGTAGCACACTTGGTTTACCAGTCTCTGCAATTCCAACAAACAAAAGGTAAATTGAATGAACAAGTAGAGAAAGGCCTTCTCGTTTCGTTCTCGTATCCAACCACACATCTCTCGTGAGAACACCCAAATCACACAAAAAAGTGCCATCATCCAACGGCTCACTCGAAGTCCTATCCATGCACATTCACCTATCGATCCTTGTACGTTCGGCTCGCTATCCTGACATTTAATCCAATCAAACCTCCTTCGAATAACTCTGGCATGCTCGGCATGGGCCAATCCTAACTCCTTTAGGCCATCGCCAGTCATGCACGTATTCTTTGCATGAAGCACTTTACTCTCTGTACTCTTTTCTGGTGCAATTCCTAATGCATGTTTTTTCTCCAATCCTTCATGTATGAAAATCCTCTCTTTACCAACACCTTGGTTCTCCTTATCTCTTGCTTTCAAGAGGTTCTCCTTTCGATCAACTAATTCTCTGCTAGAACTGTCGTGATCCACACACCACTTTTCTCTCCCGGATCTACCTTTGCCTTCGTGCTCCCCCTTGCATGTACCCTTGCTCATGGCATTATGTACTCTCCTGGTGCTAGACGATAGCTGACTTTCTTGGTTCCTTGTCAACTTTTGATGATATCCTCGATCACGAGTTCTAAAAGAGCATTTTCTACTTTTCGAAGAGTATTCCCTCCTTGCATGAGGATCCACCACCAGGCTCATTTTCTTCTCCTTCCCCACCGGGTCGATGTGCATTGTATAGCACTCAGCCTCGCCTCTACTTGCCAACCATCTTAGGAGTTCCTGATCGGAATCGTCGTTATAGAGCAATGGATTTTGATACTCTCCCATCTTCGTGTCTTGATTCTTAAAGAGCTGTAAGTTGAACCCGTCTTGAAGCAGATTCTTGTAGGTGTCCGTGTTCAAAGAAAACCTAGCTCGTGCACTCTCGTGTCTTGCTTTCTCCTTTTCTTTCTTTTCCATCTCATCGACTATTATTGTCTTCTTCTTGTTGCTCGAGGGTGGGGATACTTGCAACTGAATTCGATCAGATTTTGGCCCTATTGAAATAAAACCTGTGCGCCAGTCATGCACACATTCGGCTTGCACCAGCCATGGCCGTCCAAGTAAGATCGAGAAGGTAGCCTCTGAGGTCCTTGGTCTTACTATCAGATAATCAACCTTAAACTCTAGACCGCCCACAACTGTGCTTACATTCTTCAAAAGGCCCGCAGGCTTCACTTGTGTTTGATCCGCCATTCTCAAAGACATCGGCGTCTCTTCCATGTGGTTGAGGCCCAAAGCTTTCATCATGAATTCGGTCATCAGGTTGACTGCAGCTCCACTATCTAACTGAGCACCAGGGACTGCATATCCTTTAATCTCGACCGTCACAGCTGGAGCATTTGAATCAATTTGCGTCGTGATGCTTTGAATGGTTCCTTGGACATCCTTGTCTTGTCTCTTTTTGTCTCGAGCTTTCCTTGGCTTCTTTATATATTCGTTATAGAATTGTTTCCTATAAACAGGCGAACATTTTAGCAATGTGCCAATGTCCAACGTGACTTCAGTGTCAACGAGCAACTTTACAATATCCACTTCTTCCGAACTTTGTCTTTCCTTTCTAATCTTAGGAGCTTTCAATCTTTCAGGGAATGGTGCTATGCCCGGCACAAACTCCTTGGTTACTGGTGGAAGGATCTCAATTTCTTCCCCATCCTCAAACTCTTGCTGCTCAACAAGTCCTCTAACTTGATCCTCTACCTCTTCTTGTTCCGCTATCCTCTCTTGACTCCCTTCTTCACCTTCGCCTCTTGGGTTCTTCTTCGAGTACTCTTGAGTCCTTGTGACTACTGCTACAGTTGGATCCTTGTGTAGTTTCTTGGCCTCGTAAGCATCCACAAAGTGCATCGACGAGCTAGAGCCTTCTTGAGGGTTCGGTGTCTTGAACACTACTCCGATCGTAGGAATGTGCTCTTCGTCAAAGTGGCCCTCCCCACTACAGTACCTACATAGCGGGGTATAATCAATTGGCTTCTTTTCGTTTGGACATCTAGATTGAGTATGGCCAAAGCCATGACATCTCCAGCACTGGATTGGACCATCTCTTCTTTGATCACGCGCGGCTCCTCTTGGATAGTCTCCTCCTTGACCCTGAGCACCATATCCATAAGTCGGTCTGTTTTCCCAACGAGATGTCGGTGGTACACTTTGAGCGGGCAATCCCGTGTAAGGTCTTTCTCTTGTATCCCCTGATTTCATGGTCCTTTCTTCATAGGCTCTCTTGTTGTAACATCGGTCCTCTGTGTGATTTGTTCTCCCACAAAAAGTACAATGCATCCTAGGTGGCGACCTATCTGTGAATACTCTCGAGACTGTAGGGCATTCTGAAGCCAAATGGCCATAACCATGGCACTTTCCACACCATGTATTCGATCGAAACACTTGATTCGGGTTTGTTGTGACCTCTGGTTTTACTGTGTACGTCTCTTGAGTTATCGTGGCAGCTTTAATAGCTTGCGTGACCAATTCCAATATTCGTTCTTCGGTTAGCGCAGGCTTTACCTCGCCTGGCGTGCTAGTGGCAGCTACAAAAGCTGGAGTTGTCAATGCGGGACTTACTTGGCCAGGATCTTTCATCGGTATGTTTCCTGGGCCTCCCATAGGCTCGTATAAGAGTTCCATCTTCCTTTGTTGGCATAATTGTACTTCCTCCCACAGCCTCGCTTGTTCCTTAGCATCCATTAAAGTTGCAGGTCTTGTCAGGCTGATGTGCTGCTGTGCCGTAGGATCTCGCAATCCTGAAATGAACCTACGTTTCAATGTCTCGTCATTCGGGGCGTTCGCGCCCATCTTTCTTACCAACATTTCCATTCTTTGAATATAGTTGTCGATGCTCTCATTGACTCCTTGTCGCAAATAATCCATTTGTTGGGCCAATCTGTCTTGGAAGCCTTGTCGTCGAAACTTTGCTAAGAAGGCTTCCTTAAGCATCTGATAAGTTCCACGTTCTTGTGGTGTCAGATTTCCATACCAATTGGCTGCCTCATCACGGAGAATAGCCGGAAAAATTCTCAACCTTTGATCCTGGTCAACTACATCATTGGCCTCACAAGTGACCTCAAACAACTGGATAAAGCTATCCGGATCTTCGTCCCAAGTACCCGAAAACTTGGTGAAGTCCCCTAAGTGAACTGAAATCCGCTGAGCCATTTCGAACAGAGGTGTGATATCAATATCACTTCGATCCCAAAAATTTAGCACACGTGGCTTCAGGATCCCTCCTTCAAATTGTCGTACTTGATTCGCGACCCTTCTACGGGAGTACACGTTTTTGACTGATTTCTTCGAGGCAATCGAAGTCCACTCACCTGGCGGTTCCCACCTTCTTCTTTCTCTTTCAAGGGCTCTTCTCTGAGCGCGTTCCTCTCTTTGAGTTTGTGTTGTTCCTGACGATGAGCTCCCTTCGCTCATGTACTAGATCGTGGGTCCGCAAGCTCGGCCAACCTCTGGCGCTAGGCGAACCTATGGCACTCTCTTATAGAGACGTACCAAGCTATTCCCGGCAGACGCACCAAATGAAAGGCTCTGACGGCCACGGAAAAAGTGATTGTGAAAGCCTTTATTTTGTTCAAACCCCTCGCAATCGGTCTACTTGGATTACCTAGAGCCCACAATTATCTCGCAATGGATTCTTCCTATGTCTATGCACTAGCTCATAAATTCCCGGCAAACGCACCAAATGAAAGGCTCTGACGGCCACGGAAAAAGTGATTGTGAAAGCCTTTATTTTGTTCAAACCCCTCGCAATCGGTCTACTTGGATTACCTAGAGCCCACAATTATCTCGCAATGGATTCTTCCTATGTCTATGCACTAGCTCATAAATTCCCGGCAAACGCACCAAAATGTTACGCTCTTCTAGCCCAAGGGAGACTGCATATGCGCAATGATATTTTGCCCAACCCTTCTGATACTAGGTAATTTTTGGTCTCCCTAAGTCCACAATTTCACGCAAAAAAACATAGCGAACATGGCTTGAACTCAGATAATGAGTATGCACATTTTTAATTGAAAAGAGTTCTATTATTCATTCAGCGCAAGCATCAGACATCATATTTCTTGCAAATAACCGACATGATTAGATCAATAGTAATATTTATGCATGCGGAAGACAGTTAAATGATCATGCAATGCCATATGTTGCACTCGTCAGTCACAGAACTTATAACATCTTGGATGTATACGTCATCTGCTAGATACATAACAATCAACAGTCAAATTCAATGTTTTCCCCGGCTTGAGTATAGAGTGATTACAGTCTACGATGCATATATTTAGACATTAATCATACGCAAACTTTGGAATCGGAACGCTTAACGTTAAGATATTATGGTTCTATTAGATAAGCAAGACAGCAATCATTCCGCTTGTGTGAGAGATGGGCACCGCCGAAGACCCTATCATTTTTTATTTCTCAATGACGAAGACGAAAAAAAGGAGCTGAGAGACTGATTACTACTGCAGTGAACTAAATAACCATAACCCCAAATGGTCTACAGATCTCCCATCAGCTAGCCCGTTACAGATTCCCTCGAACTCTAAACAATATATGACCATCATAAGATTCCACAGTCACTTCAAAAAGAAATCGACAGAATATCCCTTAGTAACAGATGTGTGCCGTTATTTGAATAACACTATACTATATGTATATGTACATACATAGACATAAGCGCATATGCATAAATACTAGACTCACAATCCTTATATGGTACTTTTGCAGGTGGCTTCCATGTCAAATGGATGCATCGTCATCATGAAGTGCGTGATGTCTGTGAGCGGCTCCCTATACAAGGATAACGGCACGCGCTGCAGCTCCTGATCATAATTCTGATGGTAATCGCACACGCCTTCGTTGTGCTCATTCTCATCCGTCTAGGACTCCTCGTAGTCGGTGAGCGCTGCTTCGTATGCATCCATTGATCTGCTATGCAACGGTGTACGTGAACATATCTGGATGCAGCGATCTGTCAAACTCCATTAACACAGTGTGCATAAACTTCGACATCAAGCTACGCCATCTTTGTCAACATTCGTGAAATCTAAACGCGTTGCAGCTCGATTGCACATTCAGAAACGAGAGAGAGAGAGGAAACCTTCATCTCTGTGAGAACTGTTCATTTGTTCTGTTGATGATTTGCTTCATCTGTGTCTACTCTATTGGTGACGTGTGCTATCTCTGTGAGAAGACAGAGAAAGAGAGCGAACGAGCTGTGCCCTCCTCCCGCCTCTCCGGACTCCCGTCATCGCCAGCTTCTGCAAAGTTGTGAAAGATTTAATTCACACCATCTGCACTCAGCAAACAGCAGCTCCTTCTGTACCTGCTCTCCCCTCTCCTCCAAGCGCTGAACCCTCATGGATCCCCCCTAACTTGAGCTAAGCTTCATGAATGTAAAAGAAGATAGGCAGGGATCACTTTGTTCGCCAGTACCATGAATACACGTCCGAACCACCATGCGACCAACAAGTGAAAAACAGAAAAACAGCTCCGCCCCCGATTCCCTGAAAACTCCCACACCACTCTCGAGACATAGCTTCAGGACTCGAAGTGAAGGCCAGAGCCCCCACTCTTTCTGGCAAAAAAACGGAAAAGGAGAGGGGGGAGTCCTGACAGAATTAACCTTCCCCCCTTTTCTGTTTCTCTTGTCAGAGAAACACAGACTTGCCACACTTTTTTCTGGCACATTTTGCAAGAACTCCAGAGACGACACCGACATTGAATGTCAACTTGCTAAGCTTACAGACATCTTCACAAGCACACATACACAGATCCATCTTCATTATTTGCTTTTGAGGTCCAAACCTGCTCGTGGAAATCAATGACTTAACGAGCATGTGCTCGTCACAAGTAAAATACAGATTGAAGGACTTCTCTCACTTAAAAGAACTCATGAAGAATTCCATGTTTCATATCTTGTCCAGTCTCTTTGGCTTGGATTTTTTTTGCATGACCTTTTGAGAAATAAGAATACTGATCACCAAGCCCTGATTGGTTGCATCTGTGTTCCACGCCATATCTGACAGGCTTCAATTCTTCAAGCTGTTCAGGTGTATGGTCTGTGACATAATGTAACCAGCCATGCCATTCTGGTGGAACCGATGATGCATCATAGTTCTTTATATCAGCATATTCAACCCATCTGTGTCTCCCATATTGAACGTTTTCAAGTTTCTCATAGTACTTATTCCCAAACTTATCAACCCCAACAAGTGTTGCTCCTCTGCCATGCAGTGTAGTCTCCATCAAATTGCCATCTCGTAAGGTTGTCAGAAATCCCTTAGGCAGGCTAAAGGACTTGACCGCCTTGAGAGCCGAACGCAAAAACTCCATCACCTCCAGAAGCAAGCGTGGCTAAAATCAAAATTGAGACTCCATTTTAAGTCCAATCCTCACTAGGTCATCTGCAACAAAACTCAACAAAAACCGCATGATTCACATGCTTTGCTCAACCCGAAACATAATACCAAACCTTGATACCAATCAGACTCCCACTATGTCATCATGGATTTCCTACTCCAAGATCATCCTGAAGCTTAATAATTTTTTATGGCTGAAATCCAAAATGTTGACGGCATTCCTCTTGAACCAAGAAAGTGCCATATAGCCCCCAAATACCTCCTATCAACCAATTGCTTGACTCTCCAAGTACCTGAAATCAAACGTATTTCCTGCTAAATAGAGCCGATTAGTGCATAAAAAATCCACCATTTTTGGGGCCAACACACATCTTAGGAGGAACATAGTTTGTTGCAGTTTCACTAGGCTCCTGTATGACTATGTTCACTATGAGTCGATTTTGTGCCTTTGCCAATTGTATGGGCACACATCTATGGAATAACTCCTGTTTTTGCAAATTGCACAATAAACTTCGTTGAAAGCACAATTTGTGACCACATGCCCTAGATTTTTTCACTTTACACAAAAAATCTATTTTATCACATTCTTAGCTTTATGTTTACTAGACTTTACCTATTCGAGATCTTCAACAGATTTGCCTACTTTATGCTCCAACTGTAGAGCCATTTCGATCATTGCATCTAGTTTCATTCCATTGATACACTTGATTATCATTACATGTCACAATTGTGGGTTAATTCCATTTATGAACCACTATGTTGTGACATTGTTTGGCAAATTAGCATTTTCCTATGGCAAGAGTCTGAGATGAGCGTAGAAGATGGTAGCATATTCGTACACTCCTTGACTAATTTTATGTCTATAATGTTCTGTGAAAAAAACAAAGATTTTGGCAACATTCCTCTTTAGGCTGAATCACTGCAAAAAAGCATTTGAACATCGTCATAACATTGGAAATGGTTAAGGTTAAATTTGCTCAACTATTGAGCGGCTTCATTAACTAGGGTGGATTGAAAAGTGACGGCTTTATACTCAGTGTCATCTAGATTGTCCAATACACTATAGTTAATTTTGAATGTTTTGACATGTGCATCAAGATCAGCTCCTGGAAATCTTCCAAACTTTGCATAAGTGACACTGGCTGGAAATTGTATTTTTTGTCCTCCCTACTACCCTTTTTGTTGACCACCCTGTAAATCTTCCATTGTCTTGGGACTGAAGTATTCATAGGAATCCACTACTTCATCAGAGTCAAAGGTAGTGGGTGAAGATTGCTCAGTAATGATACGTACTCCTTGTAGGAGTTGTAAATTAAGGGGTTATCTTCTCTCTCGGACAATTTCCTATTGGTCCAGAATAGCAAGAATTGTGCAAGATGCCATTCAATTGGTGCTCTCCAACCTTGTCTCATAATAACCAGCTTCAAGACCGGGTCTTCTATGATTTTCATGATATCTACCATAACTTTTGAGGTAGATTCAATCTGTGGAGACTGTGTATATTGCATCTTTTCATTTGAAAGTCGATCTTTGACAGTGTCTGAAACACTATGGACAATTAGACTTTTACACAGACATCATAATTTCATCATATTTTGATTTTTTAGTGGACAATAGAATTTCATAAGATGTCACCAAAGATTCCTTTGGCATTTCATGTAGGCCAAAAATGAGGAAATAGTGTGGTGGCATCGAACTTTCACTTGCAGCTCCATGCACACAAGATAGAACAGTGTTTATTCATATTGAAAAGAGACATTCTGGCATCTGCCTCTTTGATGAGACATTTTAGGGGCATTCTAATTACAAAGGTGTCTAGTGGCCACTAACATATGTTTCTTTGAAGAGCGTAATGGAGTTATTGAGAATCAAAGCTTCCATTGTTCCTATCTTTATTATCTTGCCTTGAGTGTGTGTGTGTGTGTGTGCATGCATGTATCTGCTTGTCACTCACATTTTCTCACCACAATTTCTCACAATCTTCATATCCTCTTCATGTATTTGCAGATTGACAAGTAAAGGAGGTGGTGTTCACTCTTGGGCTACAGCCAAATTTTGTCGCCATTGCTGGGGAGCATTGCTCGAGGACAAGCATTGTGATGGTAAGATTATAGATTTGTAATGTTGGAAGGTAAAAAATTATCATTTCTTATTAATTTTCTCATTTCTTGTTTCTCCATCTTCATCATCATCATCATCAACATCTTCTCCCATCTTCATCTTCACAGAAAATTTTCATTTTTGACTGTATATTCCCTATTTTCACCTCATTTCTCATTCCTGGCTCTGTGAGAGTGTGAGAGAGGAAGTTTTTGTGTGTGCAATTCTCTGTGATTTTTGGGATCCTCTGCACGACACACAGGTCTTGGCGCTCAATTTCAAAGTTCCTACCAAAACTCTTAGAAAATTGTGATTTTGTGCAGAAAATCATGGCTTTCTGGAAAATTCATTTTTTTAGAGCATCATGATCACCTTGCTATTGAAAATTTAGGTCTAAAATCATTCACAAAATCACAATTTTTTGGTTGTCTCAACATCCTGATTGGCTCATAGTATCCTGATTGTCTGACTCTCACAAAATCATGATATAGACTCTATCAAGTCTAGCTTTCCTCAAATCTTTACTGGACTCGAGGTTTGACCAAGAGAAACTATGCATGTCTTTGACCTCCACCACATCATGGTGTAGCTTAAACTTTTCCCAAGGGTCATTCAAATTCTTTCACTAACATAAACCATTTCGTCCCGTCTTTCAAACATAACTTACACCATATTAAAGTCCCCACAGAGGATGACCTCATAGGGAAGAGATTCTAAAGAGTGCAAAGTAGACAGTCTTACTATGTCAGAATTAGGAGCATATATGAAGGCAATGGTGAGCTGAAGAGACCCTCAAAAAAGATGAGGTAATCCATCGATGGTTTCGATTCATCAAAGTATCCACCAAGAAGGAGAGCCATGTCAGCTTGAAGCCTATAACTGCACCATCACTCTCACGTAAGTGTTGTGTATCAGCCCACACAAGAGATGCCAAAATACACTTTAGTACTTTTTGTAGTTCGACCCCATCAATTTTGATCTCTTGAAGACATATAAAGTCTGGGTTGACATTGTTATCTTGAATCCATTGACCAAACATAGTTGCCCTTGAGGGGTCAAACATCCCTCAAATTTTATACAAAACCATAGTCATTTATGAAGGGAGATATCTTTTTTGGTCAGGGATTTTTCCCTCTTTTTCGTGTTTTTATCTTCCTCTCTTCCTGAGGGTACCTAGCACATGAGATGAATTGTAAGAGAGCTCTTCCATGGGAATCCAGTAGGGTGTTTCACTTTCTAAGACCCCACCCCACCAAGGAGTCTAGATCATGACCCAAAAACATGGAACCCATAATAGAACTTTCACTATTTGGGTTATCTTCTTTGTTGGAGGTGTGACCATCCTCTTCATTGGATATCGCTCCTTCTTGATTAGCTTGCTTTCTTGTGTGATTCCATTCTCTTGGGTAGTCTAGTAATCTTATTAAAAATGAGGAATCAGCATTCACTACTCATTAAAACTATGAACCATCTTCTTATGAGCAGTATATATGCCTATAGCAAACTTGCTGGGGGAGATGGTGGATAGTCACAAGAGATGAAGTGGTGTAGCTAGATCCTGCTTCACACCTGCTAAGAATGATGGCTGGAGAGTATTGTGGGCCTCTTTAGCTAGCTAATGAACATAAATAATCACATATATTTCTTGGAAGATGATCCACTAATTGAAGGATCAAAACAAATAGGATGGAAGATAGTGCAAGATCAAAAACTTGCTATTTTAGTTCATACACATGTCCAGTGTTTTGAACAATTTTTTGAGCACAACAGCAATTGGCTTAATTCCTTTTGGGGAACACTAATTAACTTTATAAGCTAACAATAATGAGTGATTTCATAAAAAATGATGAACTACATCCATACAAAGATGTTTAGCAAAGCATACTATCATCCCGACATTTACAAGCTATGATAGTCAATAGACCTGTGAGTAAAGATGAGTTAATAACTGATGATCCCAAGAATCATTGCTAATGAAACTTTGTAGGATTGTAGTAGACACTATGTTGAATCTAAAATGCTTTAAATCATGGCAAATGATCAACTAAACAATGAGAACAAGGTATGAGAAAATCATTGTTCTGATGGAGTTATGACAAAGAAGTGACATGAGAATGTAATGATCATATATGTATTAAAACATGTACAAATACAATGTCATTGGAAATATAACATTGCTCAATTTGTGAGAGGTGAATGGGTTATGATATGGGCTCTCACTTCACAGTGAATATCCTTCAAAATGATCTCATGGCCTTGAGATACATGTGGGTCTTTTAGATCCTCTTAATTGCACTTAGAGCCAAAGTTTGAATTCAAATTCTAAAAGTGAATGCTAAAGTATAGGATAGATTCCCTCATCACTCAACAACCAAAATGATTCTTGATTTAGAGCTTCCTAACTCCACGTGGATACAATCCACTTTTACAATGGTAAATGTGAAGTAGTTTTACAAGAGGTTGAACATATGAAGCCTTGCATAGGCTATGCCAATTAATCAAGCATGGGCTACTCAACCAAGTATGTGGGCTTGATTTTAATTGCATCAACAGCTCCCCCTAAAGCCTAACATGCTTGCTCGTCATTGTTCCTTTAATTTCTTGCAATCCAATCATCAATTTGAACATGTTCATCTTTGTTCCATCCAATGCCTTTGTGAGTATATCTGCACACTGTAAATGAGTTGATACATAGGATAGTTGAATATCCTTGCTAAGCAACGTTTCCCTTACATAATGATAGTGCACTTCAATGTGCTTAGTCCTTGTGTGGTATACGGGATTAGCATCCAAATGAAGTGAACTAATGTTATCTCCAAAGATTATTTGAGTGTAGGAATGTATCTCCAAAGCTACATATAATTGCTTAAGCTACATAGCTTCCTCACTTGCAATTGCCAAACCCCTATATTTTGCTTCTATGGAAGATAAGGCCACAACTGGTTGCGTCTTGGATGACCAAGATATGAGCTTTGAACCTGCAAAGGATAGGTATCATGAAGTGATCCTCCTATCATCCTTGGAACCAGCCCAATTTGCATCAGAGTACATGTTTATATCTATGTTAGAAGTGAAGGGATAGAACAACCCTTCATTCATTGTACCCTTTAGATACTTAAGTACCCTCTTTGTAGCTTCCATATGAGCTTCCTTGGTGCATGCATAAACTGACTCAATGTACTTACTGCATAGGCAATGTCTACTCTTGTTAAAGTAGCATAATTAAGACTTCCCACAAGTTGTTGATAACCTGTAACATCATCAAGTAGTCCACCTTCATGTGAACTTAGCTTACGATTGAGCTCCATAGGAATACCTGCAACTTTAGTATTCTCCATCTTAAACTTTACCATTATATCCTGTATGTACTTCCTTTGAGTGATAAATATACCTCAATCTGGATACACAAGCTCTAGGCCAAGAAAGTAGGTTAATAAACCAAGATCATTGATTTTAAATTCCTTGATTAATTGAGCCTTGACCTGCTTGATGTCATTAGCATCATTACCTATAATAATGATTTCATCTACATAGACACATAAGTAGATAACTTCTGATTTGCTCTTCTTAACAAGTAGAGAAGAATCTGCCTTGCTTGCCACAAAGCCTTGGTCCTTTAAGTAAGTAACAAGCCTATGGTTCCAAGCTCTAGGAGCTTGCTTGAGACCATAGAGTGCCTTCCTAAGCTTGCATACATAACCTATCTTCATCTTCAAACCCTCGTATTTGTGCCATATACACTTCTTCTAATATCCATCCATTTAAGAATGCATTATTGACATCTAACTGATATAATTTCCAATTTTTAGAAGCTGCAAGACTTACCAAAACCTTGATTGTTGGCATCTTTGCCACAGGTGAAAATGTTTCCTCATAATCTACTCCATGAGTTTGGGCAAATCCTTTTGCCACTGACCTTGCCTTGTACCTGTTTATAGAGCCATCAGAGCTCCTTTTGATTTTGTATATCTACCTTGAACCAATTACCTTTATATCTGGCTTTGTGGGAACTAGATCCCATGTGTGATTTTCTTGTAATGCTTCCACCTCTTCCTGCATGGCTTCTCTCCATTCTTTCTTCTGCCTAGCCTTTTCAAATGAAGAAGGCTCTTCTGCCATAGAGTCTTTAGTGATATACATAGAGTGCTTTGTGACTAAAGATGTATCATATCCATACCTTATAGGCTTCTTGATTTCTCTTTGTGATCTTCTTAGTGCTTGATTTGATGACTCGGGTATGTCTTCTAATTGCTTGAGTTTGGACTTGCTTGATGACTTCCAAGCCTTGAGGTCAATCTTCTCTTCATCCTCTAAGTTCATGTCTTCTGCTAAATGTTGATCTTCTTGAGTGAGGTTTGGAAAATCATTTTCCAAATCATATGGTAACCTGATTTTCTTGCAATCATCTTCAAACCATGAACTATTCTCATCAAATACTGCATCCCTACTAACTATGAATCCTTTGTTAGTGGGATTGTATAACCTATACCCCTTTTGATTCTGATCATACCCATTAAATATACATTTCTTAGCCTTAGGGTTAAGCTTTCCTCTAATTTGTGAGGGGATGTGTGCATAAGCAATGCACCCAAATATTTTGCAATGGTCCAATGAGGGTCTCCTACCATTCCATGCTTCATAGGGTGTCATACCATCCAATGATTTGGATGGAAGCCTATTGACCAAGTAGGTGGCTGTGAAGACAACCTCTGCCCATAGATAATTAGGTAACTGCTTCTCATTTAACATAGACCTAGCAGCTTCAACAATTAACCTGTTCCTTGTCTCCGCCACTCCATTCAATTCAAGAGTATATATGGTTGTTACTTCCCTCTTTATACCTCTGTCCTGTAGAAATAGAATCAAAATCATATGAAAAATACTCACCACCTCCATCAGACCTCATCCTCTTCAAGCTCCTTCTTGTTTGGTTTTCAACTAGTGCCAAATACTTCTTGAAACATGTAAATACCTCATCCTTATGCTTCACGAAATAAAGGACTATCCATCTACTGTAATCATCAATAAATGACACATAGTACCTTGTGTTGATGACATGATCGCTCCTACTTCATCTACATTTGTATCCGCATGAGTGCATCTCCATTTTGTATCCAGGAGGCACTCCATTTCTAGTATATTTCCATTTTATATTGTATTTCCTTTGTATTTGGGTACCTTGCCATGTGCTTCTACCAGTTGTATTCATTCTCCTTTCATGAGACTTATCCCACATATGATGTACTTTCGAGAGCCCCTCCCAAATCTTTATAAGGAGGGCCTCTCCCCTCATTTGTACTTGGTTAGAAGCTTGAGGAGCTACTCATTTTGTGAGATTACTTTAATTTTCATTTTGCTTCTGCATGCGTACTCTCTACATGGTATCAGAGCGCTAGGTGGAGGTCTTGGTGGTGCGTTTGGCGGTGATTTTGGTGGTGGTGATGCTTGAGTTTGGTGGTGTTGTTCTCCACTCACTTTGGAGAAGCATTTTGCCATCACTTCACTCTTTGGGCCTCATTTTGCCCATTTGCCCACCCTCCCACCCTTGTTCTTCATAATTTTTTACCCCTTTTACCATGTTTTCCCTCCCTCTAGCGTTGCATTTGATGTATTTTGTGATGACATTAGTGGTTTATTCACTATTGTAATTGTTGTGTGGAGACTCTCTATTGTTTAGTCCTATACATGACATTTTGTTGAGCTTATAGCCCACACCTCATGTGCATCCATAATTTAAAGTGGTTATAACCACTATCATTTACTCGTTCAGTCTCTTTATTAAGAGTGACAATTGCTCCTCCATTTGAGCGTCACTTTCTACTTCATTACTTATCATTTCCTTTTAACTATTGTATTACGTGGTTGATCATCCACTGTACGATCGTGGACATTGCTGCACATCACGGAGACCTCTGTTAATGCTCACCCATCCATGGTAACTTTGCAGAGCAGCATGGTCGACATTGTAGCTGTGGATTACGAAGGTCGGATAGGAAGGAGCTGAAGGCTTAATCACCTCCGAGACAAGGCACCGTACTTCCAGAGAATCAGATGGCGATGCTAATTGGTGTCTGTGATTAAGCAAGAGACAAGCTTACCTACGCCTGGCTGAGAGAGAAAGCAAGCAATGCACACAAAGAGACCTCCGAGCTCTCTCTAACGCTCTCCACATCATTTTTTATCCCGATTTTGTGTTGCACCATCTCTGTGTGAGAGAGAGAGAGATAGACAGAGGGGAGAGAGAGAGAGAGAGAGAGAGAGAGATTGCATCTTCCAAATGTGCTTTTGAAACTGGATATATGCGTCCTCGTACAAAGTCCTCAAAACAGTGTCAACCCTCTGCAAGAAGGCAGCCGCTTCTTTAAAGAAGTCCAGGACTTGAATGTCCAGAGAAGAAAGAAGTTTTGTGAGCGTAAAATCCCCACCATCACGCTTCCGGCACGATTCCATGTGATGCTCGGTTTCCTTGACAAGGCGAATAGCAGCACATTGTGTGTCGTCTAGCTCTTGAAAATGGACCTGGCAACAATCACGCAGATGAGCCTCACGGCACAACTCTGTTGAAGAGCAAGCACTCCACAGATGTAAGATCAGAGGAGAGCACGTTCATTCCAAGAATCTCCATAGCTCCTGGTTGAGAGAGAGAGAGACTTGATCATCTGTAGGCGGGCTTCCCCCGCCCCGACCTTGTGGGATAGTTCATTGACAGGCTTAAGCTGTTACCCGTTGGACACAGAGGATGAGAGGGAAGCTGTAGCTGCGGCCAAGTCGCCAAAGAGAAGATGCACTGATCAGACTTTGAGCTTCACTTACTGTGAGAGCAAGCGAGGAACACCGCCAAGTTGTCTCCACAATTCAAACGGGTCTCCACGAGTGACAAGGAGCACTGCCATAACTGGAGCCGCTGAGAGGATAGCGCCCTCACTCTCTGTTAGCCTTTTTTGGCACAACGACAATCGGAACGCTGACAGACTCAGCAAACTTCCATTCTATATTAGCAATTGACGTGGACACGCCTACAGAGGGAGAGCCACAACCATGCAATTATTTTGGCAGGCTACTTGAATCGGGCCTTGCGATTCTGCAACCGGATGGTGGTTCATGATTTTTGGTTCACCATGCACATCCATAACTTGCAGATGGCAACATGGACCAACCAGACGAGGAGCATTAAGATGATTTAATATCATGAGCATTTTCACACGCTATTTGCATAGCATAACCTTTGGCTTGGCATTCTAAGTCCTAAAAAGTATTGCTTCTTATTATCTTTTAAGAGTACATTTAAGTTTGCATATGACCAACGTTTTTAGCACATCATTAGCATCCAACTTGACCCTCATCCAAGGGTGTATCTGTAATTTTCCTAAGGGTTTAACCCTCCCTCTTGCCACCACTCAACACCCTCATTATAAGGCTTTTTGTAATTCACAAGAGCCTTAAACCTATCTCCCAAGAACAACATTTACCATTCACTACGGCACTAAGTGCCTCTGCTTTGTAACATCAAAAACAAAGAAGAATATTGTGTGTACACAATTGTGGGTTGGAGGCTAATCTAAGCCCACCCACAAGTTGTCTCCAAGTTTCTAAGCTTACTCGAAGCCTGGTGTACAATGGGCTAATCTAAGCCCCCTCCTCTCGCGTCGACTTCTCTTTGTGCACAAGTGAAGGGCTATTCTAAGCCCCCCCCGAAGTGTCTCTTCTAATTCTTGGTGCAAGTGAAGGGCTACTCTAAGCCCCCCCCTCTCCCGAAGGAGTTTTTCAATCTGGTATCAAGTCGTTCATTTCAAGCTTTGCAATTATTTTTAGCAGCATTTTTGACAAGAGATTTTGGTAGTGTTTCTAAACACTTTATCTTCAAAGCTTGTGCATTTGGCAAAAATTTTGGTAATGTTTCTAAACACTTTACCATCAAAGCTTAGTAATGACCAAAAGTGAAGGTAGCTCATCATCTATGGCTAACTTCTTACCCTCTTTCACCCCTATTTTTATGCCTAAAGATGAACGCCTCAATGGCCAAAATTACAATATATGGAAAGATGTCATGCGCGCATATCTCTACACGAATCTTCTTCATGAGGTAGTAGATGGGTCAGACCCTCAACCCAATAAGGATACCAACTTAGACAATTGGCATGTGTGGAATGTCAAGGACAAAAGAGCTTTAGGTCAACTGTTACTTGCTTACGACGAACTGATGAAAGGACATATCACTACCTGCAAGACGTCCAAGGATGCTTGTGATACATTAGCTGCTTTGTATGAAGACAAGACCCCTTCAAAAATATATGCATTAGAGGCCGAATTTCATAATTTGACCATTAGGCCACACGATACAATTACCAAGGTCATAGCCCAATTTGAGGATTACCAGCGTAAATTAGCACTATGTGGTAGGCAGATCTCTAATGAAGACATGGCCATTCGGCTTCTTAACAAGTTACCTAAGTTGTACGAGACATTTGTCACAACTTTGTATAATCGCGGCCAAGTCTTATCTTGGGAA
Organism: Ceratopteris richardii; assembly: GCA_020310875.1. Taxonomy (NCBI): domain Eukaryota; kingdom Viridiplantae; phylum Streptophyta; class Polypodiopsida; order Polypodiales; family Pteridaceae; genus Ceratopteris; species Ceratopteris richardii. Next base: position 138,427,810 of record CM035408.1, on the reverse strand, counting down.
GAGGTTCGTCGACTATTGCTCCTTCACGACTCGCGAGCCAAATCGACTTCCTCACAAGAGTCAGCCATGAAGGCCAAAGGCCCATTCAATAAGGGCAAAACCACAAGTCATCATGCTAGCAATGGCTCTAAGCGACGGTCACATAATTAATCAAAGAAGTTCACTTGTAATTTTTGTGGCAAACTTGGCCACATTGAAAAATATTGCTTCAAGAAAACGAACCAAGACAAGTCTAAGTCTAATTCCAAGAGTGAACATCATTCTCACTGCACAAGTGAAGACATATTTTTCACAAGTTAACACAAAGCACTTATGGCAACCACTCCCAAGAAAGAATGGATTTTTGATAGTGGTGCTTCATCCCACATGTGCCATGACAAAGATGACTTCCATGAGTTGGAAGAGCATCAAGGACAAGTTTACCTTGGAGACAACAAGTGCATTGAAATCCAAGGAAGAGGAAAAGTTCAAGTCATCAACTCTGAAGGCGAGACCAAGTCATTAAAAGATGTTCCTTATGTACCAAGCCTCTGTAAGAATCTTCTTTCAGTCAAAGCCATCACAAAGTGCAACATGATGGTTCAGTTCGATCACAACAAAGTTCAAGTCATTGATCGCGAATCCAATGAAGTGATAGCTCAAGGATATGAAGATAAGGGTCTCTACAAACTTTCAAGTTTTATGGCCAAGGATTCAAGTCTCAACTTGTGGCATTGTAGATTTGGACATAGCTCTTGCATAGCTCAGATCTCTTCCAATCATCTTGTCAAAGCTCTACCCAGGATTGCACTAGTGGAATTGAATTGCAAAGCATGTGACAAGCAGACATCTTTCTCTTTGCCTAAAGAAGCATCCATTTATGCAAATAAACCCTTAGCATTAGTCCATATTGACATTTGTGGATGACTTCACTAGATACACATGGGTTTATTCACTCAAGCATAAAGAAGATGCCATTTCCAAGTTTAAGGAGTGGACAACAACAGTTGAAGAATACTTTCCAAGTTCTTTGAAGATCATCCGATTTGATGGAGATAGTAGCTTTGTCAACCCAAACTTCTCCAAGTATTTGAAGCTACATGGAATCAAGTATCAAGAAAAGCAAGATACTCAACAAGGTATTGCATTACAAAAGAGTCGAAGTGTGATCCAAATGGCCAAAGTTATGCTTAGACAAAAGTAGCTTCCACTAAAGTTTTGGGGTGAAGCAGTAGAGACAGTAGTACACATTCAGAATAGAGGTTTTTCAGATGTTTTGAAGAACAAAACAGCATTTGAGGCTTAGTTTCTAAAGAAGCCAAGTGTAAGCTATTTCCGCGTCTTTGGTGGTGATGCCTACGTCCAAGGCCATGATGATGATCGGCCTAAGCAATACATTTTCATCGGGTACAGTGAGCGACAAAAGGCATACAAACTCTATGATCCAAAGAGTCACTTAGTTACACTAACCAAAGACTGCACCTTTGATGAATACTCTAAGTATTCATCCCTTTTGGATCCTCCCATTTTCGATTCAGAGGGGGATCATTCCCATTTTGAACAGTCATACTATGTGGAGCATGCTCTCTTTGTACATGACTTTCCCGATCATGATACAGTTTTGGAGCAGGAGGAATCAAAGATACCATCTCAACTTATACCTCAGATGGATATACCTATCGTACCATCAAAGGCTTATATTTCCCCTCAGCTTGAGTTGGGCATTACTCCAGGATCAATGACTCGTCATTTTACATTCCTATCTTCGAGAGTCCACTTACCTCATCTACAGTAGCATTCTGAGCATGTACTTTTCCATTCATGGAGTCCAGCATCTGGTCACTTACCACAGGACACTCCTGCATCTACTTGGATTCATCACTCAGTTGGATCCTATTCTGAGCCAGCTTCTCGGTTCAGAGGGGGCTTCCAAGGTTCTACCGACACATTAGGACTTTGTACACTCCATGGAGGACTTCAGCATACAGATGTAGGAGGGTGGAGTGTTAGAGGTGCAAATTCATGGGATGATTTTGAAGACTTCAAGAGAAAGAAAACGGTCGCGTTTGAGCCAAACCAAAGATACAAAGCACAATGGATATGTCCAGCAAAGCCAGCTAAGGTCAATTTGGGCTCTTGGATCTTTCGAATTGCATCATAGAATTGGCCATTTCAATGTAAAACCCCACTTGCTAGAAATATGTTGGAATGTTATTTCTTGTAATTTACTCCACGTTTGTGCAATTTACTCCACATTTGTGCAAGGCAAGGAGTTTGAAGAATCCATTGTTTAAATCCAACGTTATAAAGGTGTCGCACTCACAGTCTACATTGAAAATACCCAAATTTCAGGTCTCTAGTTTCTAAGTTATTTGTGATGACCAATTAATTACTAGGCGTTCATTTTACCACTTTTTTCTTAAATTATAGTAAGTGCTTGCCAAATCATCCGAGTTTTGCAATACCAGCAACAGACATATTTCATCAAGACATTAGATCATGCGTATATGACAAGAACTCAAGCAAGTAGTAAAAATGTATAACTTCATAATTGAATCTCTTAAGGAAAAAACAACATTCCAGAGTTGATGGATGGCGCATTTTTAAGCAGACAACCATGAGAAATAATCGACATTGGTTTGATCATGATTCGATAGTTCGATGGGGCAACTTTAAGCAGAGAGAGTACTGGTAGGAAGATTAAGTCATCCATATCCTGGATTTGGACATATTCAGTTTGCATACAATAGTGATTATGTTTTTATAAGTATGCTTTAAACCATTAGCTCGATAAACCAATCAGCCCAAGCATCTGAAAATCATTAGTATAAAATTATTAGCTCAAGCATCGGAAAATCGGCTCAAGCATAAAAAAATCATTAGTATCAGATTATTAGCTCAAGCATCGGAAAATCAGCTCAAGCATCGAAAAATCATTAGTATCAGATTATTAGCTCAAGAATCGGAAAATCGGCTCAAGCATCGAAAAATCAGCTCAAGCATCGGAAAATCATCAGTATCAGATTATTAACTCAAGCACCGGAAAATCATTAGTATCAGATTATTAGCTCAAGCATCAGAAAATCAGCTCAAGCATCGGAAAATCATTAGTATCAGATTATTAGCTCAAGCATCAGGAAATCAGCTCAAGCATTGGAAAATCATTAGTGTCACATTATTAGCTCAAGCATTGGAAAATGAGCTGAAGCATCGGAAAATCATTAGTGTCAGATTATTAGCTCAAGCATCGGAAAATTAGCTCAAGCATTGGAAAATGATTAGTGTCAGATTATTAGCTCAAGCATCGGAAAATCATTAGTGTCAGATTATTAGCTCAAGCATTGGAAAATGAGCTCAAGCATCGGAAAATCATTAGTGTCAGAAGCATCGGAAAATCAGCTCAAGCATCGGAAAATCATTAGTCTCGGATTATTAGGCGCTCATGCATCGGAAAATCAACTCAAGCATCGAAAAATCTTTAGTGTCAGATTATTAGCTCAAGCATCAGAAAATTACTTCCAATACTAAAACATGTATCGCAAAAGTATTAGTATGCCACTCAGATAGAACGACAAACATTTTACAGGTATGCGCTCTGGAATTCTGTTAAAAAAGAGAAAATTCATACGTCCTCTGCATGACTAATAGCAAAAAAATAGATAAAAAAATATACATCTATTCGTTGAAACGAGTATAGAGAGGACCACAATTGCAGTGATGTAAAAATCGATGCTAAGAATTCATGATTCTAATAAAACAACAATTTGAGAAACAAGTGGATTCCCCACGAAGAAGAAGAAAAAGGTTATAAACCTTCTTCGTAATTCTATCTAACTCTGTTTGTTTTTTTTCTTGTTTATAATTTAAATCGCTTCTCTCCAAAACACAAAAATCACAAAATCATCGATATTTGGGGAGTACCTCGAACAACTGATTATTATTGGTCGATATCCAAGAGCACAACTCAGGTGCACCCATCCCCACTATATTACCTAATGGCCAAAATTTCTACGATTCATCTTTCACTGCCTCAACACTTAAGCTCTATAACATAAGGATGGAGTTACCTTTGTCAAGTCAAGACAATGGAAACCACTACATCCGCAGGTGAATTTTTCGAGTCGATAGACTAGAATGCTTCTTTGACAACAACTCCTTGAGCACGTTGCTCAAGTTCCTTTCTTTTTTGCATCATTTTCCTTGCATATGCATCTCAAAGTAGGGATACATAGGGCTGCCATACAAGACCATGCACAATCACTTTTTCTTTTCGTTTTTGCCTATGCACTACACTAGGTAGTATGTCGATATTATTCTGCAGAAAAGAAAAAAGAAAGAAAGATATACCATTTGCAATGTACGTAAAATCTTGTCATATAAGAACTCAATAACCCCAATATGCTTCAATCCTCACACTTCCCAAAGACCAATTAATGTGTCGATCATCTCACATGGATGTCAAACTCTAGGAGGGGGAGTGTTGGAGATGCCGGATGATTTTGATGACTTCGGGAGGAAAAAATGGTCGAGTTCACTACAAGAATAAAGGGGGCGTAACGACACTCCCAATTGAGAAAAAAAGCAAGGAAAGTTGCATATGTGATTATGGTGTCAGATAGCATCGCATACACGATGCTCTAGGAGAGAGATAAATAAAAATAAATCTTGTGCATTGAGTAAGCGATGATGAGTGTCGCATAAGCAATGTATACATTATTCATCGCTAATTGCATTGACTTTTAGCGACTATGCTAGCGACGATTGCACATTGGACGCGATGCTATAGCATTGCATAAGCAATGCTCAGCGAATTTGAAAAAAAAAAAGATTTCTTCTAGCACGTTTGTGGTGGGATCAAGTGAGAGAGCGACAGTGAACAAGTGAAGGAGCGATCGAACGAGGGAATGAGAGCAAACGAACAAATGAGAGAATGAAAGAGAACGAGCGACCAAATGAGCAAATGTACATGCACGTACATACACACATATGCATACACACACATGCATACACACATATGCATATACATACACGCATATGCATACATACACACATGCATACATACACACATGCACACATACACACATATACACACACATACATATACACATATACACACCAAATCATACACCCACATAGACATATACACATACACATACACATACATATACACACATGCATACATACATACATGCATACACATGTGTATGCATACATACATAAACACATGCATACACACACATGCACATACACACACACATGCACATACACACACACATATGCATACACACACATGCACATATACACACACATGCATACACACAAATACACGTATACACACACATACATACACACATATACACACATACACAAATGCACACATATATGATATGCATACACACACATTTACAAATGCACACATATGCATACACACACATACACATACAGGTACTTGCACATATACACATATACACATACAGGTATACATACACACACATACATGTATAGGTACTTGCACATATACATACACACACGTACACGTATAGGTACTTGCACATATACACATATACACATACACATAAACACATACACATACATAGACACACATATACATATACACATACACATACATACACACACATAGACACACACATACACTCACATGCATACATACACTCATATGCATTGTATGTTGCGTGTGTATATGTATATGTAGGTATATGCATGCACTACAAGGAATACGGGCGTATAGCGACGATTAAGGCGATAGAATTTCATCGCTATAAAATTGCAACATGCATCGTAATGAGCGTCGCGCGTGGACCGTCGATTAAACGACGAACCAAATGACGTTTTTTGCGACTTGTGGCACGACGAGGCTGCGGCGCTCCCATAGAGTGTCCCTAACACAATGGTTTTAAATACTGTCACATGAGTGACGCTTTCTTGCGTCGCATAAGCGACGTTTTGTGCCATCGTATAAGCTACGCTACGAACATGTCGCTTATGCGACGCCAACTCGATGCGTAGCATCGCTTACATGACGGTGTATTGACAGAAAAAAATTAAAACATTGGAGGCTCTTCGATCGGCATTTTCACACATATGATCGAAGAGCTCTCCAACGTTCGCAATTGCGCTGCGGTTTACGAGCTGAAGCAAGTATATGCAGAATTGTTGTTTTGCCTAAGCTCTCTCTTACTGTCTCCCTCTGTCTCTGTTTCTCTCTTTCTACATCTTTCTCTCTTTGAACTCTCTCTCTCTCTCTCTCTCTCTCTCTCTCTCTTCTTTCTCTCTTTATTGCAAGTTATTGAAGAAGCTAACCAAGCAAAAAGTATGGCTAACCATTGTAAGTACAACTTCTATTCTTTGTATATCATTTGAATTGTGTTATTTTCATTCGATAGCATACTCACACTTATTGATATGCACTTATACACTTATACATAATGAAGATGCACTTTCACACATATACACATATACACATGCACATACACACACATATATACACACAGATACATGTGCACATACACTTAGACATACACACATATACACATGCATATGCACAAACATTTCTACAACCACATAAAAAGACTTACATGCATGCATTATCGCATATATATATATATATATATATATATATATATATATATATATATGTATATATATATTAACATATACGCGAATACATGTATATGCACATCCACATGCATGCACATTTACATGCATGCACATGGATGCAAATGGAAATGCATCCAATGTCATACACGTGCATGTGGAATACATATACACATGCATATACATACATTATACACATACATACACATATATATGCACATACGTACACACACATATACACATGCACACACACATGCACATACCTACATATACACGTATACATGCACATACACACATATACACATAGAGTTACACATATACATGCACATACATATACACACATATACACATGCACATGCACATACTCATACACACATATACACTTACACATGCACATGCACATACTCATACACACATATACACTTACACATGCACATGCACATACATACATATACACACACATACACATGCACATACATACATATACACACACATACATATACACTTAGGTACACACAAATGAATGAATTATATAATTGAAGTATTAAAACACATATAGACATGCACACACATATGCACATACCTACATATACACATATACATGCACATACACACATATACACATAGAGTTATACATATACATGCACATACATATACACACACATACACATGCACATGCACATACTCATACACACATATACACTTAAACATGCACATGCACATACATACATATACACACACATACACATGCACATACATAAATATAGACACACATACATATACACTTAGGTACACACATATGAATGAATTATATAATTAAAGTATTAAAACACATATACACATGCACACACACATGCACATACCTACATATACACATATACATGCACATACATGCATATACACATAGATTTACACATGTACATGCACATACATATACACACACATACACATGCACATGCACATACTCATGCACACATATACACTTACACATGCACATGCACATACATACATATACACACACATACACATGCACATACATACATATACACACACATACATATACACTTAGGTACACACATATGAATGAATTATATAATTAAAGTATTAAAACACATGCTTAATATAAACAATAATAACAATCAATAGAACAAAACTCTTTATTACTTAATACCATACACACAATTCAAAACATAACTGAAATGAAAAATATATAGATTATATATATATATATATATATATATATATATATATATATATATATATATATATATATATATATATATATATATATATATATATATATATATATATATATATATATATATATATATATATATATATCTAAATACATATAATCCAATGTCATTATCAACTAAAATCCTAATCATCATCATCATCATCATCATCATCATCATCAGCAATATCATGATCATCCTGATCTTCCTCATCCTCATCATCATGATCACCCTGTGATGATCGAGATCGTCCCTCCTGTGTCTGTCTCTCCAGCTCATCCATATTTGTCTCTCCATAATACTCCTGTATTACATATAACAAACATAAATAAATAAAACAATTAAACCATTCATAAAAATAAAATAATTATATAAAATTTAAAAATACTCATAAAGGCATCAGGATGATCTTGCATATACTCGCTCAAACGCCGATATCCAAAATGTGTAGCATACTCGATCTCATGTTTTGTAGGATATCGGCCATAATCCTTCCGTTGCATTGAAACAAATAAAAAAGATTAGTTGCTTGCATTTTAACTAAAATAAAAAAATATACTCACAATAACACATATACTTACAAATGTAACTACAAAACCATTATGGCCCATTTGGCCTAGGTGTGATGTGTGGCCTGACTCCACTCTCTTCTTTGCAGCAACCTGTTTATTCAAGAAAAAAAAACATAAATTAAATGTAAAAAATTACTAAAATATATAAAAATTATAAATATAAACTATTAATTTGTGTACCTTCTACTAAGGAAATGAATCCTGAAGACGTAGCTGTCTACGAAAAAACTGCCACGTCTCAGGTGTTATGTTAGCTCGCCTCTTATTTTTTTCCACCATACAATATCTCCTGTTAATTTTATCTCAAACAGAAAAAAAAATTAGAATACATACACATATATACACACACATACACATACCCACATACACATATACATGCAAACATATACACATACATATTTGTATACATATACACATATACATACATATAACATAAACACACATATACATATCCACATATATACATACACACACATGCATGCATATACACTCATTCATACAAAATACATGCATTTATCCCACAATAATGTGTAGTTGTGTATATGTGAATATGTGTGTATGTGTAAATGTGTATATGTGAATATGTGTGTATGTGTAAATATGTATATGTGAATTTTTTGTGTATGTAGATAATCATATTATTAATATCAAATACCATTATTTGTAGATTCTGATCAATGAGATGGAACTCCACCATCGTCTCCTCATCGTGCAATGACTTTATACTGTAAGTATATCAAACATTATATATTTGATGGATACATAACTTATATTTTTTTTTATTTCTTATTATGTGCAGATTCTGATCAATCAGAGGGTACTCCACCACCTCCTACCCATGCAACGATTTCACGTGTGTCCTGGGATAGGAATTATGATGAATTTTACTATGAAGAGCATACTATATGTTGGTGTAACTCTTGTTATGGCACGTATCAAAGACCACAATTGGAATGTATTGAACATGAGGCAGAGTATGGTACTTTTGAGCGTGCACCATCACCTGGTCAACGTGATAATGCTTGGGTATGTATTTTCTATATATATTAATGTCATTATTTTATTTAAAAACCATATATAAAATCAAATTACTGTTGATATACAGGAATACTTGCTCGATGATGATGATGATAATTTTTCTCATAATGTTAACATACCTCGTACACGTCATGGACTTGCTGTTCATCAATTACAAGCAAAGGTTTCTAGAAATCCTCTACCTCCTGGTTTAGAGAATGAAACGGCTGGAGATTATCCATTGCCACCTCGTGATCGTTTTTTAGTACAAAGATATGATAGAAGAAGATATGGAGGATGGAATAGAGGACCGCTTCTTTTAGATGGAGAGGTTTTCAACTTTTGGGGTAATCACTATATGATTGCTCCATCCACTATTACTAATGCTAGTCGTGGTCTCTTTATTGTAGAGGATTTGTATGTGCCTCCGAACTCTGAAGTCACTCTTATGTCATTTTGTGGTCCTATATATGGATGGGGAGATTGGCATCGACTTTCACGTTATGTTCAAAGCATGAGTACTTATGGAATATGCTTGAACGCAGCATCCCTTACTAGTAGAAGGATTTTACATGCAGAAAATGAAAGATTATATATTGATGGAAGACCTTACACACATGGAAATATAGCAGGTTTATTAAATAGTAGTCGAGGGTTACATAATAGTTCAAGGACTAATTGCACATTTGAGGAGTGTGAAAATTGTCATGAATCACCATACATGAGTGGAGATGTATCAAGATACATAGTTGTCAATGCTATTTTTACATTACATGCCGGTGATGACCTATTAGTGAATTATGGATGGTGTAGACCTCCAAGAGCACCTTTTAGCTAGAGAGAATAAAAATTTTCTATCCATATTTAATAAGTTATATACTCAATTTTATATTTAAAGTTTACTTTTTATTCATTTATGGAATACTAATGAATTTTATTTATATGTGTAGATTCCAACGTATGATGTTTATGATATTCTAAGAGATGAAATCATGTTCTTCTAAGTTAGAACATGAAGCTTGGGGGTATGCCTAATTAGTTTATATATATCTTTATCTTCGAGGAGCAAATTTTTATCATGTATGTATGCATATGTGTGTGTATTCATGTGTATTATATGTATACATATGTTAGTATGCATATATATGTATTTCATGTATATGTATGTGTTTTCATGTGTGTGATATATGTATACATGTGTTAAATATGCATATGTGTATATATGCATATGCATTTATGTGAAATATTCATGTAATATATGCAAGTGTTTATAATTGTGTACATGTATATATGTATATCAGTGTCTATGTGTAAATATGTATGCATGTATATATATATTTAAGTGTGCATGTAGGCATGTATATGTGATGTGTACATGTATATATGTATATATGTCTATGTGTAAATGTGTACATGTAAATATGTATGCATATATATATATATATATATATATATATATATATATATATATATATATATATATATATATATATATATATATATATATATATATATATATATATATATATATATATATATATATATATATATATATATATATATATTTATGTGTGCATTTAGGCATGTATGTGTGATGCATAATATATCTACTCCATTTTATATTTATGTATCCTATCTACATGATGTGTATACATCTTTATATATATTATGATCCTCGTTGATTCGAGTAGCTATATATAGAGGCATAAGGTTGGCAAGAGAGACATCTCTCTAGTAGGATGTTGGAGGAATAGATGCAATGTGTACATATACTTCAAACATATGGCTAAAAGGTTGAATTAGAGTTTTTAAATTAGGGGTTTTAAAACCCTAATATCGAAATTTATTTATTTATTTATTTATGCGTATGCATGTGTTGTGTATGTATGTGTATCTATATGTGCATATGCATGTGTTGTGTGTGTGTATATATGCATGTGTATATGTATATATGCATGTAAATATGATTATATGAGCCTACGTGTGTGTACATATGATTATGCATGTGTATGTGTATGTGAGTATGTGTACCTGTATGTGAGTATGTGTATTCATTATATGTGTGTAACTGCATGCATGTGTATGTGTGTGTAAAAATGTGCATGTATGTGTGTGTATGTATAAATGTGCATGTATGTGTATATGTGTGTAAATGTGCATGTATGATGTATATGTGTGTGTATGCGTGTATTTATACCTCTAGTCTCACTCTTTTCTCTCTCTCTCTCTCATATACATACATACATGCATAAACACACATACTCATATCCACATATATATACATAAAAGCAGTGCATACCGTGCATTATCGCGACGATGAGCCATAAGTGTCCGCATCTCTTTTAGACACCACTTAAGCGACCATCTTGTCCCAAACTCTGTCTCAAGTGAACTAAGTACGTATTTTTTATCCCTCTCATCATGCTCACTACAAAAATTAAAAACATAATGTAAATAAAACATAAGATATTTATTTCAATTTATATGTAAAATTTTTACTTACTTCCACGGTAAGTGGACAAAGCATAGGTAAGAGTCGCATAGTGCCCGCATTCTTCTCTTGAACTCCAATCCATTCCCTATGTACACAATGTTCCCCTCTCGCTCTATATCGCACTCTAGTCCTAAGGGGCCTATGCATGTCCTCATAGGCAACTATGCTCTGCTATCATGATTTGGAGGTGGTATAGGTGTCCTGAAAGTAGATAGATAAAAATACATAAAAGTATGTGTTATAATATCATTAAAAAAGTTTATAAAAAAAACATACCTATGAGTAGATAGCTCTCTTCTTGCATGTGGAGCCGCAAAAGAGCCCTCGTTTGATCGTTGGGTAAGCATCTAGATCGTACAGTCCAGCTCCTCATCAAAGATCTCTCAGTAATCACGCATGATGGCCCCTAGAGTATCAGACGGAACTCTTGCTCTCATAAGACTTTTTATGAGAGTGAGTTTCACCTTTCTCTCTCTACTAGGATCCATAATACCTAACATATAAAACAAAATGGTTAGAAATCAATATACATACGTTTACATATGTATGTGTGTATGCATTAAGTATGTGTGTCTATGCATGCGTGTGTATGTATGTGCGTGTATGTTTGTGTGTATGTGTGTATGCATGTGTATGTGTGTGTATGCATCATTATGTGTGTATGTGTGTGTGTCTATGTGTATGTGTGTGCATCTATGAGTGTGTATGTGTTTATGTGTGTGTATGTATCTATGTGTGTGAATGTGTCTATGTGTGTATGTGTATGCATGTATGTATGCATATGTGTGTGTATGTGTGTATGCATTATGTATGCATATGTGTGTGTATGCATTATGTATGTGTATGTATGCATGTATGTATGTATGTATGTATGCATATGCATATGCATTATGTATGTATATATATGCATGTATGTGTATGTGTGAGTATGTCTCTCTATGTGTGTGTGTATGCATATATGTGTGTGTAAGCATATATGTGTGTATGTGTGTATGTGTGTATGTGTGTGTGTATATGTGTTTGTATGTGTGTATGCATGTGTATGTGTGTGTATGCATCATTATGTGTGTATGTGTCTATGTGTGTTTGTGTGTGTGTCTATGTGTGTCTGTGTGTCTATGTGTATGTGTTTGTGTCTATGAGTGTGTATGTGTTTATGTGTATGTATCTATGTGTGTGTATGTGTCTATGTGTGTATGTGTATGCATGTATGTATGCATGTGTATGTGTGTGTATGCATCATTATGTGTGTATGTGTGTATGTGTGTGTATATGTGTGTGTGTGTGTCTATGTGTATGTGTGTGTGTCTATGAGTGTGTATGTGTTTATGTGTATGTATGTATCTATGTGTGTGTATGTGTCTATGTGTGTATGTGTATGCATGTATGTATGCATGTGTGTGTGTATGCATGTGTATGTGTGTGTATGCATCATTATGTGTGTATGTGTCTATGTGTGTATGTTTGTGTGTGTATATGTGTGTGTGTATGTGTATGTGTCTATGTGTATGTGTCACTATGCCTCTATGAGTGTGTATGTGTTTATGTGTGTGTATGTGTCTATGTGTGTGTATGTGTGTATGTGTATGCATGTATGTATGCATATGTGTGTATGTGTGTGTATGCATTATGTATATGTGTGTGTATGCATTATGTATGTTTATGTAAGCATGTGCATTATGTATGCATGTAAGTATGTATGTATGCATATGCATTATGTATGCATATGCATTATGTCTGCATATGCATTATGTTTGCATATGCATTATGTATGCATATGTGTGTATGTGTGTGTATGCATTATGTATACATATGTGTGTGTATGCATTATGTATGCATATGTGTGTGTATGCAGTATGTATGTGTATGTAAGCATGTGCATTATGTATGCATGTAAGTATGTATGTATGCATATGCATATGCATTATGTATGCATGTATGTGTATGTGTGTGTATGTCTCTCTATGTGTGTGTATGCATATATGTATGTGTATATGTGTCTATATGTGTGTATGCATGTGTATGTGTATGTATGCATCATTATGTGTGTATGTGTCTATGTGTGTATGTGTGTATGTGTGTGTGTCTATGTGTATGTGTGTGTATCTATGACTATGTATGTGTTTATGTGTGTGTATGTGTCTATGTGTGTATGTTTCTATGTGTGTGTATGTATCTATGCATGTGCATTATGTATGCATGTAAGTATGTATGTACATTGTATGCATATGCATATGCATTATGTATGCATTATGTATGCATATGTATGCATGTATGTGTATATGTGTGTATGTCTCTCTATCTGTGTGTACGCATATATGTGTGTGTATGTGTGTGTATATGTGTCTGTATGTGTGTATGCATGTGTATGTGTGTGTATGCATCCGTATGTGTGTACGTGTCTATGTGTGTATGTGTGTGTGTATATGTGTGTGTATGTGTGTGTGTCTATGTGTATGTGTGTGTATCTATGAGTGTGTATGTGTTTATGTGTGTGTATGTGTCTATGTGTGTGTATGTGTCTATGTGTGTATGTGTATGCATGTATGTATGCATATGTATGTGTATGCATGTGTATGTGTGTGTATGCATCATTATGTGTGTATGTGTCTATGTGTGTATGTGTTTGTGTATATGTGTGTGTGTCTATCTGTATGTGTCGCTACGCGTCTATGAGTGTGTATATGTTTATGTGTGTGTATGTGTCTATGTGTGTGTATGTGTCTATGTGTGTATGTGTATGCATGTATGTATGCATAGGTGTGTGTATGTGTGTGTATGCATTATGTATGCATATGTGTGTGTATGCATTATGTATGTGTATGTATGCATGTAAGTATGTATGTATGCATATGCATATGCATTATGTATGCATATGTATGCATGTATGTGTATGTGTGTGTATGTCTCTCTATGTGTGTGTGTATGCATATATGTGTGTGTATGTGTGTATGTGTGTGTGTATATGTGTGTGTATGTGTGTATGCATGTGTATGTGTGTGAATGCATCATCATGTGTGTATGTGTGTATGTGTGTGTGTATGTGTGTGCACGTCTATGTGTATGTGTGTGTGTCTATGAGTGTGTATGTGTTTATGTGTGTATATGTGTCTATGTGTGTGTATGTGTCTATGTGTGTATGTGTATGCATGTATGTATGCATATGTATGTGTATGCATTATGTATGCATATGTGTGTGTATGCATTATGTATGTGTATGTATGCATGTGCATTATGTATGCATATGCATTATGTATGTGTATGTATGCATATGCATTGTGTATGTGTATGTATGCATGTGCATTATGTATGCATATGTGTGTGTATGCATGTAAGTATGTATGTATGTATGTACGCATATGCATATGCATTATGTATGCATATGTGTGTGTATGCATGTAAGTATGTATGTATGTACGCATATGCATATGCATTATCTATGCATGTATGTGTATGTGTGTGCATGTCTCTCTATGTGTGTGTATGCATATATGTGTGTGTATGTGTGTGTGTATGTGTGTGTATGTGTGTGTATGTGTGTATGTGTGTGTATATGCATGTGTATATGTGTGTGCATGTGTGTATGCAACATTATTTGTGTATGTGTGTATATGTGTGTGTATATGTGTGTGTTTTGTGTGTATGTGTGTGTGTGTCTATGTGTATGTGTGTGTGTGTGTGTCTATGTGTGTATATGTGTGTGTATGCATATGTATGTGTGTGTAAGTGTGTGTGTGTGTGCGCATACCTTGCTTCAATCAGATGCGTCTCTCTCTCTCGCTCTCTCTCTCTCTCTCTCTCTCTCTCTCTCGGTCTCTTCTTGCTCTCGCGTCCAAATCCCGGCACAAATGTGCCGGGAGAAATCGAATTTTTTTTTTTACATTCCAGAGCGTCGCATATGCGATGCTGTATAGTTTTCCAATGTCGCAAATAACGTCGCTAGTTAGCGGGGGTATTTGCGACGCACTAATTTAGCGACGCAAGCATCGCTTATGCAACGAATGCCCAAAAAAAAAAAAACGAAAACAGCACCGTCGCTTATGCGACGCTAGCATCGCATAAGCGATGGTATTCGTTTTTTTTTTCAATTCAGGGCGTCGCTACGCCCCCCTATTTCTTGTAGTGATGTGTATATATATGAGCATGCATGTGTATATATATGTGCATATATGCATGTGTATATATATGTGCATGCATCTTCATTTGCATCCATATGTATGTGCATGCATGTGAATATGCATATGCATGGGTATAAGTATGTGTTAATGTGTATATGAGTATGTGTATATGCAATAATGCATGCATGTTGTTTTATGTGTTTGTAGATATGTTTGTGCATATGCATGTGTATATGTGTGTGTATGTGTATGTGTATGTGTAAGTGTATGTGCATGTAGAGTGTAAGTGTATGTATAAGTCTATGTGTATAAATATGTGTGTGTGTATGTGCACGTGTATGTGTAAGGGTATGTGTATGTATATGTGTGTGTATGTGGATGTTTATGTGTGTGTATATGTGTGAGCATGCATGGTTATGTATATGTGTATATGAATAAGTAAGTGTGAGTATGTGAATTAATGAAAATAAAACAATTTAAATGATGGACAGCCAATGAAAATTACACTTACAATAATTAGCCATATTTTATGCTTGGTGAACTTTTTGAATAACCTGTAATAAAGAGAGAGAGAGAGAGAGAGAGAGAGAGAGAGAAGATAGAGAGATCAAAAGAGATGAACAAAAATGAAAAAGAGAGAAAGATAGAAATTAAAAGAAAAAGTGGTAAAAAGAAGGAGAGAGAGAGAGAGACAATAAGAGAGAGATTTGAAAAGAGAGAGATCTAGAAAGAGCTCATAACCGCACTGCAGATCTGAATGTTGGACATCTCTTCGATTAGGTGTGCGTAAATGATGATCGAAGAGCAGTTTAACTTTTTTTTTTTTGTAAATGTTGCATAAGTGATGTAAAACTGTCACGCCCCCATAGTCTGTTGCATCCTATAAGTGATGCATTAGCATCGTATAAGCGACATTAAATAGCATCGCACAAGCGATGCTAATGGATACATCATATAAGTGATGCTTAGGGCCAAATCGTATAAATAACGTGGAATCGGTGATGCTAATGTTTATGTCGCTCTTAGTGATAGTAAAAACATCGAAAATAAAATCAAGATTAATGTCGTTCAGATGATGGTATGCGCTCAATGGACACTTCAATGAAATGCTTGATCGCGAAGCGACGAAAATGTGTCGCGTTAACCATCGTTATGCCCCCTTTATTCTCGTATTGTTTTGAGTCAAAGCAAAGATACAAAGCACAATGGATATGTCCACCGAGGCAAGCTAAGGTCAGTTTTGGCTCGTGGATCTTTCGAATTGCATCCTAAAATTGGCCATTTCAATGTAAAACCCCACTTTCTAGAAATATGTTCAAATGGTATTTCTTGTAATTTACTCCACATTTGTGCAAGGCAAGAGTTTGAAGAATCCATCGCTTAAATTCAACGTTGTAAAGGTGTCATGCTTGCAGTCTACATTGAACATACCCAAATTTCAATTCTGCAGTTTCTAAGTTATTTGTGATGACCAATTAATTACAAAACGTTCATTTTACCACTTTTTCTTGAATTATAGTAAGTGCTTGCCAAATCATAAGAGTTATGCAATATCAGCAGCAGGCATATTTCATCAAGACATTAGATCATGCGTATATGACAAGAACTCATTAAGCAAGTAGTAAAAAGATAATTGAAACTCCTAAGCCAAGATACACAAGCAAAAAACAATATTCCAGAATTAGTGGATGGCACATTTTTAAGCAGTTAACTTTGAGAAATAATCGACATTGGTTTGATCATGATTCGATAATTCGATGGGGCAACCTTAAGCAGACAATAACTGCAAGTCAATGATCCGCATGAGAAATAATCACACAATATTTACAAAGCTTTGAGAAACGTTGGTTTGATCATGGTTAGAGTGCTGGTAGGAAGAAGTCATCCATATCCTCGATTTGGACATATTCAGTTTGCGTACAATAGTGGTATGCTTTAAACCATTACCTCGAGATACATATTCAAGCATTGAAAAATCATTAGTATCACAAAATCATCAAGCGTTGGAAAATCAAGCATCGGAAAATCATTAGTATCAGATTACTAGCTCAAGCATCGGAAAACCATTAGTATCAGATAACTAGCTCAAGCATCAGAATATCAGCTCAAGCATTGGAAAATCAGCTCAAGCATCGGAAAATCATTAGTATCAGATTACTAGCTCAAGCATCAGAAAATCAGCTCAAGCATTGGAAAATCAGCTCAAGCATCGGAAAATTACTTCCAATGATAAAACATGTATCGCGAAAATATTAGTATGCCACTCAGATAGAACGACAAACATTCTACATCTATGCGCTCTAGAATTCTGTTAAAAAAAGAGAAAACTCATATGTCCTGTGCATGACTAATAGCAAAAAACAGATCAGAAAATATCCATCTATTCATTGAAACGAGTATAGAGAGGACCACAATTGCAGTGATGTAAAAATAGATGTCCCCCGAATGGACTTTGTAATGAAGACGTGTGGAAATCATATGTAGAAAGAATAATTTATCAGAGCTAACTGAAAAGGACTTACCATTTTCAATGACGATACATAAAATTCAAATAACTTTTTCTGAGTATTAAAAGGGGGGTTATGAGCTAGGACTCCTATAGTTAGTAAGCAGTGTTTCCTTCAAAACTAAAAAATTAGGCATTCAAACAATAATAGAGCTGCCTGGGGGTCAGAAGTGACAGGATAGCAACAAAATGGAGGATACTCTCAGAATTAAAGAAAATCTGGATTTTCATCACTTTCTAAACTAGAAGTGGTGTTTGAACTAGACTTGGATCACATAAGAATTCAAGTTCAGGGACCTATGGGAATTGCTCATCGAGAACAAGAGAGCAGTCCTAAGGTAGCAAATTCTCCAGAGGAGGATATGGACCATTGTCAAAGTGAGTATAATTTGCAATGCTCTCTCGTGATGAAGATGTTGCCCCATTGGTAAAGAAGACTTACATCACCTCTTCTTTTCCTCTGTACTTTGCCCCATTGGTAAAGAAGTCACGATTCAAGAACAATCTGTACATGGTAGCTATGGAACGTTTCAATGTCAAGGTAATTCTGGCTTCGTGAAGAAACGTATAGTGCTCTTAGAGTGTATTGTGTCTGAGAACACATCTACAGGTTCAATATACATTTGGCCCATTATGAAAAGAGAGAGAGCTATTATCATTTATACTTGTACGCAATTATTAACCAACTCCTCCCATATAGTCTGCCTGCTATTCGTAGGATGTTTGGGTGCTCACCTTTCCATTGTAATGCCTCTCGAGCATTGAAACTACATGCCTTCGGGTAGCCCGCTCCTTACGATGCTTCGGCAATTTGACCCATGCTTTGTGAGATATGGAGGATGCCATGGGTACTATGCCCTTCACTTGTACAAGTGTTCTTTCAATATATTCAAGCCTAAGGGATTATCGACCGAACATCCTCTTAAAAAGAAACTCTACCCATAAATGTTGACCAGGTGTGATTCAACTGGTTACCATTTTTGCCAATACACCTATATGTACAATCCTTGCATGTTAAGCAACGAATGGAAAAATGATAGGAAAATTACCGTAGTGTTTTCAAAAAACTAGATACTTCATAATCATAAATGGACATTAATCTTCATGGACTGATAATTCTACAAGAACTTTATAGATTTTACATATTTGCACAAATTGGTTGTATACACATTTTCAGTTTTAGTATTCCATATGTTTTATTGACATTTTCATGGATCAAGTAATTGATTTCTTGATTCCAACCAGGAAATGATTTCTTATTCCAACATACAGTTGAATTACAGGGATTACATATATGGAATGTTGTTTAGAACTTATGGAAAATCCTCGAAGGCTAAAACCTCGTGATGCGTTAGAATAGACTCAAAATCCTTAAAAGCACCCGAAGGATCATATGCGTATCTAGTGTGGCATAGCATTGTCGCGTTGTGTGTGTACAGAGAAAACTACACAAAATTACAGGTCTCCAGCTAGTTGGTTCTCAACCTGCTGTATGTTCCACAAATATCTTCCGAATAAAATTCTGAAAGCGGTGCGAATAGGAGCTTGGATCGACAGCAGAAAT
>CM035408.1:137975210-138402710 GCA_020310875.1 Ceratopteris richardii | reverse complement strand
CATCAAATAGGTTCAAATAAGATGACCTCTGGGAGAGGACACGCTTAACATGGAGGCCTACAGTTTCTCATAAAATTGGTGAGACCAGTCATCTATAACTGCAACATTTCAACTGGTACAAGAGCCAATAGGAAGAGCATACTTTGACTGAGGCAGCCTGGGACAGGAGGCCTGCTTCCTCTTTCCTTATCTGACCTTATGTAGCATCATTGCTTCAGCCTCCACATGTGGGGCACCACCCACAAAGATTGTAGTGACTGATGCGGAATAGAGCAGAGATTCACTCTGCTGCATGGTCTTCCAACCTCTGATAACAGTGGATGTTGGGCACTCCTTAAGAGTGAACTAACTTGCATGGCATATCACGGGCACATCACATTTGCGATCAGAATGGCTAGACAGTTCAGACTTAGACATCAATGAAGACAGTGTTTGCTGGATCTGAGGTTCAGCTCTGTGTTGTTGGTTGCTCAGATAAGACTAGATCAATAATTGATCCCTTGCTAGACCCAGAGCTACATGTATCTGGATATAGATTGATTGGAAGCAGAAAATAATATTATGCATCATGTAATGTGAGTCCTTAAGTCTCTACACTCAAATATTGTTTTTTGGGTTTAGCTGCTTCAACACAGACTAGGCATCTTTGACTTCAATGTCTCTCCTGTCGAGGACTATCAATTTTGCATAGTCCCAAATCAAGGAGGTATAACATCCCTCATGTGATCAGGGCCCTAGAGTACGTGCAGACTTTAATAGAGTGATTCTGAAAATGAAGACTTCTGAAAAATGCCAATAAGCTGCATAAATTTGCATCCTTTAACTGCAGAAAAATAATTGTTACTACACTAAGGTTTCCAAACAAGCCTTGTCAGATAGAAGTGACGAAAAGAATAAGAGAACTTTTGTGTACGCTGAATTATATGAAGGCATTCTGTCAACCAACCTTAGCAAAATATCTCTCTGGTAAGACCTGAGTAAAAACACAAAGTCCAGGTCCAAGTCCTTCAGAGTCGTACTCTCATCAATTTTGAGCTTTTGTACAGACCGGCCATATGAAGAACCTTTGAGATCAAAGCGTTTGTCTATGCACAAATCAGTGCGGAAAATGTTTCCCATCACAACAAATCGAACCTGTGGTAAATTACAATTTAGGTAGTATGTCCACATTTTAAGGTTACCATTGAGATAAAGCATTCACATAAGCTTGTCAACCTTATTAGATTATCTCACTACACTGTGACTCTCCAATACAAACCACAGACACACCTTTCGACCACCAGCAGGTTTGATTCTATGGAGTCCATAGAACTTTGTTATAAGGGTGTTCTCATTTGTCTGCAAATAGTTGTAGTAGTTCCGCAGCATCCCAAGAAGTACCTGTTGTTGTGAACATACAATAGATTAAGACACCACCATACTTCAGCTCAATCATTGAGCTGTTTATAGTTAGGAGTGCATCACACAATCTTCACTAGGTCAGTTTTATAAATATATTTCTTTTACTGTAACTATCCAAGAAACAATGAGACTACAAAAAATCGACAATGTACCACAAGTACTAAGTTGCATGGGTAAGAAAACTTTGCAGCGAAGAACAGCCTCCTATCTAGTATAGTATTTATTGATGATGATAGAACTAATGACTGTAAGAAAGAGCATACTTTCTTCACTTCTGGCTGAATCCCATAACGAGGACAGAGGAACAGGCAAGGAGAACGAGCGGAACAGGACACAAACAGACGTGTGTGTGTGTGTGTGTGTGTGTGTGTGTGTGTGTGTAAGAGAGAGAGAGAGAGAGAGAGAGAGAGAGAGAGAGAGAGAGAGAGAGAGAGATTGCGGTAGCAATAGAATAGTATACATGTTGAAATCAATGAATATCAGTCCTGTTCAGATGAGTAGAATAGGGAAAAATTACAAATGGAGGCACAATCTTTAGTGGAAGTGTGCATGTGTACAGTTGTAATGCATATGTAACCGCATGAAAGTCGAAGATGAGAACTAACGCAATCCAACATTTGACAGTATTTGATACACAAAACTTTCATCTACACAAACTAAGGAGCTGAGATTTATGTCAGGCTGTACCATACCTTACCCTCAGGTTTTCGCACGGTTTTAATCAAGAATCGGCCATCATGAGAAATATAAAAAATGCTTCCACTTTTTCCAGATGATGACAGCTGCCGCAAGCCATCATCGCCACAAATAGACATCAGGTACTCTGCTGTGTCAATTTTGAACAGCTCCCGCAAGTGTCTGTACAAAGCACAAACACTATATTATAGCGAATCCAGCTGACATTGACATAGTATCTGTGGGGAAAACACTTGGCGCATTCAAGCAATTTCACTGCCTCTAATAAGCGAAGAAATAATCTAAAGCTTAGGTTATTTGTGAATTACGTATATGTGCATTATCCACAATGATTGCTTTTATACCCCTTATAATAAGTTGTCTGTGAAAAGTTAGGTTTGTCATGAACATTATGGTTTAAAGGATGATAGACGTGCAGCAAGAAGCGTTGCCTACAGCGAAAACAGAAACTTTTCCCTATCAAGCAAAGGAAAGAGTTCACAGAATGATGAAAACACCTTATGATCATAAAGGTTTTAAACACTATTCTATCTTGTAATATGTAGTCACAATCTGTGCCAGAATGAATTCTGAATTAATGCAGCATGCAGTAAGAAAAGGATGAAAGGCTATGAAATAGATTTTCAAGCCTTGGTATGAGGACAACTAACAACCTCAAAAAATTTGATTAGTAGAACAGGAAAGATCACACGTAATGTACAAACGTATTTGCAAGAATAACATTTTTCTTTTCTTATTCTTTTAAGTATGCTTTTTAATAATGCACCTGAAGACAGCAGGGCAATAATCTTTCCATCTGAAATCAGCAGATTGGTGTGGTGGTGTAAGCTGTGACCCCTGCTTTGGAAAGCTGAGCTCAACTCTGGCTCGTCTACCAAAGTCAGCAACAGAGATGTCACATGACTGTTCACAATTTTTCTTTCCTATCGTGTACCTGAAGAACAACACTTCATCAGAAACAAATGTGAAAGCCTTGAAAACTTTCCCCTAATATCAGGCGAATACAAATTTATCATCACCTTATTCCCAACTGCAAACTCATCATCAGCTCATATTTCCGATGTCCTTTGGAAATTCTTTCCCCTGGTTTTTTGTGATCGCTTGCAAAATGCTCATTTTGTGTCTGCAAAAGCATGTGTGTGCTTTGACTTGAACCTTCTTTCACGTCCTCACCATCAAAGACTCCTTGAACATAATGTTTTGAAAAGACTGGAGAGACGTGAAAATCTTCTTCTGTAGAGTTTCTCCTGTGACTAAAATTTTCTGGTCCTTTGACATCGTAAGCATCATGATCCTCAGTGAAAAAGAAATCCAAGGAATCACCCGGACTCAAAAACGAATATGAGGAATCCTCCAAACCACTCTCTGAGCTTGTAGAGGACTCACTGATTGTGGATCTCTCTTGAAAAAGCCGAGTTCCAGGAAGCATGTCCTTGCTTGTATCCTCCTGAGCCTCTGGGAATGGAAGTCCACCTTTTGCTGACAAAATCATGGGGGAATCTGATTTCATTCCTTTATTTACATCCTTTCGCTCAAAACTTGATAAGGATCCGGAAGGAATAAATGAGCCCCAAGCATCCTTAAACCCCCTCCAAGTTCCTATGTAAGTGCCAGTATTCTTGCGTGTAAACACACCACGACTGTGTGGCAACCCATGCAACCATTGTCCATCATATTTGTCGCCACAAGCCCATTTCATTGTACCTCTTCCGGTTTTAAATCCTGATCTCCATTCTCCAACATATAGATCACCATCTTTCCATGCATATTTTCCTTCACCTTCTTGTACGCCATTGTTCCAGGATCCTTCATAAAAATCCCCATTGGGATAAACTTTTGTCCCAAAACCTCTCCTCTCATTCAGAAACCAGCTGCCCGTGTAGGTACTTCCATCAGCTCCAGTATAAGATCCAAACCCATTGATAAACCCAGCTAAGAAATCCCCTTGATATGAAGCTCCAGAGGGCCAAAACATTTTGCCCTTTCCAGACATTTTTCCCTTTCTCCACTCCCCCTCATACATACACCCATCTTTCCATAGATATTTTCCTATGCCATCAGGAAGTTTGCCTTTCCAGAAACCGACATAGACATCCCCATTCGGAAACAGATGATCTCTGAAGGTGTCATTTTCTTCAGCATTCTGAGCAGTGAATCGAACTGAGTTGAACAAGCCGCAACCCTTATCAGGTGACTTCTCGTCTGGTGACAGGGGTGAAACTGAATTTCCTTGTGCGCGAATTCCAATATCAAACATATGTACAGCTATGTTACAGAGTCCCATATCCTAAAAGAACATAAAAGACTGTCTACTTTGAACCCGAACATTCCTTTTAAAGCTTTGAAAGATTGGGATTCAACACTCCATCAAAAAGGCATGCTTTTCCAAACGGGGAATATGGGTGGGATCGTCAGTCCAATCATTTCCAGATCTTATGCGAGCATGTACTGTGATAGGTTTGGCTGCTGTTAATCATACATAGAAAATTTTCTACATGAGGAATTCTTGTCAGGAATATTGGGTTCAATAAGAAGGATTGGCCCTACAAGTTCTTTAATAATACATACGTATGATTGTGCAGTATTTTAAGTAGAAAACTACAAGTGGCTTTGCGCGTGAAAAGGATTTCGGAATGAGAAGCTAAGTGCAATGGAACTGGTGAAAGAAAGCTACCATTGTAGAGTGAAGAAGATCATGGTGGCGACATGTCAGAACGACAAAGGGGTTATATAAATTGAAACGTTGAGAATGCCGAGTCATTCAATGGAAACTCTGAGAAAGGGATGGTAATGTGGCTTCCATGATACTAAAATTCATGACCAAAAGTCAACCAATTGCAATATAACTGGATTGACTACAAAAGGGGCCCTCAGTCCTCAGAATATACAATTAGAAATGCCGATATATACATACAATAATGAATATGAATGTGTCATGTCTACGGAGATGCAGTCAAGCCTATTTCTGGTTACCACAGAAGCATACACTCTCCACTGTCCAGATACAGCATGGCCATCAGAAGGCGAAGAGGGAAAAGCTTCATAGGCAATGGTTATCCATTCAATGGGAAAAGCTTGACACATCGAACGTGAATGCCTGTATTGAGGAGACAAAAAGATAGCCAATGATAGCCAAAAGACCTGAACTGAAATGCATGCATTATGTAGGTTCAAAGGGCTCATAGTGAGGAATAATAGGAAAGGATTAGGCCAGTAAATTCCCCATTCCCCAATGATGTGGTTGGCCAAGACTCCCATAAAAGAGAATGGAATGTGGTTGGGCAATAATGGACCTAAGTGTCATTTTCTGATATAACATTCATGTAAACGCGCATGGATAGAGTCCACAGTTTAGACTCCAGACTCGAGCGTTTTCACAAGAACCAGGATGAGGAAGTAGCAACCTTGTCCGAGAAGCCATAAGTCAATGGAAATCTCTTAAGTAGCTGCACATTCACATCTTAATGTCCAAGAAGGAGCGCAATAATATCAGCGCCATGGACATAATGCTACACGCGTGTCTAGCTTGCTCAGAAGCTCATCATCCTCTGGTTCTAAGCTTCGGAGTCGCTTGCGTACATGATTTTGCAAATTGTCAAGAAAGAAGCCAAGAGTTTGCCTCCCATTCTTCGATGGAACCTTCGGGGTGGTCACTCATGAGGTCGCTGACTTTTTGGCGTTCTACAGGAAATATCTTGCCAAAAGTCTACTTGCATTATCGGAACACTTTTTTATTTCGTTCTCGGCACATGCCAAAGGGAGAGAATTCAATCCACACGTGTAAGCATGGAGTGGAATACTGAGTGCTTTTGGCTCGTAAAACCACTCTTCTCTATATATATATATTTCTTTTTTTTTTTTTCTTTGAGAGTACAATGAATAGGAAAGACACACACCCGACCTCGTAAGATAGAGGCACCTTTCTTAGGTAACTCTGAAGCATCCAGCTTTAGATCGGACTTGAACCTGGCCATTTGCCTAGGAGTACAAGGCACATCCGCTAAACCACCCCTCCTGGATTCACCACTCTCGTTTTTGAGTCATCCTACATAAGAGAAAAATTATACTTCATCAGAGCATGCCTAACCTAGTGGCTGGCGCCTTGAAGTTGTGGGAGAAAGTCCTGAGTTCAAGTCTTGACTGAACATCTCCATGAGTCTCTCATGATGGGTGCCTCTACCTTACGAAGTTGGGTGTGTGGGTGTGAATTCATTGTACTCTCAAAAAAAAAAAAGAAGAAAAAAATCTACCTCAAGAGTCAAAAGGTTGAAACTTGGGATCAACTTTCGCTTGGGTGAGTTTGTTATAATTTATGTTTGAATTAAAAAATAAAATTATATCTATTTGTCATTGGATTTTTAGTTTTCTTTTTATTTTATTATTTTTTATAATTTTGAACCATTTTTTCGTGGTCCAAAACACCAATTGCAACCATGACAGCAATCAAACTGCAAATTGCATAGGTGTTTTCCGTAATGTTATCTTTAAGTTTTATATGCTTTGTTCTTTCCTCAAGAGCACGCATGAGGTATATAACTAAATAAAATGAGTATGTCTTCCAAATGTGATGTTCTAGTGCATTGAATTATAGGAATCATCTTTGCAAATAAAAAGAAGAAACATTTGGAATTTCTGGCCGCTCTTGCTCTCTAGCCCTCCTTAACCCACCACTATTGCTTGTTGGAAATTAGGAATCTTTTGCCAAATCATCCATGAGTCAATGAAAGTTAAAGAATATGTGAACCAAAGTCACACCAAATTGAATTCCAACTACCAAATTAGTGTTGGAGATAAAATAGGGACACTTTCTAGTGAGAGTAAACCAAATAAATTTCACCAAATCAAGCTAGAATTCAAATATCAAATTGAGGATTCATTCTCGCTGATCATCCAAGTAGGGCATTTTCATTAGATGTCATCACACTCCTTGGTTAGCTCTCTCTCAATTGAGCATACCCGCTGCTTGCTTATTTTGCACATAGTGAGAGACCTTTATCTCTACCCCTACTCTAGATAATGTTCACATAGAGTAGTTTGTGTAAGAAATAATAGCACAATGAAATAGACCAATAGACAAAGTTGAGAAAAAAAAAACATCAAAAAAGAGAGATGCAGAATGAGAGATAGAGAAATCAAATTCTCAAATTGCCAAGAGTAATTCAACTACAAAGATGGTGTTGTCCACCTATGCACACCTAATGTGGAGCTTAGATGGCACTGTAGACAAACTCTAGATAAAGGGCTTTCTAGTGTGCAATGCTATGTAAAGCTACACATGGGCCATGCTTTTACACTTAAAATGGGATTCGATATGGATTAATGTAATCACAAGAGACAAAATAGTACACAAAATATACAATCTGACAATATTTTCGTGTTTAGAAGTCCTACTTTCTTGACCCTATGAGCTTGGGGATAAGCCCCCCAAACCTCGTAGAAGGGGGAAAAGCCCCCCTCTACACTCCCCCATTAATGTTCTGACGAAACCACAAGGCCTTTGTTTTTGCCTTGAATGAAAACCCAATGGCTCGAAAGTTTATGTCCTACCTAAAATAATGGCTAGGCTCACAAAGATCATCTATTACCATGAAAGGTCAGACATAGACCTCATCTAACTTGGAAGTTAGGGTTCCACATATGTCTAGACTCTCAAAATGGCTTCTCATCATAATGAGGACCTCACAACTTAGAGCACCATGAATTATTTGTGGTCACTTGAGGGTAGAGTGTTGAGTATATCTTGTTGTATTTTCTCAAGAAAACTTAATCTTCATTCTTCTCAATTATTATGGTCATTAGACTTATTACTTTATTAATTAAGTTTGGATTAAGTCTTGGGTCATACCTTTGACTGGTGTGCGAGAATTATAGACTTTTCAATTAGATACCCTATTAGTTTGTATGATCTATCATAATTTATTGGGAGTAATTCATAGATCATTTGAAATTTGTGCAAGTCCTCTAAGTGTATACCAAGGCTGCCGTTCATTACCTTAGCCATTTGAGAGAAATAAATATTTTATTCAACACGTAGTTGACAAACTTCTAAGATATTTTTGGATTACTTAATGCATTTCTTTTTCAGGTCTTTCTTTTTTTGTTTAAGTATAACATCTATCCAATTCAAAGAAAAGAAAAAAATACTTGAAAAAGATTTGTTTGATTGACGAGAGGGAACCAATTATTTTTATTTATTTTTTAAACAAAACAAAGTCGGTACATCAACATTTTTTTTGTCTCCAATTAAAGTAGGGAGCAGTTGGTTAGAGAGCCCAATGCCACAAAAGCAGCATGTTGGATTCAAG
This sequence comes from Ceratopteris richardii, assembly GCA_020310875.1. Classification (NCBI taxonomy): domain Eukaryota; kingdom Viridiplantae; phylum Streptophyta; class Polypodiopsida; order Polypodiales; family Pteridaceae; genus Ceratopteris; species Ceratopteris richardii. Next base: position 138,394,308 of record CM035408.1, on the reverse strand, counting down.
AAGCATTTCAAAAAATCCTCTCCATAGTTTGATCTGTATAACCAAGAGTGTCTACAGTTGGAATCCGTATAGCCCTAAAATCCTCTGAAAAAAGAAAATATTATGTTGACTTGCACGGGTCAAAACCAAAAGACCTTGGAATCCGTATAGCCCTAAAATCCTCTGAAAAAAGAAAATATTATGTTGACTTGCACGGGTCAAAACCAAAAGACCTTTCTTTTGAAAAGAAAGAAAGGAAAATACTTATTCTTTTTAAAGAAATACTATCCACCAAGTAAGGAAGACTACTTTGAAAGACTCGTGAGAGGTTAGGTAGGGTAAAGAGACATTCTATGAGCATACTAATTAGAATTAACTCGAGACTACACGAAATAATAATTGAAAAAGATTTTATACCCCTCTTCGAGATAGATAGTGTTGCCATTCAGTACCTTTTATGGCAAAGTTGTAAATTGTATTATCAAAAGGGAAAGGAGTGAATCCTGGGAGATCCACTTGTCCTACTAGATGATGTAATAAGTGATAATCTTGCTCTTACAGCGCCATACCCTTGTGACTCTATAGGCAAAGATGTGGGTTCATTACCCGAAGGTGTTAGTATTATTGGCATAGATGATAGAATACTAGTGAAATCCTCCAAGAAGTATCTTGCAGATCAGAAGGTAAAAAGTACTCCCTCGGCAGGGCCGCATATCTAGCGAAGGGGGGGTGTAGGGATGTTTTTCCCAAGGATGGACTTTGTAGGATAGGGGTGCGTCTGGAATGCTTTTGGCATGAAGATTAAGCATACTCAGTCTCAGAAGAACAATTATACAATGGAATCCCTTAGCACAATTGGGTCATTTTCCTCCATTATTACTCCCAAGGGAGGATTCCCTCGAGATAAGGAATATGATTCTTTTGGGCCGAAAATGGAATAGTTTATATGAACAAATAATTCGTAAACATGTGTTTGAATGATCAAGTTTTGCAATTTCAAGCCCGATACCTTTGTGACCCACCATTAGAAGAAGATAAAGAGAATGATTTACTAAATCCTCACAAAGAACATGGTACAGAAGAGTGATCAAGGTTTGGACGAGGGGGAGTCCCTTGGAAAGAAGTGTTAGCAAAGCATTAGTTGAAATAGTTATTAACAAATGGATATTGAGACTTCCCAATAAGGAGTGGTACAAGTACACGGAGAAACATTGGGAAACCCATGAAGCAGCACACTATCAGTTAATGAATGAAATAGATGACAAGTTGGTAAGATTAAAAGGAAAATATTCAACCGGTTATAGAAAGAAGATGGATACACTGCAGTTTCGAAAACTTATGGAGGAATATTTGAGACTACATCTGTACAAGACACCTACCTATTGATATATTTAGGTAGTGATGTGTGCGAACACACTAGGCCTGCCGGGGCACTTTCTTCCCTCTTTAGGAGGTTTTTTCCTCCAATGTGTATATACACCTATTGCCCTAACGATTTACTAATCTTTGTACATTCTAGTGGCAATACATTCAGTATTGTGTGTCATGCTCCAAACTTCTTCTTCTTCTTCCTTATGCTATTCACGTGCTTCCCCAGACCTCAAATGCCAACAATTGGTATCAGAGAAAGTCGTTGCTTCATCTAGGGCGTCATCGACACCCCTCCGGTTATAGTTTCAAAATCGCACGAAATTTGGTGTGCATACTCAGGGTGATTAGTAGATCAAAACAATTTTGCTGTGTCGTGCCGAAATCGCGATCTGAGATCGTTTAGGCCTTCGAACACACTATCATGGTGATTCTACAGGCTATTTTGTCTTTTTATGCCAAAGATATATAGAGGATTTGGTTTACCAATATGCGCATCTCAAAGTTTGCTACAGGTTTAACAGAACTCGATACAGTAGTTCTGTTCAACTTTTTGAGATACAATCAATTTTCTGCATCAATAGTTCAGATATTTGGTACTTTGATAGTGGGGCAACCAAACATATTACCTTGCACGTAGTTTCTTCACTTCACTTGAGCCTGCCCCTTTAGGGAATACTATCACATGCGCCAACAACTCCTCTTATCCTGTTATGGGAGTTGGTAAGATCATTTTGACTACTATTGATGGTAGTTCTTTTACCTTGTCAGATGTTTTATTTGTGTGAGGGATCAAGAAAAATTTGTTATCAGTTTCTGCATTAGCCAAGATTGGCTTGGTTGTGAAATTTGTTGATGACAGATGTACAATTCATGATCTGTCAAATGGCAATGTGATTATTGCTTCTGGCATTTTATGTCATGGGTTGTATAAGCTCATAGACTATGAACAATCTACGAATGATTCAACACATTGTGCAGTACATGATTCTCAGGCTATGTCAGATGAAAAGCTTTGGCATGCATGCTTTGGTTATCCAAATCTTGCTAGTTTGCTATGCCTACAAAAATCTAAAATGGTATCCTCTTTGCCCAAACTTGAGGCACCCGGGAAACATGAATGTGAAGGCTATATTTTGGGCAAAATGTAGAGTTCCTCCTTCCCAAAAGAGGGTTCAGTTCGAGCTACTCAAAAATTGGAGCTTGTTCATAGTGATTTCTGTGGTCCTATGGAGAAACCTTGTTTTGGGAACTATCTTTACTTCGTGACTTTCATCGATGATTTTTTCAGGCATACATGGGTATATCCATTGAAGGCAAAGTCCGAAGTGTTTATGTGCTTCAAAGAGTTTTTGGTTTCGACTAAAAATCTGTCAGCATGTAAAATGGGCACCCTCCGTTTTGATCGAGGGGGGGTGGATATATGTCTTCTGACTTTAATGCATTTCTTGTTAAACGTGGGATAAAACATTAGTCTAGAGTGACGTATACACCTCAACAAAATGGAGTTGTTGAATGGAAGGATAGGTCATTCATGGAGATGGTGTTAACTATAATTATTGTTGATCTTTTGCACTAATATGTCTTCATTGTGTAGAATAGATGGTTGATTGCATGTATGTGGCAAAGGAGAAACATGTGCTAACAATGATAAGTTGTGACTAAATGAGCTTAAAAGCTAGTTGTAGTGTTCTTGAAGCAAACATGAAGTCTTTGATGGATGTCACTCTTTGGCTATGATTCACTCCATGTCAAGCCCAAAACAAAGCAGAAATGTTGTGTTGAAAACGAGTTGTTAGAAGGCAAAAAGCTCCATTGCTCTCTCGAGAAATGGCCTTCTTAAGAATCTTTTGTTAAGAAATCGCTTGCTTCAGATGTATTTGAGTTGTCGTCCCTCCGAAGATGCTATTGCTTGTTTTTATAGTTTGCATGAAAAGAATGAGTTCTCATGGAATTCCTTAATTACAGCACATGCATGCGATGGTCAATATCAACAGGCAATACATGTTCTTATTGGATTCAATTAATGACTTGTCCCTTATATCCCTTTGTGCGTGAGAGCTATCATGGTGGCTTCTAGAAGGTGTCAGAAAGGAGGTGAAATGGACCATGAATGCACACAAGGGGGGCAGAGAGCAGGAGGTGCATTTGTTTTTGGGTACGTGGAGAGAACCTCGAAGAGGACAGCAGGCATCATTTTGAGGAGGTCATTTTTTCTTGTTTCTTCTTTTGGGTGGCTGGGCAGCGACACACGAAAGGAAGGGTGAGCATAGAGAGAATTTCTGCTAGCTGCTGTTGGGCGTTTTTTTCGGTGAAGAAGGGTCGCAGGAAGTGTGGCGGGGAGGGGGTCATACTTAGGAAGAAGGGAAGGTGCAGTGGGGAGGTATGCTTTTGACTTCCACATAAGATGGATTCCAGGAATAGCATGACAGTATATGTGAAGGGAGGTTAGGAACCGGATGCTATGGTGGACTTGCATGATAACAGAGTTTTGTGCGTGCATGAATATCATAAGTAAGGACGTTCTATTTGGGAAGGGATTGTCTGTTGGAATGAGTTACCAGTAGTAGATGTCCAAAAGAGAGAGGTAATGTTTTTTTCCTAGTTGAAGTGTTCTCTAAGAGGAAATTGAAAACCATCACACGAGAAAACTGAAGCATCATTAGGAAAGGATTCAACAGGGTTTGGTTTTTGTAGTGCTGATATTGAATATAGTGGTTTCCATAACAGAAATGAGATTCATACATGGTCTACGAAAGTGCTTATGAAGAAAGTGGTACATATATATATCTTGGTTATGCCTTGATCGGGGAAATTAAACTTTCATATATTTCTTTGGGAAATAAGTAGAATGGCAAAACTATGTTTTGGCAAATCCTTAACCTGAGGACTACGACCATGAGGTCTTGTGATGTCCAAATGCTGAATATGCTCGTGATACAAGAATGAAATATGCAAGTTCCAAGGCCACCAAACTAAGCTTTTAGATTTCTTTCTCGCCCTTTCCTATAAGTCGTGATATATGTAGTGAATCACACACGAAAGGAGGAGATCAAAGTAGGGCATGATAATGAGAAAGCAGAAGAGGTGACCCAAGAGGAGGATAAGAGTGTGTGAAAAGCAGGTGTGTGAGCATGGGGAAATAAGAGCAAGAGGAAGTGGGGAAGAGCAAGTGAAAGAGAGAGAACGAGGAATGGAATGGAACCGAAAGGTGTGAGTAAAGAGAGAGGAAGAGTAAAAGAGGGTGATAGGTGGCAAGCAAGAAGGAGAAAAAGAATAGTGAGAGTGTGTATGAGTGGATTTTGGTAAGTATGGGTGGAAAGTGTGAGGAATAAAGTGTATGTATGTGTGTGTAAGCATATGGGAGCACTGAGTAAGTGCGATTGAGAGAGAGAGAGAGAGAAGGCGTGAGAGAAGGGGGGAGAGAGAGAGAGAGGTGGGAAAGGGAGAAAGAGAGTAGGAAGGAAGGTAAGTAGAAGTAAGGGGGTGTGAGTGCATGTGTGGGTGTGTAAAAGAGGAGGAAAGAAGATGGAAAAGGTGGCAAGGAAGTGAGAACAAAAAGAGAAAGGGGTGAAGGAGAGTAAGGGGGATGTGTGTATGTTTTGATTATATGTGTGCAAGTGTGTGCATGTAAGTGCATGTATGAGGATATATGTGCATAAGAGAGAGAGAGAGTAAGAGAAAGAGGAAGGTGGAACTAGGGCAGAGAAATCTTGGGAACCAATTCAAAAAATCCAGGTTCCCATTTGTGTATGCATAAGGGTCTTCATTCCCTTTATTCTATGAATATATTCAAGTGCATTTGGTGGATTTCAGGGAGTTTAGGCAACAAAGTAAACAACTATTCAACTTTCTTTCCTTGGGCCTAGGACCTAAACATTTTCGCAATCCTACTGGGGATCCCAAAGGAGGATACATTCGAGAGAAATCGTGGACTTAGAGTGAGAAAATGTGAGAGAGTACAAGTAAATTGGGCAAAACATAATAGTGTGTAAGGCACTCTCCCTTGGGTTTAGGACCTCGCGGATAGCGAGGTGTATGGTCAAGAGTCAGGCTTTACCACATAGTTTCTCGCTTGAGGCTATTATGTGTGCAACATATGTACTTAACAGGTGTCCCATTAAAGCATTGTAATCTATCACTCCATATGGGCCTTAACATGGTTGCAAGATATCTGTTTTTCACTTGAGTGTTTTTGGTTGTCTGGCATATGCATTAGTGCTTGAACAACAACACAGGAAATTGGATGATAAAGAAGTAAAATATACTTTTGTTACAATTCTGAAAGTAAAGGCTATCATCTATGTCATCCATAGATTAAATGCATTTTGGTTAGCCGTGATGTTGTTTTTTTGGAAGATGCTATTCAGCCTTACTTTCATGTACGAAGAAGACATCTGCTAGCTCCAAAGACATGTATGATACTTTGCTGCCTCTTTTTACAGGTGGATAGTCTAGTTGTTGGTGTTTGAGGTCTACGGAAGCATGTGAATAGGACAAGGAAGAAGAAGAAGAAGAAGAATCTTGGAATACATAACACAATATTGAATGTATTACCACTAGAATGTACAAAGATAAGTAACCCATTAAGGCAATAGGCATATATACAAGCCGAGGGAAAAAAACCTCCTCAAGAGAAAAAAAAGGTGTCTGGTGTTCCTAGTGTGTTCACACACATCACTACTTGACTATATCAACATATGCCCCTTGGGAGTGATGTAGTGAACGAGGAGCTGACACTCATGTATAAGCAAGTGTCAAGCTATGTGGAATCAATCCACAAAAGGAAGTAAGCCCAAAGCTTTGCGGAAAGCTTCAAACTTCTCCCTAGGCAAAGCCTTCGTGAAAAGGTCTACAATGTTCTCCTGCGTGGGCTCATATGCCAAGCTGATCTCTCTAGCAAAGAACCTTTACTTGACATAATGATAATGCATCTCAATGTGCTTAGTACAAGCATGGAACACAGGGTTCCTCGCAACTACCAAAGCGCTTTGATTGTCACTGAAAATGGTGGTGGCAGAAGATTGACCAACACCCAAATCAGCCATAAGGCATCTAAGCAACAAACACTCAATAGTCGCTGTGAAAGCTATACTCAACCTCACAACTGGAAGTGGCCACAGTAGGCTGCTTCTTGCTCAACCAAGATATACATGAGCAACCAAGCATGAAGCAAAAGCCACTAGTGGACACACGAGTGTCATAGTAACCAGCCCAGTTAGAGTTAGAAAAGCATGTAAATCTGGTAGTAGTGATCCCCATTGGGATAAAACAATCCAAATAGCCAAGTACCACTCAAGTAGCGAAAGATGCGTTTAACCACCTGCCAATGCTTGACACCTGGGCAATTCATAAACCTGCTCATCTGTGAGACAACAAATTGAATATCTAGCTGAGTAATGCGTAAGTAAATCAAACATCCAATAGCCTGCTGATAGAGAACAACATCAATGAACTAGTATGTATTTTTTATCCCTCTAATCATGCTCACTACAAAAAAAACATATTGTAAATAAAACATAATATATTTATTTCAATTTATATGTAAAATTTTTACTTACTTCCATGGTAAGTGGATAAAGTGCAGGTAAGAGTCGCATAGTGCCCGCATCCTTCTCTTGAACTCCAATCCATTCCCTATGTACACAATGTTCCCCTCTGGCTCTATATCGCACTCTAGTCCTAAGGTGCCTATGCATGTCCTCATAGGCAACTCTGCTCTGCTATCACGTGCTGGAGGTGGTATAGGTGTCCTGAAAATAGATAGATAAAAATAAATAAAAATATGTGTTATAATATCATTAAAAAAGTTTATGAAAAAAAAACATACCTATGAGCAGATAGCTCTCTTCCTGCATGTGGAGCCGCAGAAGAGCCCTCGTCTGATCGTTGGGTAAGCATATGGATCGTATAGTCCAGCACCTCATCAGACATCTCTGAGTAATCACGCATTATGGCCCCTAGAGTATCAGACAGAACTCTTGCTCTCATAAGACTTTTTATGAGAGTGAGTTTCACCTTTCTCTCTCTACTAGGATCCATATACCTAACATATAAAGCAAAATGATTAGAAATATATATATATATATATATATATATATATATATATATATATATATATATATATATATATATATATATATATATATATATATATATATATATATGTGTGTGTGTGTGTGTGTGTGTGTGTGTGTGTGTGTGTGTGTACATATGTATGTGTATATGCATTAAGTATGTGTATGTATGCATGTGTGTGTATGTATGTGGGTGTATGTGTGTGTGTATGTGTGTATGCATATGTATGTGTGTGTATGCATCATTATGTGTGTATGTGTCTATGTGTGTATGTGTGTGTGTATATGTGTGTGTGTGTGTATGTGTGTGTGTCTATGTGTATGTGTGTGCATCTATGAGTGTGTATGTGTTTATGTGTGTGTATGTGTCTATGTGTGTATGTGTATGCATGTATGTATGCATATGTGTGTATGTGTGTGTATGCATTATGTATGCATATGTGTGTCCCTATGCATTATGTATGTGTATATATGCATGTATGTATGTATGTATGTATGTATGTATGTATGTATGCATATGCATATGCATTATGTATGTATATATATGCATGTATGTGTATGTGTGAGTATGTCTCTCTATGTGTGTGTATGCATATATGTGTGTGTATGCATATATGTGTGTATGTGTGTATGTGTGTGTGTACATGTGTTTGTATGTGTGTATGCATCATTATGTGTGTATGTGTCTATGTGTGTTTATGTGTGTTTATGTGTGTGTGTATATGTGTGTGTGTGTGTATGCATCATTATGTGTGTATGTGTCTATGTGTGTTTATGTGTGTGTATGTATCTATGTGTGTGTATTTGTCTATGTGTGTATGTGTATGTGTGTGTATGCATCATTATGTGTGTATGTGTCTATGTGTGTTTATGTGTGTGTGTATATGTGTGTGTGTGTCTATGTGTATGTATGTGTGTCTATGAGTGTGTATGTGTTTATGTGTATGTATGTATCGATGTGTGTGTATGTGTCTATGTGTGTATGTGTATGCATGTATGTATGCATATGTGTGTATATGCATGTGTATGTGTGTGTATGCATCATTATGTGTGTATTTGTCTATGTGTGTAAGTGTGTATCTATGTGTGTGTATTTGTCTATGTGTGTATGTGTATGCATGTATGTATGCATATGTGTGTGTGTGTCTGCATTATGTATGCATATGTGTGTGTATGCATTATGTATGTGTATGTATGCATGTATGTATGTATGTATGTATGCATATGCATATGCATTATGTATGTATATATATGCATGTATGTGTATGTGTGAGTATGTCTCTCTATGTGTGTGTATGCATATATGTGTGTATGTGTGTATGTGTGTGTGTACATGTGTTTGTATGTGTGTATGCATGTGCATGTGTGTGTATGCATCATTATGTGTGTATGTGTCTATGTGTGTTTATGTGTGTGTGTATATGTGTGTGTGTGTGTCTATGTGTATGTATATGTGTCTATGAGTGTGTATGTGTTTATGTGTATGTATGTATATGTGTGTGTGTATGTGTCTATGTGTGTATATGTATGCATGTATGTATGCATATGTGTGTGTATGCATCATTATGTGTGTGTATGCATCATTATGTGTGTATGTGTCTATGTGTGTAAGTGTGTGTATATGTGTGTGTATGTGTGTGCGCGTCTATGTGTATGTGTGTGTGTCTATGAGTGTGTATGTGTTTATGTGTATGTATGTATCTGTGTGTGTATGTGTATGTGTGTATGTGTATGCATGTATGTATGCATATGTGTCTATGTGTTTGTATGCATTATGTATGCATATGTGTGTGTATGCATTATGTATGTGTATGTAAGCATGTGCATTATGTATGTATGTAAGTATGTATGTATGCATATGCATATGCATTATGTATGCATATGTGTGTATGTGTGTGTATGCATTATGTATGCATATGTGTGTGTATGCATTATGTATGTGTATGTAAGCATGTGCATTATGTATGCATGTAAGTATGTATGTATGCATATGCATATGCATTATGTATGCATATGTATGCATGTATGTGTATGTGTGTGTATGTCTCTCTATCTGTGTGTATGCATATATGTGTGTGTATGTGTGTGTATATGTGTGTGTATGTGTGTATGCATGTGTAGTATGCATCATTATGTGTGTATGTGTATGTGTATGTGTGTGTGTGTCTATGTGTATATGTGTGTATCTATGAGTATGTATGTGTTTATGTGTGTATGTGTCTATGTGTGTATGTTTCTATGTGTGTGTATGTATCTATGCATGTGCATTATGTATGCATATGTGTGTATGTGTGTGTATGCATTATGTATGCATATGTGTGTGTATGCATTATGTATGCATATGTGTGTGTGCATTATGTATGTGTATGTAAGCATGTGCATTATGTATGCATGTAAGCATGTATGTATGCATATGCATATGCATTATGTATGCATATATGTGTATGTGTGTGTATGTCTCTCTATGTGTGTGTATGCATATATGTGTGTGTATGCATATATGTGTGTGTATGTGTGTATATGTGTCTGTATGTGTGTATGCATGTGTAGTATGCATCATTATGTGTAGTATGCATCACACATACACACATAATGACTTTTATAATAACTTTTAAGCAATCAAAATAACTTTTAAGCCACAATCATAATGTTTAGTCAAGAAATCAAAATAACTTTTAAGCCACAATCATATACATACATATACAGACACATACACATACTATTGTGAATGAAGAATAAATGCTAAGTCTAAGAATCAAATTAGTTATTAAATCAAAATCATATTCACACATACACATACTATTGTGAAGTAAGAACCAATGTCGAGTCAAACAATAACAATAGTTTTAAAATCATACATATACACGTACACATACCATTGTGAAGTAAGAATAAATGTTAAGTTAGAAAATCACAATACTTTTTAACTGACAATCATGCACACATCTGCATACACATACACATACTATTGTGAAGTATGAATCAATGACAATTCATGCAATCATAATAGTTCTTTGGTCACAATCATACACATGCATACATACATACACATACTCTTGTGAAGTAAAAATCAATGTTGAGTTAGACAATCATATTAGTTTCTTAAATCACAACCACATACACGCATACACATACTTTTGTTAAGTAGGAATCAAAATTGGATGAAACAATCACAATAGTATTAAAACCATACACATACACACATATACATATACACACATACACATACTATTGTGAAGTATGAATAAATGTTGAGTCTAACAATCATAGTGGTTTTTAATTCACAATCATACACACACATACATATACGATTGTGAAAATCAGTGTTGCCTTAGACAATCACTCACAATCATACACACACATACATATAATATTGTGAAGTAATAATCAATGTTGATTCAGACAATCACAATAGTTTTTAAATCCTAATGCTAAACACACACATACACATACACACATGAATTCATACATCTAGAAAACCACTTGCAAATATCTAACACTAAAATATCTCAAAAATATTGTGAATTAAGAATGAATTTATGATTCAAACAATCAAAATAATATCTAAACTAAAGAAACGCCAAAATAATTTAATTCTTGTTTTTAAAATTCAAAATATAAATTTTAAATAATATTATATTTTCTAGTTTGAATTATTAATTCTAAATAAACCTAGAAATTCTAGATATTTAATATTACATTTACTTGTCCTATAATTTTCCAAATATTTAACTATAAAGCCTATAAACTTTTTACTTTTATAATCCTAAAATATTAATTCTTTTATAAGAGTTTATACCCTGATTTACATATGAAGCTGTTAATTTGTAGAAAATAAGGCAATTCTAGTGATAGAATAAGAAGTGGGACAAAGTGATTGATGGGAACAACATCCCTTTGGCTTTTAAGCTTAGATAAATCATTAGGGCATCTAATTTTGAGTTTTCCTAAGAGGATACTAGTGCTAATCCCTTTTGGGATGAAAACTAGGACATGCCCTCGAAAGCCATGTTTGGCTTTATTAATTCTAAAAAGGTTAGAGAACACCTCCCTAATCTTAAGCGTCTTGATAATATGTTGATGACCTATGAGAATCTCAAGAGGGATTTTAATAGGGAGCACTTCATCAACCTACGTGATTCATCCTGATCTAAGTAGTCCTTGAATGATGCTAGGTATATTGCATCGATTCACTCGAAGACTTTTAACCCTCAAATATTTAATGAGCTTGAGAAACCTATTTCTACTTTAATCATTCTAGCCACTATTATAATCCTCAAGCATAAAAGATGCCAACTATTTTTTCTTGGAAGTTCTTTAGGCCTTTACTCCTTACCTTGTTCCCCTCTTCAAAATCATTTGGGATAGAGTGCTCGGTAGGGGAGGTTTTGGCATGTTTTTAATTTGACGTTATTAATCTCATTCATAAACAGGATGATAGGGCTCTAGAGATCAACCACTTTCCTAAACAACATTGGTATGGTCTACGCAAAGACTTTAGCAAAAAGACTGAGCCCTTTCATGAAAGATTTGGGGATCCCTAGCCAAAAGGACTTCATCAAAGGTAGATCCATCCTTCATGTGATTCTTTCATTGAGGCTTTAAAGTGTCCACATATCCTCAGCCCATAATATCCTAAGGTTGGATCTTGATTTCCAACAATTATGACAAGGGATCATGTAGATTTCATCAAAAAAATGTATGCTAGCTTGACAAATGAGTTTGAGATGAAAAAACTTGGGCTATTCTAGTCTTGCCTTTGAATGGAAATATGACAAAAGGGAGATGGGATTTTCATATCACAACAAGAATATGCTATGAAAATCCTTAATGGTTTTGGGAAGATGGACTATAAAATCACTAGGGCACATATGGAGAATTATAAACCATAAATCTTTATATTGATGCCAAGAAGTATAAAAATATTGTTGAGTCTTATGTTTTGGTTCAATAATAGACCATGCATCTTTTATGTTTTTGGAGTATTGAGAAGGTTCTCTAACAAAAAAAATGGAGGCATGTAGATTATAAGCTACTGTTAAGTCTCTTCACCCAAGGGAAAATGCCTACGCACAATGATATTTTGCCCAAACTTTCTGATACTAGGTCAGTTTTGGTCGCCCTAAGTCCACAATTTCATTCCAATGTATTGATAAGAGGAGACGGAAAATACATGCACAAATGGATATCCAACTCTAGTGATTACTTCTCGCAACCTCCCTCTCTTGACTCACATATGCACACCTACCCACGCTTTTCTACTATTCCACACACTCAGACCCTCTTTTCTATCGAGATATGTATTCAGACCACACACACACTCGTCATACACATATGCATACACACTTTTCCACATATAGGTACATGCATCCACACTTACACTTCTTCTCTTCTTCCCCTCACTCTTTTTCTTGCTTGCTCCCTACCTTGCCCTCTTCCTCTTGCTTACTCTCACATACTCTTTCACTCTTTTTTCCTCACCCTCTTCTCTTTCTCACTTGCTATCATGCACTCACTCACACATACATATACTCACACACCCGTTCACACTTTCTCTCTCCCTCTTACACTTTTTCTCTCACCCACTCACACACATACTCTCTTGCTTCTTCTCGTACACACTCAAGCACTCACTTCCACTCCCTCCCTTTCTCACATCATCACACATAGAGTCTCAAACCCATATACTCGCATCCACCTGCTCATACATATACCCACACACACATTCTCTTCTTCCCCTTCCCACTCATTCCCTATCACTCTCACACCTATAGGCTATAACATGCCCGCACTTGCACAAAAATTTGCTACCACTCCCCCTTTTCTTTTTTTCTTTTTTTTTTCCACCTGTACTGTTTGATTCACACAGAACCTCTCTCTCTTCCTCTCTCACACATGCATGCTCACATAACATACCATCATCCAATCATCAACTCATGCTGTCCTCTCACATCATCGGTAGATTTCAGATAAACTAGTCTGAATTCTACAAGATAAGGAGTTGCTCTCATAAGTTTCATATCTGGATACAAATCTAAAGCTTAGACTCACATGTATGCCTTCATTAATTCACAAATGACTTCTATACTCCTAAATCGTCATCAAATGCCTTACGCGCAAGCCTGTTTATCAGGTCCCGTTGACTACCATCAGAAAAAGTAAAAGTCATCAAATGGCTGATGTACTCAAGCTTTACAAACCAATCATCATACTAATTGAGTGTTTATGGCTGATTCAAAAGGAAACTGCAATCACTGTTTGACTTATAATCGACCATAAACAGTGGGTCAGCAGAAGACTTCGCCCCAGAGCCTTGAATTCCAAATCTATATATTTACTTGCTCATTTCTATTCAGCATTGAAGTAGACAGCGATTTAAATCTGTGTGATGTAAGGTGTTCAAAGTCAATACTCAGACAACGCTATTTATTTCAGTATGGGTAATGAAAACATACACTTTAGCAGGTAAATCTATCATGAAACATATACTTCACGTCCCCTTTTTCCTTTATGTGTATCCAATCATACAATCATATGCATACAATCATATGCAGTTCTGCACAAATGTTGTCTCGAAAACAGACGATGCACTAGCGAATGTGTGTAATGTTCAGTTTCATCAATAAAAAAAAATATTGTACCAGTGCTCTATAGATCCATGAACCTCTGTCAGCGACCATTCTCTTTATCTGAATTCAGGCATCCTATTAACCTGCTGCATGCGGAGTTTAAATTGTTTGGGGACTTTTGGCCTCCTTCCTTCCTATTCAGCTGACTCCAATGAGCCCCAAGAACTCCTCCAAGAAACCCCCTCAGTCGCCGGCAGTGGAAAAGAATGGGCCTCCTTCTCCCAATCTTCGATTATATGTGTGCCTGCCAGTACTCTCGGGCCACCCCTCTTGAGATGAGCAATGCAAGAAGCGGCAGGTGTCTCCCTCTCTCTCTCAGATAACTAGTAGCCTTCCTCTATACCCTTTGAAACACAGAGCAACGTGCCCCCTTTCGCCTTCGACTATCCCTCTCTGTTCATGGTATTGCACCCAGATGCAAAAGAGGAGGCGACTTTATTGTTGTGACATCCTCCCAGCCTTTGATAGAGCAAAAATTTGCCCCTCCAATGAAAAAACCTCCACTGCTGTCGCCTATGAACCCCTCCTCCTTGATGCTCTCCTGCGTACAAAAAATCCTCCCTCTCCTTGGAGCTCTCGAACACTATATACTCAGAAGGACAAGGCTCTCTTGCACACGCACCCTATGGATCCTCCCTCCGTGATCTCCAGCAAATCTTTTTTTTCACGAGCATGAAAAGGAAGAAGAAAAACTAGCTGCTGCCTTCCCTCTTTTATTTATTTTTTTCTCTGCGGGTCAATCAAAAACAGCGAGAGGCAAAAGGTCTGCCGCCCCTGTCATCCTTCTCCTGCCACAAAATTCGTGTAGCAAAAAAACAAAAGAAGTTTCTCCTTTCTGCACACAAAACAGAAAGCGGACAATTTTGTTTTTATCCTCTGACAATTAAAACGGCCAGCCTTTGGGATAAGAACAAAGAAATGGCTGAAACACCTCCACATCTCTGAATTCTTCTTCGATGAGGTGTCGAAGATCAATTTCTAGAAATCAGTCAAACGATTGTATTTGATGATTGATAAGAAAGCATCCCCCTTGAAACAAAGTCGCTTCTAATTTCCTTTGCACGTCAGTATTTCCTATGTTCTTAGGAGGCTTCTCCATGCTCAATACCTGCGAAGCAGCTTCTCAGAACCCTTGATGATAAAATATCCTCCAACTTCAAAAGCACAATGGCCTTTTTCAAGTGAAACCTTTTCTCCACATCCCTACAATCTGCAATAAGAAGATCCCACCATCACTGGAATCCTCCCAATCGAAACATTCTTCACAGTTTCTTCCTGTTCGATTTCTTCTCCTTTCCCGTTCAAACAGCCCATGCTTGACTTCTCATTATAATTCATAGTCGATAAGCCTTGCTTTCCTTTACCAATATCTGTATATACATTCTTTTTATATTTCCCTTTTTTTTTTGAGCTTTCCACTTTCATAATGCTTAAAGACCTTGATGTGTATATTTGTTTGAATCTCTGCACTGTAAGTCAGCTTTCTTAATCGAGCCTCGTCCAGGAAAAGATGGCTTGCATGCCCTTCCTTTGATGTCCATTCAGGCAGTATTATCTGCAAGCCTTGAAAAGACAGATTTGCCCGCCTCCAACCAGGGTTTGGAGTGGGATTGGTACCCACATAGCTAGGAAGCACCTCCAATCACCCAAAATTGCTTATCCCTCGAATATTCTCAATGTCGGCACCACTCCATCACATCTCCAATATACCCGTAGCAATAATAGAAAGAAACAACCCAAGAAACCAAAGACTCGCAATGTTGTTGATCATGGGAATAATTCCAATCAAAGTGTTCCAAGAAACAATGCTTCAGACTTCGAGTTTGTTAAACACTCTCTGCAATATGAAATTCAAACCCTTTGAAAGCTACTCCAGTGCTACTAAAACACTTCAACAACTTGGTGAATGTCACTGAATTTTCAGAAACTTCCTCCTCATACATAGATTCAATGCAACGTAGAGCATCTTCAACACACCCATGTTCGACATATGCACCAAAGTGTTGCCAATTAGGGGCTCTTTTTCTAAGCCTATATTGATTATTCCATCATGTATCTCCTAGCTTTTTGATATGGTTCCTGTACTTGCATAGGCCTTCAGACTCTGGTGGCCACCATGACAAAAAGCCATGTCCCCAAGTATTGCCTCCCTTGACAGCATTCCTCTCTGACCAAGAAGTCGCCATGTAGTTGCAAATACCTCTCGTCAATCATTTGATCAATTCTTCAAGTACCTACAATCAAACAAATTCCCTTGCCAAATACAAACATATTAGTGTATAAAAAGCAACCATTTCTTGAGCTAACATACTCCCCTCCTCTTATTTTGTGAAGTCGTCCTTGACGAGCCACTCTATGCTGCCATATTATCCACACAACCATGAACATGTCAGTTTACAACTTGTATTACCTTTTCATCGAGCCATCCTTCCCACTGGACCTGCACTCATTGAAGCTGTTAGTGCTAAAAAAAATCATTCATAAATACATACAAATCACTCTCTTCCAAAATGATCCAAGAACATGCACATATATGCAACTCCATATTCCCACATGCATCAAATTGCTCATGCATTCCATTATGAAAATAATCTCAACCAAAATAACACATGCATACCTTTCCATGTTTTACACATGCAACTATCATTGCGGAAAATAAATGCAACATACCCAAAATGCATACCCCATTATTGCACCTACTATTCGCTATGTACAATTATTCCATGACTAGAAACTCCCGAAGAATCCCCATCGTCGTCCTACAAAAGTCATCGAGACTCGAGTACAGGTCAAGTCCTATATTAAAACCCTAGAGTGCCCCACACACTGGAAAACCCTCGGATAGAGCACACAATTTATAAAGCAAGACCGTTTACCTTACTAAAGGTCTCATCTATAAGTACATATACAGTATCCGTGCATTTGAGAATGTTGATTCAGAGTGAGCTGATCTGTCACAAGCCACCATACCAATCACACAAGCAAATAACGTTCCCTTCCAGGCGATCGTCGCCTTCTCATCTCTCTCTCTCCCCCTCAAGAGTGGGGAATAATTTCATATGTAAATTTTATTTATATTCACATGTTGGCCTGCATTGACATTGGATGCGATTCGTGGACCTGACCACCCGATCAGGCTGATTCCACCCATCTACTAATGCAATGCAGCGCACAACACACAACCACATAATGATAACACATAACATATAAAGCTAGCCCATAACGAAGCTGGATGCGGCTCGTGGTCGTGACCGCCCGGCCGCGATGGCTCCACCTACCTACCAACCCGTTATGGCGCGTAGCTAAGACACAAACATGTACATCCCAAGCCTATGGCGAAACTAGCTGCGGCTTGTGGTTCTAACCACCCGGCTAGGATAACTCCACCCACCTACTAGCCCACCATAGCGCGTTGGCACAATCACAACAACACACACACACACACACACATATATATATATATATATATATATATATATATATATATATATATATATATATATATATATATATATATATATATATATATATATATATATATATATATATATATTTTTTTTTTTTATTTTTTTTTATTTTTTTTTCTTTTGAATAAATTATTAATACTCCAGTCCTGAGAATTAGGGAGAGGAAGAAAGGGATTTTCCCCACTTTTCCCACACATGCATGCAAACATACACACTCTTGCCTTTGACAGATCAACCACTTCTTCACTCCATTCTCTCAATTACAGACACTACATATGTATTCATCGATTTGACTTTTCACTAGGTAACTACAACCGGCTATGCCTTGGTCCCTCATATACCTATCCTTAGATGATCTAGAATGTGGGCCTCCGGGATGTCTCATATAGCCTCACCTCGTACTCGTATCCCGACGAATTCCCTAGGGCGAGTCAGGCTCAACTTCAGGAGCTCCGTCATCGCTACCTATCGTTAACAGATCTGCCCAAGCCCAAGTGATATTGTTCTCTTCGTTAGGCATTTCCCTCAAAGGGTCAAAATAGTAATATCGATCACCCGCCCATCCTACATGTCAGATCAGGTATGTCTCAAACCACTCAATATGAAAAATAATATCCAAACCCTGGTTTATGAAGCATACTAGCCAGTGCGCTTCCTCCACATCATATTCGATCTCAAAGTCGTCGACCTCTATGTCCATGCGGGCGAATGTTTGGTCCGAGAAATATATCCCCAGCTCGTACAAATAGAGTTGAGTTATTTGATCTGCCATTTTGTTACTTAGCTCCTAACAGTCTCTGCACAACACAAAAAATAATTAAAAGTCCAAAATTCTTGAGCTAGCAAGGGATAATATTTATAACAACAAAAATCATAGCTAACATATGCGCATATATATATATATATATATATATATATATATATATATATATATATATATATATATATATATATATATATATATATATATATATATATATATATATATATATATATATATAGCTATACATCTATGTACAAGGAGTCTACTACGTCCTTCCGCTTGGATCTCGTCTGGCTTCTCCTGACCTAATGCTAGTTGAAATATGGTTTAACTCGAAGCGTGTTAACCTTCACGGGAGCACATTCTTCTCCTAAATCTTGAATTTGCATGGAACCATTGGAGTTGAGTTCCACCACTTTAAACGGCCCTGCCCATCTTGTCTGTAACTTCCCCGGGAATTTGTAATATTTGCTATCATAGACTAGCACCAAATCCCCTTCTTGAATCGCATAGGTCTTGAGATTCTTGTCGTGCCTCTCCTTACGTCTTCTCTGAATAGCTTCCAGACTTTGCTGTGCAATGCGTCTCTTTTCTTCTAGCTTGACCAGTTGTTTGTACCTCTCCTTCAATGACTCTTCCTCTCCCAGCCTGGCCTCGATGCCACTCTTAATGTTGGAACTTCTTTTTCAATGGGAAAGATGGCTTCCTCGCCATATACTAGGGAGAATGGAGTGCTCTTAGTCGTCACTCGGTAGGATGTTCGATACGCCCACAAAGCTTCCAAAAGTCTCTCATCCCAGTCTCGCCTATGCACAGCTATTGTCTTTGTCAAAATCTGTTCAAGAACCTTGTTGGTAACCTTCACTTGTCCATTCGCCCTTGGGTAATATGGAGTGCTTTTCCTATGTTTGATCTTATACAATTCCATCAATTCTTCGATCAGTTCGTTGACAAAATGTGTTCCTCTATCACTCACTATCTCCAACGGGCATCCGAATCGTGTGATAATTTGTTCGTACAAAAATTTAGCTACATCAACAGCTTGGTCAGACTTCAGAGCTTTGGCCTCTACCCACTTGGTAACATAGTCAGTGTAGACCAAGATATACCTGTTGGACCTGTGTCTTGAGGGAGGATCAATGGATCCCACAAAATCAAGTCCCCATTTTTCAAAAGGCTTAAGAGCCAGTACCCGCGTACGAGGAGCTGCATGTGGTAATGTTGGTTTGCCCATTCTTTGGCATTTGTCGCATTTCTTGAGTATGTGTGAGAGTCTTTGAACAGCGTTGGCCACCAATACCCAGCCAATAAGATCTTTCTTCCCGTCAGCTCACTAGCAAAATGCCCACCGCAGGGTTCATCATGCAATGCCCTCAAAACTAGGGTTGCTTCTTCTTCCTCGAGACACCTCCGATAAATGCTTTCATGGACAAAATATCGATAGAGCTGCCCACCAATGATGCTATGGTGTTTTGCCAGTGCTAATAGTTTTTGCTTCTCTCTCTTGCTTGCTCCCGGAGGGTATTTAGTGGTGCACAAGAAATTCACCAAGTCGGCATACCAAGGTATCTTAGCATCAACCTGAAATAGATGTCCATCAGGAGTATCGTCGGGCACACCAGAGATTGGCTCCTCATTAATAATTCGAGATAAATGGTCAGCCAATATGTGCGCTTTGCCTGGTTTGGTTACCACTGTGAACTGAAATTCTTGGAGGAGTAGCATCCACCTCATCAATCGCCCTGATAGCTCGGGTTTATTGATGATATACTTTAGGGCTTCATGATCCACATAAAACATGAAATGCTTTCCCATCAGATAGTGCCGATACTTGTTTACCGCAAAGATCATCGAGAGGCACTCCTTCTCTGTAGTCGTGTAGTTCCTCTCAGTGCTATTCAAGTTTCGACTTGCGTAATAAATAGGGTGGTCCAACTTCTTTTCATCGACTTGGCATAGCACTGCTCCAACCGCAGTATGAGAAGCGTCTGTATGCACATGAAATTCTCTCGTCCAGTCAGGTGCTACTAAAATTGGTGCATTTATCAATTTCTCGAATGCAGCTTGACACTCTCTAGTCCATTGATATTGTTGGTCTTTCCCCAAAAGGTTCGTTAGTGGTGCTGCTATTGATGCAAAATTTAATATAAATCGTCGATAATAATTAGCATGTCCGAAGAATCCTCTAAGTTGCCGCAAGTTTTGAGGAGGTGGAAGTTGTCCGATTTTTTCTACTTTATCCTCGTCAAACGCGATCCCTTTTTTGGAAATAACATGTCCCAAGAGCAATCCTCTTCGTACTCCAAATGTACACTTTTCAAGATTTAATGTGATGCCTTTTTCAATGCTTCTTCTTAAAATAGCTTTGATCCTCTCCATCATGTTTTCATCATTGCCTCTGATTGCAAAGTCATCGAGGAATATCTCCATCCAATCCTGCAAATAGTCTTGATATGCAGCTATCATTGCCCTCTGGAATGTGGCCGGTGCATTGCATAATCCAAATGGCATCACACGATATGCATACGTACCCCATTCTGTCATGAAAGTAGTTTTTGATTGATCCTCTTCATGGATTTGGATCTGGTTGTAACCACTGAAACCATCCAAAAATGAGTACAATTTATGGCCAACCACTCTGTCCAAGATTTGTTCAGTAAACGGCAAAGGGAAGTGATCCTTTTTTGTGTGCTCGTTCAACTTCCGATAATCTATGCAAATGCGGATTTTCTTATTTTTTTTTGGAACAACTACAATTGATGATACCCATTCGCTGGAGGCGATGGGATATATGAATCCTGCTTCCAATAACTTAGTCAATTCCAGCTTGATCAATTTCGAGTAGACTGGATTTGTCTGCCTAAGTCGTTGACATATTGGTCGGGTGCCTTCTTCCAAATCTATATAATGTTGGCAGATTCGGGGATCAATTCCTCTCAGATCACTGTATGACCATGCAAAGGCCTTGCTGAAATTTTTGAGTGCCAATTTAATGCAATCTCGTACTCCATCTGGTAGCTCTGATCCCACGCTCAAGAACTTTTCTGGAAAAACTTCCCATTTTTCCACCTGAGCTTCTCGCGAATATTCCTTATTCCTTGATGATGCTGTGATTGGAAAGTGCTCCCCGATCACGCGTGCATGGTTGGCCAATAAATCATTGTTTTTGTCTTTTTCAACCGCACCCAATTTCTTTAGTTCAGCTTTTGCAATGGCTTCCTGCACTTCAGTCTTACTTTTCGCTTTTTTTTCCGATTCTCGACTTCTCCTTAGAAGCTCTTCTTCTAACACTCTGACCCTTTCTCTCAACTGTTGTACTTCCATTGTCGGAGCTAACTCAAGCTTCAACTCTTCTTTTGAAGTTCCCTTCTCCAGGGATTGGGTAGCTTTGCTTTCCTTTGCGTCTATACTCAACATGTAGCACTCAAATTCACTTGTGTGTGTCAACCATCCCAACAACTCCTGGTCTGAGTCATCCTTGTAAACTAGTGGGTCTTTGTACTCGCCCCCTTTTGCATGTTGGAGGTTGGACAATTGCAAGTTAAATCCATCCTGCAAAAGGTCCTTGGAAGTCTCCGTGCGTAAGGTAAATCTTACCCACGCCATTTCTTGTCTAACCTTTTCCTTTGCTTTTTGCTCCCTTTCCTTAGCTGTTGTCGATTTCTTGCCGGTCAAGTTTGGGGACACTTGAAGTTGTATTCAATCAGCCTTCGATCCAATTGTGATAAATCCTGTGCGCCAATCGTGCACACATTCGGCTTGCACCAGCCATGGCCGTCCAAGTAGGATCGAGAAGGTGGCCTCTGAGGTCCTTGGTCTTACTATCAGATAATCAACTTTAAATTTTAGACCGCCCACAACGGTGCTTACATTCTTCAAAAGACCCGCAGGCTTCACTTGCGTTTGATCTGCAATCCTCAAGGACATTGGAGTTTCTTCCATGTGGTTGAGGCCCAAAGCTTTCATCATGTACTCAGTCATTAAGTTGACTGCCGCTCCACTATCTAACTGAGCACCTGGGACTGCATACCCTTTAATCTCGACTGTCATAGCTGGAGCATTCGAATCAGTTTGCGTCGTAATACTTTGAATAATACCTTGGACATCTTTATCCTATCTCTTTTTCTCTCGAGCTTTCCTCGGCTTCTTAATATATTCGTTGTAGAATTGTTTCCTATAAGCAGGTGAACATTTCAGCAATGTGCCAATATCTAGCGTGACTTTCGTGTCAACGAGCAGCTTTACGATGTCCACTTCCTCTAAACTTTGTCTTTCCTTCCTACACTTTGGAGCCCTTAATCTTTCAGGGAATGGTGCTATGCCTGTCACAAACTCCTTGGTCACTGGTGGAAGAATCTCTATCTCTTCCCCATCCTCAAACTCTTGCTGCTCAGCAAATCCTCCAACTTGGTTTTCTACCTCTCCATGCTCAGCTATCTTCTCTTGACTCACTTCTTTGCTTTCGCCTTCTCGATGTTTCTTTGAATACTCTTGGGTCCTTGTGACTACTACCACAGTTGGCTCTTTATGTGGTTTCTTGGCTTGGTAAGCATCCACAAAGTGCATTGACGAGCTAGAGCCTTCTTGAGGGTTCGGTGTCTTGAACACTACTCCGATCGTAGGAAAGCCCTCTCCACTACAATACCTACATAGCGGGGTATAATCAACTGGTTTCTTTTCGTTTGGACATCTAGATTGAGTATGGCCAAAGCCATGGCATCTCCAGCACTAGATTGGACCATCTCTTCTTTGATCACGTGTGGCTCCTCTCGGATAGTCTCCTCCCTGACCCTGAGCACCATATCCATGATAAGTCGGTATGTTTTCCCAACGAGATGTAGGTGGGACACTTTGAGCGGGCAATCCCGTGTAGGATCTTTCTCTTGTATCTCCCGATTTCATGGTCCTCTCTTCATAGGCTCTCTTGTTGTAACATCGGTCCTCCGTGTGATTGGTCCTTCCACAAAACGTGCAACGCATTCTAGGTGGCGATCTATCTGTGAATACTCTCAAGACTGTAGGGCATTCTGAAGCCAAATGGCCATAACCATGGCACTTTCCACACCATGTGTTCGATCTAAACACTTGATTCGGGTTTGTAGTTCCCTCTGGTTTTAGTGTGTATGTTTCCTGGGTCATTGTGATAGCTTTTATAGCTTATGTGACCAACTCCAATATTTGTTCTTCGGTTAGCGCAGGCTTCACCTCGCCTGGCGTGCTAGTGGCAGCTACAAAAGCTGGGGTCATCAATGCGGGACTTTCTTGGCCAGGATTTTTCATTGGTATGTTTCCTGGGCCTCCCATTGGCTCGTATAAGAGCTCCATTTTCCTTTGTTGACATAATTGTACTTCCTCCCAAAGCCTTGCTTGTTCCTTAGCATCTATTAAAGTTGCAGGTCTTGTCAGGCTGATATGTTGCTGTGCCGTAGGATCTCTCAATCCAGAAATGAATCTTTTCTTCAATGTCTCATCGTTCGGGGCATTCACGCCCATCTTTCTTACCAAGGTTTCCATTCTCTGAATGTAGTTATCAATGCTCTCATTAACTCCCTGTCGCAGATAATCCATCTGTTGGGCCAATCTATCTTGGAAGCCTTGAGTCGTCGAAACTTTGCCAAGAAGGCTTCCTTGAGCATCTGATAAGTTCCACGCTCTTGTGGTGTCAGATTCCCATACCAATTGGCTGCCTCATCTCGGAGAATAGCCGGAAAAATTCTTAATCTTTGACCCTGGTCAACTACCTCATTGGCCTCACAAGTAACTTCAAACAACTGGATAAAACTATCTGGATCCTCGTCCCAAGCACCTGAGAATTTGGTAAAGTCCCCCAAATGAACCGAAATTTGCTGAGCCATTTCGAACAGAGGTGTGATGTCAATATCACTTCGATCCCAGAAATTTAGTGCACGTGGCCTCAGGATCCCTCCTTCAAACTTTTGCACTTGATTCGCGACTCTCCTACGGGAGTACATGCTTTTGGCAGATTTCTTCGAGCTAGTCGAGGTCGACTCACCTTGCGACTCCCACCTCTTCCTTTCTCTTTCAAGGGCTCTTCTCTGAGCGCGTTCCTCTCTTTGTGTTTGTGTTGCTCCTGAGGATGAGCTCCCCTCACTCATGTACTAGATCTGGAGTCCGCAAGCTCGGCCAATATGTGGCACTAGGCGAACCTATGGCACTCTCTTATAGAGACGTGCCAAGCTTTTTCGGGCAGATGCACCAAAATGTTAAGTCTCTTCACCCAAGGGAAAATGCCTACGCACAATGATATTTTGCCCAAACTTTCTGATACTAGGTCAGTTTTGGTCGCCCTAAGTCCACAATTTCATTCCAATGTATTGATAAGAGGAGACAGAAAATACATGCACAAATGGATATCCAACTCTAGTGATTACTTCTCGCGACCTCCCTCTCTTGACTCACATATGCACACCTACCCATGCTTTTCTACTATTCCACACACTCAGACCCTCTTTTCTATCGACATATGTATTCAGACCACACACACACTCGTCATACACATATGCATACACACTTTTCCACATATAGGTACATGCATCCACACTTACACTTCTTCTCTTCTTCCCCTCACTCTTTTTCTTGCTTGCTCCCTACCTTGCCCTCTTCCTCTTGCTTACTCTCACATACTCTTTCACTCTTTTTTCCTCACCCTCTTCTCTTTCTCACTTGCTATCACGCATGCACTCACACATACATATACTCACACACCCGTTCACACTTTCTCTCTCCCTCTTACACTTTTTCTCTCACCCACTCCCACACATACTCTCTTGCTTCTTCTCGTACACACTCAAGCACTCACTTCCACTCCCTCCCTTTCTCACACCATCACACATAGAGTCTCAAACCCATATACTCGCATCCACCTGCTCATACATATACCCACACACACATTCTCTTCTTCCCCTTCCCACTCATTCCCTATCACTCTCACACCTATAGGCTATGACATGCCCACACTTGCACACAAATTTGCTACCACTCCCCCTTTTCTTTTTTTCTTTTTTTTTCCCACTTGTACCGTTTCACTCACACACAACCTCTCTCTCTTCCTCTCTCACACATGCATGCTCACGTAACATACCATCATCCAATCATCAACTCATGCTGTCCTCTCACATCATCGGTAGATTTCAGATAAACTAGTCTGAATTCTACAAGATAAGGAGTTGCTCTCATAAGTTTCATATCTGGATACAAATCTAAAGCTTAGACTCACATGTATGCCTTCATTAATTCACAAACGACTTCTATACTCCTAAATCGTCATCAAATGCCTTACGTGCAAGCCTGTTTATCAGGTCCCGTTGACTACCATCAGAAAAAGTAAAAGTCATCAAATGGCTGATGTACTCAAGCTTTACAAACCAATCATTATACTAATTGAGCGTTTATGGCTGATTCAAAAGGCAACTGCAATCACTGTTTGAGTTATAATCGACCATAAACAATGGGTCAGCAGAAGACTTCGCCCCAGAGCCTTGAATTCCCAATCTATATATTTACTTGCTCATTTCTATTCAGCATTGAAGTAGACAACGATTTAAATCTGTGTGATGTAAGGTGTTCAAAGTCAATACTCAGACAGTGCTATTTATTTCAGTATGGGTAATGAAAACATACACTTTAGCAGGTAAATCTATCATGAAACATATACTTCCCGTCCCCTTTTTCCTTTATGTGTATCCAATCATACAATCATATGCAGTTCTGCACAAATGTTGTCTCGAAAACAGACGATGCACTAGCGAATGTGTGCAATGTTCAGTTTCATCAATAAAAAAAAATATTGTACCAGTGCTCTATAGATCCATGAACCTCTGTCAGCGACCGTTCTCTTTATCTGAATACAGGCATCCTATTAACCTGCTGTGTGCAGAGTTTAAATTGTTTGGGGACTTTAGGCCTCCTTCCTTCCTATTCAGCTGACTCCAATGAGCCCCAAGAACTCCTCCAAGAAACCCCCTCAGTCGCTGGGAGCGGAAAAGAATGGGCTTCCTTCTCCCAATCTTCGATTGTATGTGTGCCTGCCAGTACTCTCGGGCCGCCCCTCTTGAGATGAGCAATGCAAGAAGCGGCAGGTGTCTCCCTCTCTCTCTCAGATAACCAGTAGCCTTCCTCTATACCCTTTGAAACACAGAGCAGCGTGCCCCCTTTCGCCTTTGACTATCCCTCTCTGTTCACAGTATTGCACCCAGATGCAAATGAGGAGGCGACTTTACTGCTGTGACATCCTCCCAACCTTCGACAGACCAAAAATTTGCCCCTCCGATGAAAAAACCTCCACTGCTGTCACCTATGAACCCCTCCTCCTTGATGCTCTCCTGCGTACAAAAAATCCTCCCTCTCCTTGGAGCCCTCGAACACTATATAGTGAGAAGGACAAGGCTCTCTTGCACACGCACCCTATGGATCCTCCCTTCCTGATCTCCAGCGACTCTTTTTTTTCACAAGCAAAAAAAGGAAGAAGAAAAACTAGCTACTACCTTCCCTCTTTTATTTATTTTTTTCTCTACGGGTCAATAAAAAACAGTGAGAGGCAAAAGGTCTGCCGCCCCTCTCATCCTTCTCCTGCCACAAAATTCGTGTAGCAAAAAAACAAAAGAAGTTTCTCCTTTCTGCACACAAACCAGAAAGCGGACAATTCTATTTTTATCCTCTGACAATTAAAATGGCCAGCCTTTGGGATAAGAATAAAGAAATGGCTGAAACACCTCCACATCTCTGAATTCTTCTTCGATGAGGTGTTGAAGATCAATTTCCAGAAATCGGTCAAACGATTGTATTTGATGATTGATAAGAAAGCATCCCCCTTGAAACAAATCCGCTTCTAATTTCCTCTGCACGTCAGTATTTCCTATGTTCTTAGGAGGCTTCTCCATGCTCAATACCTGCGAAGCACTTTCTCAGAACCCTTGATGATAAAATATCCTCCAACTTCAAAAGCACAATGGCCTTTTTCAAGTGAAACCTTTTCTCCACATCCGTGCAATCCGCAATAAGAAGATCCCACCATCACTGGAATCTTCCCAATCGAAACATTCTTCACAGTTTCTTCCTGTTCGATTTCTTCTCCTTTCCGTTCAAACAGCCCATGCTTGACTTCTCATTATAATTCATAGTCGATAAGCCCTGCTTTCCTTTACCAATATCTGTATATACATTCTTTTTATCTTTCCCTTTTTTTTGAGCTTTCCACTTTCATAATGCTTAAAGACCTTGATGTGTATATTTGTTTGTATCTCTACACTGTAAGTCAGCTTTCTTAATCGAGCCTCGTCCCAGAAAAGATGGCTTGCATGCCCTTCCTTTGATGTCCATTCAGGCAGTATTATCTGCAAGCCTTGAAAAGACAGATTTGCCTGCCTCCAGCCAGGGTTTGGAGTGGGATTGGTACCCACATAGCTAGGAAGCACCTCCAATCACCCAGAATTGCTTATCCCTCCAATATTCTCAATGTCGGCACCACTCCATCACATCTCCAATATACCCGTAGCAATAATAGAAAGAAACAACCCAAGAAACCAAAGACTCACAATGTTGTTGATCATGGGAATAATTCCAATCAAAGTGTTCCCAGAAACAATGCTTCGGACTTCAAGTTTGTTAAACACTCTCTGCAATATGAACTTCAAACCCTTTGAAAGCTGCTCTAGTGCTACTAAAACACTTCAAACCCTTTGAAAGCTGCTCCAGTGCTACTAAAACACTTCAACAACTGGGTGAATGTCATTGAGTTTGGAGAAACTTCCTCCTCATACATAGATTCAATGCAACATAGAGCATCTTCAACACACCCATGTTCGACATATGCACCAAAGTGTTGCCAATTAGGGGCTCTGTTTCTAAGCCTATATTGATTATTCCATCATGTATCTCCTAGCTTTTTGATATGGTTCCTGTACTTGCATAGGCCTTCAGACTCTGGTGGCCACCATGACAAAAAGCCATGTCCCCAAGTATTGCCTCCCTTGACAGCATTTCTCTCTAGCCAAGAAGTCGTCATGTAGTTGCAAATACCTCTCATCAACCATTTGATCAATTCTTCAAGTACCTGCAATCAAATAAATTTTCTTGCCAAATACAAACATATTAGTGCATAAAAAGCAACCATTTCCTGAGCTAACAGCTACATTGTAGGAACCTTAGATTTTTGTATTTTGTATGGTATAGGTGATAATTTTCAAAGGTATTGTGATTTATATTGGGTATGAGATTATATTCTAGAACATCAATTGTTGGATATTGTTTCTCAATTAATTTATTTACATTTTCTTGGGTGATGAGGAAACGACAAACAATGAAACCTTCTTCCACTTGAGTAAAGTACAAAGCAGATTATTTTGCCTCTTGGGAGGAACTCTAGTTAAGGAAAATTCTTGAAAATCTATAATTTCCACTAGAAATGATAACTACAAGTAAATTTGATAATCGAATTTGCATATCTATTACAAAGGCTCCAATATTTTATGACCGCATAGACTATGTAGTACATGCATTATCACCATTTCCATGATCTCATAGAGGATTAGATTATGAAATTAACTTGGGGGCCCTGTTTTGAGGTTAAGATGATTTTCGATCATGAATCTAAACTCAATTGTGACCTCAAAGCTCAATACAACTCTTCTTGCATAATACTATTTATCATAAAGATGATTGATTGGTTTGGCACACTTTATTTGGGAGAACCTATATATCACCCACATATGGGTAGTAGACCATTACATTGGTGGTGGTTGTCTATGTACAACTAATCATGTCTATCCAACTATGGAAGGCCACATGTCTCCATTGGCCTATTTATAGATTATTCTACAATAGTGCCCATACATTGAGTTGAGACAAAATGCTTCTACCTTGTAGTCTCCCATCTAGAGTTATCTAAATTTTCATTTAAGATCTACCTTGAGAGTGCAAGGGTGGATGCCACCATTATTGTAGTATTTTTTGTTAATAAGAAAAGTTTCAAAATTCTCTATATATGTTTTCTTCTCCTCTAGTAAATCAATCTCTCTTGCATAACTTGCTTTATTTAATGATCTAATATAATCTTGAAAGATTGCCACATCCTCCTTAAAGCTCTAGTGAAACCACCCATAGTATTTGAATCATTCCCCATAAAACCATAAATGATTTCTCATGAACATATGAGAATGGCTTCTTATAAACATTGTCTCCCTAACTAACTCGAAAATTGTTCAATCCTAAAATCATACAATTTCACAATTGGAAGTATTCTAGGATAGCCATGCCAAAAACACCATCATCTCCCATAGGTAAAAGAAGTATGATTTCACACATGAGTACAAGTTCTGACTAGTAGAAATGAATGATTGGTCTTTCTCATTCCACAAATAATTTTTTTCTTTGCAAGAAGTGATTTATCATAGGGAATATAACCACATCTGCACACAAGATAAGAGGAGGATTTCTCACAATATAGCCCAAGAATGTCTCATCATCTAAGGATGTTTTCCCACATGATGATGGATGACTCCTCCACAAGATAGAAAATCACTCTATCTAAAAGGGGCAGAATGATTTAAGGAAAAGATACTAATTTCTCTATCAAAAAGTGATCAATCACCTACATAAGAGTGTTGGAGTTAGACGTCTGTGGAAGCACGCTAACAGCACAAGGAAGAAGAAGAAGCTTGGAGCACAAACACACAATACTGAATGTATTACTAGAGAATGTACAAAGATGAGTAGCCCATTAGGGCAATAGGCGTATATACAAGCCGGGGGAAAAAAACCTCCTAAAGAGGGAAAAAAGTGCCTCGGCGGTCCATGTGTGTTCACACACATCACTACCTAACTATATCAACAAATCCCCCCTGGGAGTGATGCGGTGAACAAGGAGCTGGCATTCATGTATAAGGAAGTTCCAAGCTATGTGGAAATCACTCCACAAAAGGAAGTAAGCCCAAAGCTTTGTGGAAAGCTTCAAACTTCTCCCTAGGCAGAGCCTTCGTGACAAGGTCTGCAATGTTCTCTTGCGTGGGCACATATGCCAAGCTGATCTCCCCAGCAGAGAACCTCTCCCTAACATAGTGATAATGCACCTCAATGTGCTTAGTGCGAGCATGGAACACAGGGTTCCTCGCAACTACCAATGCGCTCTGACTGTCAGTGAAGATGGTGGTGACAAAAGACTGACCAACACCCAAATCATCCATAAGGCGTCTGAGCCACACACACTCAACAATCGCTGTGAAAGCTTCCCTATACTCAGCCTCACAACTGGAAGTGGCCATAGTAGGCTGCTTCTTGCTCAACCAAGATATACATGAGCTACTAAGCATGAAGCAAAAGCCACTAGTGGACATACGAGTGTCATAGCAACCAACCCAATCAGAGTCAGAAAAAGCATGCAAATCTGGCGGTAGTGATCCCCCCTTGGGATAAAACAACCCAAGTAGCCGAGTACCACTCAAGTAGTGAAAGATGCGCTTAACCACCTGCCAATGCTTCACTCCTGGGCAATGCATAAACCTGCTTATCTGTGAGACAACAAACTGAATATCTGGCCGAGTAATGCATAAGTAAATCAAGCATCCAACAGCCTGCTGATAGAGAACAGCATCAAATGCATCTCTAGCATCATGAAGACTCAATCGTAAATCTGTCTCCATAGGAGTGGCAATAGGCTTACAGTCTTCAAGGCCAAAACTCTGCAATAATGTGTCAATATATTTTGTTTGACGCAAAGCCATTCCACCATCAACTTGCATAAACTGAATTCCCAAATAATGATGCAAATGCCCCAAATCAGACATCTCAAATGAGGCATGCAAATCAGCCTTGAAATCAGCAATATGCTTCTCAATAGGACCAAAGAGTAGCATGTCGTCAACATAGACAACAATGATCAGAAGCACATCATTAGCATGCTTAACATATAAGGTGCTTTCAGTTGGACTGTTCTCAAAACCATGTGCAACTAGATAGGCATGTATCTTCTCATACCAAGCACGTGGTGCTTGCTTTAAACCATATAATGCCTTTTTTAACCTGCACACCTGGTTTTCATGCCCTTTCTGCACAAAGCCACAGGGCTTAAAAACATACACTACTTCATGCAAGCCACCATTCAGAAATGATGTTTTAATGTCCAACTGATGTACATTCCAACCATGATGGGCTGCAAGTGCACAAATACTGCAAACAGTAGTCATACGGCATGTAGGTGCAAAGGTCTCATCAAAATCAATGCCTCTTTCTTGTGCATAACCCTTTGCAACAAGCCTAGCCTTATACCTATCAACTCTACCATCAGGTTTACGCTTCAACTTGTATACCCACTTAGTGCCAATGGCCTTCTTGCCAAGAGGCAAGTCACATAAAGACCATGTACCATTCTTCATTATAGCATCATATTCAGATTGCATAGCAGCCATCCAATTTTTTGAATTATGTGCTTCATCAAAAGAAACAGGCTCATTCTCATCACAGAGACTAGACGCAGCCATAGCATAGCAATCTGATGCAAAGTAGGCATTATGAGAGCCTGAACGAGTACAATATGACAAAGGTGCATCTAATTTGTTGTCACACAAAGTTTGCACCAGCCATTTTGGCATAGTTTTTGCCTGCTCAATATCAGCTCTCTCATCAACAAGTGCAGCATGTAAATCTGCATCAGAAATGGAATGATCTGCATCATCATATGAAACCTGCAAAGGATGAGAAGTTGCCTCATTAGGACCAGCACTAGACTGTCCACCTGTAAAAAGAGGCATCAAAGTATCATACATGTCTTTGGAGCTAACAGATGTCTCCTTAGTACATGAAACCAATGGCTAAATAGCATCTTCCACAAAGAAAACATCACGGCTAACCAGAATGCGCTTAGTCTGTGGATGATACAGACGATAGCCTTTACTTTCAGAACTGTAACCAACAAAAATACATTTTACTGCCTTATCATCCAATTTTCTGTGATGTTGTTCAGGCACTAGTGCATATGCCAAACAACATGTAGATGAGCAACAAATGGCTTGCGGTCATGCCAAGCCTCATATGGAGTGATAGACTGCAGCACTTTAGTGGGACACCTGTTCTGTACATATGTTGCACACATGATAGCCTCAAGCTAGAAACTATGAGGTAAAGCCTGACTCTTGACCATACACCTCGCCATCTCCATGAGAGACCTCTTCTTCCGTTCAGCAACTCCATTCTGTTGAGGTGTATACGGCACTGTACACTGGATTTTTATCCCACGTTTATAGCCAAAAATGCATTAAAATAGAAGACATATATTCCCCCCCTCGATCAGAACGGAGGGTGCCCATTTTACATGCTGATAGATTTTCAGCCAAAACCAAAAACTATTTGAAGCACATGAACACTTCGGACTTAGCTTTGAGTGGATATACCCATGCATGCCTGGAAAAATCATCAATGAAAGTCATGAAGTAAAGGTAATTTCCAAAAGAGGGTTTCTGCATAGGACCACAGACATCACTATGTACAAGCTACCAAAATACAGCCTTCACAAACATGTTTTCCAGGTGCCTCAAGTTTGGGCAAAGAGGACACCATTTCAGATTTCTGCAGGCGTAGCAAACTAGCAAAATTCAGATGACCAAAGCGTGCATGCCAAAGTTTTGCATCTGACATAGCCTGAGAATCATTTACTACACATGGCAAATCATTTTCAGATCTTTCATAGTCTATGAGCTTATACAGCCCACGACATAAAATGCTAGAAGCAATAATCACATCGCCATTTGATAGATCATGAGCTGTACACCTGTCATCAACAAATTTCACAACCAAGCCAATCTTGGCTAATGCAGAAACTGATAACAGGTTCCTTTTGATCCGTGGCACAAATAAAGCATCTGATAAAGTGAAAGAACTACCATCAACAGTAGTCAAAATGATCTTACCAACTCCCATAACAGGATAAGAGGAGTTGTTGGTGCATGTAACAGTATTCCCTGTAGGGGTAGGCTCGAGTGAAGGGAAGAAACTGCGCTGCGAGGTAATATGTTTGGTAGCCCCACTCTCAAAATACCAAACATCTGAGTCTACCGCAGACATGCACTGCTCATGAGAAGATGGGTCAAAACTGCAGACAGTAGTAAACGCCCATTCTTCTTCCTACACAAGATTTGCAGACTCTGTTTTTGGTGTAGAGGCCTCTGCAATAACCATTCCATCCTCTTTCTTCTTTGCCTCTTTAGCAGCCAGTTTTGGATAGTTCTTTATGATATGATCATTCCCTTTACAGTACTTACAAAACAATTTTTGCTTTTCTGATTTCTTCTCATCTTTATCTTCCTTCTTTGAATATGCAGAATTAGCAGATTTTTGCTTACTAGTTGAAGAGCTCCATTTTCCTTTGCCCTTCTGACTAGCCACGAAAGCTTGATCTACAACTCACATAATGGACCTGTTCTGCCTGGATTGATCTTCCTGCAACAGAACAGAGACTAACTCCTCAAATGATAAGGCATTCAGATTGCCTTTCATCATCAACCGAAGAGTACAAGAAAAACTCTAATATGAATCAGGAAGACCATTCAGAACGGTCTGCACAAGTGAGCTATCTAGTATAACCTTATCAGCAGAAATCAACTGTTCCTTCAAGTCTTTGATCTTCGTTAGGAAACTATCCATAGAATCACCTTCATTCATGTGCTCACTCTCCAACTGTTTTTGGAGGTAAGCAACACGAGCCTCATTCCTAGCTTGGTACAATGTGGTAAGTGTATCCCAAGCATCCTTAGCTATTCTGCAAGAGCGAATATGAGGAATAATGGCACGTTTGATAGACAAAGCTATCAATGCATGTGCCTAGGCATCTCTGCCATCCCAGTGAATCTGCTCTACAGTAGGTGCAACAGAAACAGTAGTACGAACAGGAATCTATGGAATATCATCTTCGACACCATCTTCATCAGCTCCAACACCTGTATTTGCAGTACCTGTAGTCAGAGGTGTGACATGACATCTTTCAACACCCTGCACAATGTTCCACAATCCTTTTGCAACCAATACATGTCGCATCATATAAGCCCACAATGGGTAGTTGGTACCATCCAACTTATCCTCAATAGCCAACATACGGAATACATCACTGCTTTCAGCCATGGCCGGTGACTAAAATACCTTGATGTAGAAAATTGACTGTATCTCAGAAAGTTGAACAGAACTGGCCAGACGAGTTCTGCTAGACCTATAGCAGACTTGGAGACGCTTAAACTGGAGAACAAAAACTGGTATATACCTTTGGCACAAAAAGACAAAATAGCCTGCACAAGCACTACAATAGTGCGTTCGGAGGTCGAAACGAGCTCAGATCGTGATTTTCGCACCACAGAGCAAAGCAGTTTTGATCTCTGAAACACCTTGAGTATGCTCACCAAATTTCGTGTGAATCTGAGATTGCAAATGGAGGATTGTCGACGGCACCCTAGATGAAGCGACGACTTGCTCTGATACCAGTTATTGGAGTTAGACGTCTGCGGAAGCACGCTAACAGCACAAGGAAGAAGAAGAAGCTTGGAACAAAAACACACAATACTGAATGTATTACTAGAGAATGTACAAAGATAAGTAGCCCATTAGGACAATAGGCGTATATAGAAGCCGGGGGGAAAAAACCTCCTAAAGAGGGAAAAAAGTGCCCCGGTGGTCCTAGTGTGTTCACACACATCACTACCTAAATATATCAACAAAGAGTGTCAATTTATCTATCAAATGGGGGATCATTGATATATCAAAAGAGTGATTATTTCTCTTATTATAAAGAATAATGTTAATTCAACTCACTCCATAATTGTTTTGAGAGATTAAAAAAAGTTGATTGATCACGTTAAACATAGTTTTGCACTAATAAGAAAGCTCAAAAATGTCCCTTCCATAGGGAAGTGGGCGTGGTGTTTCACTATTTTTAATGATTTCTCACTAGGAATGGGATTACTCATTGTGATAAGGTGATTTCCGATCAGTGCATCATCAATGATGCCTCACATATAGAGGTTGCCCCCGAATTCTCTAGTTTTCTCAATACTAAAACATGATGATTGCTCAAGAATAGGTGTAAGTGATTGTTTGACAGCTCTAATAGGTGGTGACTTCTTGAAGATCTATTTTGGGAGAATTTTTGTTTCCATATTTTGGCCGATATCCTTAGAATGATTTTATTGATAAATTATTTCAAGATAGTAGCAATTGAACAATTAAGAAACTTCATCAATTAATTGTGTCCAAATCATTTTTTGGTGGATCAATCTATTGTCACAAGTGAGATCAATAAATCATAGAATTTGGTATGTAGCTTTTTTGTGCTTAACTAGTTCGTTTGGTAAGTTTTAACCATAGAATTCATGGAATGAGTAACTTCCACACTCCAAGAGAGTTGGGATTTTGATACCATCAGTTTAAATGAGTGAGAGATATAAGAATCTTTGCCTTGTTCAATCAATAGTGAGAAATTAAATTGGCAAACTCAAGTCAATTAAGGGCCATCTCACATCAAAAGAAAGTCTAATACAACATAGATCATCTCCAATAATCTTTGTTATAAGGAAGCATGCAAGGAATTAAACTAGATTTATTTCCCATGGTAAAATTGCAAGGCGATTGCTACTTGAATAAAAAATGTATGATGTATGTAGTGCGCTCAATACTAACAAAGCAAATTAATTTAGTAAAATAGTTACTAAAAACGAAGATCAAATACAAAAAATAGTAGAAGAATGAGAGCTAGAAAAAGTGTGTGCGTGTAGAGGAAAGTTTTTGCTTACAAGAATTATTAAAGCTCTCATGATCCCATACAGAAACCTTGGTAATGGAATAACAAAAATCCCGAACATCAAAGAAAACAATGATTATCAAGTCAACCTCAACAAAAGTGGTGCCTGTCGTGGACACGGTTGCGGTGAGATATGAAGTTCATGGCTATCTAGCACCCTCTCATAGAAATAAAAAATTCTGTCTTTTTATGGCAAATTCTCCATCGAGAAATCTGGTCCAACCTAAAGGCTAGCAAAATTTATGGGGTGCCTCCCTGGTGCAAGCGTTGCTACCAATCCATTGAAGATGTTGCTCACATCTTCTTTAATTGCCCCAACTCCAACAAGCACGGGCAAATTGTCAAAAAGAAAATTAAACTTCATAAACATATCAGTTGGAAACAAGCACTTCTGGGAGAAGTGCTCGGCTGCTCGGCTACTCTATGGAACACCATCAGAGGAAAGGTCCTTTGGAAGATATGGCAGGAAAGATGTGCTTATAACTTTGGCGACTCCCCCAAAGAGTGGTCGATTGAGAAATCGTTGTTCCTCCTCGATAAAAGAATCGCTAACTATAAGAAATCCCCCCCTCTCTTCAGACACCATCAAGTGCTCCTTCTCATCGACAACAAGCTTTAACCCAAGTGGGCCCTGCATGAGGGTGATGAGAGGGTGATTAACCTTCTTTGTAATGACATCTAATCTCTGCAAAATCTACCCTTGCTCTGTGGGATCCGGGGGGTCCCGTGGGCACTAGTCCCCTTCACTTGTACTTTTCTTTTACTTTAATTAATACAAGTCCGAGAGAGTAGGCGAAGGCCGAACTTCCTTTATTTAAAAAAAAACCTCTTCTACCTCTCAAACGATTTTTATCTTTTTGTGTAGGCTTTTACTCATGTAAAAGGTTTTTGACAGAATCATGTATTCATATTTGAGCTCAAGGATACAGAAAATAGTATATGGCATTCTTGAATACTCGAATAAGAGGAAACGCCAATATTATATAGTCTGAAAGAGCATGAAAAGTAAATATACGTATTTCAGACAAAATCAATTTTACCATTTAAAAGGAGCTAAGAAGGGAATAACAAAGTAAGAGAAAGCAAAAATCATGAGAAATAGAAATCAAAATTGGAACTAATGTAGGGATCGAGGATGACATATGCTCATATTCTCCCAATCCTCAAAGTCTTCATAACTTGGTTGGATTGCAACTCAAAACTACTGAAAAATAATGCTAAAGGAATGTAGGTTTCATTTACTCATGACCGAGCACAAAGCATGCCTATAGGGGACCCTAGACAGCAAAGGAGAGAAAATTCCATCTTTGCAATATTTAAGAAGTTGATACATTCCTCGAAACATTTCATTTCAAACTAGGCCATTGGACTATACCATCTCAAGTTGCTAGGTGCATAAATAATACATGTGATGGAATTGTGGAGTTTGAAAAATTATTGTAAGGAGAACAAGTACATGATCATCTTACTCAATATAGATCCTTTTGAATCATAATGACAAGAAGTACGCCAACATGGTTTCAAAAATATATAAGGATACTTTGACAAATACTTCCTATATTGTTCATACAATCAAATATTCTAGCTCAAGAACCATCCGAATTACAACAAGATATTTCAAGAAATATAAGGATCATTATCTTGGAGAAGAGATATCCTCATCGAAAACAAATGATGCCAATCTAAAGATTTTGATCACTATGAGTTCTAATAATTTGTTGACATCAAGAGATTTGAATATATGAATGTTTGTTCGAAACAGTGCATATACTGGAAGAAAATCGAGGAAAAAGGCCTAAAACTATTGAAAGATCCCAATTAGCTACCTGCCACTCTCCACCCAACCTTAAATAGCCCTTGCCCTTGGCACTCTAGAATCTTCTCTAAGGTCCAAACACTCCTCATATGACCACTATGAGGAGATGGAATAACCTCAAAGATCTGTGCTATAGCCTTGGCTCCCCCGAGCTCTGGTCCTTGACCTGGCTAGGGTCCTCGACCAACTGCAGGTAGACCAATGGTAGACCATAGAGGTCTAAATAAATCTAACAACTATCACAAAATAATACTAGATATCAAAACACCTCCAAGGTAGTAGATTTTTTTTTGACTTATTATGTACTTATTTTGACGTGTTTGAGGTCTTGAATTTGAGCTCCATTCACTTATAAATGGATTCAAATATCATTTTATTCAATATCTACTACGATAATGAGGGATAATATGCTCCTTAGGGATAGATTGTTTAACAAAAAGGTCATAACCTCTCTTTGAAGCTTTCTTGCATGTTGTTTTAGTGTTTATGATCGATAAAAATCTCTAATATGTGCATCATAATGAGGGAAAAAAAAGAGCCCCTAGTCAACTTATAAGTATATAAATTTGGGTGAATTCCCAGCATATGCTTCATATAAAGTATCAAGTGGTTGGCAAATATCTGTGATACCTTTTGTGGGGAATATAGAAGCTAAAGAGCATGGCTCCTTTTCAATCCCAAATGCAAGGGATGGAGAGAATCCCAAATGCAAGGGATTGAGAGGCTCATGCAACCTTCACTTCCTCTCTCAAAAGTTACATTATGTACCCACCTTAATCCCATATGCATGGTTGTAAGAGTTAGAAGGACATCCTACCCTCTCTCTCTCTCACAATGCAAAGGACATCCTTCCACGAATTTGTGTTGAGGAAAAGGTTTAGATAAGTTTCTTTATAGACTCTTCTTCATGCTTGAGAACAAGGGATAGACGCTTTTCTGTGAAGGAGCTGCCTTGAGACTTGTGTGTTGGAGAAAGAAGGGCCTTCTTTATATAGCATATGTGGGACATGGAAGGACATGAAGGGAGAGGAGGGAGAATCCCCCGAATATTATGGAATCTATAATTTTGGTGAAATTGTATCATATAAGCCATACATACTTTACATGAAAGGGGTGAATGTACCCAATTTTATGGATTTTGATCTATAATTTATTGGGCTATTCTAAGATCCTCAAGCTTATGAAAATAGCCATTTTTTTGCAAAAATCCAATAAATTTTGTATTGGGCCATAAATTTTCCTTGATCATAATATGCTTTGTACCTTTTCTTAATTATATGGATACCTACAATCGTGCTTTATAGAGTCTCTTAGAGCTGGACCTTGAGTTAGTCTACTTGGTATGATAGGTCATGCCTTTTCCACTCACAAGAATGTGCCTACAAGTTAATCTTAGAGTTGTAACCTACAAGTTGATTGTCAAAATAGAATTCTAACGACATATTATATTAAATAGAGTTTTCCTCTAGGAAAACCTATAAACAACTAAATTTGATTGATAGTGGCTAGCTTAGTGAATAATATACTTTCATTTTATAATTTTCAGAGATGATATTGTGTTAAAGTTCTATGATCTACACAAAAATCTTCCAATAATATTTTCATCACTTCATTAAAAAACTTAATCCTCTATCACTTACCATCTCAATAGATAAACCAAAAAATCATATATATATATATATATATATATATATATATATATATATATATATATATATATATATATATATATATATATATATATATATATATATATATATATATATATATATGTGTGTGTGTGTGTGTGTGTGTGTGTTCAAAAAATAATTTAATATTATTTTGGTGATTACATTTTCTTTTTGGCTTTGATTCTAGCTACTTGGTTGAGTAATAAACACTTAATATGATACGTTTTGCTCTCCATCCCAAACTTGTTAGGAAGATGCTTTCCTTTAACCATACATCATGCCATTTCAAGGAGTGTTCTATTTTTATGCTTGACAACACCATCTTGCTGAGGTGTATATGGCACCATACATTGGT
Organism: Ceratopteris richardii; assembly: GCA_020310875.1. Taxonomy (NCBI): domain Eukaryota; kingdom Viridiplantae; phylum Streptophyta; class Polypodiopsida; order Polypodiales; family Pteridaceae; genus Ceratopteris; species Ceratopteris richardii. The sequence continues at coordinate 138,354,393 of CM035408.1, read as the reverse complement.
GTGAAAATCCTCTTTCATGAAGCAAAGCATTAGACTCAGGTGACATGTATTCACCACCATGATCTGTGCATAGAGTCAAGAGAATGTTTGAAGAAAAAATTTCAGCCATAGCTAAAAAAGTTTAATGCAAGAAAATACCTCATTCTTTGATTTCATAGGATACACCCATGTATGGTGAGCATCATCAATGAAAGTAACAAAATATACATGCTTCCCAAAAGATGGAGTCTTGACGGGACCACATACATGACTATGAACAAGCTACAATTTTCTTGTAGTGTGTGTATGACTATCTTTTGGAAAAGAAGCATGATGCATTTTTCCAAGAATGCAACCTTCACATGCATGCTTTTCAATGGACTCAAGTTGGAAAACCAATAACCAAGTCCTTCTTTTGCAATTAAATCAAACTATTGAAGTTCAAGTGACCAAAACGAGCATACCAAAGGTCCATTTCAACCATGATGGAAGTATGAGCAACCAAGGCATTTGTGGCAGCCCTCTTGTATGTATCCAAGTGATATAAACCATTACATAATGTACCGGACATCACGATAATATCACCATTTTTGAAATCATGAGCCATACACTTATCATCAACAAAGTGTACATGAAGTCCATCTTTGGTAATCAATGAAAGTGAAATCAAGTTCTTCTTGATACTGGGTACATACAATGCATGTTTCAAGAGAAGCACACCTGCATTTGCAGCCATAAGCTCAATTCTCCTACTCCAATGATAGGATAAGAGGCACTATTTGCACACACCTCATGTCCTCCTTTGGGTGCATCTTTCAAACAAAAAACCGTTTTCATGAAGTTATGTGCTTTGAAGCACCACTATGAAAGAACCAATCCGAGTCAGCCTCACTCACAACCAATACATTTAGAATGCAATGGTGCATCATAATGACATGTAACAACACATGCCCAAAAATGTTGAGCCATGTTTTCTTCATCATTGTTTGCATTTGAAGAATTTTCAGCAAGCATGCCAGATTCCTTCTTCAGTTCATTGCACTTAGCAAGGTTTCTACACTTGTTGATAGTATGAACAACCTTTCGATAAAATTTTCATCTCTTTTTATTTTGCAAATCAGCATCATTAGATGAATGACTGGAAGAGGAAGATTGGGGCTTTGGTTTTGATGAACACAAAGCTGAACCATACTTTCTTTCTCCTTTTTGTGTGATAGCAAGTGCTTGCGTTCCCTCAATCAAAGAACTCCTAGGATTCCTTTTTGCAACAAAAGAAAGTGTAATGGAAAAGTCTGGAAAGATTATGGTAATCCTATCAACAATTTAGAGATGAGTGATGCATCAATAATAACCTCATTTGTTTGCCATTTGCTCTTTCAAGTCCTTGATGCATGTCACATACACATCCATAGACTAATTTTCAGCCATACATACATCCTCAAGTTTCTTTCTCAAATATGCAACATGTGCTTCATTATGCACATCATACAAAGAAGCAAGAGTGTCCCATGTGTGTCTTGATGTAGAACATGACTGAATGTGTGGAACTATATGATGATTCATAGAAAATGTAATCAATGAATGAGCTTGAGCATCTTTTCCATCCCATCTAAGTTGATCCTATGTAGGTGGAGAAGGAATAACCATAGTACTAGAAGAGGAAGCTCCATCTGTGATAGTAGATTGTGCAGTAAAAGAACTTGTGAGCCTTTGATCTATATGTTCCATAGTTGTTTCACAACAAGAATATGTTTCATCATGTAAGACCACATTGGATAGTCAGTCTCATCAAGGTAATCTTGAAGCATGACAAAGAAGTCATGTCTACTCGCCATTTCACTAAAGAATAAGAATGTGAAAAGATTTTTACTTCAATGAATTCAATGTTCTCTCACCAATGTGCCCTAATATTTTGTGCCATATCTCTAACTCAGACAAAGTTTGATCCTTATAATTGTAAAGTGCAATGTTTCTAGTGTCCTCAAGTTCAAATGTAAACAATCTACCTGTTTTCTCTCCCTTGGCAATTATTTTGAATCCATATTAGGGGTCCTCCACAAAGGCTCCAAATTTATTGAATCTAACCTACAAACCCTTTTTCACTATCTGTCCAACACTCATCAAGTTCTTTGTGATATTAGGTACATAAAGAACTCTGCTCAACGGATTTCTATTCCCATCATAAGTTTTGACATTTCCTACCTTGACAACTGAGTGCTTGGTATGATCACCTGTCTGCACTTGGTGCTATCCCTTGGGCTCTTCAAGATCAGAAAGGAGAGCTACATTGCCTGCTACATGGTTTGAACAACCTGAGTCAATATAGAAGAGGTGCTTATCATTCTTACCTTGTTTTGAAGTCATGTTCATAATGAGAAGAGAATCCTCTTGATCCTCTGAATAGTTGTTGAAATCTTTTCTTGATTTGTATCCTCCTTGATAATTATTGTTGTAATTGTTAGTCACAAACTCTGAAACATTCTGCTTAGGTTGCTTCTTTTGAGTAGTAAACTCCATCCACAATTGATTTTTCCTAGCTCTTGTATTGGAGGAAAAATATGAAGATAGAGTATCCCAAGTCTCTTGGGAAGTTTTGCAATTCCTAGTATGAGGAAGAAGGAAGTCAGAAATAGAGTCAAGTAGATATGACCTCGCTAAAGCATCTTTGGCACACCATGAGTTGAGTCTTTCTTGCTCCTCCCTTGTAGGTTGAACTTTGCTTCTGAATATGGGCATCTCCTCATCTCCTGATATGTATCCATAGAGACTCCTTCCTTGTAGATAGGTCTTCATCCTCAAGGACCATGCTGGATAATTATTCCTGTCCAATTTATCAATGAAAGAAGGGAAACCATCTCCCATTTTACCTCAACTTGATCTAATACCACTGTTGGAGGAGATGGATATCTGTTTTGATTCAACTTTTTGAGAGTGATCTTCCAAGGCAAATAGGGTGTCTAATACATCCTTTGGCAAGCTAAAAGCACCCACCACATATCTCTGGAGTCCGTTTGGCTGGTGTAGTGCAACGTTTCTACAACACCACTTCATCTTCATCAACTACAAATCCATCTCTTCACACCACTCAAGTAGTGAAAGATGCTCTTAACCTCCTGCCAATGCTTGATAACTAGGGAATGCATAAACCTGCTCATCTATGAGACAACAAACTAAATATCTAGCCGAGTAATGCATAAGTAAATCAAGCATCCAATAGCCTACTGATAGAGAACAACATCAAATGCATCTCCAACATCATGAAGAATCATTCATAAACCTGCCTCCATAGGAGTGGTAATAGGTTTGGAGTCTTCAAGGCCAAAACACTACAATAATGTGTCAATATATTTTGTTTGACACAAAGCTATTCCACCATGAACTTGCATAAATTGAATGCCCAAATAATGATCCAAATGCCCCAAATCTGAAATCTCAAGTCTGAAATATCAAATGAGCTATGCAAATCAGCCTTTAAATCAGCAATATGCTTTTCATGAGGACTAGTGAGCAACATGCCATCAACATACACAACAATGATCAGAAGCACATCATTTGCATGCTTAACATATAAGGTGCTCTCACTTGGAGTGTTCTCAAAACCATGTGCAATCAGATAGGCATGTATCTTTCCATACCAAGCACGTGGTGCTTGCTTTTAATGCCTTCTTCAACCTGCACACTTGGTTTTCATGCCCTTTTTGCACAAAGCCACGGGGCTAGAAAACATACACTTCTTCATGGAAGTCACCGTAGCATCTAGTTTTAATGTCTAACTGATGTACATTCCAACCATGATGAGCTTCAAGTGTGAAAGATGCTATGACCAATAGTCATTTGGCATGTCAGAGCAAAGGCCTCATCAAAATCAATGTGTCTTCCTTGAGCATAACCTTTGCAACAAGCCTAGCTTTATACCTGTCAACTATACCATTAGGCATGCACTTTAGCTTGTATACCCACTTATTGCCAACGACCTTCTTGCCAGGAGGCATCACATAAAGACCAGGTACCATTTTCATTATGTCATCATATTTTGATTGCATAGTAGCCATCCAATTTTAAGATGGACAAATATGATATTTGAATCTCCTTGCTCACAATCTTCTCTCTTACATATTGATAATGAACTTCAATATGTTTAGTACTTGCATGAAAAATTGGATTAGCAGCTAAGTGGATAGAGCTCATATTGTCACCAAAAATATTTGGAGTTCCAATCTCCAAACCAAGATCTATGAATAGTGTCTTCATCCACATAGCTTTTTGAGTAGCTATGTCAAGACCTCTGTATTCAGCTTCAGTAGAAGAGAGAGCAATTGTGGGTTGCTGCTTGGATGACCATGAAAGAAGTTTTGAACTTGCAAAGGTAAGATAACCTGAGGTGCTCCTTCTGTCTTCCTTGGAGCCAACCCAATCTGCATCAGAGAACAATTTCAAACTTAAATCAGATACATAAGGGTAATATAACCCCTCATTCATGGTCCCTTTGAGATACCTAAGTATTCTCTTGGCAGCCTCCCTGTGAGGTTTCCTGCGTGTGTGCATAAATTGACTTAGCACACTCACACTATAACATATATCAACCCTTATCAATGTGGCATAGTTCAAACTACCCACAAGGCTTTGATAACCTGTCACATCTTCTATGATTTCACCTCAATTTGTGATTAACCTCCATTGGAGTGCCTGCAATCTTGCATCCTGAATTTTGCCAACATGTCTTTAACGTACTTTCTTTGAGTAAGAAACAAACCATGATCTTTGTAGACAACTTCCAATCCTAGGAAGTAGGTAAGTGAACCCAAATCACTTATCTTGAATTCTTCTCTCATCTGTTCTTTGATTCTCTTCATGCCATCTGTATCATTTCCTGTAAGTATAATATCATCTACATACACACACAAATAGATGACTTTAGAATTACTCCTTTTTATGAATAGTGATGGATCTGCCTTGCTAGGTTGAAATTTTTTGTCCTGCAAGAATGAGACAAGCCTGTGATTTCAAGCCCTTGGGGCTTGTTTGAGTCCATATAAAGCTTTATTAAGTTTATACACATAATCAGGATATATGTGATTCGCAAAACCAGGTGTTGTGCCATATATACCTCTTCTGTTATCCATCCATTAAGAGATGCATTTTTTACATCCAATTGAAGTATCTTCCAATTCTTGGAAGAGGCAATAATAAACAAAACCTTAATTGTAGGCATCTTTGCCACATGAGAGAAGGTCTCCTCATAATCGATTCCCTGAGTTTGTGCAAAGCCTTTTGCCACAAGCCTTGCCTTATACCTGTTAATGGAGCCATGTGAGTTCTTCTTCAATTTGTAGATCCACCTTGAGCCTATCACTTTCATTGATGGAGACTTGGGAACCAACTCCCAAGTGTTATTCTCCTCAAGAGCTTCAATTTTGTCTTCCATTGCATGCCACCATTCTGATTTCTTCTTTGCTTCCTCAAATGATGAAGGTTCCTCTTGATTTATGTCCTGTGCTAGATAGATTGAATGTTTAGTGACTAGAGAAGTATCAAACCCATACCTTTCTGGCTTTCTTTTCTCCCTCATGGACCTTCTTAGGCCATGATGTGATGATTCTGCCTCTTGTCCAAGTTCTTGCATTTTTGCTTTAACTTTAGACTTCCACATTTTGATTTTTTCATACTAGTTGCTTCATCATCTTCTGAGGTATCCTGCTCTTCAACTTTAGAAGAATTATCCTTAACAAGTTTTGGAAAATCTTCTTCAAGATCATAAGGTAGGTTGACCTTTCACATGAATCTTCATACCAAGAACTATTCTCATCAAATACTACATCTCTACTCACCAAGAATCCTTTGGTTGTTGGGTTGTATAATTTGTAGCCCTTTTGATTGTTGTCATATCCAATGAATACACACCTTTCTACTTTGGGATCCATCTTGCCTCTAATCTCTGAAGGAACATGAGCAAAAGCAACACATCCAAAAATCTTACAATGATCCAAGCTTGGTCTTCTTCCATTCCAAGCCTCATATGATGTCATGCCATCAAGTGATTTTGAAGGTAACCTATTTATCAAATAAGTGGATGTGGATACAACCTCAGCCATAAGTAATTAGGTAAGTGCTTTTCATTTAGCATAGACCTTGCAGCTTCACCAATTGTCCTATTCCTTCTTTCTGCCACTCCATTTTGCTCAGGAGTGTACCTTGTAGTGATCTCTCTTTTGATTCCTCTTTCTTGAAGAAAGGAGTCAAATTCATGGGAGAAGTACTCTCCCCCTCCATTTGGCCTTAGCCTTTTTAGTGTCTTACCTATTTGATTCTCCACAAGAGCCAAATATCTTTTGAAGCATGAAAAGACTTCATCTTTGTGTTTCATAAAGTATAATATAGTCCACCTACTACAATCATCAATGAAGGAGACATAATACCTTGATCCAAATATTGAAGCATCCTTGCTAGGTCCCCATACATCTGTATGAACCAACTCCAAGAGATCTCCATGCATATATCCTTTCTTCATGAATGGTAACCTGTGAGACTTTCCAAATTGACATGCACTACACCTATAAATCATGTGTTGTTTTGACAAGTTAGGGAGTCCAAGTACACTTTGGTCCCTGCTAATTTGCTTTAATGATCTTTCACCAATATGTGCTAACCTTTTGTGCCATACTTCCAATTTTGTGAGTGTCTGACTACCATAGTTAAAGAGAGCAATGTTTCTATTGTCTTGTAATTTAAATGTGAACAATCTACCTGTCTTTTCACCTTTTGCAATTCTCCTGAATCCTTGACTTGGTTCTTCAACAAATGCTCTCACTTTTGTGAACCTAACTTGCAACCCTTTCTCTACTATCTGCCCAACACTTATCAAATTCTTTGTAATGGTAGGGACATAGAGTACCTTACTGAGTAAGTTGATGTTTCCATCACGTGCTTTGAAATTTCCTATTTTCTCCACAGGCGTCTTGCATCATTTCCTGTTTGTACCTCATGCTTGTTCCTTGGATCTTCTAAATCTGATAGGAGGGCCACATTTCCTACCACATGATTGGAACAACCTAAATCTATGTAAAAAACATGCTCATCAGATTTACCTTGTGGCATGGCCATATTCATGATTAGCAACGAGTCCTTGATTTGAGTCTTCTGTGTAGTTATTGAAGTATCTTCTTCCCCTATTGCCTCCTTGATAGTTTGAATGGTTGTAATTGGTGTGGTTGCCATGGTAATTGTTGAGCCTTCCTCTTGAGTAGCCATAACTTCCTCTATTGTAGCCTTTGCCTCTTTGATTCCTGGAATTCATAAAGAAATTTTCAATTGTATAATTAGTTATCAACAAATAGAGCATGAATTAGAGTCTTGGGATCTCCCCCTACCCTGTCTTCCTCCTCTACCTCTACCATGTCTTCCTCTACCTGCATAGTTAGCTTGATGTGTACCTGCTTCATCATCCACTTTCTTTACTCTTCCTTTGTTTTCTTTGGACTTGCTTTTATCAGTATACAAAGCTGAAGATTGATTACATTTGGAGCTTTCTCCATTCTTGATAAGCTTGGCCTCTTGAGGAAGTAGTTTTCCTATGAGTGTGTTGAAATTTGCTACATGCATATCCATGTATAGATCCATAGCTGTGGTGAATGCTTCCCACTTTTCATCTGCCTTCAAGCCATTGATGAACTGCCTTACAATGTGCTCTTCATCTTTACCTCTCTAATGCTTTCCAACTTATCTGCTATGTCCTTGAGCTTTGTGACAAAATCAATCACATTTTGTTTGGGAGCTTCCTTGAGAGTTGTGAAGTCTAGCCATAGTTGATACTTACTGGCCTTTGTACTTGAAGAGAAGAAGGCTTCAAGTGCATTCCACACTTCTTGAGATGTTTTATAACTTCTAATGTGAGGCAACAAAAAATTTGAGATAGAGTTGAGGATATAAGACCTTGTTGTAGAAACTTTTCACTACACTAGCCAAATGGACTCTAGAGTTATGTGGTGGGCCCTTTTAGCTTGCCAAAGGATGTATTAGAAACCCTATGTACCTTGGAAGATCACTCTCAAAAAGTTGAATTAAAATAGATAAGTTGGAGTAGATTCAAGAGTCAAAAACTTGCTATTTATGTTCATACACGTGTCCCAAGTTTTGAACAATTCTCTAGCCACACCAACAATTAACTTAATTCATTTTGGGTAACTCTTAATAGCTTAGTAAGATAACAATCAAGAGTTATCTCAATAAAAATGATGGACTACACAAGGAGAAAGAAGTTTAGCAAGTGATAGGATGACCCCGATTTTCTTGGGCTGCAACAGTACTCAGATCCATGTGTAGTAAAATAGAGATTTCTCACGATTAAAGAATCCAATGCTGATGAACATTTGTAGACATATACTAGACAATATGCAGATTCTAACAAGCTTTAAATCATGGAAAATGGTGAAGTACACACTGAGGAGCTCCTCTGATAAAATGACTATTCTAAGAGAGTGTTGGCAGAGAAGAAGAAAATGAGGTGACACAATTGACTTCAAATGATCATAACTGAAGATTGAAACATCTAAATTCAATGAAAATTGGTGAGCATACATTAGACTTAGAGAGCTAGCTTCAACAAGTTGAATTACGTAAAATGATGCACCAAGTGCAGAGAATCCATCTATGCAATCTGATTGAGAAAACTGAGAGATATGGCAGTGAATAGTACACTTCACAAGAACATGAAAATATGAACTCAAATGATCATGAAAATGAAATTATATTGATTTTAAAATACAATGGACTTACTGATACATATGTGTGCCTTGAAACCACACCTTGATATGGCATAAAGCTTAGCTCTTGAAGGTCTTCACTTAACCACGACTAAAACTACCATGTATTTATAGTTGATCTTGGGATCCTAACTTCCTACAATCACTCTCCAATCTATTAGTGCTTGATTTGATTCTACAACTACCTTCAATCACGCATTTGTGGCTTCTTTCCTCTTTTGATCAAGTGGACTCAACCACTTTAGATTCTTTCACTTTTAGATCAAGTAAAGGCTTCAAAAGTTACAAGAGGTAGTTTGCAAGTGAACTTTACATTGTCTTCACTTTAAGGCATCTTCTATGACTTTGTGAGACTCAAGCCATTACTTAGGCTTGTCATAGACTTGCTCCAACAAGTGGTACCCAACTACTTGGATTTTGTTTTCCTAAGGGGGAATCACTAGGGCCAGGTTTACATGCTTTTTTTGACTCTGACTGGGCTCGTTGTGATGACACGCATGTGTCCACTAGTGCCTTTTTCTTCATGCTTGATAGCTCATGTATATCTTGGCTAAGCAAGAAGAAGGGTACTGTGGCCACTTCCAATTGTGAGGCTGAGTAAAGGGAAGCTTTCACAACGACTGTTGAGTGTGTGTGTGGCTCAAATGCCTTATGACTGATTTGGGTGTGCGTTAGTCTTCTGCCACCACCATCTTCACTAACAGTTAGAGTGCATTGGTAATTGCCAAGAACCTTGTGTTCAATGTTCACACTAAGCACATTGAGGTGCACTATCATTATGTCAGGGAGAAGTTTCTACTGGAGTATCCATTTTGGCATATGTGCCCACACAGGAGAACATTGCAGACCTTTTCACAAAGGCTTTGCCTAGGGAGAAGTTTGAAGCTTTCCACAAAGCTTTGGGCTTACTTCCTTTTGTGGATTGATTCCGCATAGCTTGGCACTTCCTTATACATGAGTTCCAGCTCCTTGTTCACTACATCACTCCCAAAGGGGATTTGTTGATATAATTAGGTAGTGATGTGTGTGAACACTCTAGGACCACTGGGGCACTTTCTTCCCTCTTTACAAGGTTTTTTCCCCCAACTTTTATATATGCCTATTAGCCTAATGGGCTACTTATCTTTGTACATTCTAGTGGTAATACATGTTGGTGCAAATGTACAAGCCTACACATTTGTCTTAGAATGGAAGACATTGTGTGGAAGCACTTGATGATTCATGTGAACTATAGCTTGTAAATATTTGATCATTTACCATTGTAAATCATTAAATCCTTGGAGAATCTTGTAAAAGCTTATATCTCGTGGAGTTAGGAGGAATATTAGCTATGAATTCAAGATGAGGGAATGTCTCCTAAATCAGAGGAGTTACTTTTTTATTGGAGCCAAGTTTGAATTCAAAACTCAAACTTAGAAGAAATACTTAAAAAAAGGTCTTGTAAAACTCGCGAGGTAGTGTGCCTCATTATAGCTCTCTCCTTGATCATTTGTAGAACTTGAGTAGCTCACACCATAGCTCACTCAGTTCATCATCATTGAGCATCATTATAATGCCAATGACTTTGTACAATCATGCATTATAATACATATAGCTCATTGAACATCTTGTCTACTTCTCTGCTATGACTACTCAGAATAGTCAACTTCGTCTGGTCATATCTCATTGAATACTCAATCATTTTGCATAATCTTTGGCTTATTGGAACTACTTTGTGCTGTCAAAATTTCAAGGCATTTGGTTCAGACATCTAGGAGAAATCGTCTTAGAAGTGCTCACTGGTCATCTATAGGTTAGTCCCTAAAAAAGTCGGGGGTAAGATTTGATTTGCTAAAATGATTTCTCAGAGCATAGTTGATCATTTTAAATTATTCCACTTGAAATCATTAGCTATCTAAGTTTATTGAATTACGCCAAAAGGAATTTTGTCAATTATTACTGCACAGTGAGCTCTGAGTAAAAAAGCTAGTAGGTGTATGGACTAAAATAGCAAGTTTTTCAACACTAGCTATTCTTGAACTAGTCTGTTTTGGATTAATTGTTTCAAGCATCAATTCCAAAGTACATAGGTACTTTCTTAGTGTCATTTGCAAGCTAAAAGGGCCTACTTTATAACTTTGAAGTGCATCAGGGCTTTTACAAAGCACATTTTAGAAGTACCACCTCACGTCCTTGAGGTGTCCATCTGTCTCTCCCAACAATGGTATCAAAGCAAATTGAGGTAAAATGGGAGATGGTTTCCCTTCTTTCATTGAAAAATTGAACAGGAATAATTATCTAGCATGGTCCTTGTGGATGAAGACCTATTTACAAAGATGAAGTCTTTATGGATACATATCAAGAGATAAGGAGATTCCCCTACAAGAGAGGAGCAAGAAAGACTCAACTCATGGTGTGCCAAATATGCTTTAGCCAAGTCATATCTACTTAACTCTATCTTTGAATTCCTTCTTCCTCATATTAGGAATTGAAAAACTTCCCAAGAGACTTGGGATACTCTATCTTCATATTTTTCTTCCAATACAAGAACTAGGAAAAACCAATTGTGTATAGAATTTACTACTCAAAAGAAGCAAGCTAAGTAGAGTGTTTCAGAGTATGTGACCAAGGTGAAGGATGTAGCTGATCAGTTGGCAAGCATAGGAGAGGAGATTCAAGAGGAGAAAATAGTGAGACAGATAATCAATGTCATCAAGGTAGATGATAAGTGGGAATCCTTCACAACCGCAATGGATCTTTATATGGATATGCAAATCCCTGATCTAACCACTCTCATGGGGCAACTCTTCACCCATGAGGCCAAGCTCAACAAAAAGTTTGAAGATGAAGGTGCTACTTCTCAAGCTAACTATGCAGGGAGAGGTAGGAATTCAAGAGGAAGGGGCAGAGGAGGTAAGCAAGGTAGGGGGAGACCTTTCAAATCTTCCCCATGCAATATATGTGGATGGTCTAATCACACAACAGATGAGTGCCATAGGAACTTCAAGAACCGGAGAGGAAGAGGATTCCAAAGAGGTTGCTACTCACAATCAAGAGGAAGATTAAATCATAATCAAGGTTATAACCATGGCTACAACAACAATTACAACAACAATTAAAACAACAATTATCAATGAGGATACAAATCAAGAACAGACCTCAACAACTATGCAGAGGATCAAGAGGATTCTCTTCTCATTATGAACATGACTTCAAAACAAGGTATGAATGATGAACACCTCTTATATATTGACTCAGGTTGTTCAAACCATGTAGCAGGCAATATAGCTCTCCTTTTTTATCTTGAAGAGACAAAGGGAAAGCACCAAGTGCAGGCAGGCGATGATACCAAGCATTCAGTTGTCAAGGTAGGAAATGTGAAAAGTTCTGATGGGAATAAGAACCTGTTGAGCAAAGTTCTTTATGTACCTACTATTACAAAAAATTTGATGAGTGTTGGACAGATAGTGGAAAAGGGTTTGCAGGTTAGGTTCAATAAATTTGGAGCCTTTGTGGAGGACCCCCAACATGGATTCAAGAGAATTACGAAAGGAGAGAAAATAGGTAGATTTTTTATATTTGAGCTTGAGGACACTAGAAAAATTGCACGTTATAATTATAAGGATCAAACCTTGTCTGAGTTAGAGATATGGCACAAAAGATTAGGACACATTGGTGAGAGAACATCGAAGCAGATATGTAGAGATCAATGTGTACTTGGGATACCTAATGTATCCAAGAAACATATGATCTATAAATGTGGTGCATGTCAGTTTGGTAAATCACACAGGTTGCCCTTTACAAAAAGAGCCTATATACATGAGGATTATTTGGAACTCATCCACATAGATGTGTGGGGACCAAGCAAGGACCCTTCAATTTTAGGCTCAAGGTACTATGTGTCATTTATTAATGATCTCAGTAGGTGGACTATCTTGTACTTCATGAAACATAAGGATGAAGTGTTCAGTTGTTTCAAAAAGTATCTTGCACTTGTGGAAAATCAAATAGGAAAGAGTTTAAAGAGGATAAGATCAGATGGAGGAGGTGAGTACTTCTCCAATGAGTTTGATACTTTTTTGCAAGAGAGAGGTATCAAGAGAGAGATCACAACTAGATATACTCCTGAGCAAAATGTTGTAGCAAAAAGGAGGAACAGATTGATTGTGGAAGCAACTAGATCTATGCTAAATGAAAAGAAGTTGCCTAATTACTTGTGGGTAGAGGCTGTTTCTACTGCCACTTATCTTATTAAGAGGTTGCCTTCTAAGTCTCTTGATGGGATGACCCCTTATGAGGCATGGAATGGTAGGAGACCATCACTTCAACAGTGCAAAATATTTGGATGTGTTGCTTATGTGCATGTTCCATCTCAAATCAGAGGTAAGCTAGATCCTAAGGCAGAGAAATGCATTTTCATAGGGTATGATATAAATCAAAAGGGGTACATGCTTTATAATCCATCCAACAAAGGATTTATGGTCAGTAGAGATGTTGTGTTTGATGAGAATGACTCTTGGTTTCAAAGTGAATGCACGAAGGTCAAATTGCCATATGACTTGGAAGAGATTAGGGTTTTAGGATTAGGGGTTTAGATTTTTATAGGTGTTTAAGTATTTAGGTTTTAGTATTTCAAATTTAAGTCTAAGTCTTTCTGATTAGGGTTTTAGGGTTTTAATACGTAGATAACATATATACACACATACACATGCACATATAATACATATATACATGTAGATACACATGTATACAGAAATATACATATTTTAGGTCTAGATCTTTAAGATTAGGGTTTTAGGGTTTAGACATACATATAACTCAATTATATTTATATTAAGAAAAAATATAGAGAAAAATAAGGAAAAAAAATATGAATATATAAATAAATATATATATAAAATATGATTAGGGTTTTAGGATTAGGGGTTTAGATTTTTATAGGTGTTTAAGTATTTAGGTTTTAGTATTTCAGATTTAAGTCTAAGTCTTTCTGATTAGGGTTTTAGGGTTTCAATACGTAGATAACATATATACACAGACACACATATACATATAATACATACATACATGTAGATACACATGCATACAAAAATATACATATTTTAGATTTAAATCTTTAAGATTAGGGTTTTAGGGTTTTAACACCTACATAACATATATGCACACATACACATGCACATATAATACATATATAGATGTATATACACATGTATACAGAAATATACATATTTTAGGTATAGATCTTTAAGATTAGGGTTTTAGGGTTTAGACATACATATAACTCAATTATATTTATATTAAGAAAAAATATAGAGAAAAATAAGAAAAAAAATCTGAATATATAAATAAATATATATATAAAATATGATTAGGGGTTTAGATTTTTATTGATGGTTAAGTATTTAGGTCTTAGTATTTTAGATTTAAGTCTAAATCTTTAAGATTAGGGTTTTAGGGTTTTAAAACCTACATAACATATATACACACATACACATACACATATAATACATATATACATGTAGATACACATGCATACAAAAATATACATATTTTAGATCTAGAATTTTAAGATTAGGGTTTTAAGTAAATATATATAATTAAATATATAAAATTAAATATATAAAAATAGGATTCCGTAAGGAAAAAATCTGAATATATAAATAAATATATATATAAAATAAGATAATAATATACATAAATAAATATAAAAAGAACTAGTGTTTTAAATAATTTAATTAAATATATATAATTAAATATATAATTAAATATATAAAAATAGGATTACGTAAGGAAAAAATATGAATATATAAATAAATATATATATAAAATAAGATAATTATATACATAAATAAATATAAAAAGAACTAGTGTTTTAAATAATTTAATTAAATATATATAATTAAATATATAAACTTAAACATATAAAAATAGGATTATGTAATGTAAAAATTTGAATATATAAATAAATATATATATATAAAATAGGATAATTATATAGATAAATAGATATAAAAAGAACTAGTGTTTAAAAAAATTTAATTAAATATTTATAATTAAATATATAAAAATAGGATTAAGTAAGGAAAAAATCTGAATATATAAATAATATATATATAAGGTAGGATAATTATATAGATAATAAAATATGATAAGAACTAGTATTTTAAATAAATAAATGAAATATATACGATTAAATATATAAAAATAGGTTTAAACTTAATCATTTTAAATAGAGTGAATATATATACAATACACAAACACACATACTTATACACCTATCTATATGCACATATATATTCATATACACATATATATACACATGCATACATATATATACATGTTTTAGGTCTAGGTCATTTGGCTTAGGGTTTTAGGGTTTTAACACCTACATAACATATATACACACATACACATACACATACACATACACATTTAATACATATATACATGTATATACACATGTGTATAAAAATATACATAATTTAGGACTAGAACTTTAAAATTAGGGTTTTAGGGTTTAGGCATACATATTTAACTCAATTAAGAGGAAAAAAATCTGAATAAATAAATAAATATATATAAAAAATAGGATCAATCAAGAAATAATTCGAATATATAGATAAAATAGGATAACTATATAGATTAGGGTTTTAAAATTAGGGTTTTAAGTTTTTTTAGGTATTTAAGTATTTAGGTTTAGTATTTCAGATTTAAGTCTTTAAGAGTTAGATTTTTAGGTTTAATAAAAAAACAAATGTTCTAAAATGTCCATATTGTAGTAGATGGCTTCTTTGGAACCTGAAGAGAGAATGGCATGTCCTTGCACACAGTGCAAGTATCAAATTTATCGAAAATGACGGATTTGTACTGCACATGTTAGAGAGTATGGATCCTTTGATAGGAGTGGACTGGAAAACCTATGCTATCATTCACATGGTCCCCCAGGTGAGCAGATGGATCCAAACGACATTGCACCGGTAACCTCTCGTGGACAAAAGAGAGCAAAAAAGGACTTAGACGTACAAGCAAGCACTAATAATATTACACAGAATGAACATATGGAAGAGATGCTTGAAGCATTTTATGAGATGGACGAAGATCATGATGGTGAAGAAGGTGCCGAGAGTTTCATGGACACAACAGAAACTCCACGATTAGAAGTTGATGAAGAATATGAAAACATGCGAAGATTAGCTCGTTTACCACTTTACAATGGAGCAAAGATATCTGTACTACGTGCTTCACTCGCGATGCTCAATCTGCAATCCATTTATGGATGGTCAGATAGTAGTGTCACTAAATTGTTCAGGTAAGTGGAGAACAAATTGGCTTTCATTGTTGTATCACAATAACTTCATTTACTAATATCATTTTAATTGCTTATTGCAGGCTTCTTAAAGATCAATTTTTGCTAGAGGGCAGTGACATGCCTCCAACACGTGGAGATCCGAAAAAACTTTTACAGTCCATTGGAATGGATTATACTAAAATTCATTCTTGTCCGAATGATTGCATTCTCTTTCGGAATGAGTATGAGCATCTCCATGTATGTCCAAAGTGTGGAGCAAATAGATTTAGAGAAGACGTTGTAGGCAAAGCAATCCCTGCAAAGGTTCTTCGCCACTTTCCTATCATTCCACGAATTAAGAACATGTTTAGATGCAAATCTATAGCTGAGTTAATGTCATGGCATACAAAGAGCAGGTCTACATATAATGTAATGCGAGTGCAAGCTCACTCTGATGCTTGGAAGCACATAGATAGTAAGTGGCTAGAGTTTGCTAGTGAGCCTCGGTCCATACATCTAGGCCTAGCTATGGATGGAGTGAATCCATTTGGATTACACAGTTCTTCATGGAGCACATGGCCTGTATGTTTGGTCAATTATAATATCCCACCATGGTTGGCCACAAAGAAAGGTCATTTATTATTAGCTCTTATTGTACCAGGTAAGTATAAGGTAAAAAACATGGATGTATATCTTGCACCACTTGTGGAAGAACTGCACATTTTATGGGATGGGATTACTGTGCGTGACATGTCTCAACCTATAAGAAGACGAGACGTGCAAGTGCAAGGCATACTTTTGTGGACAATGCATGATTGGCCTGGTTATGGTGAATGTTCAGGTTTATCAATTTTGGGTTACCATGCTTGTCCTTTATGCGGACCACGACTCGAAGCACGCTATTCCAAAGCACTACGTAAAATTGTCTATGAAGGACATCATAGATATTTGCCTGATGGACATGTTTTACGTAAAGGACAAATTGGTCGACAAGTGCAACACCAAATGAAAGCTAGCGATTGAAAACAACTGTGGGATTTAGAAAATCTAGTTGCTGGCATGAAATGGTTGTCCATTTTTCATGAGATCCCTTATTGGAGTGAATTGGTGATCAATCATTTGGTAGACCCGATGCATATTTTTAAGAATGTGGGAGAGATTCTTTGGAAAACTTTGATCGGAAAGAAAGAAAGCAAAGCACAAAGGGAGGACTTAGAAGAGCGAGGTTGTATGCGAGAGTTGTGGGCAATTACTAAGCCCAACGGAACAGTATCGTTACCAAGAGCTCCTTAGGTGCTTTGCAGGATGGAAGAGCAACAAGTGAAGAAAACAATTTTAGAGTTTCGTACACCTACTGGATGCATGAGGTGTCCCACCTTTTCCAACGAGCAGATGGCTAGATACAGCAGTTTCACAAGCAAAGCCAACGGGTGAAGATATCTCTGAAGAAGAAGAAGAACTCGCAAAAGGATGTGATTGGGAGTATATTAAATACGGTGCACTATGGTCTCATGGTCGATACTTTCGAATCGCACGAATCGATCAAAATAGATCTACTTTTGATAGTGGAGTGATGGTAAATTTTTTGCAAAAAAGTAGAGCGAGTGCAAGAGATGATAAGGCTCTAGAAGGCGAGTTAGATTATTGTGGTGTGATTCAAGACATCTTGAAACTATCTTTCAGAAAGTTTGATTACTTTGTTTTTGATGTGAAATGGTTCAAAGTAGTCACCTCTGGAAGAAACGCAACAGTGAGACGGGATAAGAGCGGTTTGCTTCAAGTCGACTCCACAAGATTATGGACAGATGAAAGGGATACATTTGTACTTCCCAAACACTGTGAGCAAGTTGTTTTTATACCAAATTCAAAAGACCGAGAGTGGCTATTTGTTTTACAAGTCGCTCCATGTAGTAGACAAATTTTTGAAAACATAGATGTAGAAGAAAGTCCATCTCTAGTGGACTCAGAGATTCATTCGATAGTCGAGGAGGAAGAGATCATTGTTCGAGAAGAAGAGGTCATTGAAGAACAGGTCATTGTTCGAGAAGACGAAGCAATAGATGATGATCAGGAGGAAACTAGCATAGCAAGCGATTTAGAAGCCATCAATATAGAGATAGATATTCTCGGTGCATCGGATCTTCAAGAGGATGCTAGAATAGAGGACTTTTGAATAAAACACTTATACGTACTAATTTTTGTTTTTTTTTTATTCTCTATATTACTTTTCTTATCCCATGCTAATTAATTGAGTTCTTTTATTACAGAGCACGATGGGAGACAGTCCTCCAATCACTCCACATTCCATGACAGAGGAGTTGTTTTTGGAGTTCATCTCTCAAGTTCCTCCTGCGTATATGGCCGCTGCATCACATTATTGGATCTCTCGTGGTAGCACTCCTCTCGGCCTAACTCCTGGCGGCCTTACCCCTACCAACCTCACTCCCGCTGGCCTCCCTCCCGCCGGTGTCACTCCCATCGGTGTCACTCTTGCGGGTGGTGCTACTCCCATAGGAGGTATGTCTCCTAGCTTTGTGACTCCATCACGTCCATCTTTGCAGCCATCTCCTACTGGGTCTACTAGTAGACATGTGCATTCAACACCTCAGTGCGATACAGGTTCTGGCCCGTCTCATAGATCGAGGTCACGCTCTGGAGTAGGAGGTTCTAGGAGTGGATCTACAGGTAGGTCTAGAGGCGGAGGAGGCGGTTGTTGTGGAGGCAGTGCGACGGACGTTGTGTCGTCCGCTTCTACTCCTAGGACAAGTACCTCAGATGTAGGTACGCCACGCAGTACACCACGTGGAACACCACGTACACCTTGGGGTGCTCATGACCATGATGACTCCAAGGTGTATAGTATCCAAGATGGAGCTCCGGTGATGGATGCGACTGGCAAAGCAATGCGTGCACGCATACGATAGCTTTGCTCCATCCAGTTTGGACACTCCATCATGTTGAAATGGAGTGAACAAGATAAAGATCGGAAGAATTATATCGCATAGACAATTTACCAGGAGTTTTGACCAGCCGATGGACAATCTATTGTCAGTTCAGAGTGGATTCTGCACACCGCATGTGAGATCATGTCCCATCGACGATCCGAAGCTCGTGATGCTTTCAGAGAAGGCTTACCAAAGCCTGTATGGTTAGATGCTGAGGAGTGGGACATGATTCGTGACAAGCAGCAGCAGACTCCTGATCAATATCGCCAGCAGCGAAATGCCGCAGCCACACATTTAGATACGATTGGACCGTCACATTTGGGCAGCGGCGGATATGACACGATGCATCATGAGTTTGTAAGTACCATTTCATTTATTGAATTTATTTGTGTTAAATTTCTCATGTATGTTTCTCTAATCTTTTTATATTTGTTTCAGGAGCTGGCAATGGGTCGTCCTCCAACACGAACGGAGGAGTCTTACGGATATAGTCATGGGTTGACTGCACTATTGCAGGACTTGGAGGGATGTGGTGCGGTAGTTTCATGGGAGCATTTGTGATGAGGTAATTAATTTATAAACTTGGTTTTTACTTGTTGTTTGTAATTTTCGTGTGAATTTATCTCATTCCATTAATGTTCTTTGTTGCAAGACTGCTGATATGGAACGTTCTTTGCATGTGTATGGCAGTGGAAGACAATATTTTGTATTTGATTTTCATATGGCAATACATTGCTTTGCCACATTTTGTAAAAGCGTCATATATGACAGTGGTTTGCCACACTCTTGTACATGCTTCATTATTGAAATATATAACTTCTTTCGTACATGGTTCATAGTTCATTCTGATTATCTCTTTTGTGTCCAATAATACTCTGTTTCATGAAATCATATTTCGGTTGTCATTATAGTACACATCACATGTACTCGGTTTTTTTTGGGTAGAGTGTATTGTCTTTTGTTAAGCAACATCATGGTAATGTTGTTGTAGCAAAAGACAAAACACTCTGCCCAAAAAAAATTTTGCAGGTATGGTCGTCGGTATACGCGATGGTACTCCCAGTAGTGTCATCGGAATAACCGTCGGTACACCCAGCAGGCGATGGTATAGGCAACGGTAATTCCAGCACAAGCCTCAGTATATACGCCGGTATGGGCGCTGGTAATACCGATGCGTATATCGATGCATATACCGACACATATACCGACGCTTTGGTACCGACGCGCACACCGACCTTTACACCGGCGTCACGGTAAATAAAGCCGCGTTCATTTTCCTTGGTAAAAACCTCGGTGTACCATCGATCTGTTGTAGTGTGAGATGTTCTTTAGCAAGATTTGAGAAGGATATTCCAACCATAATGGATTGGAATTGGCCTAGGGGTGGGGGATGTAGAAACTCACAAATTAAAATGATTTTCTTGGAATCCCAAACATGGTCCTCTAGGAGTGTTTGGCCATACGTGCACGGTAAAATATAAGATAAGATCCCTCATACAAAAGTATATAAATATGGGTGAACCTCTCCAATTATCTCATATTATAATTATAATTATTTTGGCATATTTGCTGATAATTTCAATTCGAAATAATAAGAAGTTAAAGAATTTTGATGATAACTTTTATTTTAAATATAACAATTTGAGATAAACTTCATGACAAAATCCATTAAAACTATACGAATTTTTGACTATTTGATATCATTCACTATGCTACATAACCTCTTTTGCTATCTTTCCTTGGAAATCCTCTTCACTTTTGCTACCTTCCTCTTCCATTGTTCATCAACTTTTTCTTTACCATCACTAACCATAGGGACAGAAACACACGCCAATGGGCACACGCCATAGATGCAAACATAATGCATGCACCTATATGCCCACATATATCAGTACAATATATATACACAAGAGTGTATATATCTATATATCTCTCTCTGTATGTATGTATGAATGTATGTATGTATGTATGTATGTGTGTGTGTACACACACACACACACACACATATATATATATATATATATATATATATATATATATATATATATATATATATATATATATATATATATATATATATATATATATATATATATATGTATGTGTATATATATATATATATATGTGTGTGTGTGTGTATATATATATATATATATATATATATATATATATATATATATATATATGTGTGTGTGTGTGTGTGTGTGTGTGTGTGTGTGTGTATGTATGTATTTGTATGTATGTATGTATGTATGTATGTAGTTCTCAATCTATATACATACATACATTACAAAAATACATACATACATACATGCATGCATACATACATACATACATACATACATACATACATACACACACACACACACACACACACACACATATATATATATATATATATATATATATATATGTGTGTGTGTGTGTGTGTGTGTGTATGTGTGTGTATGTATGTATGTATGCATGAATGCATGCATGCATGTATGTATGTATGTATGTATGTATGCATGCATGCATGCATGCATGTATGTATGTATGTATGTATGTATGTATTTATCAATCTACACACACACATATGAATGTGTGTGTGTATATATATATATATATATATATATATATAACGCTAACTTTCTCATGCATCATAAATATATATTCTAATAATTTGGAACAGAGAGGTGAGTTTGTGGATTTTTGTGATGAGTATTATGTGAGGTTTCTTCAGATTTTCTAAGTTCTATGGTTGGGGCATGATTTGTTGGAGTTGTGCTTGCTTTACACAATGAGCCATGAGTTAGATAGGATCATTTTGTTGAGCATGAAGAGGAAACACAGCAAGCAAAGGATGTCTCGAGTACACCTTACTGAATGGTTTTGTTGGATAGACATTCAAGATGTCAATTTTCTTACTAGTCCAAATTAAATTTTTGAATTATTTGGAACCACTGCTTGCTCAAGTTGTTATCTCTTTGCAACAACTTGTGAATAGTCATGTGAATCTAACGGCACTCACATGATGAGAGACTTGTCCTCTTCTTGGTCTTATTTAATTTTCTTGGTCTTATTTAAGGAATTGCAATGTTGGTGGTTCTCCATTTGATTTATCAAATTCTCGAATCAAATGATGGAAGACATGATTGTTGTTACTTCATTGACATGATGAAAAATAGATAATTATCAAAAAATGGAATTCCGTTAATTTAATTTTGTTGATGGTTCTTCAATTCAAGGGCATGATGTAGAAGGGAAGCACCCTCAAATTCGAGTAGAGAGGAGGTCATGTGTTGACAAAAATCACTTGTGGGTGATATGAAACTGAATTCTTAAGAATAACCATGAATTCTTGTAATAAGCATTCGATAACCTCATTCAAGAAGTGGGTTTCATGATCACTTATAAACTCTATTGGAAATCCATATCTCATAAATACATTTTCAAATAGGAACTTAGTTGTGGTTTGTGCATCATTTTTTCTAGCTGATTTTACTTCCACCCATTTGGTTAGATAATATGTAGTGACAATGATATATTCAGCATGTGAACTCTTAGCTTGGGGGTTAATGGGACCAACAAATTATATTCCCCATTTAGAGAAGGCACATCGTCCCATCATGGGTCTCAGTGGCATCTCATCCTTATGTATCGGATATTGAGTTCGCTGACATATGTCACATCTCTACACATAAATGTGTGCATCCATATGAAGGGTTGGCCACCAAAGTGTTTCAAATAGTATAGCCTTGATTACTCGATTAGGTCCAAAGTTTCCTCCTACCGCAACCTTGGTGTACAGTTTCTAACATCTTGAGATATTCTCTTTCATGGACACAAAGTCTAAGATATCCATCTCTTCCTTGCCTATATAGATTATCTCCTATGAGAGCATATTCTTGAGCCTCTTGTTCTAAGCTTCTTCTCCTTGTTAAGTTCATTTCTTGAGGTAATCTTTTTCCTTGGAAATTCAACTAATGGACTGTTCCAATCCATTATTAAAGGCACTTGATATAAAGTTCCATGTTTCACTTGTGGTCTACTAATACATATAGGGAATACTACTACCTTAATGGAGGTCTAGTTGTTATGAAGCACTACAAGTCAAAACCTAACAAAGAACACCACTAAAAATAATAAGAAAAACCATAAGAGCTGATGTATGTCAATTTTCCTATGATACTTTCTGAAGTTCATCTACTTTGGTCTCTATTGAAAGAGAAAAAGGTCTTAGTAGAGAGTGTATTACATGCACTTAAACTTATAATTGTTTGTAATGATAATTATGAATGATATGTGAGTAGAGTGACAGATAATACACTTTTTTCTTTTTGTTTGTGTGTATAAAGGTGCAAAAGAGAAGGAGCAATAGTTGTGAACAATCGGTTTTTATGAAATCGAAGGCACCGATATGTTGGGGTCTCTTTGTTGATGCAAGTGGAAGACCTACCCTAGTGTTTCCATAGGAGATGTATGCTAGTGGATTCATAGGTGCTCGATAGGCTTAGCTAGCTTCTTTGAGTTAAGTGGTTATATGTAGTGGAGGTAGTGATTCACTATGCAAGTTTACATGCCAATACGCATAGTTTTATGATTTTTCAACATGGATCATATGCTCATTTTCTAGAGCAGAATCCGATAAAATCATCGTGGGATAAATTCTACAGAGCTATTAGCAATAGTGCACCTAATGGTAAACTGATATACAATGATATATGTGGATAAATCTTGAGTGAATGATCCATGGAAAGGCTATGGTTGGCACTTAGAGTATTCGTGATTCTTACCAAGGAAAGATTGTGCAATGTGGAAGGAGCGAGACCAAGGAAAAAAATGATCAATGGAATAAGGGTAGAAGTAAATCAATGAAGAGGAATATTGAGTGCAATTATTGTCATATGAAAGGAAATATGAAGAAATATTTCTATGCATTAAATACTTCTGAAGGTAACAGACAATATGGTGATGGGCATGTTAAACAGTTATGTGCACCATCTACTTTGACTATGCAAATAGAAGAAATTAATGCTATTTTTGATGACGTTGATGTGTTAACACTTGATAGTACTATGTTTGGTAAGGCTCTTATGGTTGATTCTCTTTCCCACAGGTTGCTATTGAATTCTAGTTCTCTACTTATGTAGCAAAGTCTCTTGCTATCGTAAGACTTGGTGATTCTTACTAGTGTGATGTGATTGGAGATTTGGTTATGTAGTTCATTTATTGTTCAAACTTTACCATTCATAATGAATGCTATATGCCTCAGTTATCACATAGTTTGATGTTAGTTCGTCAAATTTATGACCTTGACTACAAAGTGGTTTCTATGATCATTCCTTTCACATATCAAAGAGCAATATGGTTAATGCAAAAGGATACAAAGTTGGCTCACTTTATCGTTTATTTATATCACAAAAAGAACACTTGTTATTTATCATTGACCAACATATGGTGTGTATATGGCATGGCCATTTGGGCCACATATCTAGAAGTGCAATGGAAAATATTTATCATTCTGGCTATTTTTTGTGTTATCTCTCTATGATTTTTTGTTTTGTGAGCATTGTCAATATGAAAGGCAAACTAGGAATGTTCATAAAATACACATTGACTCTTCAATTTAGCAATTAGATGTGATGTGGTCCTATAACCGCTAAGTCATTATGTGTGCTCTTTACTTTTTCATTTTCATAGATGATCCTACTAGACAAGTATGGTCTTTTCCTATCAAGTCTAAGGATGAGGTATTCCCTAT
The DNA here is from genome assembly GCA_020310875.1 of Ceratopteris richardii. Classification (NCBI taxonomy): domain Eukaryota; kingdom Viridiplantae; phylum Streptophyta; class Polypodiopsida; order Polypodiales; family Pteridaceae; genus Ceratopteris; species Ceratopteris richardii. The sequence goes on along the minus strand of CM035408.1, from coordinate 138,329,700 downwards.
TTTTAGAAAATGACTTGCCTTAGTGGAGACTATGACTGGAACTAAGCTTAAGGATTTACATTTAGATAATGGTGGCAAGTATACCTCGCATGAATTCAACCATTTTTGTTAGTATAGAGGAGTATGAAGAGAACTTACAACTCCTTATAACCCAATACAAAATGGCATAGCTGAGATGATGAATAGAACTACTCAAGATAGAGTAGTCTATATGTTGCATCATGCAAACCTTTCATGAGGTTTTTGTCTAGAAGTAGCATTGACTATAGTTCATTTGATTAACCTTTCACCTAGTATTGCTAAAGCCTTCAAAGTGGCACAAGATTTATGGATAAGGCTACCACCACATTATATCACCTTAGAGTATTTGGCTGTGAGGCTTATGTCCATGTTCCAATTTGAGACAAAGGTTGGACTACAAATCCAAAAAGAAAGTATTTTTCTTGGATATGGAAGAGATGGGAATTTTGGATATCGTTTATGGGATCTTGAAACACATTTGTTGGTACATATGGAGAGCCTAAGTGCTTGACTATATCTATGGACTAAATTGAGCTATGCGAAAGTAATGTGTACACACATATACTTTAGTTGACCACTAAGGATAACTTTCACTACACTTTTATCTGTTGCAAAAGTCTTTTTGAGATGAATGTTCAAGATTTAAAGAATATTTAAAGGGAGAAAAACTCTGCAACTCGTATTTGAATTCAAATTAAAATATACGCCTAAAAGTAAGAGAAATTTTTAGGTGGAATCAATCAATAGTCATCTTCTAAATTCAAGAAAGAAATTGTACATATGCCTCGTTGAATTAGTTTCTAGATATAATAGAGTTTCACTCACATCCAAAGTGATCATTGTACTCATCTTGTAGTACTTGGAGTCCTCCAATACCTCCATGTATTATAATTTACATTTCAATACATATACTTCATGTTTTTATCATAATCTCCAACCACTCTTTGTTGCTGCTATGTGCAACTCAAATACCTCAACTTCAAAGAGTCATTGAAGCAAAGAGATGGTTTATTAACTTATCTAATGCTTTGATCACAAAGCTAACACCTTTGTTAGTGTGTATAAGAAACCCTTTAGTCATTCAAGCTCTGTGTGAAGAGATATCAATCTATCTCTATGACTCTATACATGCATTGTCTGCTTTATGAAACATTGGGACACACCTATGACTTCGTTAACATATTGCTCACTCGAGTCACTCTAAATTCTTGAAATAAATTTTTAACATATCTCACTTACCTTCTCATTTGAAGCAATTCATCTTGACTCAAGCTTTTGAGATCAACGCTTCAAATTAGTATGGCCATATTTATGCATCATTTAATAACAAAAAGATTCTTGTAGAGTTCTCAAGAAATATTTAGGATCATCTAGAGCAAGTTCTTGCAAAGACCTTCTCATATCTCTAATCTACCATCACCTCATCATAGTATATTAGAGCATCATCATAGTATATACATTTTGGCTGATTCCTTTACTCCTTCAATCAAAAATTTGGATCAAAGCAACTACTCAACATAGTTTCTAAGGATGGAAATATATTTGTGATTCAAAAATCTCTATGGATACATATTTAGAGATGAGTTGATGCCTATGCTAAGGATCAAAGGACAACCAACACAAGAGGAGCAAGAAAGGTTGGACACATGGTGTGCAAAGGATGCTTTGGTGAAAGTTCTTGAAAGGAAGAAGATAAAAGAAATGTGTTGCTTTGGGTAGTGAAGTTCACTTTAGTTTAACCAACATAGAACCTGCCTTTGAAGCCTTGGAAGCTTTGGTTTACCTTTTGAGCTTCAATTTAGTGCAAGAAAACACCTCATGTTCTTTGTAACATCACATGAACAAGATAGTGCAAAATAGACTACTTGCACATGAGTCAACTACAAGATATTTCAACTTACGGATTGAAGATGCTAGTTAAAACACTTAGTACTCATAGATATGAAAAAATCCCTCTTAAATGATGATGTATTATATATTTAAGAAGCTATTATGTACTATATTAGAATTTATTAACAAGACATGCTCCAATTGTGAACTTAACGCTCATAGGTGGTCATCTCAACTTTTTAGGAAAGAATGATAATAGATCCCGAGAGAAAGAATGAGCTCTATGTCACATTAGGAAATTAAAATAAAAAAATTCTTGTATACAATGAAAGTAGGCACTTAAAACTTAAAACAAGTCCTTGGTCATGAGCATTGGACTTTTGATCAAATATAACCAATCTTTGCAAAGAAGATGTAGAGAAGGGGTAGTGAACAAGAAGGAGACTCAAACTTGATTGTATTCACTTGTCCATGTACTAAAAGTTTGTAGAATGATATTAAACACTCATAAAATTCTCCTGGTGATGTTCCACAAATCCCAAAAAACAATTACACCTCACAAACCTCGTCAGAGTGAGTTTCGTGTTAGATATTCTCTTTCTCTACAATCTAGGAAATGTAGTAGAAGATCACATCTAATTTGTAACTGATTTATATGTTGGCCGGAGACTCCAAAAATTTGACTCGTGGCTTAAGGGCTTCCGTTACCAATTGAATAATAATGCTATGGTATAAAAAATAAATGTTCAAATATGTGAGTATACAAAGGAGTATATGAAGCCATATAATTATATCACATGAGCGAAGTTTATTTCAAGGAATAAACTGGATTTTTCTTTATGAGAGATTTAAACTCCAAGCATGTGGAAAGCTTGCTTGTTATAACAACTCCCCCAAGATTAATCTGCTTAAATCTTCAGTCTGCAATGACTTGTATACTTGCAATAGCTTTGAATCTGCAAAATTTTACTCCATCTAGAGCCTTTGTCATCATATCTTCTACTTGTTTATCTATAGTAACAAATGACACATCAATCTCTTTTGATAATATTTTCTCTCTGACGATGTGGTAATGGAGGAAAAAAAAAAGGTAGACTATTTACATTTGAGCTCCAAGTTACTAAGAACATTGCTTTGTTCAATTATGGCAGTCAAACATTATCAGAATTGGAAATTCGGCACAAGAGATTAGCTCATATAGGTGAAAGGCCTTTGAAGCAAATCAGTAGGGATCAGACTGTGCTTGGTTTACCGAATCTCTCCAAGCAACACATGGTTTACAAATGCAGTGCTTGTCAATTTGGCAAGTCTCATAGGCAACCATTTACAAAGAAGGGATACATTCATGGAGAGCTATTGGAGCTAGTCCATACACATGTATGGGGGCCAAGAAAGGAGCCTTCAATCTCTAGATCTAGGTATTATGTATCTTTCATTGAGGATTGTAGCGGATGGACAATACTATACTTTATGAAGCATAAAGGTGAAGTGTTATCTTGTTTCAAGAAATATCTAGCACTTGTTGAAAATCAAATAGGACAGACTTTGAAGAGGCTAGGGTCAGATGGAGGGGGAGAATATTTCTCCCCTAACTTCAATTTTTATATCCAAGAGAGAGGAATCAAAAGAGAAATTACAACCAAGTATACTCCAGAACAAAATGGAGTGGTAGAAAAGAGGATAGAACCATAGTGGCGGCTGCAAGGTCAATGATAAATGAGAAAAAATTTCCCAATTACCTATGGTAGACGCTGTGTCCATAGCCACCTATCTAATCCATAGACTCCATCAAAAGCCTTGGATGGAATGACACCATATGAAGCATGGAACGAAAGAAGACCTAGGCTTGATCATTGTAGGATCTTTCAGTGCATAGAATATGCACACGTACCATCACAAATCAGACGCAAATTGGATCCAAAGGTAGAGAAATCCATATTCATTTGCTATGACCTTAATAAAAAAGGTTATAGGCTATATAATCCAAGCAATACAGGTTTCATTGTTAGTAGAGATGTTGTTTTCGGTGAAAATAAATCTTGGTTTGAAGATCATTGCAGGAAAATCAAACTTCCCTATGACCTAGAGGAAGACTTTCCAACATTGCCAAATAGGAATGAGCATACACATGAAGACTCAAGTGATTCTGATGATGATCAAAACTCTCCAAGAAGAGAAATCAATTCTTGGTACTCCAAAGCAAAGCTAAAGTGCAGGAGTTGAGAGATGTGGTAGAATCATCTCAAGAAGCTATAAGGAGATCTATTAGAGATAAAAAGAAGCCAGAAAGGTATGGCTATGAAACATCTTTGGTCACTAAGCACTCTATTTATATTGCTCAAGATACAAACTTAGAAGAACCATCAACATATGAAGAGGCCAAGAAGAAACCAGAATGGAGAGATGCCATGGATGAAGAAATAAAAGCTCTACAAGAGAATCAGACTTGGGAATTGGTTCCCAAGAAAGCACCTATGAAGATCATGTTGACGATGCAGCAAAAGCTTGAACCTGATCAAGACTGCGGAATTTGCCATGCCACAAGAACTAAGCTAAAGTGATATTAGAACACCTCTATAATCATCAATAGCTTAGCAATTTCTGAAGCTGAAAACTTTATAGCTGTGTTTAGTGAAATCTGAAAATTCACTTTACAGAAACTTTGCCTTTACTTCAGGCTTCAATTCTGATCTGATTTACTTCAATCTTTACAATTATTTGTTTGCTTACTGTTAGATATTCTTCCGTTACTTAGATGTGTCAAAACCTGTGTTTTGAACTCACCAGAATATCACCGGAACTTCACGGGATTGTCACCGTAATCTTACCATAATTGCACCGGAATGTTATCGGAATAAACTACAAATCTATTTGTGGTTAGTTCAAATAGTTGTAAATGAAGTAAGGAAGTAATACCTGAGCTTCCTTCAGTGAATGAACTTTATGTGAAGTTTGAAGAAAAAACTTCACCAGTTCTGGATGCTTTTACAGTCTACTAGCTTCAAGTTAAGCTATCACTCATGAAAAACTTTACAATATACTGCGAGATCTAACTTGCAGAAGTACCGTAAAATGTGTACTGAGAAAACTGTAACTGTTAACTAACTTTCACAGTAACATGAAATCACTCAGATTTCTTCACACAGGGAGAATATGCTCAGATCTTTCCACATAAATATGTGTTTTCTATTAGAGAAGATGTATACAAAAATGGCTTGGCCTCACTTTGCTCATAGCCATGGAAAACTCTCCTATACTGAGTAGTTCTTCCTTACCATCTCTCTTAGATGAATGCCTGACATTTCAGGTTCTATTATTCATCTCTACATACATGCGCCTTCGTGTCTTCTATATCTCTCTTACCTTCTCTTCATATCTCTACTCTCACTCACTTCTAAGCACTCTCTCAACTCTCTTATATACATTTTTGATATGAGATTCAAAAGCTCGTAATTCTTGAAATTTCTACGCTGTATATTATAGGCGTGAATTTGTCCCTTCACTAAGGCTTTGTTTTTTCTGAATGCTTTATTTATGCTTGTCTTCGTCTTCCTTTATCCTTCATATGTCTTCATGTCTTTATGCCTAATTAGTGAGTGAGTCTCCAACAGCTCCCCCTCAATCACTAATTAGCATCTTTCGGTCTTTCATATATTCTTCTTTTTCTTTTATTCCTGTCATTTCTTTGAATCTACTTGTCTTTACTCCATCCAAGCTCTTTGTCAAAATATCTGCAATCTGATCTTTTGTAGGAGTGAATACTATTTCAATCTCCTTCTCCATTACCTTTTCCCTCAGGAAATGATATTGAATCTCTATGTGCTTTGTTCTTGCATGAAATACTGGATTTGCTGCAAGATACAACGAACTCATATTATCTCCATGTATGATAGGTATACCTTGATCAATACCCATGCTTTTGAACAAGGTCTGCATCCATATCACTTCTTTCGCTGCTTCTACAAGTCCTTTATATTCAGCTTCCGTTGAGGATAAAGCCACTGTATGCTGTTTCTTTGAACACCAGCTGACAAGCTTATCTCCTAGGTATATCATATACCCATGTGTTGACCTTCTGTCATCTTGACTTCCTACCCAATCTGAGTCACTGTATGCTCTCAGCTTTATATCTGATGTAAAAGGATAATATAATCCTTCTTTTATAGTTCTTTTGATATATCTAAGAATTCTTTGTCCTACAACCCAATGTTGATCCTTCGGACAATGCATGAACTGTGAGAGAACTCCTACTACATAACTAAGATCTGGTCTTGTTAGCGTAGCATAAATCAAGCTTCCCACTAAAGATTGATATTTCCTCATATCTTTAAATTATGCACCATCATATTTGCTGAGTTTATGATTGACCTCAATTGGTGTTGAGGCTTCTCTGCAATTCTCCATGTTAAACTTCTTCAGTAAGTTGAGAAGATATCTTTCTTGCGAAACATATACACCATGATCTGTATATGTAACCTCCATTCCAAGAAAGTATGATAACTTTCCTAGATCACTGATCTTGAACTCTTTTTCAAGAAATCTCTTTACCTCCTTGATTCCTTCATTTGAGGTACCTGTAATTATAATATCATCTACATAAATACAAATGTAGATCATACCTTCATTTGTTCTCTTGATGAGTAGACTTGCATCTGCCTTTGAACTTTGGTATCCAAGGTCATTGAGATACTTCACAAGTCTGTAATTCCAAGCTCTTGGAGCTTGCTTCAATCCATAGAGTGCTCTTCTTAATCTGCAAACATGACTTGGGTAACTGGAACTTACAAACCCTTCAGGTTGTTCCATGTAAGATTCACCTGATATATATCCATTTAGAAATGCATTCTTTATATCTGATTGACTTAGCTTCCATCCTTTTGATGCTGCTATAGCAATCATTGTCCTTATGGTTGACATCTTTGCCACCGGACTGAATGTCTCATCATAATCTATGCCATGCGTCTGAGCATAGCCTTTGACTACCAGTCTAGCTTTGTTTCCGGCTATTCTTCAATCTGCAAGCTTCTTGACTTTGTAAACCCATTTATTTCCGATCACTTCTTAACATTTGGTTTTGGAATAATTTCCCAAGTCTTGTTCTCCTCAAGTGCATCGAACTCTTCCTTCATTGCTTCTTCCCATTTTTTCTTACCTTTTGCTTCACTGTAAATCTTAGGTTCTTCATCTTCCTTTACTAAGTAAGCATAGTTTTTTTGAGTCAAATAAGAAGTATCATAGGAATACCTTGTTGCCATTGTTTCCTTACTCTGTTTGATCTTCTTGGTTCATACTCTTCATGTGTATCTGAATACACATTCATCAAATCTTGGTCCCTCTTCATTTCTCATAATTGATCCAATCCTGGATGTACTTGTCTGCATAAAATCTTCATCTCCATTCACCTGCATATGTGATTTACCTTTTTCATTTCTTCTTACCTCTTCTTCAAATGTCTCATCATTATGCTCTTTATTGTTGGTGTAAACCACAAGCCTACACATTTGTCTTGGAAGATATCATGAAGACTCTACATGCATGAAGAACCATAGGAACATATGCTAGTGATTACTTACCACTTTACCTCATTGTAAAAGTCAATTTGACTTAGAATCTTTTGTAATTACCTACCCAAATGATTCATGGAAAAGGTAGTTCACTTGATTGAGAGAATATCTCCAAGTTTTTAGAAGCTTGATTAGAGGGAGCCAAGAATTTGAATTTGAATTCAAATTCTTACACATTTCACATAAAAGGTGAACATGAAAAGTCGCGAGTAGAGACATCACTCCCGAGCTTCATTCTACTGTCATTGAGTGTGTGTGAGGACTACTCCATAGCCTACACCTCTCTACACCATTAGGCAATGCTAATCATGCCAATGGAATTGTACACAAGTGTTAATTTATAGATACATTTACATTTTTCATCTCTGTATTCTGTGCTAGTCTACTCCAAAGTCTGTCAACTTGTCAAGGGCATATCTCAGTCAATACTCCACCAAATGCAGTGACTCAAAGCTTGTTGGAATCAACTCAAAGTCATCTACATGCTGACAAAGTTTGAAGTGATTTCATTCAGCCAATTCAGAGAAATCGTCATCGAGGTGCTCACTGGTCTATCTCTGCTACAGTCCTAAAAAGTCGAGGGTATACCAAATCTTGCTAAATTAATTTCCCTTAGCATAGTTCATTATTTTACATCATTCCACTTGCAAATGGTAGCTTACTAAGCTAATTGAATATCCGTAGAAGGAATTTTATCAATTGCTACTGTGCTGGTCACACTGAGCAAAACATTAAGCAGGTGTCAAGACCAAAATATAAGGTTTTCTTGACTTTGTGACTTCCAAAGTTATCTGTTTTGATTCAATCATTGCACACTTCATTTCCAAAGGACATAGGCCATTTCTTGGTGTCATTGGAAAGTTGAGGAAGTCTACTAATCAAGTCTCAAGCTATAGAGGGCTGGTACAAAGCAGGTTTTAGCAGTACCTACTCAATCTCTTGGATAATCCATCCATCTTTCCTAACAGTGGTATCAGAGCAAATAAGGTAAAATGGGAGATGGTTTTCCTTCATTTATTGATCAATTGGACAAGAACAATTATGAAGCTTGGTCTCTAAGGATGAAGACCTACTTACAAGGAAGGAGTCTCTATGGATACATCTCAAGAGATGAGAAATTGCCCTCATTCAAAGCAAGAGGATTGCCAACCAAGGAAGAACAAGAAAATCTCAATACATGGTGTGCAAAAGATGCATTGGCAAGGTCTTATCTACTCAACTCTATATCTGACTTTCTTTTACCTCATATCAAAAATTGTAAGACTTCCCAAGAGACTTGGGAAACCTTGGCATCATATTTTTCCTCCAATACAAGGGCTAGGAAAAATCAGTTGTGGATTGAATTCACAACACTAAGAAAGCAACCTAAGCAAGCTGTTTCAGAATTTGTGACCAAGATCAAAGATGTTGCAGATTAGTTAGCAAGCATAGGAGAAGAGATTGAAGAAGAACAAATTGTAAGGCAGGTAATCAATGGAATCAAGGTTGATGACAAGTGGGAAAGCTTCACCACTGCAATGGATCTCTACATGGACATGCACACTCCAGATCTTACAACTCTCATGGGACAACTATTTACACATGAAGCAAAGCTTACGAAGAGTGGAGATACATCCAAAGGTAACAACTCTTCTGCCCTATACACTGATAAGAAATCCAAGGATAAAGGTAAGAATAAGAAAGTGGAAGATGAAGGCTTTGTTGGAGTTTATTGACCTCCAAAGTATAGCAGGAAGTAGGTGGAACCCCCTAGGAACAAGTTGACCTTCTCACAAACTTCATCATAGAAAACCAGTCATGCTTGCAGTGCTTACTACTCTCTACTCACTCAAAAGTTTTTAAAACTGTTTTAACCACATATACTAGAGACCAAGAGCTTTCCAATGAGCCAAAGAACACTCAATTTGGATAAATACTCAATGAGCTATGATCTCTGCAATATGCAGCTTTAATGGAGACCTTGAAACAGAGATGAACCTGAGGACATACATCACTTGCAGAGACTACTGCTCTTAACTCACAACTCCAATGAATCTGAAAATTTCCAGAATACAAATAGACTTGGAGAGCTTTCTAACAAGCCAAAGAACACATGATTTGGATACATACACAAGGAGATATGACCTCTGCAAGTTGGATGTTTAATGGAGACCTTCAGCAGGGATAAAAAACAGAGAACACACACTACTTGCAGAGAGTGTTGCTCTCAGCTCACAAATCCAATGATTATGAAAATTGGTACTATGAAAGTAGACAAGAAGAGCTTTCAAATGAGCTATCAAACATGTAATTTGGATATATAATGAGGGAGATACAAGCTCTGCAAGCTCTGCATACAAAAACTAGAGTAGCATAGAGATACTCTCTTGGACATCCCACAAGATCACGACTTTTCTCCTCTTTTTATAGCATGGGAAACTAATCTAAAACCTTCCTAATACATCTAAATTCGTGGTAGACACTTGGATGGAGGTATTACAAGACTCAAGTGCTCAAATAAGCAAAGTATTGATGGACTTTGAGAACTAGCCACATCGACCTTCCACTAGGACACCACTGAAGCTCCCTTGTGACTCACTAATTTGACTCACCATGTTCTAGAACTCACGTGGTATTTTTGCTAAATTTTATGAATAATATGAGCCTTCTTGAAGTATTTGAAGACTTCCCAAAGGTATTTACATAATTTGAAACTTGTACCCTACATAAAACAAATGTTCGCAACAGGCTCTACCTCCCAAGCCAACTATGCAGGGAGAGGTAGATCTTCAAGAGGCAGGGGCAGAGGAGGTAAGCAAGGTAGGGGGAGACCCTATAATTCATCACCATGTAACATTTGTGGTTTATCAAATCACACCACAGATGAGTGTTACAGGAATTACAAAAATCAGAGAGGAAGAGGCTACCAAAGAGGTGGATACTCACAGTCTAGAGGAAGGTTCAACCAACACCAAGGCCACAACAACAATTACAACAACAACTACAACAACAATTACAATGGCAACTACCAAGGAGGATTCAGAAACAGAAAGGACTACAACAACTACACAGAGGAGCAGGATGACTCCCTCTTGATCATGAACATGACTTCAAAGTCAGGTACAAATGATGATCACTTATTTTATATTGATTCAGGGTGTTCAAATCATGTGGCTGGTAATGTTGCACTACTCTCTGATCTTGAGGAACCAAAAGATAAACATCAAGTCCAAACAAGTGATGATACAAAGCATTCAATGGTTAAAGTTGGTAATGTTAAGACTTGTGATGGTAATCAAAATTTGTTAAGCAGGGTACTCTATGTACCAACCATTACAAAGAACTTAATGAGTGTTGGTCAGATTGTAGAGAAAGGTTTGCAGGTCAGATTCAATCAATATGGAGCATTTGTGGAGGACCCAAGACATGGATTCAAAAGGATAGCTAAAGGAGAAAAATCAGGTAGACTTTTCACTTTTGAGTTGGAAGACACAAAGAACATTGCATTATACAGTTATAAAGATCAAACACTTTCAGAGCTTGAGATTTGGCACAAGAGATTAGGGCACATAGGAGAAAGGACCTTGAAGCAAATGTACAGGGACCAATGTGTGCTTGGGATACCTAATGTATCCAAGCAACATATGATTTACAAGTGTGGTGCTTGTCAATTTGGTAAGTCTCACAGGTTACCCTTCTCCAAGAAAGGATATATGCATGAAGACTATCTAGAGCTTGTACACACAGATGTATGGGGACCTAGCAAAGACCCCTCAGTTTCAGGTTCAAGGTACTATGTGTCTTTTATTGATGATTATAGCAGATGGACTGTATTATACTTTATGAAGCACAAGGATGAGGTATTTAATTGCTTTAAGAAATATCTTGCATTAGTTGAAAACCAGACAGGAAGGAATTTGAAGAGGCCAAGGTCAGATGGAGGAGGTGAGTGCTTCTCCAATGAATTTGAGGACTTCTTGCAGGACAGAGGCGTCAAAAGAGAAATAACCACAAGGTACTCTCCTGAACAGAATGGGGTAGTTGAAAGAAGAAATAGGTTAATTGTTGAGACAGCTAGATCTATGCTTAATGAGAAGAAATGACCTAACTATCTATGGGCAGAGAGTGTTTCTACTGCCACCTATCTCATAAACAGGTTACCATCAAAGTCACTTGATGGTATGACACCATATGAAGCATGGCATGGTAAGAGACCATCATTGGATCACTGCAAAATTTTTGGATGTGTAGCATATGTACACATTCCTTCACAGGTAAGAGAAAAGCTAGATCCAAAGGCTGAAAAATGTATTTTCATTGGATATGATTTAAATAAAAAAGGTTACAGGTTTTATAACCCTACCAATAAGGGATTTATGGTAAGCAGAGATGTGATCTTTGATGAGAATGATTCTTGGTATGAGAATGAATGCAGGAAGGTCAAACTACCCTATGATTTGGAAGAAGAATTTCCAAAACTTACAAAGGAGGAACCTACTCAGGATGGAGAGTCAAGTTCAGATGATGAAGATACAATCAACCTTGAAGAGTTCAAGGCATGGAAGTCCAAAGGCAAAATGAAGATGAAGAAGCTTGAGGACATACCATAATCTTCAACTCAATCAATCAAAAGGTCTCAAAGAGAAAGCAAAAAGCCTATTAGATATGGGTATGATACATCTCTTGTTACTAAACATTCAACTTATCTTGCAAATGATTTGTCAAATGAAGAACCGGGTTCATATGAAGAAGCAATCACCAAATCAGAATGGAAAGAAGCTATGGATGAGGAGATTGAAGCACTCAAGGAGAGTGATAAATGGGAGTTAGTACCCAAGAAGGACTCCATGAAGGTAATAGGATCCAGATGGATCTATAAATTAAAAAGAAATTCTGATGGCACAATTAACAGGTACAAGGCCAGATTGGTAGCCAAGGGTTTTGCACAAACCCAAGGCATTGACTATGAAGAGACATTTTCTCCTGTGGCCAAGATGCCAACAATCAGAGTGTTGGTTAGTATGGCTGCATCAAAGAATTGGAACATGTAGCAATTGGATGTCAAGGATGCTTTCTTGAATGGATGGATTTCAGAAGAGGTTTATATGTCACAACCTCCTGGCTATGAAGAACCTAAGAAGGTAACTTATGTTTGCAAATTAAAGAAGGCTTTATATGGATTGAAGCAGGCACCTAGGGCATGGAATTACAGGCTAACTACATACCTCCAAGACCAAGGTTTTGTCATGAGTAAGGCTGACACTTCTCTGTTCATTAAGAGAAGTAATTCAGAGGTAATCTATCTTTGTGTTTATGTTGATGACATCATCATTACAGGCAATGATGTCAATGGAATCAGAAGCATCAAAAGCCAGATGATGAAGGAATTCAAGATCAATGATCTTGGATTATTAAAGTATTTTTTAGGACTTGAATTAGTTTACACTAATTCACGAATATACATTACTCAGAAGAAGTATGTACAAGATATGTTGAAGAAATTTCAATTGCAGGATGCTAAAGCAGCAAGCACTCCAATGGAGGTCAACTTAAAGCTAAGTGCCCATGAAGGAGATGAAGTCCAAGACATTACAGGTTATCAAAGTATGGTGGGTAGCTTGAACTATGCTACCTTAACTAGAATTGACATTGCATATGGAGTTAGTGTGCTAAGTCAATTTATGCACAAGCCAAGGATACCTCACTTAGAGGCTACCAGAAGAATCTTGAAGTATCTCAAGGGTACACAGAACCATGGTTTGTATTTTCCTTATACTTCAGATATTGATATAAAAGTTTATTCAGATGCAGATTGGGCAGGATGCAAGGATGATAGGAGAAGCACTTCAGGATACATTTCTTTTGCAGGTGACAAACCAATTTCATGGTCTGCAAAGAAGCAACCAACTGTTGCATTGTCTTCTACAGAAGCATAATATAGAGGGCTAGCTAATGCCACTCAAGAAGCAATTTGGATTAAGCTTTTGTACATAGAATTGGGCTTATATACTAGGCCTCCAATTATCTTTGGAGATAATAAAAGTTCTCTTCACCTTGCAACTAATCCTATCTATCATGCCAGAACAAAACACGTAGAAGTTCATTATCATTATGTGAGAGAGAAGTTGCTAAGCAAGGATATTCAGCTGACTTATGTGTCAACCAACATGCAATGTGCAGATTTGCTGACTAAAGCTTTGGATGGGACCAAACTTTGCAGGTTCAAATCTATGATTGGATTGCAGGATATACTTGAAGATTGAGGATGAAGACTTAAGCCAAAATGTTTGGCTTGAGGGGGAGCTGTTGGTGTAAACCACAAGCCTACACATTTGGCTTGGAAGATATCATGAAGACTCTACATGCATGAAGAACCATAGGAACATATGCTAGTGATTACTTACCACTTTACCTCATTGTAAAAGTCAATTTGACTTAGAATATTTTGTAATCACCTACCCAAATGATTCGTGGAAAAGGTAGTTCACTTAATTGAGAGAATATCTCCAAGTTTTTAGAATCTTGATTAGAGGGAGCCAAGAATTTGAATTTGAATTCAAATTCTTACACATTTCACATAAAAGGTTAACATGAAAAGTCGCGAGTAGAGACATCACTCCCGAGCTTCATTCTACTATCATTGAGTGTGTGTGAGGACTACTCCATAGCCTACACCTCTCTACACCATTAGGCAATGCTAGTCATGCCAATGGAATTGTACACAAGTGTTAATTTATAGATACATTTACATTTTTCATCTCTGTATTCTCTGCTAGTCTACTCCAAAGTCTGTCAACTTGTTAAGGGCATAACTCAGTCAATACTCCACCAAATTCAGTGATTCAAAGCTTCTTGGATTCAACTCAAAGTCATCTACATGCTGACAAAGTTTGAAGTGATTTCATTCAGCCAATTCAGAGAAATCGTCATCGAGGTGCTCACTGGTCTATCTTTGCTACAGTCCTAAAAAGTCGAGGGTATACCAAATCTTGCTAAATTAATTTCTCTTAGCATAGTTCATTATTTTACATCATTCCACTTGCAAATGGTAGCTTACTAAGCTAATTGAATATCCCTAGAAGGAATTTTATCAATTGCTACTGTGCTGGTCACACTGAGCAAAACATTGAGTAGGTATCAAGACCAAAATAGAAGGTTTTCTTGACTTTGTAACTTCCAAAGTTATCTGTTTTGATTCAATCATTGCACACTTCATTTCCAAAGGACATAGGCCATTTCTTGGTGTCATTGGAAAGCTAAGGAAGTCTACTAATCAAGTCTGAAGCTATAGAGGGCTGGTACAAAGCAGGTTTTAGCAGTACCTACTCAATCTCTTGGATCATCCATCCATCTTTCCTGACATTTATTTGCATACCAACTCTTCTCTTCATCAAATGTCACATCTTTGGAAACAGTAAACTGTTTGGTTAGAGGACTCCATAGTCTATAACCCATCTGCTTTTCATCATATCCGATGAACACATATTTTTGAGTTTTTGGTTCCAGCTTATGTCTAAGCTGTGACGGTACATAAGCATAAGCAACTAATCCAAACACTTTACAATGATCAAGTGTTGGCTTCTTACCCCACCAAGTTCATAAGGGGTCATACCATTTAAAGCTGCACATGGTAATCTGTTTACAAGATATGTGGTTGTATTTACAGCCTCAGCCCAAAGATAATTTGGACAATTTGGTCTGGCAAACTCAACTAGAGTTCGATTTCTCCATTTTGCTACTCCATTTTGTTGCGGTCTATACCTGCAAGTTATTTCTCTTTTGATACGTGCATTCCACATATAATCATTGAATTCTTAAGAAAAATATTCTCCTCCTCCATCATACCTTAGCCTTTTGAGTTTTTGTCATGTAAGTCTTTCAGCATAAGCATGAAAATGCCTGAAAGCCTCAAATACTTCTGCTTTCTCTTTCAAACCATAAAGTGTTATCCATCTTGTTGCATCATCAATAAAAAGAACGTAATACCTTGAGCCACTGATAGATCCTTCTTTTGTTGGTCCCAATACATCTGTATGTATGAGTTCTAGCAAACCATCATGTTTGTAACCCTTCTTCCGAAATGGTAACCTGTGTGCTTTTCCCATCTGACAGGCTTCACATTTGTGAATCATATGTTGATTCTTCATATTTGGTAATCCTCTTACGGATTGTTTCTCCACCATCATTTTGATTCCTTTTTCATTAAAGTGTCCTAACCTCTTATGCCAGAGATCTAACTCTGTAAAAACTTCATCACCATGTGTGATCAAAGCTTGACCAACATGTTCTTGTACTTTAAGAGTAAAAAGTCTACCTTCCTTTTTACCACAGACAATTTGATTGTATCCATTCTCTGGATCTTCAACAAATACTCCTTCATTTATAAACCTGACTTGAAAACCTTTTTCTACTATCTGTCCCACACTATTCAGATTCTTCGGGATCGTTGGAACATACAAAACATTTGTTAGCAGGTCAGCTCCATTCTTGCACTTTACTTTTCCAATTGACCTCACATTATGTTTTGTGTTATCACCTGTTTGTACTGTATGATTCAAAATACCTCCTTCTAGTTTTGATAACAATTCTATATTTCATGACAAATGATTTGAACAACCAGAGTCAATATAGAATACCTTGAGATCTTCATTCTCTGACACACTTATCGAATTCATCATCAATGTTGTATGATTTTCGTTCTGTGTATCATTCGCATAGTTGTAGTAAGTAGTGTTGTGAGATTGATTCGGTCCCCAACTTCTTGCTCCACCTCTACCATATCCGCCTCTTTGGCTCTGTCTCCCTCTTTGATATCTTTCGCTTTTGCCTCTACTGTTGTTATTCTGATTTTGACTTGATCCTTGAAAATTATGCCAGCAGTCATGAGCCAAATGATTACTTAATCCACAGATCCAGCAGGTCTTCTTATTGTTATTCTGATTACCTCTTCCTTTTGTATTACCTCTACTTTTACTTCTGACATTACCTCTTCCTCTTGCATAATTTGCTTGAGTAGTCATATCTTCTTCATCTTTTTCGTTAGCTTTATCATCTTTCTTCTTATTCTTTGCATACATAGCAAAACTATGTCCTTTATCTCCATCCGTCTTCAAATCTTGCTCAAATGTTAGCATTAGTCCAAGCAACTAATTTAAATCAGGTACAAAATGATTTAATGAAAGTTTAGTTGAAAGTACGAAAGGTTTCCACCTTTCATCTCCTCTCAATCTTGCAAGTACTTGTGCTATTAACCTGTGGTCTTCAATATCTTCATCAATAGATCCCAGACTGTCTGCCAAGCCCTTCATCTTAGTGACATAATCACTAATGCTTTGACTTTGCTTTTTCTTGAATGTTGTAAACTCAGACCATAAGCTAGCCTTCCTAGCTTTGGTAGTGTTTTGGAAATGATCTTCCAATGCACTCCATACGTCTTCCGCTTTTTCTAGACCTCTAATATGTGGTAATAGATGATCTGTAACGGTATTGTAGATATAAGCTCTTGCCGTTGCATCTTTCTTCTGCCACAGCTTTAAGGCTTCTAAATCTTCTTTCTTTGGTTGACTGTCATCTCCAAAAGTAGGCTTCTTTTCTTCTCCTGTCACATATATCATTAAGTCCTTACTCATAAGTAAGGCTTCCATTCGCATTACCCATGCAGGATAGTTATCTCTGTCCAATTTGTCAATAGAAATGTGATCTGCCATGATCTTCTTGTTTCTTTTACTGCCGATGAGTATAATGTTAAAAGATTTTACCTTTTATAAACCTTTACCCTTGAGAATGACTTCAGAATGCTTCTCTGACACCGTTTGTTGTTGATCTCCTCAGCCTTCACTTTTCTTGTGAAGAATTCTTCAATTTCCCTTGTATCTTCACTTTCGTTTACTCTTGAGGATTTTTCTGCTCTTCAGAACCTTTTCTACTTTGATACCACTTGTTGACGACGCAGCAAAAGCTTGAACCTAATCAAGACTGCGGAATTCGCCACGCCACAAGAACTAAGCTAAAGTGATATTAGAACAGCTCTATAATCATCAATAGCTTAGCAACCTTCTGAAATTGAAAACTTTATAACTGTGTTTAGTGAAATCTGAAAATTCACTTTACAAAAACTTTGCCTTTACTTCAGGCTTCAATTCTGATATGATTTACTTCAATCTTTACAATTCTTTGTTTGCTTACTATTAGATATTCTTCCGTTACTTAGATGTGTCAAAACCTGTGTTTTGAACTCACCAGAATATCACCGGAACTTCATCGGACTGTCACTGTAATCTTACCATAATTGCACCGGAATGTTACCGGAATCAACTGCAAATCTGTTTGTGGTTACTTCAAATAGTTGTAAATGAAGTAAGGAAGTAATACTTGAGCTTCCTTCAGTGAACGAACTTTATCTGAAGTTTGAAGAAAAAACTTCACCAGTTTTGGATGCTTTTACGGTCAGACTTAGTACTGTGCATACATGTCCCATTTCACAAAACCTTTTGATCAGTTTGTAGTTGAGACTACTAGCTTCAAGTTAAGCTATCACTCATGAAAAACTTTACACTATACTGCGAGATCTAACTTGCAGAAGTACCGTAAAATGTGTACTCAAAAAACTATAACAGTTAACTAACTTTCAGAGTAACATGAAACCACTCAGATTTCTTCACACAAGGAGAATGCGCTCAGATCTTTCCACATAAATATGTGTTTTCTATTAGGGAAGATGTATACAAAAATGGCTTGGCCTCACTTTGCTCATAGCCATGGAAAACTCTCCTATACTGAGTAGTTCTTCCTTACCATCTCTCTTAGATGAATGCCTGATAGTTCAGGTTCTATTATTCATCTCTACATACATGCACCTTTGTGTCTTCTAAATCTCTCTTACCTTCTCTTCATATCTCTACTCTCACTCACATCTAAGCACTCTCTCAACTCTCTTATATACATTTTTGATCTGAGATTCAAAAGCTCGTAATTCTGGAAATTTCTATGTTGTATATTACAGGCGTGAATTTGTCCCTTCACTAAGGCTTTGATTTTTCTGAATGCTTTGTTTCTGCTTTTCTTCGTCTTCCTTTATCCTTCATATGTCTTCATGTCTTTATGCCTAATTAGTGAGTGAATCTCCAACAGATCATTGGGTCAAGATGGATTTACAAGGTGAAGAAGAATTTTGATGTCTCAATTAATAGGTACAAAACAAGGCTTTTAGATAAGGGGTTTTCTCAAACCCAAGGTATAGATTATGAAGAGGCATTCTCACTTGTGGAAAATATGCCTACAATAAAAGTACTCATAAGTGTAGCATATTCCAAGAATTGGAATATCTATCAAATGGATGTTAGAAATTCTTTTCTAAATGGTTGGATTTCAAAGGTGGTATACATGGCTCAGCCTCCTGGTTTTGAAGATAATCATATCCAGAACATGTATGCTAGCAGAAGAAAGCCGTGTATGGCCTGAAGCAAGCTCCTAGAGCTTGAAATCATAGATTAGTCACTTATTTGCAGAAAGGATTTATGGTGAGCAAGGCAGATCCTTCCCTCTTCATACAAAGGAATCACTCAAAGGTCATATACCTTTGTGTATATGTGGATGATATAATCATTATAGGTAATGATGCTAATGGAATCAAGAGGATAAAAGCTGAAATGAAAGAAGAGTTCAAGATTAGTGATCTTGGCTTACTCACTTACTTCCTAAGTTTGGAAGTCATATATACAAAAAGAGGTATGCTCTTAACTTAGACAAAGTACATTGGAGATATTCTCTCCAAATTCAAAGTGGAAAATAAAAAGGTTGCAGGTACACCCATGGAGGTAAATCATAAGCTAAGTGCTCATGAAGGTGGGTTAATTGAAGAGGTGACTAGTTACCAAAGCTTAGTTGGAAGCTTGAACTATGTTACTCTAACTAGAGTAGATATATGCTATGGAGTTAGTGTGCTAAGTCAATTCATGCACACTCCAAGGAAGCCTCACACAAAAGCATCTAAAAGAATCCTAAAGTATTTGAAGGGTACAATTAATGAAGGGAAATATTACCCTTATACATCTGATATAGATGTCAAATTTTTCTTTGATGCAGATTGGGTAGGTTCCAAAGACGATACGAAGAACACATCAGGCTATATCACATTTGTAGGTACCAATTTGTTCTCATGGTCAGCAAAGAAGCAACCTATATCTGCGCTTTCATCAATTGAAGCTGAATATAGAGGACTAGGAAATGTTACTCAAGAAGCTATGTGGATAAGGACGATATATTCATCTTTAGGGTTTAATACTTCTACTCGAACACATATTTGGAGACAACATTAGTTCATTGCATCTTGTTCCTAACCCTATCTATCATGCCAAGGCCAAACACATTGAAGTTCACTACCATTATGTCAGAGAAAAGATCATGAGTAAGGAGATACAACTCTCATATGTATCCACACATCAACAATGTGTAGATATGATGACAAGGGCATTGGATGGAAGCAAATTGAACAAGTTCAAATCAATGATTGCTTTGCAAGAAATCATGAAATATTGAAGACTCAAGCATCTTAGGCTTGAGGGGGAGCTATTGGTATATTTAGCAAGCCTAAACGCTTGGCTAAATATTCAGGACTAGTTATCAATTCATGTACCTCACATGGACGACCACATATGAACACCTTCTTGTAAATATAGGTGTATTTACCTTTGGATAAATATAAAATCTAGAGAATATGCAATCTTGTGAAGTTAGCAAGCTGACACCATGTCTCATGTGGTAGAAGGAATCAATTCAAATCACCCCTAAAGTGTAGGAACACTTTTAGGTGAGGGAAATTCAAAAATCAAACTCACTAGTTGAGCATAAAAAGAGAAGCTTTTAGTCGCGGGTTAGAGAGAGACATTCTGAGAGCTATTGAGCTACACCATTGAGCATACTGTGGGCTCAACATATGTATGTGTAGTCCACTACAGTTCCCTTGTATCATATGTTCATCAGCATACACAATTTGATACATTTCTTCATGTTCATTTCTATCCACAGTTCTCTATTGCATCTTCATCATTTTAGTGATTTTGCACAAGTGATTTCTTTGTGTGGAATCAACCATTTGCTACACTTTAACTTGTTATAGCTAGAGAAGCATCTAATATCTACATATCAAGTTTCATTATTTTTTATTCAGCCAATCTTGAGATATGAATTGATGAAGTCGACTATGTGTGCGCATCATCTTGCTCCTGAAATGTTGGGATGACCTCCCTTAGTTGCTAAGTTTATTTCTCAATGTATGGTGCCTCTAAATTCATGAAATAACTCATGTTAGTTAGCTATACACTTAAACTAAATGCATGTAAAATATCTTTGGTCAATTTGTACCAGATTGTGAGCTCTCTACAACATATTGAGCACATACATTCCCAAAATAGAAAGTTTTATCTCATTCATTGCATATGCGATTTATCTGCTTTGGTGCAAAATTTTGGGGATGATGTTCCAAAGTACCTAGTAGTTGTAAATGCATTATTGTGAAGCAAATAGAGTCTACTAAGCATCCCTCACATCAACTTGGCTGGTGTAGAGCAAGTTTTGTGCAACACCAACTCATCCCTGGAGCATACCCAACCATCTCCTCACAATTATGAATGTTAATACTCGCCCATATCATGCATAGGGACCACCCTTGGGTGACCCTCACCCATTTGGGCTTGGTGGTCTCCCTTAGGTGACTCCTTGCCCTATATGGGCTTTGTGGTCTCTCTTGGGTGACCCCTCGACCAGTTGGGGCTTGGGGCCTCCCTTGGGGTGACCCCAACCCTTAGGGGGCATTTGTTCCTCAAAAGATAGAGTTATTAATTTGAAAGTGTCATGTATTCAAAAGAGAAAATGTTGCTATTTTTCCATCACAAACTAGAGTTACTAATTTCAAGGAATGCAATAACCTTCCAAAATTTGACTCCATGCATTTGTTCAAGGACATGGGGTCTATTGATGCCAACCTTATCATGGACGACCCTTGACATAGCTGACCTCAATACATCATCTTTGGCAACTTGTGATCATCATCTTGGGCAATTTATGATCATCAACTTGGGTGACGTTTTACAAGGTGATTCTATCTAGGGGGTGATCCAAGCATAGGAGGACCCCATCTCCTAGGTGCAACACTCATTAAAGGTAACTTTTCAACCTTCATTGGAGACCTCAAGCCCAAGGCTACCCAGGTTCTTATGGTTCTTCTCTTAGCATGGCAACTCTCCTAGGGACGTCAAGCACATAGGATGCAATCATGCATCCGGGAGAATCACCTGTGGTGACTTATTGTTGTGCCTTTTCTTCCCCTCCCACTCTTGGATAAGGCAACTTATCGATGTGGAATTGTATGATGAGAGCTAGTTCATGGAAAATGCATCCTTTAATGGCAACTTCTCATTGGCAGTTAGTAAGGAAAAAGCTATGATTTAGAAAACTTTATATGGGAATGGCTAAGTGACGCCTCCATTTGGACACCATCTCCACCTCGATGCCACCTCTAAGTAGGTATTACATCCACTTGGGTGGTGCCTCTACTTGGGTGCCACCTCTACCTGAGTGCCACCTCCACCTCAATCCCACCTCTATCTAGGCACCACCTCTACTAGGGGCCACCTCTACTTGGAGTGTGTTGGGGGATTCTTGGACAAGAAGGGATTTGAGTGTTTGTAGGAGAAAAGGGAAAGACAAGAAGAAAGATACACACACTGGAAGCCTCTGTCGATTGATTATAATAAGACAAATACAATGTTGAAGCACAATACAATCCAATGCTCCTGCAACCTGCAACCCACTTTCTCTAATTTACCCTTTGTGGATAATTAATTGTGCACTACCTGTGCACTTTAGCACTTCGACTTTGAACCAGTTAACTTTGACCTTGACCTTGTTGACTTTGACCAGTTCGACTCTGACCTTTTAACTTTGATTGTGGTTGACTTTGATTGCAGTTGACTTTGACCAATATGACTTTTATGGGCTCAACAGTTGCCCACCACCTAATGTGCTCTCCGTCCCGGAGAGCTACAACCAAAACTTTGAGGAGAAAGGACACCATAATACTTGTGCTGCAAGATCATGAAGAAGGACACCTAAACAGCTACCAATTCCACCAGAAACAGGAGAGAAGAAGCACCAGAGAAGAACCAAGAGTAGAAATTTTTGCATGGAAAAGCAAAGGAGGGAAATGGAAGGTTAGAAGGGAGGGGAAAGGGATGGCTGAGGGGGTTGAGAAGGATAGGGCAGGGAGGGGTAAGGATGTGGCCAGGTAGAAGGGAAAATGGATGGTGCGGGAGTAGGATGATGGGGTCTGGAGAGGATGAAAATGATCAAACAGTAGAGTTAAAGAGGGTGCATATTGAAAATTATGAAACGTAAGGTAAGAAAAGTAAGAATAGACCATGTGGTGAAATAAAAACATGTGATAAATGTGCACAAAACATGTGGGTTTTGACCAAAAGTTAGAGAAAAGGTGGGATTTTGAAGAAATTAATGCAAAAAATGATATCAAAGGTGCCAGAATACATGAAAATGACTCCAAATTTGAAAAAAATGGCCATCCGAGGTGCGATCCAGAGCCAAAAGATTTGACTCACCATGAAATTTAAAAAATATATATACATATAAATTTTTTAAAAAATAATAAATAAAAAATAAAAGGTTTTTTTTTGTTTTTTGTTTTTTTTTGTATGCATTGTGATGGTAAAAAAAATAATAATAAATAATTAAAAAATAAAATAATAAATAAAAACAAAAAGAATAAAATAAAGAAAAAAATAAAAATAAAATAAATAAAAAATAAAAAATAAAAAATTTAGGGAGGGGGGGAGGGGGTGGGGGCATGGTGGGGGAGGAGAGGGGGGTAGGGGGGGGGCGCGGGGGGGGGGGGGGGGGGGATGTGTCAGAGCACGGGGGGCAGGGGGGAGAGAGAGAGGGGGAGGGAGAGAGAGAGAGAGAGAGAGAGAGAGAGAGAGAGAGAGAGAGAGAGAGAGAGAGAGAGAGAGAGAGAGAGAGAGAGAGAGAGAGAGAGAGAGAGTTTTTTTATTTTTTCGAGAAAAATTCCCTGCAGTTTTTTTTTTGCATGGAAAATGTCCAAATTAGAGAAAAATAGATAAAAATTCCAAAAAATTACCAAAAAAATCCAAAAAAATTCTGAAAAATTCCTCAAAAATTCTCTACAGGGTCTAGGCAATTTCCTCAATCAAAACCATAGAGAGCTTCCTTTATTCCTCTAATTTGGCAAGAAAATGACTATTGGAAGGGATGAGAAATGCTAGAAAAAATTCTAAAAAATGATTGAAAAATTCCCAAAAAAATCCCAAAAATTTTACTTTAGCAAAGGTTATGAAATGCCTTCTAAATTTACTAAAACTCAAGGAACAAGCATGAAATGGAGAAAGAAAACTACTAAAACTTAAGCAAAATGAAAGAGAGGGCTATGTATAATAATATTGCAGGTTCCAGGTGATCCATAATTCTTCAAATGTGTTGATGGTAGGCCTTGAGCCTTGATATGTTGACCAGTGGCAAGGCCTCTCCTTTTAGCGCCTCTAACTCCACAACATCCCAATTCAGCATTGTCTTAACTCTATAAGATCTGTCCCAGTGTGGAAGCCATTTTCCTCTCACTTGCGTTTGAAGATGAGATCTATGGAGAAGAACTGGCTCAGAATTCTACATAGGACCTCTTGTGCATACTATCCAAGAGCTAATGGATAGGCTGAATCAACAAATAAGGTTTTAATTTCCATGTTATGGAAGGAATGTATGTTACAGCCCACTTCCTGGGGCATTGCTTATCAAGGTACCCTATGGGCATACAGGTTAGCTTACAAAGAGGCCACACGATATTCTCCATTCCAACTGGTTTATGGCATATTGCCAATTAAGCCCTTTAATTTTTACATGGATCACCTAAAGTAGCATTCATGCAGGGAAAGAAAGATTGTGGTGTCTCTTAAAGACTTGGAGCACTGCATAAAGTGGAGGAGATATGTATACTAGCAACAAAACAAGTGATAGAGACTCAGATGAAGAGGAAGGAGACACATGATCGAAATCTTTGGAACTGTTGAAAATTTCCTGTAGGACTTTATTCACAAAATGAGTACCCTGGTCCGTACAAATTTCAAGTGAACACCGAAACCTGCAAATGATGCTACTGTAAATGAAATCAGAAACAGTTTGGCCAATGCAGTCAGGGGAGGCAATAAATTCATCCCATTTTGTCGCATAGTCTGTGGCTATCAATAAATAATTCTCTCTTTTTGGAATCGACAGAGGGTAGATAGGCCCTAGAAAATCTAACCCCCACTTCTCAAATGGTTGCCAAGAAGTGGAAATAATCAAGGGGTTATGCCTTTGCTTGGTGGGCTTAGGTCCACACCTCTGGCAAACATCACATGCTTTTCCCCAGTCATCAGCATCTTTGAATAATGTAGGCCACCATAAACCAGAATCAAGGATCCTCTGACTCATAATATGCCCTGGAAGGTGCCCACCACCTGTTCCTTCATGTGCAGATTGAAGAAATTCCCTCACTTCTTCTTCTTCCAAGCACTTCCTAAACCTGTCATCCTTTCCCTGTCTATATAATTTATCTTCAATGAAGATATAAGGTCTGCTCTTGATTAGCAGTGTCTTTCTTTGCACAGCACTAGCCTTCTCTGGACACACTCCAGTTTTAATGAAATTCTTGATATCATAATACCAACCTTGAGCTTGTACAGCGAACAGATTAGCATCTGGAAAATCATCATTGACTCCACTAGCTTGATCCATCATATTGATCCTGGATAGGTGATCCACTATGATATTTTCTTTACCTGGTCTATGGACCACAAAAAATCAAACTCCTGGAACAAAAGTAGCCACCTCCATATCCTCCCAGTTGCTTGTGGCTTGTTCAATAAATACATGAGTGGTTAATGATTAGTGATGATGACAAACTTCACACCTAGCAAATAATGACGAAATTTTTGTACTCCAAAAACCATTGCTAGAGCTTCCCTTTCTGTTGTGCTATAATTCTTTTCAGCTTTAGTCAAAATTCTACTAGCATACTGAATAGGCCTGTCAAGTTTGAATTCTTCACTATGTTGAGCCAACACTGCACGCACTGCATATGCATTGGCATCTACATGCACATGAAAAATTTTTGACCAATCTGGGGTGATAAGAATTGGTGCATCCACCAATTTGGACCTTAATGTCTAATAAACCTTCTCTTCTTCCTCTTCCCATTGAAAGGGCACTTCTTTACCTGTAAGCCTAGCCAGTGGCCTGGCTATCTCTGCATACATTTTTATAAACCTTATGTGGTATTCAGTATGTCCCAAGAAACTTTGAATCTCTTTAGGAGATTTAGGTTTTGGTAACTTTAATATAGAAATAATTTTATCAGGATCTGGGGCCATACCTTTAGCCGACATCACATGTCCCAAGAGAGTTTCTTCTATCACAAGGAAATGACATTTGTTTGGGTTGAGCTTTAGCTTAGTCTCCCTGCATCTCTTAAAAATATTCTGCAGCTGTCGCAAGTGATGGTCCAAACAATCTAAAGGGGTCTCATTGTGAGAACCTGAAAATGAAGAGAAGTCATCCATGAAAATTCTAAGTGTTTCCAGCAATAAGGGACCAAAAATGAGGTTGACCGTTCTGTTAAAGATGGCTGGAGCATTTCTGAGTCCAAATGGCATCTTTACATACACATATGTTCCCCAAGGTGTGATAAAAGCAGTCTTTTCCCGATCCTCTGGGTGTATTGATATTTGATTATAGCCACTAAAGCCATCCATAAAGCTATATAATGCATGTCCAACCACTTCTTCAATGACCTGCTCTGCAAATGGCATTGGGAATCCATCTGGAATGGTCAACTTGTTGAGTGCTCTAAAGTCAATACAAATTCTAATTTTATTGGTATTCTTCTTTGGTACTATAACCATAGGTGAGAACCACTCTGAGTGTTCCACAAGAATGATGATTCTTGCATCCTCCATCTTCTGTATTTCCACATAAACAACTTCAACATATTTTGGGTTAAGTCTGTAACTCTTCCCTCGTATTGGTTTGGCTCCCTCAACTAGAGGGATTCTATGGTCTCCATAATTGGCAGGCACTCCTTCTAAGTCTTTATAATGCCATGCAAAAACATCTATACAGTGGATCAAGAAGGATTTTACCTTTTCAAGGAGCCGTGGATGGCTCCATAACCAAGTGGCCACCAAAACTGGATGATTATTGTCTTGAGTGCCTAATTGTATTTCTTTGACCGGGTTTCTCTCTACCATGTTATCTTCGTGCTCATCTCCATCCTTGTTTTCTTCCACAAGCTTTTCGTGCATTGTTTCATAAGCAGGGTTATTTTGGATCTCAATGCATTCCTCCTTATCCTACATCCATCTTGAAGGGATTTCTTGAATTGGGAAAGAGCACTCTTCACTAGTATGTTTTACCTTGTCTTTAGCTTTAGAAACTTCCTTCTCTATTGTTGTTACCTCCTCCTCCAAGTTGTATTTGAGGGGTGTCTTCTTGTCTCTTTTGTGGTCTGTGATGGGCTCTCCTAATCCATAAGCTTGAACTTTCTCCTGATTTTCATCATAACCTTCAGCTGTGCAAGAATTATTAACAAAAATTCCAAAACAAGAAGAGTTGCCTGCTTGGAGCCAATTTAGAATATCCTCTTCTTCCTTGAAATCTATTTGGGGTTGGTCCTCTGTTTCTAGTTCCATGCAAATGCCAACTATTTGCATCATGCTAGTGTTCCCTTGATTATCTGGGCCCTCTTCTAAATGTATCTGTGTCAGCTCTTGCCCTTTCTTTTGTACCCACATAGTGTCTTTACCCCAATCATGGATGACACTTGCATGCCTCAGCCATGGTCTTCCAATTAAGAGGGGAAATCCTCCTTCAACCTGGGGCAGTCTTAAAACCACAAAATCCAGAATGAAGAGATTACCTTGTACTTCAAGTAGAACTTTTGGGATCACTCCCAAGGGCCTTACTTTGCTTTGATCTACCAAAGTAGCAGTGAAATTTGCAGGCCTTGAAGGGTGTAGTCCAATCTTTTCCATTGTATGTTCAGGCATCAAGTTAATGCCAGAACCACCATCCACAATAACTCCTTGAAACTCATGACCTTTGATACATACTGTCAGCTAAGGACTCTTATAATCTGTAAGGGGTGCTTCTCCTACAATTTTACCTTTATGCATAACAAAAGTCTTTGCCACCAAACTTGTAGTGGAAGCCTCAACAATTATCTACAAGAGTTCTGACCTGAATTTTCCATCTATCTTTATTAAATAAAAAATACTAACCTCCTTTTTCATGGACTTGAGTAGTTTTGAAGCCTCTGATTCCTTAAGAGCATGGGCTCCAATTGACTTATCAAACTCCTCATGAGCCCTGTTGAATGCATGCCCAATGGCATCACTGGTACATATGCGATCTCCTTTTTGCCTTGTATCTGCACATGCGGTGGCCTTGTCTTCAGATGTCTCTTTTTCTTTGTTCAATCCATTAATTCTTGATTCTTGAACTATATCTACTTGAGCCTTTCCCTTGTTTCTTGTCTGCACTGTAAAGATTCAATTTCTTTTAACTGCGACACCCTGGTAGATGGTGATGGCTCATTGACTTGATCTAACATTTCTTCTTTGTGCACAAAAATCATTTGAATGTGGGACCCAGATGAAGAGGCTTGATTCTTAGGACAACAATTTGTATAGTGGTCTCTGGCCTCTGGGCAGTTTCTGCAAGGTAGAGTGCACCTACTTTGATAATGCCCACATTCTCCACATCTGAAACAAATGATTGGCCTCCTAGGCCCATTTCCAAAGTTATTCCTCTGTCTAGGGTTGTAATTGTTACCTTGATTCGGTGCAGCCGCCATTACATTTGTTGGTGGTAGGGGTCCTCTTTGTGTCCAATATGTTATTGCAGGCATTCCTCTTGATTGGCATTCGTGGGCCTCATGGCCAGCTTTCCTGCATAATTGGCAAGTCACACTTAACAGAGGACATTCACTTACTATATGACCTTGCTTGCTGCACATGGTACACCAAATTTCACTCTTGATGCCACCCCCTTTGAGTTCCTGCAACTCCTCTCGCAGCTGAGCCAATTCCTCTGCTTAGGCCTCCTCCTCCTTTTGGAGCTTTAGTGCTTCAATCTCTCTTCTCAACTGAGTAACAACATTCTCCTCCTCTTTGTGGGGTTTATTTCTTTTTAAGTCCTCCAGCTCCTTTCTTAGCTAGATTACTAGATCCTCCATTTCTGTAGAATATGGTAGTTGAGAAGAAGTTGCTCCATACTGTTGCCTTATCTGCTCCAGTCGTGTAGTTGTGTTGATGAACTCCTCTATGGAGGCTGTAGGCAACACTAATTCCTTGATTTTACATTGGGTGGCCACTGGAAGTGGCTTTGCTAACCATTTCTTGATGAAAAAATTATGTGGTGGATCTGGCAATTTAGCCATTAGTGCCTTGGTCCTAGTCACAAACTCTGGGAACTTTTCATCTAGACCCAATCTCAAATTTTCTAGTTCCTCTATGATGATCTCTGTAGTATTTCCATGCTGGAATTGAATTTTGAATGCATCTTTCATTAAGTCCCAAGTTGTAAAATGGTTCTCAGCAAATTGGTTGAACCATTTATCTGCTAATCCTTCTAATGTGGAAGGGAAGAGTAACAAAAAGGCATCCTCCCTGCCCATTAAGCCTCTAGTTTTACATAGTGCCAAAAACCTTCTAATATGCTCGTCCGGATCTTCCAGAGCTAGGCCTTTGAAAGAAGGAAATTTTATATTTAATCTTGATAGTAAGGTTTCCAAGTCTACCTAACCAGCCATGCTTTTTACTGATGAAGTTGACTAAAGTGGACTGGAGGATTTCTAACCGCCTTCCTTCTTGTTTGCTTGCAAGTGACCCTCAATGTTTGGGACCGGGTTGCAGTCATGGGCTGTTTCATAGTCCTCTTAGTATGAGATAATTGATAAGAATATGTACCTCTTAGTCCACTGAAGTAGTATTGTCGACACTTGAATAGTGCTTCTCCAACTGCAATATGTCTTCTCCTATGCTCAAATCTCCTTGGAAGTCCCACCGTGCGTGCCAAATTTTGTTGGGGGATTCTTGGACAAGAAGGGATTTGAGTATTTGTAGGAGAAAAGGAAAAGACAAGAAGAAAGATACACACTGGAAGCCTCTCTCGATTGATCATAATAAGACAAATACAATGTTGAGGCACAATACAATCCAATGCTTCTATGCAAAATCCCACAAAGTGCTCAATTACAAAATACCAAATACCCAAGGGACTTGTTGCTGTCGGCCTCCTCTGCACCAAACCTCCACCTTCTCCAAGCCTGCACTTGTGCACACCTTGCACCAAGCTTCCACTAAGGGGGAGGGAGTGGTACCTTCTGTCGACACGCGCATACTTCAATAAGACCTTACGATCCTTGGGGGACTAGCTTAGCACTTCTCTGCACACTTCCTTGGTCACTCTTCATGCATACCTTGCACTTCACTTCTCTGCGTCGCACACTATGTGTCCCTTGCACTTCTCTCTCTTGCTTAGCTTAGACTATGCTCCTCTTGCTTACACTTAGAATAGTCCAAGAATAGTCCTTGCCTTCATTTGAGTGTCGATTCACGTACGCTCCTAACTACAAGAGTTTCTTGGTGCTCACTTTGATGTCCTAAGATTGTCTTTACAAGTGGCAGCCAACGAATCCCTGTTTTTTCCTGTAGTGCCTTTAGGCTAAAACAAAAAATTTTAATTAGGGGGCCATACTTTCACTTCTACGTATGCTGCCCGTTCAAATACCTTCACATTTTCCTTTTAAGTCTTCACTTTTGCACATAAGAGAGGGTTCACCTGAACCTTCCAAAACACTTTGAACCTTAGGGAAATTAGAGAAATACCTCTGCAACCTACAACCCACTTTCTCCAATTTACCCTTTGTGGGCAATTAATTGTGCACTACCTGTGCCCTTTGACACCTGCACTTTAGCACTTTGACTTTATACTAGTTGACTTTGACCTTGACCTTATTGGCTTTGACCAGTTTGACTTTGATCTTTTGACTTTGATTGTGGTTGACTTTGACTACAATTGACTTTGACCAATATGACTTTTATGGGCTCAACAGAGTGTCTCCTCTACCTCGGTGCCTTATCTACTTGGAAGTATCCTCTGCCTAGGTGTTGTTGGAACAAATCAACTACAAGCCTAAGTATTGGCTTGGGTCTCACAAAAATAGTTAGAAGAAGTCTTGAATTGAAGTCTATGCATGAGCTCATGTGAGAACTCACTCTTGTAATTTTTTAAGACTTTACTTGATATAAAAGTAAAGGAATCTAAAAGTGGTTGAGTCCACTTGACAAAAATAGAGAGAGAAGCCACGAATTCATGATCTGGTGGTTGGAGAATCAATCAATCTCTAAAAGTTAGGAGATCACTTTGAGGTGAGCAAGATTTCAATCTTGGCTCCAAAACTCCCTATAAATACATGGTAGATTAGTTGCACTTTTTAGGCATGGATCAGTTGAGCTTTATGCCATATCAGAGTGTGGACTCAGGGCACACATTTGTATTTGTAAGTCCTTTGTATTCTATAATCATTATACTTTCAAATCTATGATCATTCAAGTCCATATCTTCATGTCATTGTGAGTCTACTGTTCACTGCTATACATTTCACATTTTTCAGTCAGATTCAAGAGATGGTTTCTCCATGTATAGTGCATCTTTTTTTATGATTTGAGTTGCTAAATTCTACTATAAGCTCACAAATTTTCATTGTTATTGGAGTTTTCAGTCTTCAGTTATGTTCATTTGAAGTCAACCCTGTTTGTTCATTTTCACTCCTCTATCAGGTACCCGATTTTTTTCACTCATCTTATGAGAGCTGTTTCTCAGTGTATACTTGACCAAATTCACTGATTTAAAGCTTGTTGAATTCAAAATGCTGTCTGTTATAAGCGTACAAAATTTCAGAGTCATTGGATTCTTGAATCTTGAGTTATGCTCATTTTACTCCTCACTATTTTGAGTACTATTGCAGCCCATGAAAATCGGGATGATGCTCTTACTTGTTAAACTTTATTCACATTGTGTGGTTTATCATTTATGATGAGATTACTCTTGAACGTTAGCTCTCTAAGATAATTAGAGTTCCCCAAAAGGAATTAAGCTTATTACGGCTGTGGTCAGAGAATTATTCAAAACACTGGACATGTGTATGAATCAAAATAACATGTTTTTCACCTCTGAATTAATTTTAGCTCATCTATTTTGATCTATTTTTTTGAGATTGATCTTCCAAGGTACATAGGGTGTCCAACACATCCATTGGCAAGCTAAAAGGGCCCACCACATACTCCTGGAGTTCATTTGGCTTGTGTAGATCAAGGATTTTGCAGCACCACTTCATCTTCAAGCACATATCTATCCATCTCTTCATAGTGGTATGAGAGCAAAGATGGTATATGTAT
Organism: Ceratopteris richardii; assembly: GCA_020310875.1. Classification (NCBI taxonomy): domain Eukaryota; kingdom Viridiplantae; phylum Streptophyta; class Polypodiopsida; order Polypodiales; family Pteridaceae; genus Ceratopteris; species Ceratopteris richardii. The sequence continues at coordinate 138,297,788 of CM035408.1, read as the reverse complement.
TTCCTTCATCAATTGGAAAATTGGATAGAGGTAATTACTCAGCTTTAAGAATAGATGCTTATCTCAAAGGTAGAATTTTATATGGTTATGTGGCTGGAGATGAAGTTATGCCAAGTTTCAGGAACAAAAGTCAACCAACACAAGAAGAGCAAGAAAGATTGAGAACATGGTGCTCCAAGGATACACTTGCAAGGTCTTATCTCCTCAACTCTATCTCAGATTTTTTATTGCCTCATATTAGAAGTTGTAAGATATCTCAGGAAGTGTGGGATGCACTTGAAGCCTTCTTCTCTTCAAGTACCAAAGCTAGGAAGCATCAACTATGGCTGGATTTCACAACTCTCAAGAAAGCTCCCAAACAAAATGTGACTGATTTTGTCACAAAGCTCAAGGACATAGCTGATCATTTGGGAAGCATTGGAGAGGTAATAGATGAAGAGCAAATTGTAAGGCAGGTCATCAATGGATTGAAAGTAGATCACAAGTGGGAAGCATTCACCACAACTATGGATTTGTACATGGACATGCATGTACCTGATTTCAATACACTCACTAGATAACCACTCACTCAAGAGGCAAAACTTATCAAGAATGGAGAAAGCTCTAAAGGTAACCAATCTTCAGCTTTATATAATGATAAAAGCAAGTCCAAAGAAAAAAAAGGAAAGTCAAAGAAAGTGGGTGATGAAGCTGGAACATATCAAGCTAACTATGCAAGTAGATAAAGACATGGCAGAGGTAGAGGAAGAGGAGGTAGAAAAGGCAGGGGGATATCCCAAGTCTCCAACCCATGTTCTATTTGTGGATTAACTAATCATACAACTAAAAATTGCTTTAGGAATTCCAGGAATCAAAGAGGTAGAGGATACAATAGAGGAAGTTATGGATACTCAAGAGGAAGGTTCAACAATTGTCATGGCAACTACAACAACTACAATCATTCAAACTATCAAGGAGGTTACAAAGGAAGGAGAGACTTCAATAACTACACAGAAGACTCAAAAAAAGAAGATTAACTATTAATCATGAACATGGGTATGCCACAAGGTAAATCTGATGAGCATGTTTTCTACATAGATTCAGGTTGTTAAAATCATGTGGCAGGAAATGTGGCCCTCCTATCAGATTTAGAAGATCCAGGGAACAAGCATGAGCTACAAATAGGAGATGATACAAGACACCTTGTGGAGAAAGTAGGAAATGTCAAAGCACCTGATGGAAACATCAACTTACTCAGTAAGGTACTCTATGTCCCTACTATTACAAAGAATTTGATAAGTGTTGGGCAAATAGTAGAAAAAGGATTGCAAGTCAGGTTCACAAGAGGAGGAGCATATGTGGAAGACCCTAGCCAAGGGTTTAGAAGAATAGCAAGGGAGAAAAAACAGGTAGACTATTCACTTTTGAGTTGCAAGACACAAGGAACATAGCTCTCTTCAATTATGGTAATCAAACACTCATAGAACTAGAGGTATGGCACAAGAGATTGGCACATATTGGTGAAAGATCATTAAAGCAAATTTGCAGGGACCAAAGTGTACTTGGACTCCCTAACTTGTCAAAACAACACATGATTTATAAGTGTAGTGCATGTCAATTTGGAAAGTCTCACAGGTTACCATTTATGAAGAAAGGTTATATGCATGGAGATATCTTGTAGTTGGTTCATATAGATGTATGGGGACCTAGCAAGGATGCTTCAATATCTGGATCAAGGTATTATATATCCTTTATTGATGATTGCAGTAGATGGACTATCCTATTCTTTATGAAACACAAAGATGAAGTTTTTTCATGCTTTAAAAGATATTTGGCTCTTGTGGAGAATCAAACAGGTAAATCACTACAAAGGCTAAGGTCAGATGGAGGGGGAGAATACTTCTCCCATGAATTTGATGCTTTTCTTCAAGAAAGAGGAATCAAAAGAGAGGAAGCTACAAGGTACACTCCTAAGCAAAATGGAGTGGCAGAAAGGAGGAATAAGACAAATGTTGAAGCTGCAAGGTCCATGTTAAATGAAAAGCATTTGCCTAATTATCTATGGGTTGAGGCTGTATCTACAGCCACTTACTTGATTAATAGGTTGCCTTCAAAATACCTTGATGGGATGACTCCATATGAGGCTTGGAATGGAAGAAGACCTAGATTAGATCATTGTAAAACTTTTGGATGTATTGCTTTTGCTCATGTTCCTTCACAGGTTAGAGGCAAGATGGATCCAAAGGCAAAAAGGTGTGTATTCATTGGATATGACAACAATAAAAAAGGTTACAGGTTATACAACCCTACCAACAAAGGATTCTTGGTAAGCAAAGATGTAGTTTTTTATAAGATCAATTCATGGTCTGAAGATTCATGCAGGAAGGTCAAATTGCCATATGACCTTGAAGAAGATTTTCCAAAGCTTGGCAGAGAACATCAACTAATTTTTTAAGACTTTACTTGATGTAAAAGTAAAGGAATCTAAAAGTGGTTGAGTCCATTTGACAAAAATAGAGAGAGAAGCCACGAATTCATGATTTTGTGGTTGGAGAATCAATCAATCTCTAAAAGTTAGGAGATCACTTTTAGGTCAGCAAGATTCAAATTCAAATCTTGGCTCCAAAACTCCCTATAAATACATGGCAAATTACTCACACTTTTTAGGCATGGATCAGATGAGCTTTATGCCATATCAGAGTGTGGACTCAAGGAAAACATTTGTATTTGTAAGTCCTTTGTATTCTACAATCATTATACTTTCAAATCTATGATTATTCAAGTCCATATCTTCATGTCATTGTGAGTCTATTGTTCACTGCTATACCTTTCACATTTTCAGTCAGATTGCAGAGATGGTTTCTCCACGTGTAGTCCATCTTTTTTGATGATTTAAGTTGCTAAAGTTTTTTCTTTTCGTCTACTATAAGCTCACAAAGTTTCACTGCTATTAGAGTTTTAAATCTTCAGTTATGTTCATTTGAAGTCAACCCTGTCTGTTCATTTTCACTCCTCTATCAGGTACCCGATTTTTTTCACTCATCTTGTTAGAGCTGTTTCTCAGTGTGTACTTGACCAAATTCAGTGATTTAAAGATTTTTAAATTCCGCATACTGTCTAGTATAAGCATACAAAAGCGTTCATAATCATTGGATTCTTGAATCTTGAGTTATGCTTATTGTACTGCTCACTGGTTTGAGTACTGTTGCAGCCCATGAAAATCTGGATGATGCTCTTACTTGTTAAAGTTTATTCACATTGTGTGGTTTATCATTTCTGATGAGATTACTCTTGAAAGTTAGATCTCTAAGATAATTAGAGTTGCCCAAAAGAAATCAAGCTAATTACTGTTGTGCTCAGAGAATTATTCAAAACACTGGACAGGTCTATGAATCAAAATAGCATGTTTTTCACCTCTAAATTAATTTCAGCTCATCTATTTTGATATGTCTTTTTGAGATTGATCTTCCAAGGTACATATGGTGTCTAACACATCCATTGGCAAGTTGAAAGGGCCCACCACATACTCCTATAGTTCATTTGGCTAGTGTAGATCAAGGATTTTGTAGCACATATCTATCCATCTCTTCACAAGTGTCTCTGTCATGAGGAGAGAGATAAGGAAGACAACTCACTCATAGATTCTCACACTATATAAAGAATATTACATAAGGAAAATCCTAATGTTCCCGAATGAGTTAGCTGGCAAGAAACAAATGTGCCATCACTCTCAGTAGATAAATCTCATAAAGCTCAATGAAGTATCCTTGATATATACGACATGAACACTATACATGTTAGAGAAATGAAAAACTCATACATGTCATCCTCGATCTTCACATGTTAATCTTTATATCTCAATGTGATCAACTTTTGCACTTCCACACCTAGATGTGCAAGTAACATCTCTAGCCATGATGTTTCCTATGTTGCCATTGTAGCACCTCTATACTCATCCTCTATACTTGACAAAGCAACAGTGGGTTGCTTCTTGCTCCTCCACGTAATAGTTGCACTTCCAATAGAAAGCCATTAGTAGATCTTCTATCTGAAGTACTACGAGCCCAATCTACATCAATGTATCCATGAACCTGCAATTCTCCACCAGCTTCATAAAATAATGCATAATCCAAAGTAGAACTCACATATCATAGAGTGTGTCTCAAAGCATCTAATTGCAGTTTCCTAGGAACCTGCATAAATTGACTTTCAAGTCCAATAGTGTAGCTTAGATCAAGGCAAGTAGTTGTGAGATATATCAAACTTCCCACAATTTTTGTTACATAGTAGCATAGTCCAATGCTTCACTTGATGTATATGTAACTTCAAATTCTAATATAATGGCATAGAAATTGGCTTACAGTTATCCATACCATACTTTTGCAGCATACTCAAGGCATATTGCCTTTACCACATCCATAAACCTGTTTCTATATGTATAAACTCAATGCCCAAGAAATAGCACAACATGCCAAGATCTTTCATGTTAAATTCTTGCATAAGGAGTTTCTTTAATTCTTTAATGCATTCTTCATTATCACCACCTACAATCAAGTCATCAACATAAATAACCACAATTGTGATGCCATCATCATCCTTCCTTACATATAATGAATGATCTACATCACACATAGAAAATCCAATAGTGGTTAAGTAATCAAGAATCCTTGCATGCCAAGTACAAGGGGCTTGTTTAAGCCCATAGAAAGCCTTTTGCAACCTGCAAACATATTCTAGGTGCTTAGAATCTTCATATCCTTGTGGCTGGTCCATGTATACTTCTTCCTTTAACTCAGCATGTAGGAAAGCATTATTCACATCCATCTGATGAAAAATCCATCCTTTTCCTATAGCTAATGCAACAAGTGTTCTAATACTAGAAATTTTAGCTACAAGCTTGAATGTTTCCTCATAAACAATGCCATATGTTTGTGCATATCGTTTTGCTACTAATCGTGCCTTATACCTGCTTATGCTACCATCCACATTGTGATTCACCTTGTAAACCCACTTGCAGCCTATGGGTTTCTTTCCTTGTGGCAATGGAACTAGCTACCATGTTTCATTTCCATAAAGTGTAGTCATCTCCTCATCCATAGCTTTCTCCCAATCTTCATTTCTAATTGCATCTTCAAAACAAGAGGTTTCAACAACTTGTATTACCTTGGTCATGTAGGCACAATGACGAGCCCTGTAACTCTCATATGTGAATCATTGCACTGAATTCTGCATCCTCCCAAATTTTCTTGGTCCTAGGTCACTTCTCTTTGTATCATATGCATGTGCATTTCTTACTCCCAGAGTCTTCACAGAGGGCAATCCAAGTTCCTCATCAAGGCTCTTTTCTGAACCGCCTCAATCTCCATCATTGTCTTCAAAACCTATAGATGTTTTACTACTAGCATAAATCTTTTCTTTACATTTCTTTGATGTAGTTGATGAATTTGTCAGAGAGAAATTTCCATGCAATCTTCCACTCCATGGATTTGACTTGGAACTATTGCTTTGTGATGCATCAGTGTTGAGGGAGAATCAAGTAAAAGCACAAAGAAAAGAAGAAGACAACGAAAGAAGCAGCTTCACTAAAAAGAAATATCTGAAGACATATCTCTGCAGGAAGCCCCGCAGGGGCGCAACACCCATCTCTACACAGAGCCCCGCAGGGGCACGCATCAGGCAACAACACAAATCATCCAGGTCCTGCACGGTGGAAGAAAGTAAACAGGCTCAAAGCAATACAACGGGGTCACATGTTTGCAACCAGGACAAATCAGAGAACAATAAGCAAGATATAGGTCACTGGTGGCGTGCGTGGCAACCCAACTGAATACAGCAACCCAGATATGTGATATACGGAATACCAAGGGGCAAAACAGAAGCAAAGGACATAGATTGGACAAAATAACAAATTCTCTAACGGTCCTTATTGCTTTTTCGACCATTGGGTGCATGTATTCAGAACTCTTAAAGTAAGCCAAAAATAGAAGCAAAGGACAAACCTCGGATAAGATATCCAATTGTCTAACAGTCCTTATTGCTTCTTCGACCACTGGATGAGTGCAGACAACAAACCGAGGACAAGAGGCAAAGCCTGTCAAGGGACGACAGAGACGAAGAGGGGGAGAGTGTTGCAGAGCTAAAGAGAGCACAAAGCAGAGAAAAACACGGGCCCCAAAATTTTTCCGATTTGGACATCATATTTTTGTATCATAACCATTCTTGTAATATATTTTCCGTTGTAAATGCACTAGAGGAGTCCTCTAGATGCATCCCCACAGAAGATTAGAGATTTACCCATGTAAAATAGTAGGAAATTAGTCTTTTAGTAAATAAAGTGCCGGTCTCTTGTGTGAAAGGACCATTTTTAGGGCACAAGTATATAAGTCAAATGTGACTCTTTGTAAAGAACCTTTTGCCATTGTGAGAATAGAGAGCACAGAAATTCGAATTTGTGTCTTCTTCACTCTGTATCTTCTTCTCGGTGAGCTTGTATGCATGTGTATTGCTTGGAAAGAGTGTGAAGGAGTGTTGTCTATACATGAAAGTGTTTATTTGCTGTAGTTACGGTGTGTGCGAAGTGTAGGAAGTGCTGAAGTGTAGGAAAGATTTCCCACGACTCAGTATTTTGCTCATAACTTGAAGTAGGAGTGTCAGAATTGAGTGAAACCACTGCCATTGGATGCGTCTTCTCGAGAGCTTTGAAACGCATATGCTATTCGCTATATTTGGAGCTTGGAGCTGGGAGAAAAGTCCAAAATACTGACGGCTGCTGCACCAAGTATCGTGACGCCATGACCAACAGTTAAAGCTTGTTTGGATAAGTCTTTGCCTTGTTTACACTCTTTGAGTAGTTCATTTGCATTGATCATCACATGATTGCATGTCCTCATACACTCGGCTAGGTTTGTATACTCTTTGGATTGATAATTAAAAGCGTGTATCCCCACTATATGCACTTGAGAGGGGATTGAGGTATAGTCTCTTTCTCCGCAAGTCCCTAAGTTGGTACTCAGGTCAACACACTTTTTGGTGCCGTTGCCGGGGAGTGATGAATCAAACCGAGGCATTCGTGTGATGGTAAGTAGCTTTTTTGCATTGAAGTAAGAGGAGGAGTGGTGATTTTCTCTTCTTTGGTAAGTCATTTTCAACCGCACTTGCTACTTCTCATTCTTGGAGTGTGTGTAGTGAGTTGTTAGCCTAGAATAGGAAGAGTGAGGGAGTAGAGTAGGTAGCTAGAGTAGTGTTCAGTCTGTTTTTTAGTTGAGTTCTTCTTTTGAAGTAGAAAAAATCCTAAGTATAAAAGCCCAAAAAGTATCACTTTGCAAGTTACTTGTGTTCTTGAGCAAGTATCGTGAGAGTTCCAGTCGGGTATCGTGGCTGAGAAACAAAGCTATTGGGAGCTACGCGGAGCAAAAGAGGGTGCTAGAAGAGTGGGAAAGAGCATCAAAGGTGAGCCAATCAATTGCTAGTCCTTTTTCATCACTCAAAAAGTCAATATCAGAATGAAACGATCTGCGTCAGGTATCGTTTAGGACCAACAGGGTAAAAAAGGTGTGTTTTGATTGATACAGAGAGAGAGGAGAGGGTAGGAGAGCTAGTACAACAAGTTTATTGAAGCAAAATTTAAAAAATCTCTTTCAAAATTTGTCCAAGGATCAAGTATCGTTTTGCTCCCGCGGTCGAGTATCGCGATACTTAGCAAGTATCGTTTTGCTCCTGTGGTCGAGTATCGCGATATTTCCCTCCTATCGGCATCGTTTGGCCCAGAGATCGTTTTGATCAAAGATCGCGATATTCACCAACGATCGTGTATCGTTTTGGCCAAAGATCGTAGATCGTGTATCGTCTGGATCAAAGATCGTGTATCGTTTGGCTTAAGTATCGTGTATCGCTTCTCAGAGATCGCGATACTTACCAAAGATCGTGTATCGTTTTGTTCAGGTATCGTCGATCGTTTGGTTCAAAGATCGTGGATCGTTTGGCTTAAGTATCGTGTATCGCTTCTCAGAGATCGCGATACTTACCAAAGATCGCGTATCGTGTTGTTCAGGTATCGTCGATCGTTTCCACTTCAAAAGGTCGTGTATCGTTTAGGGGAAGTATCGTGTATCGTTTTCTCCCGAATATCAAGTATCGTTCCCCATCAAGTATCGTTTTTCATCAGGTATCGTGTATCGTTTTGAGACAGAGATCGAGTATCGTCTGGGATCAAATATCGAGTATCGTTTGAGCCCAAAGATCGTGTATCGTTTTAGGCTAGAGATCGTGTATCGTGGAATCTGGAGTCAAGTATCGTGATCTGGATAAAATTCTTTTTCAGTCATTTCCTAGCCAAAGTCTTCTAGAAATTTTGACCTTTAGTGAAGAATCCCAGAGGCTAGAGGGTTGCAAGGGCTGATCAGAGTTGTTAGGTGGATGAACCTGAGATCCGGAAGAACCCTAGGAAGCCGAAGAAGTGTAATCTCTTCTGTAGGTAGTGTAGCAGAGCAAAGTAACCGTTCACATTATTCGGAGACCTCTAGTGAGTCAGAGGACGAAATTCCCATGGCTTCGGAGGATATGCAGAACACATTACCCATGATTGGCATGATGTCGATCATTGAGGGAGAGTACAGGACCTCCTTGGAGTACGTGAACACCAACCAAAATGAGATCCCTATTTATTTGGATGGTCTAAACAGATTAGTGCCCAGGTTAAAGAAAGCATCAGAGGCTTACATAGTGCCTAGACCAGCAGTCAAGTATGTAGGAGGTTTTTACATGGACAAAAGAGATATCCAATATGTTGTCACGGAGCACCCGGAAAACATTAATGAACATGGTGAAGAAAATAATGCTTCAAACTTAAATGGAGGTGGGAATGAAGAGCAAGTAACTACACCTAGAGGGAGATCTAATGTAGCTAGGATATGGAGGGGAGACCTGATTCCCCAAGACGACTCCCTAATGGATGTGTATTTGATCAATGGGATAGAGCATCTTCTTAGAGCACATTCTTCAATATGGGAAGCTGCCCCTAATCCAGTCACCATCTATGAGTTACAAGATCCTGATTTCCCCACCATCATCACATATCTGGATAAGAATCAGAGAAGATATTGGCCCTTAACAGAAGCGGAAAGAGCTGAGTTGAAATATCAGAATATCCCAGTGTTTCCCCCTAGGGACCAAGCCACTACTTCAAGAAACCCACTCGGAACATCCCATAATGATTCATGTCAACAGTCGGGCCAAACACAACAAACACAACAAACCCAAATCCCAGTCAGACCACATGTGCAGTTCGCAATGCCTGCAAATAACCCTAATTACCAACCCCAACCAACTATTGACCCAAGACATGGAATTCATGCTCCAGTCAGACCGCCGGTAGTAAGAGGACCAGGCATACCAATAGGCAGACCAATTTTCCCAGTGATGCCTAGACCGCCCGAAGCAGGAAGAAGATTAAGGCCAATTCAAGTGGCCAAATGCATGAGAAATCACTATGATGGCTCTAGTGAACCTTACAATCATATAGCTGAATTCAAACAAGTAATCAGAGCCGAACAGGTAGAAGACTTCTTGATTCAATATGAGTCCTTTGGTCTTACCTTGTCAGATACGGCGTTAGCATGGTTTCAGCCATTGGACCTTAATAATTTTCAAAATATGGAGCAAGTCTACCAAGAAATGATTGAGGAATTCACTAAGTCAGGAATTAAAAACAATTCTTCATCATTGATCCATAGCTTCAAACAAGTCCCTACCGAATCAGTGAGATTGGCTGCAAGAAGATTCAAGCAGTATGTGGACAGATGCCCAGTAGAAAAGAGACCTAGCCAAAATAAAATGGTGTCATTATTTTTGGAAGGATTGTTGAACAGATCTTTGAGATCTTTAGTATATGTAAAGAGAGTTCAGACTTTGCAAGAATGCATGAAGGAATGTATAGACCTAGAAGACAACCTAGCAGAGGACCTGAAAATACCTCAAGGTAGCTTGAAAAGTGAAGATTCGGTCAGTTGCACATCAATCCCTAAAAACAATGTCGAGGAAATAGCCGATTTGGTAGCAAAGAAGTTGAACGTTCAAGGACAGAGGAACTACCCCAATAACCCTATGAGAGTACCCATGCTCAGAAGATGTATGCAGTGTGGAGGTGATCATCCTTCTCACTTGTGTACTAGGGGAGTAGTCCCACCACCTGCTTATGCTTATAATAGACCCACTGTCCCAGGATCTCTACAATATTGTAGTATAGAACAAAAATATACAAATCACAGTACAGAAAATTGCCCTTACAATAGGCAAGCGAGACCAGCACAGCCATACTTGAGACCTTATGGATACCCTCAGAGAGATCAAGGAGGTGAAGCCGTTAGATATCCCACTTATCAGCCGCAGGCACCAGTGCCACGACCATATGCGTATCAAGGATACACCCAACCACAACCAGTACTAGGACAACAACCGCCCCATCCTCAGAACGTTGTCCCAGTCAAGATTGCTCAACTTGAAGAAAACCTAGAGAGAGCAATAGTCCCAGCCACACCTTTGACTAGTAATGAACCATATGACTCGTTTTATGACCCTAGTCAAGGAACATATCCTAATTATGAAAGCTCAATGATGGAATATGGACAACTGTATGAACCATATGCCTATGGCATGGAAGTATCAGATAGTTCATACGGATATGAGCAGGACTATGTGTCATTAATGTACACAGCTCCTAGAGCAACCATACCACCCTGACCCATGAACAGACCGCCTGTACCCAGAGGACCATGCTATAGATGTGGAGGTGATCACTATATCAGAGAATGTACATTGCCAAACCCAACACAACCACAACGCGTCTGGGAAGGCTACTGTAGTGATTGTGGTAAGGAACACCTTTTCAGAGATTGCCCCAAGAATCCCAACAAGGTTACATCCAACGTGCAAATCAATGTGATAGAAGTAATCGAGTCATCAGGGAGCGATAAGGAATATACTGTACCATTGAAGGCAATAACAAGAGCCAAAGTTAGAGAGACCCTAGAAAAACCTGAAAAACACGATCAAAGTAGCCCAAAATTGAATACACCCACACCACAAAGAGTGGAAGATTCGGAAGAGCCTGAAAAAAGTGTTGTAAGTAAAAGAACCCAAAGATGGAAGAACCGTAGAGATAGAATAAAAGAAAAGAAGTTACTGCAGAAGAAGGAAAATGAGAAGAGCAAACAAAACCCAAAAGAGGAAAATGAAGAAGAAAATAAAAATGAAAAGTACAAAAAAGAAGAGGTAGGATCAGTGTTAGCAGATCCCATGCCTGAAGAATTGGCTATGTGGATTCAGGCATACAAGGCACGAATAAGAGCCGGACCGACCATCGAACAACATGAAAGAGAATACACTAGAGGTGACCTAGAGAAAGAGAGGTTGGAGATCTGCAAAAAATTGATAGAAGTTGCTCAACAGACCTTAGAAAAACCTGTATTGCCATTGCCCAAGACCCGAATTCCTGAAAGAGAATTCCAAGAGTGCATCAACACCAACGACCATGAAAAACCTGAAGTAAGTAAGACAATTAATGGCAATTATTGTGAGGGAAAAAGGGAAGGATCTGTTGTTCCCGAAGTAGAAGGAGAATGGCCTAAAGATTTGTGGGCTAGAGTCCAAGAAGACAGATGGAAGAAAGTAGAAGGAATTGAACCACCTTTTGAAGAGATAGAAGCAGAAGAGGAAATGGAGGATTCAATACCTGAATTAAATTCAGAAGAAATTTTACCAATGGATCCTAGTGACAAAGGAGATGATGGAGTAAAGGAATTGCCCAATTACACAGGGGAGTACGAACATAATTCTGAATTGTATTGCATCCCCTCAATAAGGAAAAAAGAACCGAACCCATCAGTCCAAACAGCGGACATCATACAACACCTTAAAAAAGTAAAAATCCCTTGTACACTAACATTAGAGGAATTGTTGAAGGTTAAACCACATTTGAAGGAGAAATTGACCAGTCAATTGGAGGTCAAGACTAGAGAAAAAGAGATGTCTGATGAAGTAAATAATATAAAGATCCCAGTGGATAAGGTAGGAGATTTTAGTGAGGGAGATGAAGGAAACACTTGCCTTCCAATTACCTTTAGGGGTTATACAACCAAAGCCATGTTAGATTCAGGAGCTGGTGTAGGCATTGCTACTAGAGAAATCTGGGAGAAATGGGGAAAACCAGCTTTAAGACCAACGCGTATGAAAATACAAATGGCTGACGGACACACAGAAAGACCCTTGGGATTATTGGAACGAGTAGTTTTCACCACATGCGGAGTTGAATTTGAACACACCTTAGCAATATGTCAATTTGAAAGGTCGAGCAATTACGAAATGATACTTGGAAGACCTTTCATGAGACAATTAAAGGTTGTGCAAGATTGGGGAAAAGATGCAGTATACCTTCAACATGAAGGAACCACCACGAGAATAAATCTCCACACTTATACATATCAAGATGTTCCTCCCTTACAATGGAATCAAATTCACAAGGAGGAAGATGATCATTCAATTCACAGCATAAGTTCTAGTGACCAATCTTGGATGAACGAGGACACTCATCTATGGATATGCCAAACTGCCAAAAAGGAAGAGGATAGGAGAAAGGGATGGCAGCAAGGGCAAGGAGTAGCTAGGTCTATACAAGATCCAGCTTACATGCCTCAAGTCTTTTTAGATGAAGAGTTCGAACCTCATGGCTGGATGGAGATTTTAGCAACCCTCGATGTATGCGTGAACGAAGAAGTGATAACTATGAACGAATGTATTGATGAGGAAGGATATGACGTTAGTCTATATGTAGTAGTTCTTCAGGAGGCTGAAGAAGGAGAAGTGATAGAGAAAGAATGGAAGGAGGACTATGAGAGCATTGAAATGGAGCCAGAACCAATGGAACCTGAGGATGAAGATAAAAAAGTAAGCATCACAGCTAATGAAACAACCAAGAGCCTACACAGAAAGAAGAGATGGAGTTAGATAAAGAGCCAGAAAGTGAAGAAAACAAGCCACAAGATCAGTTTGAAGTGCCCGCTCACTTCAAGAAATATGAAGTAGAAGAGAGAAAAATTGCTATTCAAATGCCTAAAAGAGAGGCACAGTCGGGAATAGCATATGACAATAAAGAACAAACCAAGAAGATAGTAGTAACGTTAGAAGAAGGAGAAGAACGATGTACTTTCATAGGACAAGATGTCTCCATAGAGGAAGAACAAGAGTTAATACGCCTCATACAAGAATATCGGGATGTTTTTGCCTGGACCTATAAGGACTTGAAAGGAGTAGATCCATCTATTTGTGCCCATAGAATTCCCATGACATCCGAAGCCAAACCTTCTAAACAAAGACCATATACATATAATGATGTGTATTCAGCAAAGATAAAGGAAGAGATAGACAAATTGTTGGATGCTGGATTCATATACGAGATTGAGCACACGGAATGGGTGTCACCTTTGGTGGTTGTACCGAAAAAGAAAGGAAAGTTAAGAGTGTGCATCAATTTGAAGAAAGTAAATGTCGCGACCATAAGGGATAGTTATCCATTACCAATTACAGATCATCTCTTGGAAAGAGTGGCAAGAAAGGAAGTCTATAGCTTTCTGGATGGCTTTTCAGGGTATAATCAGGTAGCTATTGCTCCGGAGGACCAACATAAAACAACGTTCGCAACTGAATGGGGAGTATACGCCTTTAGAGTCATGCCTTTTGGTCTAACTAATGCCCCAGCCACCTTCCAAAGATTGATGTGCCATGTATTCAAAGAATTCCTAAGAAAAAGTATGGAGGTCTACGTGGATGATCTTTGTACTTATTCAACTATACAATCAGAACATATCCCTGAGCTAGAAAAGATCTTTGCTAAATGTCGACAGTATCGAGTATGCCTTAACCCAGAAAAATGTGTCTTCATGGTTAGACAAGGGAAAATATTAGGACATATTGTCTCCAAAAATGGAATCTCAACTGATGAAGACAAAATCAAGGTAATTTTGGATTTACCAAGACCTAAGACTGCTAAAGAAGTTCAAGCATTTATGGGACATTGTGGATACTATCGAAGATTTATACATATGTACGCCATAATTGCTAGACCTCTATATGCATTATTGACTCAATTTAATTGGACCGAGGAATGCGAGAGAGCCTTCAATGAGTTAAAGAATGGATTGAGTTCAGCACCAATCCTTTGAGTACCTAACTGGAATAAGCCATTTCATATTCATGTGGATGCTTCCAAGTTTGCCATTGGTTGCATCTTAGCTCAACCTGTCGATACAGGAAAACTAGACCACCCTATAGCCTATGCTAGTAGACAATTAAATCAAGCAGAACGCAATTATACCACCACGGAGAGAGAAGGCCTAGGGATGGTGTACGCAGTCAAAAAGTTCAGACATTACCTGTTGGCAAACAAATTCAAATTCTTCATTGATCATCAAGCCCTACTATACCTAGTCAACAAGCATTGTAATACAGGACGACTAGTACGATGGTTTTTATTGCTAATGGAGTTTGATTTTGAGGTAGTAGTCAAGAAAGGAAATACTCACATAAGAGCAGATCACTTATCAAGAATGACCCACGGAGAACCACCCTTAGGAGTACCTGATGATCTGCCAGATACATACCTATTTAACCTGGAAGTATGTCCCCAATGGGCAGAAAAGTTGATCCCTATACTTACACATGGACCGAAAGATGGGATCACACCAAACCGAACCCAAGACCTTTGGAAGACTAAAAACCTTCATATCATTGCGGGAAGTTTGTATCACCAGGATTCAAGTGGATTGTTAATGAGATGTGTAGAAGAAGAGGAACAGGAAATGTGGCTTCAGAAAGCACATGTAAACCAATGGAAAACTCATTTGAATGCAAACGGAACATGGCAAACCCTGAAGAGGTTAGGCATATATTGGCCGACCATGCAGAGAGACGCACATAATTATGTGTCAGCGTGCCAAATTTGTCAGGAACAAAATCCAGATGAGAACTCAACTCTATGCTATTCCACAATAGCACCGAGATGGAGCATGCCTCTGGTAAAGTTCTTGAAAACTCAAGAATACCCAGAAGGAGCTACTTCAGCAAGGAAACGTGCACTTGTAGAACAAAGTAAGGATTATGCCATTATAGGAAAACAACTTTTTAAACGAGGGAGAGATAACCAATTAAGAGTGTGCATTCACAAAGACGAATATCTTTCTGTTTTAGAGATGGCCCATACAGGAGCTGCAGGAGGGCACTTCTCTGCAGATAAAACAACAAAAATGATCCTCTTTGCTGGAATGTGGTGGCCAACTCTACACCAAGATGCCATGACATATGTGCAACGATGTGATACTTCCCAACGGACAAAATATCCAATTAGAAGAGATGAAATGCCACTTAGACCCATGACGAATGCCAGAGCTTTCACGAAATGGGGAATAGACTTCATAGGACCTATTAGCCCACCAGCGAAAGGATCCCATGCCGAATATATAATTGTAGCCACAGACTATCTGACCAAATGGGTTGAAGCCAAAGCAACCAAGAAAAATGACGCAAGAACCACGGCTAAGTTTCTCTTTGAGAACATTTTCAGTAGATTTGGACTACCGATAGAAATTGTGAGTGATAGAGGTACGCACTTTGTGAATGAAGTCATAGAAGCTCTACTGAATGAATTCTTGGTAATTCATAAGAAATCAGCTCACAAGCCAATGGACAAGCTGAGAGTTCGAATAAAATCTTGTGTACAGTTCTCACAAAAATTGTTAACGATGGTAGATCAGATTGGGATAAACAATTACATCATGCTTTATGGGCATTTCGAGTAGCCTATAAAACCGCCATAGGCACTACTCCTTTTAACTTAGTATATGGACAAAATGCCATTTTGCCAATTGATTTCTTAATTCCCACTCTCAGAGTAGCAACTACTTACGAGTGGACAGGACATGAACTATCAGCTCAATTGGATCAAATAGAAAAGCTTCACGAAACTAGGTTACAAGTAGTAGCAGGCATTTATGCTGCTAAACGGCGACAGAAAGCGTACTTTGATGCTCACATTAAGGACAAAAATTTGAAGGAAGGAGATTTAGTTTTGGTATATACCTTGAAACAACATGCAAAGAAGTTGCAGAAGAGGGGATATGGCCCATTAATCATCAATCGTATATCGACAAGTGGAGCCATCAGCTTAGCAACCATAGATGGAGATGTATTACCAAACTACATCAGCGGATGTAGAGTAAAAAAATATCTAGAACCATTGACCGAAGAAATAATGTCTCGATTAATCAAAGGCAAGAATCGACGTATTGAGGAGGAAAGGATACGAGAAGAAGCGAGACAGGAAGCCCTAGAACGAATTAAGAAACGGAAAGAGTGGATGAGAGAGAGAGATGAGAGATATCGACTAGGAGAAGAACTCATCCCAATGGCTAATTTTAGAGCCACTAAAAGCGTAGGTTCACAGAGAACGCAACCGTATTTAAATTTGGGAGCAGGTAAAACGGAGTACCACTTGGTGGATGCTCTCATTGACACAGGAGCCACCATAAGCTGTATCAAACTTTCTTTGACCCAGAAACTCAAAGAGGAAGTACGCCCATCGATGGCACAGTTGATAGGAATAGGAGGAACGATTACTCAATGCATGGGTGAGATCACCTTACCTCTGCAACTTGGCAACAACACTATGGAACAAAAGCTATTAGTGTGTCATGATCAGGATTTACTTGAAGATGTTGTGTTAGGTCAAGATTGGATTTACGAATATGAGGTGACCATTCAATTGGCTTTAGGATACATCTCTGCCAGGATAGGACATCGTGAGGTATTTAGTTTGCTAGACGAACGACCAATCAAACCTGTAAGCATAGATCCAAAAGTTTATCCCAATGAACAAAGTCAGGAGTGTATGTTCACTAGCACTATAGAAACCCCATCGTCAAGTACTATATGTGTGGACACTTTGATTTCTGCTTGCATTCCATCTTCTAGTGTGACAAGTCACAAGAGTGTCAATCTATCTGAAACCAATCTCAGTGAAGCACCATGCATAAGAGAGACCAGTACTCTAAGTGATTCAAAATCTATACCTATTAAAATATACCCTATTCCGTACACTCAACAAGCTTGGATAAGGAAAGACAATCTATACCCTATTAAAATATCTTCGACGACAGAAGCACTATCGACATCGGAGCAACCAAGCAAGTAACAAAGCAGATAATTTTGAGCAGCAAAGACAACAACGAAGTGCTACAATTTGGATCCCAAGGAAAGTAATAGCTGCTCAACCGGATCGATCGCAAATATGGATTCCTAAATCATGCGCTCCAAAGAAGCTAAACCAAAATGAGGAACCTCAGCATAAGAAGAATCAACAGGGTCTACGAGCAAAACAGCCACAGAAGAATAGCTATTGGAAGAAGAAGGAGTCTGCAGACGCAATACAAGCCAATTTGAGATCCCCAAAACAGATAAAGCAGACTTACTACAGGAGAAGAACCACATTTACCAAGAAGGTGGAGAATACACTACATTCCACCAGAATGAAGCAGATTTGGGTACCGAAAGACAAGACAGACTGCATACATCAAACAACTACTTCCGATTGCACACATATGGTGTTGTCAGGACCTAAAGTATGCATAGTAGGGCCACATTACAAGGCCAAGCATTCGGCACATCTTTCTTCTATTTCAGGATAGTCAAGCACATTTTCCTCTTGGGAAATAGGAGAGCACTTGTACATACATTAAGAAAATTACTCCAAAAATAATAACCGCTTCGGCTATAACCTAACTTTTCTGTTTTCCTTTTCAGATGAAAATATAAAAATACCTAAAAATGTGAAAAATCCAGGTATTACCTTTCTCACACCCACGGGAAAGGGGCGACACCATTCACTCGGAGCAATATCGAGCTTATGACAAACAAATAAAGGAGGATTTCTGATAATATATGGCAACTAATTCATACTCTATATTGAGTGCAGATGGCGTCTACTAATTCCGAAGCTACACAAGTGGAAGAGGTCCAGCTTCTTCCATTGGAATCAGTAACAAAAGTAAGAGGCCATTGGTTTCGTGATGACCAACCAGTCTCAGAACTTATTTTCATGGCAACTATCAAGATTATGGATAGGGATCATTACTTCCCTATTATGTCTCAAGATTTCAAGACCATAATCCAAGGTTTACCGCATATTGAAGATGTATGGAAGCAGGCAGGCCTAGAGGCATTTCTCAAATTGCCAATATATGTTCCAGATTTTCAGAGGTGTGCACAAGTAATGAATACCTTGCAACCTGCTGCAACAAAAATATCAGTTCCAGAAGCACGGGTATTGGATACAGTAGGGACATGGAAGACCATCCAATTCACTCATGAACTGATCAATAAAGCTTTTGGATGGAATCAAGAAGGAATTACTAGTGTCAAAGAGGAATGTCATGATCCTAAGAAGAGATCCTTTGTGGAGATTAACAGAATAGACCTCGAAGACGCTGTCCGTCTTGTGCACCAGCATTTCTGTTTCCCTAATATGCACAGATACACGGCACCACAAAACATCATAGTACAACTACTATCACATGCCATGAGACAAATTGGGAACAAGGTGAATCTGACAGGGTATGTCCAAGAAAGACTATTTGAAGCCCAGAAGAAGTGGGGACAGAAGAAGTTCCTGAATGGGAGTTTAGCTTTAACGTTACTCATATATGAAGCCCTTGACATGAAAAATTGCTTACGGGAGATGCCGACATCAGAAGGGCTAGCCAAGTATGCAAAATCCGCTACAGTCCCTAAGAAAAAGAAAGCAATTGTTATGGTTGAAGCAGTTGGAACCAGCTCACAAAAACCCATGAGGGGTACAAAGCGTCTACGGGAGGAGGAAGCCCAAGCTACACCGCAATCAAAGCGAACACATCTATTACCGAAGATCACGACGGCTCAAATGCCTATTACTAGGAGAGATCTTTCCGTTGCCCTCGCAGAGACACATCAGTATATGCAAGGGCAGGTAAACTTGAATATTCAAGGTCATCATTATAGACAGGCAAGTCAAGAGAAACAACAACGGAGTACAGAGAAGATTCCTAAACAAGTTGGAAGATACAAAGAGCTAGGCATAGATGATTCTAGTACCAATACGGAATCCAGTCCTGAAAAAGACACTCTGGATACTGATATAAGAACAGAAACTCAAGAAGAAGAATGGAATGAAATTAATCAAGTGGAAGTGACGCCGGACAACCAAGAAAAGGACAAGAGAGTAGAAGAATCTATTGAACCTGAGCATGTCATTCAATTGAATGACACTACAAAGATCAGCATCAAGGAAAATACAACCTGTGTTACATATGTAAAACCACCTATCAAAGAGGAAATCCAAACTCCAGTGAACGTGAATTCGGAGGAGCTACAAAACCAAGAACAAATTGTGATCGAGGTGCCAGATGATACACCTCAAGGAAATCAAGAAAACATGGTGGCTGAGCAGAGGATCCAGCTTCAGATTAGGCAGCCCCATGACACTACATTACATGTGACACAAGGCAAAGATGTCACAACCGGAGAAGAACCGAGTGTACCAAAAACATGGCTAAATGTGGATGTTACTCAACTGAAACCTATAGTGAAACAAATGATTCAGATAGCCATGGACACACAACAGCAAATGATGGATATAGATGCGGATTATGATAAGGCTATGAGAGATAAGAATCAATTCCATATAAAGAGCGAACAACTATCATCACAGCTCATCCAGGCACAAAAGGAGATACCAGCCAAAAGCACTGAGTTGCTCAAAACCAAAACTGAATATGAATCATTAATCACTCAGCATCATCAACTGCAAACATAGCTCGCAGATTTACAGCGATTACATGATGCAAGCGAAGCTGATAAAGTTAGAATGAGAGCTAGAAGTACTTTGCTCGAGACACAGCTAAAATTATACATGGAAGAGAATGACACTTTACAAAGCAGGAATAAGGAATTAATGAAATCATTATTATATGATCAACCGATCGAGCAACAGGAATCCTCAGAAACAAAAGAAAAAGAATACAGAGATCAGATCGCACAATATGCAGATTTGCTGAGACAAGAGCGAGCAGTGAGAGAAGAATCAGAACGGACGCACAGTCAAGAGATCAATGAATTAAAAAAGCAGTTAAATACAGCACATGGAAAACTTGCAACAAGCTACAGTGAAAACATGGATAATGTGGCTGAAATCGGAAATGAGTTACTTGTAGCAAAAGATGCACTCAGGGCAGCCATGCAAGAAGTACAAGAGAAAGATGAATGCATAGCACAATTAAAGACTCAAATACAAGAGAAAGCACCGATCGGGACACCAGTAGAGCCAATAAAGGAAAATCCTACTGACGAGGTAGAGGTACGTCCTCTATCTCCCCCGATTTGTCATTCTCCACTACATGAGCAGTTGGCAGACATACATGATGATCATCCAATGCCATACACTGCAGAAACAAGTCAGAAGGAACGGGCACTAGTGGTGTCCCGATTGACGGAGAATTTTGAAAATGAAGTCATCAAGGTAATGAAAGAGGCCAAAATCAAAGGTAAAGACCTGGACAAGATAATGAAGCCTTTCAATATTCCATACAGATTATTGAAAGAGAAAACGAGACGATACATAAAGAAGACCACAAAGAAGAGTCCCGATGAGCAGCTCAATTTTACACAAGGCACATTCACATACAGGCAAGAAGAGTTCGAAGCTGCACAACCAATTTGGAGGAGAAAATTTTTGGAGAAACATCCCACACTACGGGTGCATTGGCAAGCAGCACCTTATTTATTACAGGTAAACCCTTCATTTTGTCCTATACCACGCAGAAGGGATACCAGAGAATTTTTGGATATGCAAAAGAATGGCACTATAAATAAACAGTGGCTGAATTATCCTATGCTTCCGAGCCCGCCACATAACTTCTTGCCAACAGAAGAATATATGATTAAAACCATCGAATTTTGGCTGCAAAATTATACAACGGTCCCTGATCTAACCGTCAAAATGACCAATAAAATACTTAGCATGATACTTACAGTTTTGAAAGTCTTCAAGCATGCGGCATACACTTTTTTGAATTTCATCGGCATTAACCAGGGCACCGAAATCCTCATTTTTGATCTATCAGTTATGCCTATCCGTCCCACAATAATGGCGTATTATTCCAGATTAATGTTATTGCCAAGTGTATATATGCAAACTTTTGAAGAAGCATTCTTTACAGGATTTTTTGAGATTGATTCAGAAATTTTTTTGAAGATGTCGTCAAATTTAAATGCCAGATTAGTGGCATATGAACTTAGCTTCTTCGCAGATCACAGACAGCCACCCAATGACGGTGTGAAGGCAGAACAATGGAAACAACTCATGATACGTGAAGCCAATCTGCTAAATGATACAGAGCAAAAAGTATATAAAACATATGCCCGTCGCTTATCAAAGCCTGTCGGGGACGACAGAGTCCAGGAGGGGGGCAGTGTTGAGGGAGAATCAAGTAAAAGCACAAAGAAAAGAAGAAGACAACGAAAGAAGCAGCTTCACTAAAAAGAAATATCTGAAGACATATCTCTGCAGGAAGCCCCGCAAGGGCGCAACACCCATCTCTGCACAGAGCCCCGCAGGGGCACGCATCAGGCAACAACAAAAATCATCCAGGTCCTGCACGGTGGAAGAAAGTAAACAGGCTCAAAGCAATACAACGGGGTCACATGTTTGCAACCAGGACAAATCAGAGAACAATAAGCAAGATATAGGTCACTGGTGGCGTGCGTGGCAACCCAACTGAATACAGAAACCCAGATATGTGATATACGGAATACCAAGGGGCAAAACAGAAGAAAAAGACATAGATCGGACAAAATAACAAATTCTCTAACGGTCCTTATTGCTTTTTCGACCACTGGGTGCGTGTATTCAGAACTCTTAAAGTAAGCCAAAAACAGAAGCAAAGGACAAACCTCGGATAAGATACCCAATTGTCTAACAGTCCTTATTGCTTCTTCGACCACTGGATGCGTGCAGACAACAAACCGAGGACAAGAGGCAAAGCCTGTCAAGGGACGACAGAGACGAAGAGGGGGAGAGTGTTGCAGAGCTAAAGAGAGCACAAAGCAGAGAAAAAGACGGGCCCCAAAATTTTTCCGATTTGGACATCATATTTTTGTATCATAACCATTCTTGTAATATATTTTCCGTTGTAAATGCACTAGAGGAGTCCTCTAGATGCATCCCCACAGAAGATTAGAGATTTACCCATGTAAAATAGTAGGAAATTAGTCTTTTAGTAAATAAAGTGCCGGTCTCTTGTGTGAAAGGACCATTTTTAGGGCACAAGAATATAAGTCAAATGTGACTCTTTGTAAAGAACTTTTTGCCATTGTGAGAATAGAGAGCACAGAAATTCGAATTTGTGTCTTCTTCACTCTGTATCTTCTTCTCGGTGAGCTTGTATGCATGTATATTGCTTGGAAAGAGTATGAGGGAGTGTTGTCTATCCATGAAAGTGTTTATTTGCTGTAGTTACGGTGTGTACGAAGTGTAGGAAGTGCTGAAGTGTAGGAAAGATTTCCCGCGACTCAGTATTTTGCTCATAACTTGAAGTAGGAGTGTTAGAATTGAGTGAAACCACTGCCATTGGATGCGTCTTCTCGAGAGCTTCGAAAACGCATATGGTATTCGCTATATTTGAAGCTCGGAGCTGGGAGAAAAGTCTAAAATACTGACGGCTACTGCACCAAGTATCGTGACGCCATGACCAACAGTTGAAGCTTGTTTGGATAAGTCTTTGCCTTGTTTACACTCTTTGAGTAGTTCATTTGCATTGATCATCACATGATTGCATGTCCTCATACACTCAGCTAGGTTTGTATACTCTTTGGATTGATAATTAAAAGCGTGTATCCCCACTATATGCACTTGAGAGGGGATTGAGGTATAGTCTCTTTCTCCGCAAGTCCCTAAGTTGGTACTTAGGTCAACACAATCAGGTCCACTCAAAACTTGAGATTTTTCACTTGATGTTTCAAAATTTCATTTTTCATTTGAGTCAAGATTAAGTCCTTTGGCATCTGCATAGAATCTTGACATTTTATCAAACACCACATCTCTGCTTACCTTCACCTATCTTGTGAGTGGGTTATAACATTTATATCCCCTTTGCGAAAGGGAATACCCAATGAAGATACATTTTTTTGTTGTTTGATGAAGCTTGGTCCTCAACTCATCTGGAACATGTACATATGAAATACATCCAAATACTTTCATATGTGATAAGTTTGGCTTTTTATGTGTAAAATTCTCTTGAGGTCTAACGTGATGTACAACAAAAGTCTGAGTTCTATTCATGATGTATACACTAGCGTGCATAACTTTTGCCCAATAATAATGAGGCATATTCTTCGTAACCATCAATGCTCTTTCTATTTCTGCAATATATCTATTTTTGCATTCAGCAACACCATTCTGTTGTGGTGTATACCTGCATGAAGATCGACATTGAATTCCATGACTTTTTTGAAAGTTGTTGAGCTCATTTGACATGCATTCACCTCCTCCACTAGATCTTAATGTCTAAATATACTTCCCTCTCAACTTTTCCACGATAACTTTAAAATTCTCAAAGTGAACACCTCAGTCTCCTCTTTCATGAAATATTCCATACTTTCATGTATGGTCATCAATGAAAGTAACATAAAACTTGCGACTACCCATAGATGTGTTCTTTGCAAGACCCCAAACATCTGTATGTACTATTTCTAGAACACTCTCACTAACATGTTTGTCATGCAGAAATCATGCTCTTCATTGTTTACCAAATTGACATGCACCACATACCTTTTGCATATCTGCAACCTTGAAATTTGGTAGTCCATTGACAATCTCCTTTGATTGCATCAATTTTAGCCTTTGCAAATTTGTATGTCCAATTTCTTTGTGCCAGATCTCTATATCAATAGTAACTCTTGCACCTTTTGCAAACATGGTTGCATTCATTTCAAGAATTTTCACATTAATGGACATCCTACCCACCTTGTTTCCTTTGGCAATCCATCTTCCATCTTTTTTGTAATATTCTACATATAATCCATGAACATTGAACATGACTTGTAATCCTTGGTCAACCATTTTCCCAACAAAATCCAGATTCTTTGTTCTATTTGGAATACGCAACATATCAGCAAGATGTTTTACCTTTCCGTCCTCCATAGACATTGCTATGTTTCCTGTATGCTAGATAGGATGTGATGTGTCATCGCGTGCTTCAACATATCTAGGAACCAGTAGTTTTTGCAAACTACTTAACCATTGTGCATGACTGTTCATATGATTTGAAGCACCTAAATCAACATACCAGACATTACCATTTGATTTTGAAACATCAACAGACATCATATTCATCATGTGATTTTGGACCATGAATAGCTTCTCAAAATCATCTACACTTGTGGATGCATAGTTGTTTTATTGTCTTCTATTATTTTTATTCTTCAACCTGCGATCACATTCAAAGTGTCCAAGCTACCACAATTTTAGCATCCTTTACTGTCATTACTTGAGTCATTTTTGAAAATTTCTATGGCCTCTTTGGCTCCCCCTGCCTTGAAACTGTCCACTACCTCCTACATGATTCTGATGTTGACTTTAGTCTTGGTTAATGTTTCCTCTTCCACTTCCAAAACCTCTACCTCTTCATCTCCTAGAGTAGAATACCTGCTCAAAACTAGGTTCTCCTTAGGAATTTGAGTCCTCATCAAGATTCTTTTCTTCAATAATCAACATGGACACTAGATCAAAGAAATTTGGAATATTTTCCTTGGTCTGAATAGAAGTTCTGAACTACTTATATGTAGATCTTAAACCACAAAGGCACACTTCCACCTTATCATCATCATCTACATCCATGCCAATAGATGCAAGTGACTCACGTATTTTGCAGCAATTCACAACACTGCAAAGACACTACAAGTAGTACTTGTTCTGAATGTTGTCGCACTATGACATGACAATTGATCTTAGAAAATAGAGTTTTCATG
This sequence comes from Ceratopteris richardii, assembly GCA_020310875.1. Lineage (NCBI taxonomy): Eukaryota > Viridiplantae > Streptophyta > Polypodiopsida > Polypodiales > Pteridaceae > Ceratopteris > Ceratopteris richardii. The sequence continues at coordinate 138,272,708 of CM035408.1, read as the reverse complement.
TATAAACAATACATGGAATTGCTTGAAATTCTAGATCTGGAATATTTAATGTTTTTGAACAAGAGACAAGTTACAATTTTGCAAACTGACCTAGTTTTTCATTGGGACCCACCATATAAGCCCAAAACAAACATCAAGATGGCTTTGAAACAAAAATCTAAGAAAAACAAGTGATCCTAAAGGGATAATTATCAAAAATATTTTGATGCCGTATACCTTAACACCAATTTTCATAGCAATTCAAGGTTTTTTGTAAATCATGCTTTCTCCATGCCTTCTTGTGTACTCTTCATTGTCAGTGTTATTCGTGAGCTCTCTACAACCACAGTCACTTTGATACCATGTCACGAGGAAGGAGATAAGCAAGAGAGCTCACTCACACACTCTCAGACTCAAGGAGAATCACATGCATAGATTGAGGCAAGGGAGAATGATCTTCTTCTTCTTTTATTACATAAAAGGAATGTACAAGAATGACCTAGAACAACAAAACAACAAGTGCAATATATAAAGAATAGTACATAAGGAAAATCCTAATCTCCGCAAATGAGTGAGCTGGAAAGAAACAAATGTGCCATCACTCTTGGTAGATAAATCCTGTAAATCCCAATGAAGTAGATGTGACATGAGATAAAAAAAGAATTTGTCTTGGACTTTTGAGTAAGAGGTAAAAGGATCATTAATTGTAGAAAAAAGCCATCATAGGGCCCTATGAATGTTAGAAGCTTATGATGGAGGATCTAAAAGTGGTTAATGATAAGTACAAAAAATAGATCATCTCTACCACTAGTCTCACGAGTTTGAAGCATGCAACAATAAATGATTTGAATCGACAAGGCCACTTGACTTGGCCTCTAAAATCTATAAAGAGGAAGTTGGGCACTCATTTTCCCAATCTAATCTATCTGATTTAGTGAGATTGCCTACTCTTATCTTCTATCTCTTATGGTTATGTTCTCACTCTGAGCTACTTTTAGGTTTCTCATTGTTTCATGTGGTGATTCTGCTCATTGTGAGTTGAGGTGACTTTGTGGTGATTGTATAGAGTCTTGCTACTTAGCTATGTGGCAGATATCTTACTAGTGTGATTGGATAGTCTTGTCTAGTTGTGCTTTAGTGAGGAGCTTGTTGTATCCTAGTATCCTAGTTGTAGAGAGAATCTTGTTGTTTCAAGCATTTTGTTGTTGCTTTTATATGATTTAGTCTTGTTTTTGGATCGGCTACTAGCCTATTTGGAATGCTCATTGGTATATTTTACATTATATGAATCATTTTGAGACTCAAGGATTTGTGTTTTTTTCTCATTAGAGTGTTCTTGTGATGTTCACATCACTATAACTTCACTTGAAAATTGTATTCCTACACACATGTATATTATAGGGTATAATTCCCAAATGAAGAATCCCCCTTGAGTAGGACTACTAGGAATTTTGGTCTTGGATATCGCTTCTATAGTTGGGCATACATCGTGGGACCCTTGCATGCTGTGTGTGAGATATTTATTGTAATAAACATGTGTTTTTTATTTTTTGAGTCTTGTAAGGGGGTACATGACCCATATCCAAGCGGATAGGGAGTCTCTTCCTGCACATAAGTGCCCTATAAAGTCAAATCGACCTTCTTTTGATCAACTAAACATCCCTTTGCCTCTAAATCTCTTCATTGCTTTAGCCACTACACCTCTTTCTAAAGAAAAAGCCTAGAAGGATCCTTGATTTTGCTTCAAGCACCTCAAAAGAAACTAAAGGCCTTATCTGCTCCAAGCGTGTGGCTGTGCTGATGAACTCCTCTATGGAGGCTGTAGGTAACACTAATTCCTTTATTTTGCATTGGGTGGCCACTGGTAGGGGCTTAGCCAACCATTTCTTAACATTAGTGCTTTGGCCCGAGTCACACACTCTGGGAACTTTTCTCCTGGACCTAATCTTAAATTTTCTAGCTCTTCTATGATAATCTCCGCAGTGTTGCCATGTTGGAACTGATTTTTAAAAGCATCTTTCATCACATCCCAAGTGGTAAAATGGTTTTTCAGCAAACTGGCTGAACCACTTATCAGCTAATCCCTCTAATGTGGCAGGGAAGAGAATAAAAAATGCATCCTCCCTACCCATTAGGCCTCTAGTCTTACATAGTGCCAAGAACCTTCTAATGTGTTCATCCGGATCCTCCTGAGCTAGGCCTTTGAAAGAAGGAAACTTTATATTTAATCTAGAGAGTAAAGTTTCCAAGTCTACCTGACCAACCATGCTTTTGACTGATGATGTTGAAGATAGTGGACTGGGGGACCTTCTAACAACCTTCCTTCTTGTCTGCTTGCAGGTGACCCTCAATACTTGGGACCGGGTTGCGGTCATGAACAGCTCATAGCCCACTGAATATGAGACACTTGATAAGAATATTTACCTTTTGTTTGATGAAGTAGCACTGTGGTTCTGTCGACACTTGATCTCTTCTATGCTTTGCACTTGGATTCTCCTAAACTCGAATCTCCTTGGATGTCCCACCGTGCGTGCCAAATTTTGTTGGGGGATTCTTAGACAAGAAGGAATTTGAGGGTTTGTAGGAGAAAAAGGAAGAAACAAGAAGAGAAAATACACCTGGAAGCTTCTGCCGATTGATTACAGTAAGACAATTACAATGTTTGAAGTACAAGACAAGCCAATACCTCTGTGCACAATCCCACAGAGTGCCCAATTACAAAATACCCAATATCCCAAAGTCTTCTTGCCGCCGGCCTCCTCTGCACCAGACCTCCACCTGCTTCAAGCTTATCCTTGTGCACACCTTGCACCAAGCTTCCACAAAGGGGGGAGGAGTGAATACCTTCTGTCGGCACGCGCCCACTGCAATGGGACCTTGAGATACTTGGGGGGGATTAGCTTAGCACTCTCTGCACAATCCCTTAGGCACTCCCTATGCACTCCTTCACTTCCACTTCTCTGCGTCGCACACTGGTGACTCTTGCACTTCTCTCTCTTGCTTTCTTAGACCATGCTCCCTTGCTTACTCTAAGATTGGTCCAAGAATGGCCCTTGCCTTGATTTGAGTGTGTCGATCACGTACGCTCCTTACTGCAATAGAATCTTGGTGCTCACTTTGATGTCTCAAGATTGTCTTTACAAGTGGCAGCCAACGACTCACTGTTTTGTCCTGTAGTGACTTTAGACTAAAACCAAAAATTTTAATGGGGGGGCCATACTTTCACCTGTGCGTACGTTGCGCTTCACATACCTTCACATTTCCTTTTAAGTCTTCACTTTTGCACATAAGGGGGGGTTCACCTGAACCTTCCAAAACACTTTAAAACACACTTTGAACCTTGGGGAAATTAGAGAAAATACCTCTTGCAACCTGCAACCCACTTTCTCCAATTTACCCTTGGACAATTAATTGTGCACCACCTATGCACTTTGACACCTGCACTTGAGCACTTTGACTTTTCACCAGTTGACTTTGACCATGACCTTATTGAATTTGAACAGTTGACTTTGACCTTTTGACTTTGACTACAGTTGACTTTGACCAACATGACTTTTATGGGCTCAACAAGAAGGCTCTCTTCAGGTCTTCCCAATAGAAGCTTTTGGAATCACTAAGATTAGATGCCACATTGGAGGACTTTGTGGCTACCGCTTCTCACATAGAGGAGGCTAGAGTGCATTTCAAAGGTGGGATTCAAGCAAATTATGCCACTTTCTTGGACCCAATTGAGCAACTTAGGAGGGAACTAGAAGCATTGAAGATATAATGGATTCAAAAAGAGGATAAGATCGCCTCACCACTTGGATGCTACAATGGTGATTTAGTGGTGCAACTTTGACATAAAGTGGAGGAGTTGCAAACTACTCAAGACATCTGCAGATAGATTTGGTGTACCACATGCAACAGTAGTGACCAATCCAACATGAACTATCCTAATCCAATAAGTTTCCAATTTTGTGGTGAATGCTCCCATCAAGCATGATTATTGTCATTAATAAGGGTTACGTTAGGAACAATAAAAGTGCAAGAAACCCTTAATTACAAGTTCAAGTGCAAATTAAGATATTGTGGTGACAAACCCTAAAGAGGAAAAGAACATAATTTTAACAGTATGATAACTTAAACACACAATGAAAAAAACGATACCTAATATACATAATTGGACAAGACAAGAGACTAAAGAGAGTAAAAAGAAACCAAGTAACTCAGAACAAAGAACTTGAGTGACGGCTAATCACATTGAGTGCTCGAGGGAAACAAATTCATGAATCTCATATCAGGGAAGCACATAGGAAAGGGTGATCGACGTAGTGTTAGGTCATCTAAAGCGAGTGTTAGAACCACAACACGATCTTGGGCTCAATAACTTATTGGTTACCCTTACGAACTAAGCCTAGAGACAACGGAGTTGGAGATGTCTTATAACATGTAGAGACTAGAGGGTGGTTAAGGATTAGGCTACCTAGAGAAACATGAAGGACCTTACAGAAATCAGTTAGAATACATCCGAACCAACCACTTAGGTGCTCGCATCTATGAGGATGGTTTGAGGAGATCAGTCATTCAATTGAAAAACCCAAATCAGGTCATGGGTTCAAAACATCCCATAGTGTTTGAGAGAGAATCATATATCGATAAGGAGGGAACAATGTAGATACTATCTCATCAATCCCACATTACGAATGAATTTGGAATAGTAATTCTTGAAGCAGAAAGAGGTGATTTAGAATAGGAGCAGATAAATGGTGAACCTAGAACATCAAGAGGGAAATCAGTATTGACCCGGATGCTCAACACAGAATGGATCTCTCAAGATAACAAAAGTATTGAAGTATTTCTAAATAGGGATACTGATGAGGCATTCTGGAGAGATAGGTATGAGCAACCAAGGGAAGTAGGAAGAGTCACGATCTATGAGTTCAAGGATGCAGAGATACTGAGAAAAGTGGTATATTTAGACAACACATCAAAGTGAGTGTTTGTAGTGTTTAAACATGGGAGATATGCCTATACATAGAGGGTTAATTGGTTTTCCCCCACCTCGAGCCAATGTTGCCTTTGGACTCCAAGGGGCAAGAACATTAGTAGTAGAAACAGATAGGATGGAGAGATGGAGAGAACCGAGACCACCAGATGATAGAGATGACTTTTCTCTACCTAGACCCCAAGAGCATCCAAGAATATTGAGACCCACACAACTAGTGAAATTCATAAACAAATATATTGATGGGATAGGATATTGTGAGCACATTGTTGAGTTCAAGCAAGTACTATGAGCCAAACAAGTGGACGACATGTTCACTCAGTACAATGCATTTGGAATCACTTTGAAAAACAATGCATTAAACTGGTTCCAACTTTTACATCAAAGGAAATTTAGAGACATTCATCACTTATAAGAATCATTCATCACTGATTTCTCTAAAAGTGGGATCAGGCACAACACCTCTTCTTTGATTCATAGTTTCAAATACACCCCTAGGAGAGAGTCAGATTAGCAAGATGTAGATTTAGATAGTACATTGCGAGATGCCTTGTGCGAGAGTTACCCACTCAAGCTAAACAAGTATCTTTGTCTTTGGATGGGCTATTGAGATCTAAATTACTATCCTATGTATACATGAAAGAGCCTAGAACACTAGAGCAATGTGTGAGAATATGTATAGACATTGAGACAACTTAGGGGACGAGCTAGAACTCTCCAAGGTCTTCAATGACCTAGATAATTCTACTCATTCATCCTCGAGAAATTCTAGTTCCATAGAAGGCCTAGATGAGAAGGTAGCCTAGAAGCTACAAGTCTCAAGCAAACAGATACCCAAGTTAACTTCAATAAAAATTTGTTACATCTATGGCGGTGACCATATGGCAAACACCTATCCGAACATGACACAACCCCAAGGTAACCCTAGTAGTGAGTACTGCATGATAGAAAGGCAGTACACTAACCACACTACTCAAGATTGTCCATACAACAAGCAAGTGGTTAGACAGAGCTATCACTAGGAATATCAACCACCCAATAGATGTCTAGGCCAATACAACACTCAGCCTCATTATTATGGGCCCCAATTGACCTATGAGGTACCCTACTAGACACAACCTAGACCCCAACCGGTCCTAGGCTAGCAACCACCACCCCCTACCAATGTAATCTCTATCAAATATGCTGCTACAAAAGAGAATCTTAGTAGAGCATTAGTACCCTCATTTCCATAAATCACAAAAGATGATCCTAAATCCAATAGGTTTGATTCTACCCATGTAGACAGCCCATCTGCATACTACACAAAGTCACCAGAACATATGGAAACATACCAATATGAGAGTCCACCAATGGAACCTAGTTGGGAGCTAGATTATGCTAATATCATGTATGCCAATCCCAACCCACTGCCTCGGTTGACAAGGAGATCATTACATAAGGGAGTGTCCACATCCTTCACTAGGTTGAGAACCCCAATATTTTAACTTTCAAGGTTTTTATACATATTGTGGTTAAGATCGTGCCATACGAGAATGCCCTAAAAACCTTTCCAATGCCTCTAAAGTAATGCCCATTAACATGATAGGAATTGTGCACACTTTAAATGGATCCACACTGACCTATGTACCTATTCAAGCTATAACAAGAGCCCAACCATTGCTACAAAATCAACAGCCAAACCCTCACAAACTAGCTGAGAGTAGCAAAGTTGGAGAGTCAAGTGGAAGAAAAATCAGATCCTAGAAGGATTCATGAGAGAGAAGCAAAAGAAAATGGAGTAAGAAAACAAGTGAGCTAGAAGGAAGCCTAAAAGAGACTAGAGCCAAAATTCTAGAATTGGCATCGCAAGAGTCAAATTAGGAGAACCCAACCCCAAAACCACGATCAGTTCTAGCTGAACCAATACCAAAGAACTTCGATATGATGTTTAAAGCATGCAAGGAATGATTAAGATAAGGACCCCAAGTGGGAGAATTAAGTAAGAATTATCCCAGGGTAGACCTAGAAATTGAGAGAACCAAGATCTCCATGAAAATGGTAGAATTAGTTCAGACCATGTTTGAAGCATCTCAGTATTGCAATCGGAGCAACCTAGCAAAACTAAAGTTACACTTTTGGATTACTAGAGATATTAGAACATTTGATTTCTACCAATGAGAAGATCGATCCTAAGAGGACCTATCCTATCCCAAAGGCATAAGAAGATACACCTTCTTTATCACAAGTGCCTAATACTACAGGAATCTTTCTTTGATACAAAAGTACTCACAACAATTTTTGAGAGAAATTCAAGAAGAGAAATGGAAGTTGGAACAAGGATCTCACCCCCCCTGTTGGAACTCAAGGTCAAGCATAAAACATGGAAGCACATCAAAGAAGTGGACATAGAAGAAGAGAGAGCAAGTAGGGAGCTCCAAGAAGTGCATGTCAAATTTTCAGAAGAATCCCCTACAAAAATAATGATTTTCATCACTAAAAACCATTGTAAATACCATTATCTATTTTTATAACTCCATTTTGTTCAAGCCGAGGAGTCCTCGAGCTTGAGGAGTATTAGAAGTACCATCGTACCAATTTTCATAATTTTTAGACTTCGTTTGAGCCCTCAAATAAGCCCTGGAACCTAATTTTTAACTAGGTCGGACACTAGGTCTGGACAGGGCCAAAACTACTCAAAAAACTATAAAAAGAGCTAGAGAGCTCATTTTTGAGGGTGGCTTGTTAGAGAATGGAGCTTTGTAAGAGAACTCTTTTGGCAATCGAAGCTTTCCATTGTTCCTCTCTTTGATCCTACCTTGTGTGCGTGTGTGTGTATGTGTGTGCATGTTTGTGTGCTTTCACTCACGCACTTGTGCCTTCACTTGCTCGTGGTCTTCATACCGGTCCTCACGTCTCCGCGGATTGACAAGTAAAGGAAGTGGTGCTTACACTTGAGCTACACCAAATTTTGGCGCCGTTGCCGGGGAGAGAGCTTCGAGGACGAGCGTGGTGATGGTAAGATCGTAGAATTGCAACGTTGGAAGGTAAAAAAAAGTGTCATTTTTGTTCATTTTTTGATTTTTCTTCTTCATCTTCATCATCATCACCATCTCCATCTTCTTCTTCTTAGAAATTTCTTGTTTTTTAGTGCATTTTCACCATTTTCATACCATTTTTCATGCACTATTGTGTGAGGAGGAGTTAGGAAGTGCAAGAGAGTGCAAGCGCTATGTTTTTTCATGATTTTCTGCACATACGGAGCTTGCCATTGCTCGGCGCTCAGAAATTCTCGCCAAAAAACACGATTCTGTGATGAAAATCGCGATTCTGTGAAAATTCAAATTTTTTTTGAAAATAGCGATTCTCTGTTTCCTGCCTAAAAGCCTTTTGAAAAGAACACGATTCTCTGGTCATTCTCAAAATCACGATTTTGTGGTTGTGCTCAAAATCGCAATTCTCACAAATCACGATTTTCAGCCAAAAAAAAACACGATTATGAGAAAATACGATTCTGTGGTTGTGCTCAAAATCGTGATTCTCTAAATTTTTGGAAACCACGATTCTCTGAGACAAAATCGCGATTTTCAAAACACGATTTTGTGAAAACACGATTCTATGAACCACGATTCTGTGAAAACACGATTCTATGAACCACGATTCTGTGAAAACACGATTCTTTGCTCAAAATCGTGATTCTCAACAACACGATTCTCCGCTCAAAATCGCGATCTCACAATTCACGATTTTTAGCAAAAACACGATTTTATGAAAAGATGATTCTGTGAAAACACGATTCTCTGCTCAAAATCACGATTCTCAAAAATCATGATTTTCAGCCAAAAACATGATTCTATGAAAAGACGATTCTGTGAAAACACGATTCTCTGCTCAAAATCGCGATTCTCAAAAATCATGATTTTCAGCCAAAACACGATTCTGTGAAAACACGATTCTGTGAAAACACGATCCTCTGCTCAAAATCACGATTCTCAAAAATCATGATTCTCTGTCAAAAACACGATTTTGTGAAAACACGATTCTCTTGGTTTTATAGGATCGCGATTCTCTGATTTCATAGCATCGCAATTCTCTTGAAGTTCACAAAACGCGATTCTCTTGAAGTTCACAAAATTGAGATTCTCTTGAAGTTCACAAAATCGCGATTCTCTTGAAGTTCACAAAATCGCGATTTTTTTCCAGAAGGTCCTGTTTGCCTGTTTTGACCCCCAGGGAGCCTGATTTGACATAACTTTTTCATCCAAAGTCCATTTTTTGAGCTCTATAGCTCGTTGGAAAGCTCCTTTCGAATCTTGCATGGCCTCAACTGTTTTTTTATAAGAATAACGCGTTGATTTTTAGATAGGATAATTTGAAGTTGGGCTTCAAGTGGGACTAGGAAACCAAGGGGGCTCCAAAGGATTTTTGAACCATACCAAGGGGAAATTTTGGACCCTTAGCCAAAGCTTATGAACCTGAGATCTCGTAGACATCTAGGCAAGGATAGACAAAGCATTAGATCTTCTCAGTATAGTGTCAACCACATAGCTAAGTCTTGGGCACAACAACTAAGTGGTTGTCCTTACGTACTAAGCTTTGACACAAGTGACTCTGAAATGTCTTTTAGCATGGGGAAACCAGCAGGTGGCTCAGGAACTGCCCATCTACAAACACCAGAAGGTCCCTATAAGACACAATTGGAATATATTCGGACCAACCGATTAGGTGCTCGCATCTATCAGGATGGCCTGAGGCGATCAGTGGTCCAACTCAAAAATCCAGATCAACCCTTTGGACTTGAACACCCGGTGGTCAAGTTCAAAGAGGGTTCATACATTGATAAGGAAGGAACCATGTATGTGGTCACCAACCTACCAGATAGGACTGATGAGTTTGGAAATGTCATTCATGAGAATGAGATAGGAGACCTAGAACAAGGAAATGTAGGACAAGGACCCTAGACCCCTAGAGGTAAGTCAGTTCTCACCAGAGTGATCACACCAGATTGGATCCCTCAAGACAACAAAAGCATAGAACTATTTTTGAATAGAGAAACAGAGGAAGCCTTTTGGAGATTCAAGCTAGATCAACCTAGCCAATTGGGCATAGTCATCATCTATGAATTCAAAGATCTTGAGATACCAGGCAAAGTTGTCTACCTGGATAACACATCAGAGAAGATATTCTTGGTAACAGAACATGATAGACATGCATATACTTGGAAGAGTGAATTGATTTTCCCTCCACTAAGATCCAATGTTTCCCATGGCCTCCAAGGAGTAGGATCATCCCAAGCTCATGAAGCCCAGAGAGAAAGAAATAGAGAGAGGCCTGAGGTAAGTTTTGCACACCCTGTGGGCAGGAATAGATCAGGAGTTGAAAATGAAAGACTTGAAAGAGGGAGACATCAAGCACATAGGCAACAAAGAGATGAACATGATTTTCCATTGCCTAGACCCCGAGAGCACACAAGAACCCTTAGACCCACTCAAGTGATCAAGGCAATGAAGAATTATTTTGACGGGTCAGGAGATCCTTATGATCATGTGGCTGAGCTCAAACAAGTGTTAAGAGCTGAACAGGTTGAGGATTTGTTCACCCAGTACGAGGCATTTGGTTTGACTCTTGAGGGCACTGCCTTAGCTTGGTTTCAACCACTGAGTAGTCGCAACTATCGCGACATAGGTCAGCTGCTAGACGAATTCATTGTAGAATTTTCCAAGAGTGGTATCAGGCATAACACATCATCTTTAATCCATAGTTTCAAGCAGACACCCCAAGAAACAGTACGACTAGCAGGTAGAAGGTTCAGACAATACCTAGAAAGATGCCCTGCTCCAGAGTTACCCACACCAGCCAAACAAGTGGCTTTGTTCTTAGATGGCTTATTGAGCACAAAGTTGAGATCATATGTGTACTTGAAAGAGCCCAGATCCATAGAAGAGTGTGTGCGGACGTGCATTGACATAGAAGATAACTTGGGTGAGGAGTTAGGATTGTCCAAACTCTATAAGGATTCTGATAGTTCTACTAGTCATACTTCAAAAATCTCCATGGAAATAGATGAGATAGCTGAGCAGGTTCACAAGAAGCTGGGTGTCCAAAATAGACAAACACAAAGAGTCACCTCATTGAACCGATGTTATACCTGCGGAGGCGACCACATGGCTAATGTATGCCCAATGCAAAACCAAAACATTAGAGAAAGGAGTGCTCCATATTGTACTATTGAGAGAAAATACACGAACCACACGGCTCAAGATTGTCCCTACAATAGGCAGGCTGTTAGACAAACTTATCAGCAACCTTACCAACAAGGTAGGTATCAGAACCAATACCAACAGCCATATTATCGACCACAACAGCAATATCAGGCACAATATAGGCCACAACCAATATTGGGAAACCAACCACCAGCTCCTGCCAACGTGATTCCAATCAAGTATGCTCTGGGAGAGGAAAATCCAAATAGAGCTTTGGTGCCACTGACCCCACTGATCTCAGAGAATGACTCTCATGCTCATAGTTTGGACTACTCCCATGAAGGTAGTCCACATGCTTATTACACAGAGTCACCTGAACATAGTGAGATTTACTCGTATCAATATGAGGCACCACCTATGGAGCAAAATTGGGAGCCAGAATACTCCAATGTCATGTACACAAATCCTAACCCTAGGCCCCAATTGAGACAAATGAGACCACAAGCCCCTAGAGGATCTTGTTTCAGATGTCAAGGTGACCATTTCATTCGTGACTGTCCTCACCCACCATCTCCGAGTCAAGGTCAGGCTATCACAATACAAGCTTTTTGTCCTGAATGTGGCAAAGACCATCTTCCCAGAGATTGTCCAAGAAACCCCTCTAGTGCACCCAAGATTACACCCATTAATGTGGTAGGCTTAGTGTCGGATTCAAGTTCAAGTAGCAGTAATGTGGCACCTCTACAGGCAGTTACTAGGGCACAAACATTAAAACAAGATAAACCAGCAGAACAATCGGAGTCGAGTGAATCAGGAGAGCCTAGTAAGAGGAAAACAAGAACATGGAAGGATACCAGAGAAAAGGTCAATCGTAAGTGGAATAAAAAGTTATCGGAACTAGAAGAAAGCTTGAAAGACACAAAAACAAAAATAGAAGACATCGCATCTCAAAACCCCTCGCATGTCGACACTCCATCCACTCCGCCTCATCCCACCCCACCACCCATTGTAAATAGGCCACAACCAGGGTCTGTTCTTGCAGATCCAACCCTAGAAGGCTTGGACATGATGTTCAAGGCCTACCAGGCTCGACTTCAAGAAGGGCCAACAACTGCAAATCTAGACAAGAGTTACCCTAGAGTGGATTTAGAGATTGAACGGATGGCAATGTGCATGAAAATGGTAGAACAAGCTCAAGCTATACTTGAGACTAGTCAAAAGTTCAATCAGACAAACTCTGTCAAACCAGATTTGCATTTCCAAGGGTTACTAGAAAGATTAGAGCAGTTGGTAAATAAACCACAAGTTTCTTTACCTCCACAGGCTCAGCTAGTTATTGAGAGAGGAAGCTCACCACCAATGGGAGCTTATGTTCCTAATTCCACGGATGCTGGAATGCCTCCTTCAATTCAACAGTACTCTCAAGAGTTCTTGCGAGAAATACAAGAAGAGAAATGGGCCAAGGAGAAGGGTAACTCCCCTCCTATTCCTGAGATTGATGATCTTCATGATCAATTTCCCCAAGACATTCCATCTATTTACGGAGATGAAGCAGAACAACAAGAAGACGAAAGATTAGATACTGAATCTAATACCCTAGAAGAATGTCCTCAATTTCCAGGCCCATGGGAATCTGAATCTCTCCAGATTAGAGCTCCCACAATACTAGTAAGAAATGAAGACTCAGTGGTTCCAAGGAACACTGATGTCGTGAAGAACACTAAGGTTCAGTGTCACCTCACTGTAGAAGAGCTGCTCAAAGAAAAACCTGAGCTATGGAATCATGTGAAGGATCAGGTTCCAGAACTTGATTCCAATAAGCCAAAAACAGGCTCTAAGCAAAAAGTTCCAGAGATACCTCTAGACAAAATAGGGAACATGTGTGAGGGTGAAGAAGGTAATACTTATCTTCCAATCACCTACCAAGGTTACACAACCAAAGCAATCATAGATTCAGGTGCTAGTGTTGCCATTGCGACCACCTCCTTGTGGAAGCAATGGGGCAAACCCACATTAAGACCAACTAGAATGAAGCTTCAAATGGCTGACGGTCATTTTGAAAGACCTCTAGGATTGCTCGAAGGGATAACTCTAACCACTTGTGGTGTGGAGTTTGAACATACATTTGCTATATGTGACTTTGAGAAAAATAACGTCTATGAGATGATCCTAGGAAGACCCTTCCTACAACAATTGCAAATAGTATAGGATTGGGGAACCAACTCCTTGTACTTACAACACTTAGGGGTCACCACCAAGGTCAATTTGAAGGATTACACCTTCAGAGATGTACCACCCCTACAGTGGAATTCTATCCACAAAGCGAAAGAAGATTCCATCTCTCTGCATTCTGAAAGTTCACCTGATCCATCATGGCTGCATGAAGATACTCATTTGTGGATGTGCAAGGTCGCAGAGGAAGAGGAAAAACGTTTAAAGGCAAGAGAAGAAGGAACTTCGCCAGGAGATAGACCAGTTAGAGATCCAGCCTACACTCCGATGATCTTTCCAGATGAGGAATTTGAGCCTCATGGCTGGCCAGAAATCTTAGCCACCATGGACATTTCTGTCAATGAAGAACAATGGACACCTCATTGTGATGAGGAGGGTTATGATATTTTAGTGTTCATGTGTCAGCCCCTGCTAGAAGAATGTGACCCTAGTGATGTCATAGAAGAAGAAGAGAATGACGATGATATAGAGTCCATCGTGATGGATAGTTGCTTTAACTCCGAGCAGCAATATCTAGAAGATATAGGAGTATTCACCCAGAAAGAAGAAGAACCTCTCACAAGTATTAAAACAGTAAATTCAAAGGATGGAAGTGAGAGCAGTCAAAAGAAAAAGAAAAGAAAAGTAGTGAAACAAGGAGAGGAGGAATCATTGTTTGAAGTACCAGAAAACTTCAAGAAATATGAAGTTGACGACCGCAAAATTTTGGTACGAATGCCTAAGAGAGAGGCCATCATAGGAGAATCATATGATAATAAAGAGAAGACCAAGAAGATTGTAGTGACCATCGAAGAGAACGAAGAGAGATGCACATATATAGGAGATGACCTAAGTGCAAGAGAAGAAATGGAGCTCGTAACTCTATTAAGGGAATATAGGGATGTGTTTGCGTGGCACTATAGAGACTTGAAAGGGGTAGATCCAAGAATTTGCTCTCATACTATCCTCATGACTACTGATGCCAAGCCCACCAAACAAAAGCCCTATACATATAATGATACATATGCAGCCAAAATAAAAGAAGAAATTGATAGGCTGATTAAAGCTGGATTCATCTATGAGATTGAGCATACTGAATGGGTGTCCCCCATCGTAGTGGTGCCCAATAAGAACGGGAAGTTGCGAGTGTGTATTAACCTTAAAAAAGTTAATGCCGCTATGATCAGAGATAGTTATCCGCTTCCAATCACGGAACACCTATTGGAGCGTGTTGCAGGCAAGGAAGTTTATAGCTTCCTTGATGGATTTTCAGGTTACAATCAAGTAGCCATTGCCCCAGAAGATCAACACAAAACAGCTTTTGCCATAGAATGGGGAATCTTTGCATTTCATGTGATGCCATTTGGGCTCACCAATGCACCTGCAACATTCCAAAGGCTCATGTGTCATGTCTTCAAAGAGTTCTTGCGAAAGAGCTTAGAAGTGTATGTGGACGATTTATGTGCTCATTCCCAAGAAAGAAGATACCACATCCCTGAGCTCAGACAGATCTTCAACAAGTGTAGAGAATATCGAGTGTGTCTGAACCCAGAAAAGTGTGTGTTCATGGTGCGTCAAGGTAAAATGTTAGGTCATATTGTTTCTAAGAATGGAATCTCAACAGATGAAGATAAGGTACGAGCCATAGCGGAGCTGCCAAGGCCGAGGAATGTCAAAGAGGTACAAGCCTTTATGGGCCATTGTGGATATTACCGTAGGTTTATCCACATGTACGCGATCATAGCTAGACCCCTGTATGCCTTGTTGTCTAATTTTGAGTGGAACGATGAATGCGAGAATTCTTTCAATGAACTGAAGAAACGTTTGTGCACATCACCAATACTGACCACTACTGATTGGAATAAGCCATTCCATGTCCATGTGGATGCATCCAATCATGCCATAGGATGTGTGCTAGCACAACCCACAGGTGAAGGGAATTTAGATTTGCCCATAGCATATGCTAGTAGACAACTAAACCCAGCCGAAAGAAATTATACCACAACCGAGTGAGAAGGGTTAGGCATGGTATATGCTGTGAAGAAGTTTAGACACTATTTATTGGCCAACAAGTTCAAGTTTTTCACTGATCATCAAGCTTTGTTATATTTGGTCAATAAACCTTGCAATACTGGATTCTTAGTAAGATGGTTCCTCTTACTAATGGATTATGACTTTGAAGTTGTTGTCAGGAAAGGTAAAACCCACCTTCGGGCAGACCACCTTTCTCGCATCACTTCAGGAGAGTCACCACAAGGAGTGTCTGATGAATTACCCGATGCTTATCTGTTCAATTTAGAAGTTGTTCCTAAATGGGCAAATAAGTTGGTACCAGTCCTAACCTTCGGCCCTGCAAATAAGAATGTGAAAACATTGCAAGAAGAAATTGTAAAATCACAAAAATACCACATATTGGCAGGAAGCATGTACAAACAAGACACTGAGGGTGTATTGGCTTGTTGTGTTGAGGACGATGAACATAGTAGTTGGTTGCAACAAGCTCATGAAGGATTGCTAGGAAATCATTATTCTAAACAGCGCACATTACAAAATCTGAAACGTTTAGGAGTGTATTGGCCTAGCATGGATAAAGAAATACATGAGTGGATTAAGAATTGTCCAATGTGCAGAGAGAGACCACCAGTGGAGCATGGGACCCTTTATGAAGTGTCATTAATTCCAGATTGGAGTGCTCCATTGGTAGAGTTTATGAGGTCAAGAAGATTACCCAAAGAGGCTAGCTTAGCAAGAAGACGAAGCATGGAGCAAGAGGCTCAAGGCTATGCCTTAGTAGGAGACAACCTATACCGAAGAGGCAAAGATGGTTACTTAAGACTGTGCGTTCATGAATCAGAGTATTTAAAGGTCTTAGAGACTGCACACAGTGGTGTTGTAAGGGGACATTTTGGTCCTGACCGAGTGATCAAGACCATCCTATTCTCAGGACTTTGGTGGCCCACTCTTCATATGGATGCTCATACCTATGTGAAGAAATGTGACACATGCCAATGTGCACAATATCCAGTTAGAAAAGACGAGATGCCTTTGAGGCCAATGATGGGAGGACGTGCATTCTTGAAATGAGGTATAGACTTTGTAGGTCCTATTAGCCCCCCAGCTAGAAACTCCCATGCAGAGTACATTATTGTAGCCACAGATTACCTTACCAAAAGCCACAACAAAGAATGATGCTCAGACAACAGCTAAGTTCTTATTTGAGAATGTGTTCACGAGATATGGATTACCGATAGAGTTAGTAAGTGATAGAGGTACACACTTCTTGAATGAAGTCATTGAAAATCTTCTCCAAGAATTCTTGGTGATACATAAGAAGTCTGCCCCCTATCATCCACAAGCTAACGGACAAGTCGAGAGCACGAATAAGATCCTATGTAATGTGTTGACAAAATTAGTGAATAATAAACGCTCTGATTGGGATAAACAACTTCATCATGTTGTTTGGGCCTACCGAGTTGCCTACAAAACGGTACTCAATGCCACCCCATTTCAGATGGTCTTTGGCTAGAATGTTGTGCTACCATTAGATTTCTTAATCCCATCTTTAAAAGTAGCACAAGAGCATGAGTGGAATGGACATGAATTGTCCTCTAGCATCTTTGACCTAGAACGCTTAGGTGAGATGAGGCTATGAGCGGTAGCAAGTATCTATGCTGCAAAGAAAAGGCAAAAGGCATACTTTGATACACACATCAAGGATAAGGGATTGAAAGAGGCAGATCTAGTGTTGGATTACACACTAAAGCAACATGCCCATAAGTTGGAAAAAAGAGGATACGGACCCATGATCATTAATAGAATTTCCACTAGTGGTGCAGTTCAGTTGGCCACTCTAGAAGGAGATATCTTGCCAAACTATATTAGTGGATGTAGAGTCAAGTTATACCAAGAACCTCTTACACAGGATATGCTTACGAGACTCAACATGGCTAAGAAGCGAAAAGAAGAAGAGTTAAGAGTGAGAGAAGAAGCACAGGCAGAGGCCAGAGAGCGTATTAGGCGAAATAAGTTAAGGCGACTAGGCATAGATGTCAACTCAAAAACCCCAAAATATCACATGGATATGTGCCAAAAATCAGGCATAACAACTTCTCAAGTCATTGACCGAAGACCCTTTGTGACCATAGAGATAGGACAAGGGAAGGGTGCAAGGACTGTGAAAGCATTGATTGACTCAGGTGCAGCAAGTAGTGCAGTTAGACTTTCCTACTGCCAAGACTTGCAGTTGAACATGAATCCCATAGAAGTTTATCTCATAGGCTTGGGAGGTGTGGAAACCCCTTGTTTGGGCGAGGTGGAACTTCCCATCTACCTTCAAGATGTTCCAATGAAAGTCAAAGCGCTAGTGTGTCAAGATGAGAACCTTAAAGAACCACTTGTCTTAGGACAAGATTGGATTTATGACAATGCAGTCAACTTGAACCTAAGAAGTCAACTTCTTCAAGTTTAGGTCCAGGGACAATGCTTTACATTAGAACTAGAAGATGGCATACTCACAAATCCAGATGTCACATCTTGCAGTTCTCCTAGGACTAATCTTAGCAAAAGAGATGTTGTATGCGTCAAAGGATCTATGTCGCAGGAGAACTCAATCATGGAAGAACAGGCTCAAAGACAAGCGGACTCCTCCTCTGGTGCAAGGACTAATGCCGCCACTACAACTCAACCAACAAGGCAAGCACAATAGAATAGGACCACTGCTATATCAAATAGACAATGGGATTTCCAAAGGAAAGTAGTGCTGGGCATGAAGCAGGTCTGGATACGAAAAGGAGAGCAGCCATCACCGTTGGCCCCACAAACCCCATCCAGGCAAGTCAACCAGGCCAGAAGACGAAGGAAGAAGATCGGACAAGCTCAACCACAAGATCTCCGACAAATTTGGATACCTAAGAAATTAGTTGCAGCTCAACAAGGGCGATTACACATGTGGGTACCCAGGAAGCTCTTACATCCGCAACAACCTATGCTCTCCCATACGCGAAAAGTCTCAACAAAGAAGCCAAGGCGAGGCAAAGGTCAGAACCAAACACCAAGAACAACAGTAGACCAAGTAACCTCTTCAATGCGAGTCAAGCGACCAGCCACAGAGGTATGGGTAGGGAAGCCAAAAGCACCAGTAGGCCTCACAGAACCAAAGAGCCAACCACGAAGGATCAAACCCTCAAGAAACCATCCAAACATGAAGCAACCAAAGGAGATTGCTACACAGTCAAAGACCGTTCTCAAATGGATCCCTATAAGGAGGAATGATCAGTTGCCATCTCAAGATACAATGGATACCTCCAACAAAGATGGCATCAACATCTGCAAATGACATTAAGCCTCGACGAGCGACAACCATGTGCTCCCTGCACAACCCTGTCTTTTGCACCATTCAGGCCATGCATTTCCAAAGTATGCATTAACATAGGGCCACATTACATGGCCGTGCATAGACACAACTAAGAGTCCCATGCACAAGAGCACATTGACATATGTCAATTATTTTTTCTGATACTAACATCTGTCTTCTTGTGTGTGACATTGTTTCAAAAAAAAAAAAAAAGAGAGTCAGAACTTGTTCCCAGGTTTCACTCATGGAACATGAATGAGACATGCTTAGTTGAAGATGGAACTACTGATTACTGGGCATTTATTAGTTTGGATAGAAGTGTGTCTCGGCTAGCAGGTGTGAAGAACTTGAAGGTCCGCAACTTGAGTGATGCTTAACTACTGCATGTACTATAATCTACAGGGAGATATCTGCAAGAGGTAGTTTGGTATCCTGAGAATTCTCGTCCATATACTGGGTGAGAAGACTTCTGCTTATGGTGAGTTAAAGAGAATGTGTGAAACTAAGCTTGGTGTAGTTACCCAATATTGTTTGCCAATAAATATAAAGAAATTCAATTCTCAGTATTTGGCAAATGTTGCTTGAAAAACGGAGACAGTGTTGGAGAAACAATCACTAATTGGACATATATTTGAGGGTCAAAGCTTTAGAAGAAAACCACATGCCTATGTGAAGGGACAAATTCACAAATGTATTATACTTGTAAAGTTAGTTCACTTTAGTTCTAGAAGTTTTTTAAAAGCCATGGGAATGAGAAAATCTATATAAGTTAGTTAGTATTAACTGACGCGGTGAGAAGAAGGAGGAAGACAATGAGAAAGTGAGAAGAACTCATTTTTGTATGACTGAGTATAGTCGGGCTTCTCTGAGTGAGAAAGCATCTGTAAAACTTCTGAGTTTTCATAGCTATGAGAAAGAACTGAATAAAGTTCTGTGTATGAGTCTCTCTCCATCATCTCCATAATTACCTACTGTGTGATGAGTTAAAAAGATCAAGTTTTCCAAGCAACTCGATGCCTGGCATCGAATCTCTGTTGATAAGTCATATTTTCATTTATCCTTTTCATTCAGTACTGAAGTGTTTGAAAACATGATGTTGTTGGAGCAACTCGATGCGTGGCATCGAATTCCAGTTGATAAGTCATATTCTAAGTGTGCATGAAATCACCTATAGTTTTGGTGTCCAAAAGATCAAGATTTTATGCGGGAAGTCGATGCCTGGCATCGAATCCCTGCTGAAAAGTGACCAAAAACATCCAAGTCGATGCCCGGCATCGAATTCTCGTTGCAAGTCGATGCTAGGCATCGAATTCTAATTTTAAACAGGCGCTCTTACTATAACAGGAAAGATTTCCAATTTTGGAAGGTCATACACGGTCATCTTGTGAGAGCCATAACTTGAGTTCTAGAGATCTGTTTGATGCATATGATAGCTTGTTGGAAAGCTCTACTCTTCTAGTTTCAGCCTATAAAGTTTCATGGAGAAATAGTACTTGACCTAGGAGAAATTAGCAAAATACTGAAGGTATGTCATTTCGGTGACTAGGAATTTCTGTAGAAGCAAAGTTCTCACTTTAGGCTATCATTTCTCAAAGTTTGGAGTGGCAATGAGTTAATGGTGACCATAGAGGTGTTCTAGTGTCACATTAATTCATTTCTTGTGGTGTTTCATACATCAACAAGTGGTATCAGAGCAGAAAGATTCTCGAGAGCAGAAGACGACAAAGGTACGAGAAGTTTTGTAAAGTTTTCCATTAAAGTTTGAAAGGTGAAGCGTTTGAAGACACAAGGCATCAAAAGGTTACTTCAAAAGTATCCTCATACACAAAGAACTTCAAAAGGTATTATCCTTTATCCTTTAAGCTCACAGGTTGCAGCAGAAGGAAAGAACTATGGCAGATCATATTTCCATTGACAAACTGGACAGAGATAATTACCCCGCATGGGTAATGAGAATGGAAGCCTTACTTATGAGTAAGGATCTCATGATATATGTTACAGGTGAAGAAGAGAAGCCAGTATTTGAAGATGAAAGCCGACCAAAGAAAGAGGAACTTGATGCTTTAAAGCATTGGCAGAAGAAGGATGCAAGTGCAAAGCCTACATCTACAATACAATCTCTGATCATTTGCTACCACACATCAGAGGATTGGAATCATCTGAAGATATATGGAATGCATTGGAGTATCATTTCCAAAGTACTACTAAAGCACGGAAAGCAAGTCTATGGTCAGAGTTTACAACATTCAAGAAGAAGCCAAGTCAAACGATTAGTGATTATGTCACTAAGATGAAGGATCTTGCAAATAGTCTTGGATCCATAGATGAAGATGTTGAAGATCACAGATTGATTGCTCAGCTACTTGCAGGTTTGAGAGGGGATGAAAGGTGGAAACCTTTTGTCTTATCAACAGAACTTTCATTAAATCATTATGTTCCAGATTTGAACCAGTTGCTTGGTTTGATGCTCACATATGAGCAAGACTTGAAGGTGAGATAAAGGACAAAGTTCTGCAATGTACATGAAGAACAAGAAGAAAGGAGATAAAGGTAAAGCAAAGGATGAAGAGGAGTCTAGTTCTCAAGCTTATTATGCAAGAGGTAAAGGCACTGGCAGAGGAAGAGCAAGAGGTTTTGGAAGAGGAAGAGGTAATCAAAATAACAACAAAAAGGCTTGCTGGATCTGTGGATTGAGTAATCATTTGGCTCATGACTGTTGGCACAACCAACAAGGATCAAACCAGAATCAAAACAACAATAGCAGAGGCCGAGGTGGAAGATATCAAAGTAATTTCCAAAGAGGTAGACAAAGTCAAAGAGGAGGCTATGGTAGAGGTGGAGGAAGAAGTTGGGGACAAAATCAATCCTACAACACAACCTACTACAACTATGCAAATGACACACAGAATGAAAGTCATACATCATTGATGATGAACTCAATCAACACATCAGATAAAGAAGATCTAAAGGTATTTTACATTGACTCTGGATGTTCTAATCATTTGTCAGGAAACATAAAATTGATGTCAGAATTGGAAAAAGGTATTTCGAGTCACACAGTTCAAACTGGTGATAATACAAGACATAGTGTACATTCAATTGGAAAAGTGAAATGCAAGAGTGGAGCAGATTTGCTAACCAATGTTTTGTATGTTCCTACAATACCTAAAAACTTGATTAGTGTGGGACAGATAGTTGAAAAAGGTTTTCAAGTCAGGTTTACAAATGAAGGAGTATTTGTGGAAGATCCAGAGAATGGATATAATCAGATTGTCTCTGGTAAGAAAGAAGGTAGACTCTTTACTTTAAGAGTGCAAGGAAACATTGGTCAAGCTTTGCTCACACATGGTGAAGCAGTCATTACAGAACTTGATATCTGGCATAAGAGATTAGGTCATTTCAATGAAAGAGGAATTAAAGCTATGGTTGCTAATCAGTCTGTACTAGGATTACCAAATGTGCAAAGTCAACATATGGTTTATAAATGTGAAGCATGTCAAATGGGTAAAGCACACAGGTTACCATTTCAAAAGAAAGGATTCAAACATGATGGACTACTAGAGCTCATTCATACAGATGTATGGGGACCAACAAAAGAAGGATCTATCAATGGCTCAAGGTATTATGTTCTTTTCATTGATGATGCTACAAGATGGATAACATTATATGTTTTGAAGGAAAGATCAGAAGTGTTTGGAGCCTTCAAGCATTTTCATGCATATGCAGATAGAGTAACAGGTCAAAAGCTTAAAAGACTGAGGTCTGATGGAGGGGGAGAATACTTCTCCCAAGAGTTCAATGATTATCTTTGGAATGCAGGTATTAAGAGAGAAATAACTTGCAGGTATACACCACAACAAAATGGTGTAGCAGAAAGAAGGAACAGGACTTTGGTTGAGTTTGCTAGAGCTATGTTGAAGGAGAAGAATTGTCCAAATTATCTTTGGGCTGAAGCTGTAAATACAGCTACATATCTTGTGAATAGATTACCATGTGCAGCTCTCAATGGTATGACTCCATATGAAGCTTGGTGGGGTAAGAAACCAACACTAGATCATTGTAGAGTGTTTGGATCAATTGCATATGCTTATGTGCCATCACAGCTTAGGCATAAACTTGAACCAAAGGCAGAAAAATATGTGTTCATTGGTTATGATGAAAAGCAGATGGGTTACAGGTTGTGGAATCCTTTAACCAAACAATTTCTTGTTTCTAGAGATGTTACATTTGATGAACAGAAAATTTGGTATGCAGATCAAAGTCATACAGCTGAAGAATTTGAAGAAGAGGTAAGAAGATGTGAGAAAGGAAAATCAATTGTGCAGGTAAATAGAGATGAAGACTATATGCAAGCAAGTACAGCCACAAGTGGATTAACAAGAAGAAATGAAGAAGCTCCTATATTTGATGAAGAAGTGTATCCAGACACTTATGAAGAATGTGAACCAAGAAGGTCAAGCAGGACTAGAAGACAACCAGAAAGGTATTCTTATGATACTTCTTACATAACTCAGAAGAACTATGCATATATGGTGAAAGATGATGAAGAACCTCAGAACTATGATGAAGCTAAAGGTAAGAAACAATGGGAAGAAGCAATGAAGGAGGAGTTCAATGCACTGGAGGAGAACAAGACATGGGAACTTGTTCCTAAACCAAATGGTAATAAAGTAATTGGAAATAAATGGGTTTATAAAGTGAAGAAGCTTGCAGATGGAAGTATAGCCAGATACAAAGCTAGATTGGTGGTGAAAGGCTATGCCCAGACCTATGGCATAGATTAAGACATTCAGTCCCGTAGCTAAGATGTCAACTATAAGGACAATCATTGCTATTGCAGCTTCAAAAGGATGGACTCTAAGTCAATTGGATATAAAAAATGCATTCTTGAATGGATACATATCAGATGAGGTATACATGGAACAACCTCAAGGGTTTATAGATTCTAGGTATCCAAATTTTGTTTGCAGGTTGAGAAGAGCATTGTATGGATTGAAGCAAGCTCCAAGAGCTTGGAACTATAGACTGGTGAAGTATCTCAATGATCTTGGATATCAAAGTTCAAAAGCAGACCCAATTCTACTTATCAGAAGAACAGAGGAAGGTACAATCTACATTTGTATTTATGTAGATGACATTATAATCACAGGTACTTCAGATGAAGGAATCAAGGAGGTAAAGAGATTGCTTGAAAAGGAATTCAAGATCAGTGACCTAGGAAAGTTATCATACTTTCTTGGAATGGAAGTTACTTATACAGATCATGGCATATATGTGTCACAAGAAAGGTATCTTCTGAACTTGTTGAAGAAGTTTGATATGGAAAATTGCAGAGAAGCTTCAACTCCACTTGAAGTTAATCACAAGCTCAGTAAATATGATGGTGCAGACTACAAAGATATGAGGAAGTATCAATCTCTTGTGGGTAGTTTGATTTATGCTACACTAACAAGACCTGATCTTAGTTATGCAGTGGGAGTTTTGTCACAATTCATGCATTGTCCAAAGGACCCACATTGGATTGCAAGTCAAAGAGTTCTCAGATATATCAAAGGAACTATAAAGGAAGGATTATATTATCCTTTTACATCAGATTTGAAGTTGAGAGCCTATAGTGATTCAGATTGGGCAGGTAATCAAGATGACAGAAGATCAACTCATGGTTACATGATATATATTGGTGATAAGCTTGTAAGTTGGTGTTCAAAGAAACAACATACAGTAGCATTATCATCAACTGAAGCAGAGTACAAAGGACTTGTGGAAGCAGCTAAGGAAGTCATATGGATGCAGACATTGTTCAAGAGCTTAGGCATTGATCAAGGTACACCTACAATACATGGAGATAATATGAGTTCACTTTATCTTGCAGCAAATCCAGTATTTCATGCAAGGACAAAGCACATAGAGATACAGTATCATTTTCTCAGAGAAAAGGTAATGGAGAAGGAGATTGAAGTGGAGTATATTTCTACTAAAGATCAGTTAGCAGACATAATGACAAAGAGCTTGGATGGTGTGAAGACCAGCAGATTCAAAAGCATGGCAGGAGTAAAAGAAAAGAAGATGATATGAAGAAACAGAGAATGTCAATTAGTGATTGAGGGGGAGCTGTTGGAGAAACAATCACTAATTGGACATATATTTGAGTGTCAAAGCTTTAGAAGAAAACCACATGCCTATGTGAAGGGACAAATTCACAAATGTATTATACTTGTAAAGTTAGTTCACTTTAGTTCTAGAAGTTTTTTAAAAGTCATGGGAATGAGAAAATCTATATAAGTTAGTTAGTATTAACTGACGCGGTGAGAAGAAGGAGGAAGACAATGAGAAAGTGAGAAGAACTCATTTTTGTATGACTGAGTATAGTTGGGCTTCTCTGAGTGAGAAAGCATCTGTAAAACTTCTGAGTTTTCATAGCTATGAGAAAGAACCGAGTAAAGTTCTGTGTATGAGTCTCTCTCCATCATCTCCATAATTACCTACTGTGTGATGAGTTAAAAAGATCAAGTTTTCCAAGCAACTCGATGCCTGGCATCGAATCTCTGTTGATAAGTCATATTTTCATTTATCCTTTTCATTCACTACTGAAGTGTTTGAAAACATGATGTTGTTGGAGCAACTCGATGCCTGGCATCGAATTCCAGTTGATAAGTCATATTCTAAGTGTGCATGAAATCACCTATAGTTTTGGTGTCCAAAAGATCAAGATTTTATGCGGGAAGTCGATGCCTGGCATCGAATCCCTGCTGAAAAGTGACCAAAAACATCCCAAGTCGATGCCGGGCATCGAATTCTCGTTGCAAGTCGATGCTAGGCATCGAATTCTAAT
This sequence comes from Ceratopteris richardii, assembly GCA_020310875.1. NCBI lineage: Eukaryota > Viridiplantae > Streptophyta > Polypodiopsida > Polypodiales > Pteridaceae > Ceratopteris > Ceratopteris richardii. The sequence goes on along the minus strand of CM035408.1, from coordinate 138,247,164 downwards.
TTTAAACAGGCGCTCTTACTATAACAGGAAAGATTTCCAATTTTGAAAGGTCATACAGGGTCATCTTGTGAGAGCCATAACTTGAGTTCTAGAGATCCGTTTGATGCATATGATAGCTTGTTGGAAAGCTCTACTTTTCTAGTTTCAGCCTATAAAGTTTCATGGAGAAATAATACTTGACCTAGGAGAAATTAGCAAAATACTGAAGGTATGTCATTTCGGTGACTAGGAATTTCTGTAGAAGCAAAGTTCTCACTTTAGGCTATCATTTCTCAAAGTTTGGAGTGGCAATGAGTTAATGGTGACCATAGAGGTGTTCTAGTGTCACACTAATTCATTTCTTGTGGTGTTTCATACATCAACAGACAGGACCAGGCACTCAAAAAAATTCATCGGTGGACCATCAACACGGACATTCATCGACAAGGTTCCATCACAAATACCGGGTGTACAACATGAAAAGATGAACATTGGTCGAGCCTTCACAATGTAATTATCTTTACTTTGGCAACACCATCACCATGATAGATTAGGGAACCTCTTCGTTGGCATACCCTTGAGCACTTAGCTCAAGACCCCCAATTTTTGCACCATACTTCTTCCGATGCATTTTCCAAGTAAGCATGCATAGGGCAACATTACAAGGCCGTGCACAAGGCACATATTTTCCTCAACCCATGCATGAACACACTTACTCATCATCCATTAGGGGTTATGAGTAATTGGCATGACTACTATGAACATCATCCTTGGACGATCTGAGGTCATCAATGGAGACTCACAATGACACAGTCATGCTGGAATCCAAGGCTGAAGCACATACCAAGGGACTACAACTTGCAAAGGCTCGCAGTGACAAATGAAGAACCGGAGAACCAACCTTGCCACATTTGGAAGAGAGACAACTCTGGTTCATCCGAATGGACACTCCCTCTCAAAGCAACCTAGAATAACCATTACAACAAGGGTCTGTCAGGGACGACAGACTCGAGAGGGGGGGGGGGGAGTTTTGGAACTCAAGGTCAAGCATAAAACATCCCTAATGGGCTACTTATCTTTTATACATTCTCTAGTAATACATTCAGTATTGTGTGTTGTGCTCCAAGCTTCTTCTTCTTCCTTGTGTTGTTCGCGTGCTTCCGCAAACGTCTAACTCCAACAGAACATCTCATCAAGGATGTGCTTAGACAACTCACATTGGCAAAGAAATGCAAAGATTAAGAGAAGAGAATCAAAGAAGAAACTTAGGCAAAGGCCTTAGAACTCATGAAATGTATGAAATTATGAATACTAGGACTAGGGAGAGAATGATATAATCAATTAGAAGGCCTCAAAGTAACCCCCTATATTGACATAGAAGCCCCATGATATCCGATGGCAATGAGCCAGAAAACATTAACTACTTATTGTAGCATAGTGGATAGGAGACCATTCATTACAGTTAGGCTAGGGCAAGGCAACACTCTTAAGGAGATTAGGGCACTAATTGATTGAGGTGCTACAAGTAGTGCAATTAGGTGGTCTCATTGTCAAGACATGGGTCTAAAAATGTTTCCTATAGAGGCATACCTCATAGGGCTAGGAGGCGTGAAACCCCTTGCATGGGTGAGGTGGATCTTCCTATCCTCATAGAAAATGTAACCTTGACGGTGAAGCTCCTAGTTTGCTACAATGATGACCTGATAGAACCACTAATTTTGGTCCAAGATTGGTTATATGATCACTTAGCAGACTTGAATCTTTGCAAATGCTCTCTTTAGCTTAGAATAGTAGGACAACAACGAGTAATATCGCTTGAGTTCCCTAACCATGCCCTCTCAAGGGAAAGCAACCCCATCCCATTTGTAATGAATGCAAAGGAGGACTAGAAGATCTTTGGATATATCCCTCCTCTGATGACTACCCTTAGCCAAATGGTCACAATAGGCAGACAAATGGGCACCATCAACAGACAAATGGGAACCATAGTCACCTCAGGCTCATCCTCCACACTTCTTGCATACCTGCCTACATCTATTGAGTAGAATGCCTCACCTCTTGATGGGCGGGTCAAGCAAGTATTGGACCTCCCTTCTTTTCAAAAGAAAATCTTTCACCAGACCTCTTAACCACCACCACCATAGGAAAGTCAATATGGTTTGGAAAGCCCAACCGATGACCACTTCAAACTACCCCTTGAATGGAGAGCAAGTATACCAAAGCAATGAGCAACAAGAAAATTTGGATACCCAAAGGAAAGCGGTCGCCAACCATTTCCAATAGTGCAAGACAAGAATTCAAGCCAAAGCAAAATCAACCTCGATGCTCCATATCACCTAGACATTCTCCATCGATGCGAATTCGACAAATATGGATGCCTAAGCAATCTCTAATAGATACACCCAACAGCACTCAGATCTGGGTACCCAAGGCCTATCTCATAGCTCAAAAACCAATCCATGTAACATCCAACCCTCTCAAATCACACCACTCATCAACCGCATCACCTCCAAATCCATCCCTTATATCTCATCCAAAGAACCATGTTCATTCACCAACCCTTAGGAAATGGGTGTCGAAGAGCTCCCAGAAATCTCCATACAACCCATTGTATAGTATGAAACCTCATAATACTAACCTTCATCCTTGTAAACACTCACCAACCCTTAACCCTTGCAAAAAAGACCCTTAATAACTCACTAATCACTGTCATGACATCTCGTATGAAAAGAAATATATGAATCTATTCAATGCGTGTAGGCAGTCTAGTGACATGCTTTAGTCACTACGAGCTCATTACACGATGACCTCATGCACAATGCTACATGGGCTACACATTAGTTATGGAAAGGGATTGCAGTCTCACTTTACTGGGATCAAAGTTAATTTCCATGCTAATGTGCTATCCTTTTGTAGCAAATATTGTGCACAAGCACTTAAGGATAGTATAATATACGTGTTTGGCCTATGATATCCCTGTATAGCAAGCCATGTCTAGTGAAGAACTAAAACACTTTAAAGGATCTACCAACAAATCTTGTAAAACCTTGAAGTCAAGAATTGGAAAGAATATGAGGGGCACAATCCCATGTCTAAAAGTACCCACATCATTTTCCCCTCAACCATGACCCTAGCAATCACCTACAAAACCCCCATTGGCAGCACCCCCTATCAGAATCTAGCTGTCATGATCCCTTACATTAGACGGAACCTCTAGTGCAGCCATAACCTCTCAAGCCACTATTGCGACCACCACCGCTGCTGTAGATATAGAAGAAAGAGAAGCCACAACTATTGTTGGTGTCAAGGCCTTTGCTTTACCTATACCTAACTTAGAGGCAAAAATACTTAATACCACATTTGACTTCAAAATGCAGGATGCTTTTTCAAGTGAGTTTCACTTTTTAGAGGCATAGTTTTTCTCATAGGAGTATGAACACCTGAGCTACCCCTGCTCCCCACCAGAACATGAAGGCAACCAAGTTGTGTCCAGATCAGAAAAGGATGATAGAAGAGTAATAGAGGATGAGGATGGAGATAATAAAGTCAACAGAGTCAAGAATTAGAGGGAGAAGGAGAAGATCAACAAGTCCAAGAGGTGCAGCAAAGTAAGACACAAGATGACACAAGCACTAGGGAGGATGACACCTCAGAGGCAACAACATACACCATTGTGGTCCAAACGCTGTACAATCACATGCAAGCAGCTTGGGAGAGGAGCCAAATATCCGAATAACAAAGTAAAGAGATTTTGTAACAATAATTGGAAAATAATGGGATCGAGGCTTTTTTTGTCAATGATTTTAATGAACTCGTTTAGGCAGTGGGCACCATTGAGGTGTTCCACTTCCTAAACCACAAGCCTCTACCACAGTTCGACCCTTGACATGTCTGATTAATTTCAAGGCCCGATGAATATATACACATATATGTTGAAGCACAATCATCTAGTCACCAAGCAGCAAGGGTTATTGTAGACTCCTCACCTGAGGGCAACACCATCATCAATGATTCGCCACCACATCCATGCAACTCCATGCCCACGACCACTGTGGACCTTGCTTCTACATCCAAATCCACCCTCCAATTGCCTACACATCCAATCTCACCCATGCACCTTAGCTTATCTTCACTCAACCCACCAATATCCAATTTAGTATCTCTAGCAAGAGTTCCTCCTATTCTTACCCCATCCATAACACCGCCCCCATCAATTAACACCTCAAATTTTCCATCAATTCCTATTAACCCTTTCTTATTCTTTTGGTCCATCAACCCCCTTTCCCCAACAACCTTTATTCACCCAATAGAGCCCATTTCGAATTTCATTCGTGTTACAACCCAGTCTTGCCACACTATTGCACATGTCTCCTCTCCATCAATCGGTGTTTGAACCCCCTAATTTAACATATTCATCTACCTTTGTAAATCCAGTGTTTACACCTACACAGTCACCCACAATCGCACCATTATTCACCATCAGTTCACTAGAGAAAACCTCTAGGGATATGAACATTTCACCACTCACAACACTACCACTCACATCCACTGCCGTAACTCATCCACTCATGTCCACACACTTCTCCACTATCACCACATCATCCACACTCCCTCACCCCACCCCTATCCCCTTTGCATTACACATAGAACAACAATCATTTTTTCAAACACCATCATTATTTTTTCATCCACTATAGATAGCATGCTTCAGCAAATGTTATCATGCATGCATCAAGTTTGTGAAGAATTCTCTTCATTAGGAAATCACTATGAGGCTCTACGGAAGACCACCATTCAACTCCACCCAAACCTTAATTCATTAACAATTGATAATGCATCACTGAATGTATGCCATCAGGAACATCGTGATGCTTATCACTCAATGGAGTTGAAGTTGGAGCAGAAAACCAAAGAAGCTATTGTTGACACGGAAGAACATTTATTAGTATAGATCATTAGAAATGCTACTCTAACACGCAAGATAGGACTCTTAAGATGTCACCTAGTAGCAGCTAAAGAAGAGAATCACCGTTGACAAGAACAGAATTGAGAAAATCTTGAAACCACATTGGACAAACCCAATGACCCGATCAGTCCAAGTCATTTCAAGGCAATCCCATCGAAAACCATGCAGCTGCTACTAGAGGATCATGCACGCCTATTAGAAAAATACGACATTGCCAAACTGGTAGAGGAATGTTAGCCACTTAAAAGTGACAATACAACTTTACAACTCAAATCACCTTTTCAACCACCTACCATCCAAGAAGTCGCGTTGTCTAAAATCCTGGAGGAATTGACCACATTACGAGCGCGTGTACTAGAACTCCAAGCTCAAATAATAGATCCCTCGAAGATCCCAAGACCGGACTCATGACCATAGATACCTACAATAGAAGAGACAATCACCATCCCTGTGGATGCTACCTTCGAAGACCAATACGAACCTAGGCCTGCCCCTAGTGGACGCATTCCAGAGGAAGGGCAGGATACATTCAAACTCCCCACATTTTCCTGGATGAAGCTAGTAGAAGAATTGAGTAAGACTCATTCTACACATGTAGAAGCTCAACTACAGGCCATGGCAGTTACTGAGGAGAAGATTCTTCAATCTCCCTACTTTGCACAATTGACACCGTGCAAGTGAAGTATTTTGATGACCATGCACCAAAATGTGCTTTCCTTCTCGAGAGCTCCATGACGATATCCGTAGAGTAGAAAACTGAGCTCCAAGCATTGCACATGGAACTCCACACAAAGGCCGCATAATAGACAAAAAAACACAGTACATACGAAGCACGAACACAAACTTCTTGGATGTTACAAATGCGGTCGAACTTACAGTCTCTAGCTGACTAGGCCACTATATGTTTCATTAACATATACAAAGAAGTGTCTTGTGGCCATTTGGCCTTTCACGTGGACACTAACGGTAAAAATCTCCCACTAAAGGCCAATATGGTGAAAGTAACTATGGGAGAAAAATGAAGAATGATAAAATATACCTAAGTGTAAGTATACAAATTATACCTCCCGCCTGATGGGCTTGTTACACAGTGTACAAGTGACTGTGTAAGATCATGAATCAAGTAATAACCCTCATCACGTGATAACAACGTCAAAAGCTATCTTGTGGTAGAGCTTTAGTTAAAGCATCTACAACATTATCTCGAGTATGAACCTTCTCAAGCATAATGCACTCAGTGGCTAAGTAATATCTAATTATCACCTCACCTCAATGTGCTTGGGCTTTGCATGATAGATCAAATTCTTAGCTAAAGAATTGGCACTCTAACTATCACTGAGCAAAGGAGGTACAAGCTAAGGTAGACTCATATCACAAGCAAAGATAGCATCTCGAGCAAAATGAAAAATGTACCTTGAAGCAGACTTACGATTGTCTACACAACTAGCATCGTTAGAATCTATGTAACCAATAATGGATGTTGTTTACTGTTCTTTGGGGTTGTCCTCTCCAATCATCATAGCATAAAAGATTAGAAACTTAAAACACCTTTAATTTGTCAATCTGAGAAGTATACTAAGACCACAACCCCTTCCTCATCAATGGTTTCCAAGATTGACCAACAAAATTTGCTTCAATAGGGAATTCATGAAATGTTTATATGAAATACTAGGGTTTTCTATATCTTGAGTTAGAAAGAAGATTTTAAGATGATTCTTATGCCTAAATCATGTCATCTTTCATGTACATTAACATTATGAAATCAAAATTTAATTTCAGTACCTGTATCATCAAGACGAGAAAATCGTGATTTTGCCAAAAAACACACAGTCAACTTCTTCAGCAATTATAATGAGAACGAAGATAGATCATGAAGGAGAGAATCTCTATTATCATGAAATACTCAAAGAACAACTAATTAACAAGAAAAATCCAAACGAAACACCCAAGATCTCCATGCAAGAAAGTAGGTTTCACATTAATTTGGACTAGCTCTAAGTCCTCCATTGCAATGAATCCAAGCAACATGCGTATAGTAGTCATCTTGACCACTGGAGATAAGATTTCCTCAAAATCAACACCATATTGTTGCTTAAAAACCTTTGCAAAAAGTTGTGCTTTATACTTTGGAGAAGCACTATGTGATGTGAATTTCAGCTTATATACCCATTTACATGGTAAAGCTTTCTTGCCCTTTGGCAAAGGTACTAAATCCCAAGTAACTCCTTGGCATTTGTTAGCATAAAAAAATCTAAGCCTTGAACATATCTATCAGGTGGATGTGAGACACATGTAGAGCATCTCAATGGTTGTTAAATAGGAAAATTTGTAGATTGATATGATCGGACATTCTCTTGAAAGTCTCTATGTGCAGCATCTTTATGCATGCTAATTTGAGGACTAGTATCCTCAGACACCACTCTTCTTGCCTCAGCCTCCTTAATGGACTATTTATGCATTTTAGACTCATTGAAAATGACATCACTACTATTGATCACTGACCATGTTTCAGGATCCCATAAGCAATATTCAAATTGTCCTTCTCGACCATATCCAAGAAAAATGCATTTCTTTGACTTATGATCCAACTTTTGTCTAAGATTCTTGGGTATATGAACATATGCTTCACACCCAAAAACTCGAAGATAATCATAATATGGTGGCTTCCTTGTCCATAACTCGTGCCAATTTCAGACCTTTGGTATTACTAGGTGAAAGGTTAATCACATGAACTGCAGTCAATACTGCTTCTGCCCAAAAGCCTTGTGAAAGGTTTGCATGATGCAGCATAGAGACTACTCTATCGTGAATAGTTATATTCATCCTTTCAGCTACACCATTCTATAGTGGGGTATAAGGAGTTGTAAACTCTGTATGATTCCTCTAGATTGGCGAAAAATGTTGAATTCATGTGAGGTACACTCACCCCCGTCATCTGAATGTAAAGCTTTGAGCTTAGTTCCTTTTTCAGTCTCAACTGAGGCAAGCCATTTTTTGAAAGTAGGGAATATCTCATCCTTTGATTTGATAGGATATATCCAAAATTTTCTAGTAGCATCATCTATGAAAGTGACAAAGTAAAGAGAACCACCTAATAACCTTGTGGGCATAGAACCACATGCATCTATATGAATGAGATCTAAAGGATGAATTGAAGAGTCAACGTGCATTCTATGCACATTTTAAGTTTGCATTCCACTATGAGATATATGGCCCAAACGACCATCCAAATACAAGCCATAGGTTGTTCAGTAATAGCTAACAAGTACTCTTTCTATGATACAAATAAAGGATAAAGTGAGCCAACTTTGCTTCCTTTTTCCATAACCATATTGCCCTTTGATATGCAAAAGGACTGAGCATATAAGACCACCTTGTAAGCAAGGTCATCAAGTTGACCAAGTGTCATCAAACTGCATGATAACTGAGGACATGGTGTACATTCTGCATAGTAAATTTTAAACCATCAATGGATTACACAACCACATCTCGAATCCCCACAATATCACACTGGTAAGAGTCACCAAGTCTCATGGTACAGAGAGACTTTGCTGCATAATTAGAGAACCATCCTCTGGGTAGCGTCACATGGAAAGAAGCACCAAAATCTAGCAGCCACATGTGGGAAAGATAATTGGCCATAAGAGCCTTAGTTGGCACAATACTATCAAGTGTGAATACATCAACATCATAAAAAATAGCATTAATTTCTTCACTCTTCACAGTTGAAGTAGATGGTGCAGGTAACTATTTAACATGCCCATCAAAATTTTGTCCATTACCTTTGGCATTCTTTACTGCATAAGAGTCTTTCTTCATATGTCCTTTCTTATGACAATAATGGCATTCAATATCCCTCTTCCTTGATTTACTTCTACTCTTATTCCGTTGACCATTCTTTTGCTTGTTCTTGCTCCTGCCACATTGCTGACTCTTTCCTTGGTAAGAATTACGAACATTATATGCATCTCCACTCTTAGTGCCAACCATAGATTTTCTATGAATCTCCTCACTCAAGAGTGCCCCACATATATCATCATAAACGAGTTCACCACTAGGGGCGCTATTGCTAATAGTTGTGCAAAGTGTATACCCATGATGATGGCAAGGTGCATAGCAACAAGATTGCTTTCATTTAATTATCCATATCCATTTTTTGGGCCTGTAATTGAGAGAATATAGCATCAAACTCATTTAGATGAGAAACAATACTATCTGTGTCCTTCATGCAAAGGTCATATACCTTTCTCATCAGGTACACTTTATTTGATGCCATCTCTTTTTCATATGTATTACATAACTTCTTCCAAAGCTCCTCTACACTTTCACAGTCTAATACTATAAAGTAAACATTATCTGCTAGGTGCAATCGAATGGTAGACCTCCCATTTCATCTAACTCATCCCAATCATCTTCATCCATGTCAATAGACTTCTTTGAGATTCCATTTACTGGTTTCCATTGCCTCCTCTGAATCAGCACATCCTTAATCTGATTCTTCCATAGAGCAAAGTTTTTCCATCAAATTTTTGGATCTCGAAATGTTCTTTGCCTTGCAAGTTATAGCTCCTCCTCCGAATATTGGCACTAGACCCTGATCCACTAGATGTTCTTGAGAGCTCTGATGCCATGATGGTAGATAACTGAATAGAATGATAATGGAGCTAGAAGAGTTCAAACACCACTTAGGCTCAAAGAAGGATGACCAAGTGTCACATTCTAGGAGAGAATTCAACAATCTTCCCAGAAAGATGAATTAATGAACAGTAATGACTAGCCAAAAGGAGTATGTGTGAATAAATGTGCTCACACCAATAAGTGTATCAAGGAGTAAATCAACCACTGTATAGTTGAAAAAACCAAAATTTTGGAAAAATTTTACCAAAGTATCCTCTACAAAATGAGCATATGACCAGTGTCAAAATTTCAAAAAATTGCAAGTACTGACATGTTTACTTGCATAGTGAATCACTTACTCAGCCGCAAATAATCAGTTACTTGAAAGAAGCCAACCAAGCTTATTGAGCACCTATGAACAACTATCATACATCTCCTATGGCGAGGCTGAGTAAGTCTTCCACCTTCATCACCAAAGAGACCTCGACATTTGGGTATCTCCCAACTACGAAAACCTCACCATGACCCTCTTTATCAAACGTAAAAGGCTTTATACAAAAACGTAATTGTTATATCAATGAACACATGGACGTGCATAAGCGGTATCCACATAAGTGTACGTAGTGTGTATGTGCTCAATATATGTAGTAAAATAGCACAAAAAAGCTGAATTCATTGCTCAAACATTGGCAAACAACACCTGCAAGTGTTTATCAACTTTGTTCTCTAGGCTCAAAAAACTTGCATAAGCTTGCGGTGGCTGCTCCCACCACAACTAAACCCTTTCAAGAAACCTGTGGATCAACTAGCGTGGCTGAAAACATAGCCCCAAAAGGTGAACATTCATTGATGAATAAATACAAAGAGCACTCTTCTTCATGTTCTTGGACCTCTTTGAAGAGAGCGATCCATGAAAGTACTCCAAAATGGATCCAAAGACACCCCAAAAATGCTTCAAAAATAGGCTTTGAAAACAAAGAATGAAGCTTTGAGGACTGAAAACTTGTTAAAATAAATCTTTCCCCTTCTTCAAACACCACAAGAATGTAGCTTAGTGGCAAGAGATTGCCACAATTAAGCGAGCTCCTAGGGGAACAATACTAAGATGGGTGACCTCCTAGGAAGTATCGAGAACCTCTATCTACCTTGATTGTTGCGGTGCTCCCTCATGTCCAGGCAAAGATTCCAATGGTGACTTCCATGACTCGGATGATAAGGTATACCAAGGTCTATGCCCTGGTTGCCACCTTAGTTGTAAGCCTTGGAGAAAGCCTTGGGTGGGTGGGCAGGTGCTTGCTTTACTCACACAAAAGGAATAAATCTTTTGCATCAAAATGATCTAGTACCAGTGAATTATTCTGGTTATGATGCACCAAAATGAGCTCTCCTTCTCGAGAGCTCCATGACAATATCCTCGGAGTAGAAGACTGTTGGAGTTAGACGTCTCCGGAAGAACACGAACAACACAAGGAAGAAGATGCGCCCAGATATAATGGCTACAACAATTCTTTCTGCAGGGCATGGTTACGAGTTCAACCCCCGCATGCCGCAACAACTGTGTTTTGACCCCCACTGTTTTACTTGCACATACAACCGATGCAATCAACAATAACCAATTGTAGGCGGTTATAGCATGTTAGGATCTCCATAAACATTTGGAGAAGATGATAAATTTTCACATGATCCCTCCATGATTCGCACATCCTCTGTATACATTAGAGGTGGAAATCTCTACCGTGCAGACGACAGTAATTAGATACTGAATAAAATCATCAAACCACCTATCATGCCTATCGATTTAGTGAGTCAGATAAGATGAAATTCTCCTGCGTAAAATCTCTATCAATGCTTTTTGATCCCCAAAATCAACTGGAATATCCCGAGGACAGCGTACAGACATTTAAATTATGTTTGTTAATGACAAACAACAAGGCTCAGGCATTAGTGCAGGTGGCACACTATGTAGCTCTCTAGCATGAAGTCGTAATACAGTTACATGGGCAATCTCTTGGTTCAAAACCTGTAAACTTCACCGTTCTGTGAGAACGCTGTGGATACAACACATAGCATCACGAATGGATCCATGTTCGAATCCGTTTTGCATCCGTTTGAGGGAGACAATAGTAATTTCAAAAAGATTTCTGCACCAGTAGCCAATCTGCACCAATCATTATTACCATGTGGTGATCTTATGGTTAGAGCAGGCACTCCATCTGGAATTGACCCATGCTCGATCCTGCCTTCCATCTGGTTGATTTCACTATATTGAACGTATCAATATTGTGAAAACTCCCTTCCGTTTTCCTTGCGACGCAGGAGCTTCACAGCACAACAATCTCAATTTATAATAATAGAATTCGAAACTGTATTACCAGTGCCGTTTGCGTTCATAGATAGAAGATGTATGTGTCCTAAGGTCAAGCCCTCCCGCTGCCACTGATTTCTTCTTTTGCTTGTAGATTACAAGCTTCTGCATCGTGATGACTAAAACATTTAATTCCATCCCCTGCCGCCACCGTCTGAGGAGAATTTACTTAACGTTTGCTTGCATAGAGCATATAGATCACACATATACTTAATATCTCTATGCGGGAGCGTGAAGGTTATATGCTTTATTAGATAAGAAGAAGCATGTGTCACGAGGCGTCGCGAGTTCCATCCCCATGTGCTACCACTTCGAGAATAGTTCTCTTTTTTAGAATCTCCTCCTTGAAGTATGCTGGCCGAAAGGAATTCATCATGAACTTCTAGACACTCGCGAACAAAAGAGGCCCGTTACTCACTAAAATTAGCGACAAAAAAGACGAAATGGAGTTCTACCCTTAGCTCTGATACCAAATGCAACAAGACTACAATTACGACCACCACATGCTAGAGAGGTGACTCTCCTCCCAACCAAATGCCTCTATATATAGCTCTCTCTAGGGGACTATGTTCTTGGGTAGGTGGATAGTAACCATCCATGTGTCGGCCATGTAACTGCATGTGCGCCAAGTGTCCCAGTTAACTCGAGTTAACTCAAGTTCTTGGGTAGGTGGATAGTAACCATCCATGTGTCGGCCATGTAACTGCATGTGCACCAAGTGTCCCAGTTAACTCAAGTGGATGATTCTAGAAGGCTCTAGATCTCTTTGGGCAAAATACTTTCCCCATGTCCCCCATGGGGATTGAACCCAAGACCTTCTCCTTCACATCCTTGAGACTTAACCACTAAGCTAAGTGGATCACTTGTTCACAAGAGCACAAGACCTCCTAGTAAGTAAAACTCAAGATCTTTGGCCATATACACGGATGACCAAATGGTGTCCGATTTCAGATCTGTCTGAACTGGCCTCACCCCTAGATCATAAACTTACTTTATTATAGTGTGCTTGCCTATGGACCTATATCATTGGCTAGCCCTATCCAACTAACCTCTGTTTCTAACATCGACCTTGAAACCCATAATCACCTCATGCTTGATACTCAATTAAATCTTTCTTCTCAATCTAGAAAATCGGAGAGACAAAGAAAGGTTTCTACTACCACTGAGAGAGAAGGAGACCCACAACCCAAAATAGACTGGCCAGAACATTATCTCCTAGTGAGAAAAAGAATGAAGCAAATATGGATTTGCAAAGATCGGTTGAATGATTGCAAGCTTTAGATGATAGAGGATCAGAAGACAGCTAATAGAAGGTGACAGAGATCAAACTAACCAACCAAAGATTGCACTAAACACATAGTGTGTGTGGATACCAAAGAGAGTGATGATGGCTCAACCTTCAAGGATCCAAGTATGGATACCCAAGACAACATTCAAGGTCACCAAGGAGCACCTACAAATACTACACGGAGACAAAAATCAATTCAGGAAACCCTTCTAGAGCCAGAAAAAACACAAGAAGACCATAACACCTGACAATCAAACAACATCTCCACCAACAATACAGTATCTATGGAGAGTACAAATGACAAGAAACCAAGAAACTATGGGTGATACAAATAAATTCAAGAATAATGCTCAAAGAACCAAGACTAGGAAAATGTGGATCCCAAAGTTAGAACAAAAGCTACCATTCAGGCAGATAGAGAATTCCTCTTGCAGTCATGTTGAGTCAAATGCACCCCGAGTGTGCATGATAGGGCCACATTACAAGGCCATGCGATCTACACACTAGTTTCTCTATATCAATAGTAGTGCACATTTCCCTCCACAAGAATAGGAAATCCCTTGTACTATACACTAATAATAGTGAACCAAAATAAGCATGGCTTTGGCTATGATACTCACTTTTCTATTTTCCTTTCAGCAAAAGAAATTAAAAGACCAGGTACTATGTTCCTTTTACACTCTGTGAGTGGGGACATGATGCACGGAGTGGACGAATTCACTACACTAATAAAAAAAAAATTGATCACAAGTTTGATACTAATTGAATCAATCATTCAAGTGCAGATGGCTTCCTCTGATTCTGAAGCTACGCAAGGGGCTTCTTTTGATTCTGAAGCAACTGTGGAGGTAGAAGTACTAGAGTTTCCCCTAGAATCTGCAACTAAAGCACGCGGACATTGGTTATATGATGATCAACCAATAAGTGAGCATTTGTTCCTTATTACTAGAAAAATCATCGATAGAGATCATCCATTTCCAGTAATGACTCAAGACTTTAGAGTACTCCTCCATGAAATGCCGTGGATATAGAAGTATGGACACAAGCTGGAATAGAAGCATACTTAAAACTTTCCATTTACAAGCCAAACTTTCAAAGGTGTATAGAATTGATAAATACTCTACATCCAACACTTGACAAGCCATCTCTCCCTGAAGCTATGGTGTTAGACAAAAATGGAGAGTCACAAACTATTAGATTTACCCATGAGCTGATCAAGGCAGCATTTGGATGGATGAAGGATGGTGTCACTAATCTAAAGGATGAATGCCATGAAGCCAAGAAAAGGCCATTCCTAGAGATCAATAGAATCGACATAGAAGACAAAGTGAGATTGGTACACCAATATCTTTGTTTCCTAAATATGCATAGATACATAGTTCCACAAAAGATGCTAGTGCAATTTGTTGGAGATAGACGTCTGCGGAAGCACGCGAACATCACAAGGAAGAAGAAGAAGCTTGGAGCACAAACACACAATACTGAATGTATTACTAGAGAATGTACAAAGATAAGTAGCCCATTAGGGCAATAGGCGTATATACAAGTCGGGGGAAAAAAACCTCCTAAAGAGGGAAAAAAGTACCCCGGCGGTCCTAGAGTGTTCACACACATCACTACCTAAATATATCAACAAATCCCCCCTGGGAGTGATGCGGTGAACAAGGAGCTGGCACTCATGTGTAAGGAAGTGCCAAGCTATGTGGAAATCACTCCACAAAAGGAAGTAAGCCCAAAGCTTTGCGGAAAGCTTCAAACTTCTCCCTAGGCAGAGCCTTGGTGAAAAGGTCTGCAATGTTCTCCTACATGGGGCACATATGCCAAGCTGATCTCCCCAGCAGAGAACCTCTCCCTGACATAGTGATAATGCACCTCAATGTTCTTAGTGCGAGCATGGAACACAGGGTTCCTCGCAACTGCCAATGAGCTCTGACTGTCAGTGAAGATGGTGGTGGCAGAAGACTGGCCAACACCCAAAGCAGCCATAAGGCGTCTGAGCCACACACACTCAACAGTCGCTGTGAAAGCTGCCCTATACTCAGCCTCACAACTGGAAGTGACCACAATAGGCTGCTTCTTGCTCAACCAAGATATACATGAGCTACCAAGCATGAAGCAAAAACCACTGGTGGACACACGAGTGCCATAGCAACCAGCCCAATCTGAGTCAGAAAAAGCATGCAAATCTGGCGGTAGTGATCCCCCCTTGGGATAAAACAACCCAAGTAGCCGAGTACCACTCAAGTAGTGAAAGATGCGCTTAACCGCCTTCCAATGCGTGACTCCTGAGCAATGCATAAACCTGCTCATCTGTGAGACAGCAAACTGAATATCTGGCCGAGTAATGCATAAGTAAATCAAGCATCCAACAGCCTGCTGATAGAGAACAACATCAAATGCATCTGCAGCATCATGAAGACTTAATCGTAAACCTGTCTCCATAGGAGTGGCAATAGGCTTACAGTCTTTAAGGCCAAAATGCTGCAATAATGTGTCAATATATTTCGTTTGACACAAAGCCATTCCACCATCAACTTGCATAAACTGAATGCCCAAATAGTGATGCAAATGCCCCAAATCAGACATCTCAAATGAGGCATGCAAATCAGCCTTAAAATCAGCAATATGTGTCTCAATAGGACCAGTGAGCAGCACGTCATCAACATAGACAACAATGATCAGAAGCACATCATTAGCACGTTTAACATATAAGGTGCTTTCAGTTGGACTGTTCTCAAAACCATGTGCAATCAGATAGGCATGTATCTTCTCATACCAAGCACGTTGTGCTTGCTTTAAACCATATAACGCCTTCTTTAACCTGCACGCCTGGTTTTCATGCCCTTTCTGCACAAAGCCACGAGGCTGAAAAACATACACTTCTTCATGTAAGTCACCATTCAGAAATGCTGTTTTAATGTCCAACTGATGTACATTCCAACCATGATGGGCTGCAAGTGCACAAATGCTCCGAACAGTAGTCATATGGCATGTAGGTGCAAAGGTCTCATCAAAATCAATGCCTCTTTCCTGCGCATAACCCTTTGCAACACGACTAGCCTTATACCTGTCAACTGTACCATCAGGTTGACGCTTCAGCTTGTATACCCACTTAGTACCAATGGCGTTCTTGCTAGGAGGCAAGTCACATAAAGACCATGTACCATTCTTCATTATACCATCATATTCAGATTGCATGGCAGCCATCCAATTTTCTGAATTCTGTGCTTCATCAAAAGAAATAGGCTCATTCTCATCACAGAGACTAGACGCAGCCATAGCATAGCAATCTGATGCAAAGGAGGCACTATGAGAGCCTGAACGAGTACGATATGAAAAAAGTGCATCTAATTTGCTGTCACGCAAAGTCTGCACCAGCCATTTTGGCATAGTTTTTCCTTGCTCAATATCAGCTCTCTCATCAACAAGTGCATCATGTAAATCTACATCAGAAATGGAATGATCTGCATCATCATATGAAACCTGCAAGGGCTGAGAAGTTGCCTCATTAGGACCAGCACTAGATTGTCCACCTATAAAAAGAGGCATCAACGTATCATACATGTCTTTGGAGCTAAGAGATGTCTCCTTAGTACATGAAAGCAATGGCTGAATAGCATCTTCCACAAAGACAACATCACGGCTAACCAGAATGTGTTTAGTCTGTGGATGATACAGACGATAGCCCTTACATAACTGTACCCAACAAAAATACATTTTACTGCCTTATCATCCAATTTTCTGCGATCTTGTTCAGGCACTAATGCATATGCCAAACAACCAAAAACACGCAGATGAGCAACAGATGGCTTGCGGTCATGCCAAACCTCATATGGAGTGATAGATTGTAGTGCTTTAGTGGGACACCTGTTCAGTACATATACTGCACACATGACAGCCTCAAGCCAGAAACTATGAGGTAAAGCCTGACTCTTGACCATACACCTCGCCATCTCCATGAGAGACCTGTTCTTCCGTTCAGCAACTCCATTCTATTGAGGTGTATACGGCACTGTAGACTGGTGTTTTATCCCACGTTCAGCCAGAAATGCATTAAAATCTGAAGACATATATTCTCCCCCTCGATCAGAATGGAGGGTGCCTATTTTACATGAAGACAGATTTTCAGCCAAAACACAAAAACTGTTTGAAGCACATGAACACTTCGGACTTTGCTTTGAGTGGATATACCCATGCATGCCTGGAAAAATCATCAATGAAATTCACGAAGTAAAGGTAGTTTCCAAAAGAGGGTGTCTGCATAGGACCACAGACATCACTATGTACAAGCTGCAATTTCTATGTAGCCCGAACTGAACCATCTTTTGGAAAGGAAGAACGCTGCATTTTGCCCAAAATACAGCCTTCACAAACATGTTTTCCAGGTGCCTCAAGTTTGGGCAAAGAGGACACCATTTCAGATTTCTGCACGCGTAGCAAACTAGCAAAATTCAGATGACCAAAGCGTGCATGTCAAAGCTTTGCATCTGACATAGCCTAAGAATCTTGAACTGCACATGCCAAATCATTCACAGATCTTTCATAGTCTATGAGCTTATACAGCCCACGACATAAAATGCCAGAAGCAATAATCACATCGCCATTTGAGAGATCATGAACTCTACACCTGTCATCAATAAATTTCACAACCAAGCCAATCTTGGCTAATGCAGAAACTGATAACAGATTCTTTTTGATCCCTGGCACAAATAAAGCATCTCACAAAGTGAAAGAACTACAATCAACAGTAGTCAGAATGATCTTACCAACTCCCATAACAGGATAAGAGGAGTTATTGGCGCATGTGATAGTATTCCCTGTAGGGGCAGGCTCGAGTGAAGAGAAGCAACTGCACTACGAGGTAATATGTTTGGTCGCCCCACTGTCAAAGTACCAAATATCTGAGTCAGCTGCAGACATGCACTGATCTTGAGAAGATGGGTCAAAACTGCAGACAGTAGTAAACGCCCATTCTTCTTCCTGCACAAGATTTGCAGACTCTGTTTTTTGTGTAGAGGCCTCTGCAACAACCATTCCAGCCTCTTTCTTCTTTGCCTCTTTAGCAACCAGTTTTGGACAGTTCTTTATGATATGATCATTTCCTGTACAGTACTTGCAAAACAATTTTCGCTTTTCTGATTTCTTCTCATCTTTATCCTGGTTCTTCGATTGTGCAGCATTTGCTGATTTCTGCTTACTAGTAGAAGAGCTCCATTTTCCTTTGCCCTTCTGACTAGCCAGGAAAGCTTGATCTGCAACACGCATAATGGACCTGTTCTGCCTGGACTGATCTTCCTGCAACAGAACAGAGACTAACTCCTCAAATGACAAGGCATTTGGATTGCCTTTCATCATCAACCGAAGAGTAGAAGCAAAACTCTGATATGAATCAGGATGACCATTCAGAACGGTCTGCACAAGTGAGCTATCTGGTATAACCTCATCAGCAGAAATCAATTGTTCCTTCAAATCTTTGATCTTCGTTAAGAAACTGTCCATAGAATCACCTTCATTCATGTGCTCACTCTCCAACTGTTTTCGGAGGTAAGCAACACGAGCCTCATTCCTAGCCTGGTACAAAGTGGTAAGTGTATCCCAAGCATCCTTTGCTGTTCTACAAGAGCGAATGTGAGGAATAATGGCACGTTTGACAGACAAAGCTATCAATGCATGTTCCTGGGCATCTCTGCCATCCCAACGAATCTGCTCTACAGTAGGTGCAACAGAAATAACAGCACGAACAGGAATCTGCACAATATCGTCTTCGACACCATCTTCATCAGCTCCAGCACCTGTATTTGCAGTACCTGTCGTTACAGGTGTAATAGGACGTCTTTCAACACCCTGCACAATGTTCCACAATCCTTTTGCAACCAGTACATCTCACATCATATAAGCCCATAATGGGTAGTTGGTACCATCCAACTTATCCTCAACAACCAACATACGGAATACATCACTGCTTTCAGCCATGGCCGGTGACTAAAATACCTTGATGCAGAAAATTGAATGTATCTCAAAAAGTTGAACAAAACTGCGCAGACAAGTTCTGCAAGACCTGTAGCAGACTTCGAGATGCTTAAACTAGCGAACAAAAACTGGTATATACCTTTGGCACAAAAGGACGAAATAGCCTGCACAAGCGCTGCGATAGTGCATTCGGAGGCCTGAGTATGCTCACCAAATTTCATGCGAATCTGAGACTGCAAACGGAGGAGTGTCGACGGCGCCCTAGAAGAAGTGACGACCTGCTCTGATACCAATTGTTGGAGATAGACGTCTGCGGAAGCACGCGAACAGCACAAGGAAGAAGAAGAAGCTTGGAGCACAAACACACAATACTGAATGTATTACTAGAGAATGTACAAAGATAAGTAGCCCATTAGGGCAATAGGCGTATATATAAGCCGGGGGAAAAAAATCTCCTAAAGAGGGAAAAAAGTGCCCCGGCGGTCCTAGAGTGTTCACACACATCACGACCTAAATATATCAACACAATTGCTGTCTCATGTAGTCAAGAAGGTCATCAATCAAGTCAATTTGACCCCATATGTCCAAGAGTGTTTACGACTAATGCCTTCCACAGTTGAAATGTCAAAATATGTGAGATCGGCAATAGTACTAAAGAAAAAGAAAAGAATTACTATTGTGGAAGAGGTGGAACAAGCATAAGCCTACTATGAGAGGTGTGAAATAGGCTCAAGACGTGGAAGTCACACACACACCACAATAAAAAAGAATACATGTACTTGCAAAGATATATTTTGCAAAACCTTCTATTATTACTCAGCCAGATCTCTCTATTGAATTAGAAGTGACACATGCTTACACTACAAGTTAGGTGAACCATACCACACAAGGTCACCAGTATCATCAATCAAGTAAACCACAAATGTCCAAACAAGTAGGCAAGAACATATCAAGGATGGATCGATTAGTTTTAAATAATTTGAGCTCAAAATATGAGTCATCCCAGGATCAGGTTGAGGACGAGAGTGTACAAGGGGAACCAACTCAACAAATGCAAGAAGAGAAACGGAAGAAGGTCCACACCATTGAATTGAATGACCAAAAAAGGATAACACTACAAGAAGTGTCATTTTCTAGGTCCAAAACCACCATGTATACAAAACAAGAACATGATAATGAGGAAGTACAAGAAGAGCAAGGATCTACCATACCCATCCGAGTGGTTGCCAAACCATCACCCTTGGATGTAGTAGCTGATTCTCAAAAAGTGCAATCTAAGGAAGTTGAAGCACAAGAAACAACAGTAATTGAAGAGGCTGAGCCATGAGTGCAACTCCACATCAGCCAGTCCAATCAAGATACACTACATGTTGTGCAAGGAGAAGATGTGCGAACGAGGGAAGAGCTCATTATATGAAAGACATGGCTTAATGTACATGTGAATCATTTGAAGATAATAGTTTGAAATATAATTAACACGGCAATCACTACTTAAACCATATTGATGGAAGACAATAAAGAAAACGTTGAACTATTTGAGGCCAAAAGACGATTTTAGATCATGGTGCGAAGAGCTCTCTGTGTGAAACATAACCATTCAATAGGAACTTGCACGGACGACAACTAAATTGGAGGCAAAGAATGAAGAGTGGAATCATGTAAAGGAAGAAGAATTGAGGATCAAAGAGAAACTAGAAGAGGTAATCCTATCTATCTCTGAACTTCAAAATGAAGTAAAAACATTGAAAAAGCAACATGATATATATGAAGCGAAGAAAGTGCGCATGACAAATGAAAGCAATTTATTAGAAAGCCAAATCAAAGTCTATATGGATGAAGCAGACATCCTGCATACCCAGAACAAAGAATTAATGAACTCCATTTTGAGAAATCAACCCATTGACACAGCCATCACTAAATGTGAAGAAATATAGGAAATGAAAGAAAAATTATTAGAAATGGAAGATCGACTAAAAAAAGAGCAAAGGAAATAGGTTGAGCTTGAAAGCATTCGAGCTTAAGTGGAAAGAGGCAATGCATAAATACACAGAGCAATGCATTCAAGATGATGATCAACTGAGGATCATTTGCAGAGCTAAAGCAACAGCGGAGGCCGAGCCCATGGCAAGTAAGTTACAACATGAAGAGAAAGATCAAACCATTGTGGAGCTCAGAGCACAATTAGAACAAGCAAAGAATGTGAGGACACCAGTAGTGCAACCACACACTGTGGCTACTGACGAGACTAAGGTACACCCTCTTTCTCCACCAACAGTTCATTCACCAATAAGGGAGCTGACGGTAGGTGAAATGTATGCCCATGCAAATGCTGTATATTGCAAACCTAAGTCAGAGGGAATGGGTACTACTAGTGTCCCATCTTATCGAAAATTTTGAAAATGAAATGCTAAAAGTCATGAAGGAGATCAAAAGCAAAGAATTAGATCACATAACGAAGCCCTTCAACCTACCATATGGGATTATGAAAGAGACGACCCGAAGGTACATCAAGAAGACTACAAGGAAAGATCCGGATGAGCAGCTTAACTTCATGGCAAATATTTTTAATTATACTCAACAGGAGTTTGAAGCATCGGATCCCATTTGGAGAATAAAAGTTTTGTAGACAAATCCCACTTTGCGAGTGCATTGGCAAGAGGCACCATATTTATTATAAGTCAATCCATCCTTTTTGTCCTGTGCCATGTCAATGATACTGGCCAGAGTTTTGGGATTTTCAATGCCAAGGTAAAATCAATAAACAATGGATCAATTTTCCTTTACTACCGAGCCCACCGCATAATTAGCTCCCCATTGAAGACTATATGTTGAGAACAATCAAATTTTGGTTATGAAGACATGCCACTGTCCCCGACCTCACCATCAAATTAACCAATAAAATACTTAGCATGATTCGCATAGTATTGAAGGTCTTCAAACATGCAGAATACACATTTTTTAATTTCATTGGCGTAAATCAAGGCACAAATATATTCATTTTTGACCTTTCAATCATGCCTAGCTGACTTACTATGATGGCCTACTATTCAAGATTAATGTTTTTGCCAAGTACATACATCCAAACCTTCAAAG
This sequence comes from Ceratopteris richardii, assembly GCA_020310875.1. Lineage (NCBI taxonomy): Eukaryota > Viridiplantae > Streptophyta > Polypodiopsida > Polypodiales > Pteridaceae > Ceratopteris > Ceratopteris richardii. Next base: position 138,224,886 of record CM035408.1, on the reverse strand, counting down.
AAGCATTTTTTACAGGATTCTTTGAGATAGATTCCAAAATCTTTTTAAAGATGTCTGTCAATCTAAATGCCAGGCTTGTGGCATATGAGCTAAGTTTTTTTGTCGGCCACCAACAACCACCCTATGATGGATTCCAGTCAGAACAGTGGAAACAGTTAATGATATATGAAGCCGATCTCTTAAATGATACAAAGCAAAAGATATATAAGACATATTCTCGTCCCATTCCAAAGCCTATCGGGGATGAGAGAGTTCAAGAGGGGAGATGTGTGGAAGGAGAGACAAGCAAAAGGAAAAGAAGAAGAAAATCAAAGAAAAAGATTCATTAAAAGAACAAGTGTCAATACATATCTCTGCAGGAAGCTGTGTAAGGGCATGCAACACCTTTCTCTGCACAAAGCCCCATAGAGGCACGCATCAGGTTGCAACGTGAAAGAAGGAGGCACTGAAGTATGTAAACAAAGATTAAACACAGGACCTTTGAAGCATCAACCAAGACTAAAGCAAATGCAATGCTTATCATATGGTGCGTGTAGTGAAAAGAAGTAAACAGGTTTAAGCAATATAACAGGGCCAAATGTGTGAGAACAAAGATTTATTCGAAGGCCAAAATTTAGAAAGGGGTAGAAGTTGAAAAGCAGAAAAGAGTGACTAAGATAGTCACATTCTTAGTCACTAGGTGCATGCAATGGAAAAGAGCTATATAGGCATGAATGATAATATGACCACCCTCAGGTATGAATGTAAGGAATACCAAGGGGAAGACAAAAGCATAGGACTGAGGCTTAGATAAGGTAACAAATTCTTTGAAAGTCAAGAAGGCTTCCTCAACCATGGGGTGCTGGTGGTGGTCAACTACAAAGATGAAGAATGAGAACCACTATGCACACAACGATACAGACAATAAGCAGAGCATATCAAGGGACGACAGAGACAGAGGGGGAGAGTGTTGTAGAGAAAAGGAGCACATAAAAAGGAGCCTCCAAAACTTTCAAGTTAGGGGCATAAATTTTCTTCTTCAAGCTTCTATGGAATACCTCATGAAGCCATGTAAATGCACTAGAGGAGTCCTCTAGATGCATGAATCCCCATTATTGTAACATTACCCTTGTAAACTAGTAGGAAATTGTTATTTTTCAAATAAAAGTGCCAGTCACTTATAGGAGACTTTGAGACGCTTTTACTGGAAAATTGAAACCTATTATCTTTGGCACAAAAAGATGAAATGGCCTGCACAAGCACTACGATAGTGCATCCAAAGGTCAAAACGAAAGGAACCTATTTTGATCTCTTATCACCCTTAGTATGTTCACCAAATTTCGTGTGATTTTGAGACTGTGATCGGAGGGGTGTTGATGATGTCCTAGATGAAGCAGTGACGTGCCATAATACCAATTATTGGAGTTTGAGGTATGTGGAAGCATACAAATAGCACAAGGAAGAAGAAGACGCTTGGAGCACAACACACAATACTGAATGTATTACCACTAGAATGTACAATGATAAGTAACCCATTTTGGCTATATGCGTGTATATAAGTTGGAGGGAAAAAACTTCCTAGAGAGGGAAAAAGTGTCCCGGTGGTCCTAGTGTGTTCACACACATCACTACTTAAATATATCAATAGTTTTACTTTGATAGTTTATTATTTTTTCAATTGGATGGTTAAGGAGTCTTTGTTCAAACTTATGCTTAAAAAGAAAAAAAAAAGAACCCTCTTCTGCAAATGTAATTGGAGGTGGAAAGATCTAGAAAATATTACTCTTCTTTAGGGCTTGTGATTGGTGACTTCTCTTTGGAAGTCTAGGAATAAGATGAAGCCTCACTATCACCTTAGTAAGGAGTGGAGATGGGCAATAGGCATCAAATAACATAGCTTGATTTTATACCGCATCTTAGGAATAAGCCCCATTGGCCAATAGGATATCTTGAGAATCAAGAAACTAGTGTCCAAGGGATTTTGCAGTTGAAAACATCTTTAAAACTATTAAATGAATTATTGGATCAAACATGAGGGAACATACCCTCACCTGATATAGGATAGAAATGAATAGCACATTCTAAATAATCACATTCTAGCTTGAGGGAGGGAAAAGGTGGATTTTATGTTATGTTAGTGATTTCCACTTAAAAGGATAAGCTGGGATAATGACAATGGACATCTCCGAACGCAGCAAAGAGATTGACTTCCACCTTAAACTAAGAGTGACCTGTTCCTTTCAACAACTCCATTTTGTTGAGGTGTATATGGCAGAATACACTGATGTTTTATCCCACATTCAACCAAAAATGCATTAAAATCAGAAGACATATATTCCTCCCTCGATTAGAACCAAGGTTGCCCATTTTACATGCTCACATATTTTTAGCCAAAACAAAAAATTGTTCGAAACACATAAATAGTTTGTAATTTGCTTTCAGTGGATACACCCACGCATGCTTGGAAAAATCATCAATAAAAGTCAGATGGTAAAGGTAGCTCCCAAAGGAGGGTATTTGCATAGGACCATAGACATCACTTTGAACAAGCTATAATTTTTTAGTAGCTTGAACTAAACCATCTTTTGGGAATTGGGAATGCTACATTTTGCCCAAAATACAACCTTCACAAACATGTTTACCACGTGCCTCAAACTTGGGCAGAGAGGACACCATTTCAAATTCCTGCACATATAGCAAACTAGCAAAATTCAGATGACCAAAGCGTGCATGCCAAAGCTTTGCATCTGACATAGCTTGAGAATCATGTACTGCACATGCTAAATCATTCATAGATTTTTCATAGTATATGAGCTTATATAGCCCATGACATAAAATGTTAGAAGTAATAATGATATTGCCATTTGATAGATCATGAATTGTACATCTATCATCGATAAATTTCACAACCAAGTCAATCTTGGCTAATGATGAGACTGATAACAGATTTTTCTTGATCCCTAGCCCAAATAAAGCATTGGACAATGTAAACTAACTACCATCATCAGTAGTCAGAATGATCTAACCAATGCCCAAGACAAGATAAGAGGAGTTGTTGGCACATGTGACAGTATTCCCTATAGTGGCATGCTCAAGTGAAGTGAAGAAACTGTGCTGCAAGGTAATATGTTTGGTTGCCCCACTATCAAAGTACCTAACATCTGATTCTACTATAGACATATAATGTTCATGTGAAGATGAGGCATAACTGCAAACAGTAGTAAATGCTAATTCTCCATTCTTGACGAGATTAGCAAACTCTATTTGGGGTGTAGAGGCCTTTACAACAACCATTTCAGCCTCTTTTGTAGCTAGTTTTGGATAACTCTTTATGACATGATCATTTCCTTTATAATATTTACAAAATATGTTTTGCTTTTCTCTTTTCGTCTTGTTTCTGTCATCCTTCTTTGATTGTGCAGAATAAGTAGATTTTTGCTTACTAATAGAAGAGCACCATTTACCTTTATGCTTTTGATTAGCCAAGAAATCTTGATTTGCAACATGTATAATGGACCTATTCTGCCTAGAATGATCTTCTTGCAATAGAACAGAGACAAAATCCTCAAATGTTAAGGATTTGATTACTCTTCATTGTCAATCAAAGAGTAGAAGCAAAACTCGGCTATGAATCTAGAAGCCCATTCAGGATAGTCTGCACAAGTGAACTATTAGGCAAGACTTCATCAGCGAAAATCAACTGCTCCTTCAAATCTCTGATATTTATCAAAAAATTATCCATAGAATCTCCTTCATTCATGTGCTCACTCTCCAACTATTTTTGAAGGCAAGCAACACAAACCTCATTCCTTACCTAGTATAAAGTGGTTAGTGTATCCCAAGCATTCTTTATTGTTTTCCAAGAGCAAATGTGGGGAATAAGAACACATTTGACAAACAAGGCTATCAATGCATGTGCTTGAGCATCCCTGCCATCCAAACAAAGTTGCTCTATAATAGGTGCAGTAGGAACCGCAACACGAATAGGAACCTGAAGAATATCACCATCTTCAATGCCATCTGCATCACCTTTAGCAATCGTGTTTACAGGTGTAATAGGACATTTTTCAACACCGTGCATAATATTCCACACTCCTTTTGCAACCAATAGATGATGCATCATATAAGCCCATAATGGGTAATCGGTACCATCCAACTTATCATCAATAGACAACATACAAAATACATCAATGCTCTCTGCCATGGCCACTAACTAAAATACCCTGATGCAAAAAAAAATTTGTATCTTAAAAAGTTGAATAAAACTACCCTGTCAAGTTCTACTAAACTTGTAGGGGACTTCGAGCTGCTTATATCGGCAAACCAAAACTTGTATATATCTTTGGCACAAAAATACAAAATTACCTACATAGGCACTGTGATAGTGCATTCGGAGACCAAAACGAGCTCAGATCGTGATTTTGATACTATAAAGCAAAGCAGCTTTGAACTCATAATTGCCTTGAGTATGCTTATCAGATTTTGAGTGATTCTGAGACTGTGTCCGGAGGGGTATCGACGATACCGTAGATGAAGCGGTGACCTACTCTGATACCAATTGTTGGAGTTTGAGGTCTGTGGAAGCACGCGAATAGCATAAGGAAGAAGAAGAAGCTTGGAGCACAACACACGATACTGAATGTGTTACCAAGAGAATGTACAAAGATAAGTGACACATTGGGATTATAGATGGATATACAAGCCAGGAGGAAAAAACCTCCGAAAAAGGGAAAAAAGTATCCCCCGACGGTCCTTGTGTGTTCACACACATCATTACCTAAATATATCAACAAGCTTTTGTATCCTCTTGTCCCATAAATAGATAGTTTCTAAAGTAATATAGAGTGTACATGTGGCCGTCATCTATACTTACTCTACTACCTATCTCAAGGACCTTAGGATAACCCCCCTAGGGACCCTACCTAACTAGCCCTTGTCCCATAAACACATAATGATGGCCTACTAGGACTAAAAAGTAGTCTTTATCTTGATAGTTCTCAACCTTGGCATTTAGACCAACAATTAAACTCACAAGTTGTGCAAGGCTCTATTGTGATGTAAGAAACGTATAACGGCTAAGGAATACATTGGGCATCTCTTCATGTTGTTGTACAATAGCATGAACATGTGGAACATCATGCGTAGGATATATTAGTAGGGTTGAACAATATCTTAGCAAGGTGCTCTTTTAGAAGACGTGAAGGGTTGTTCTTGACCCTGTAAAATGCCATGATGAGGGAGTTGTTGTGGAACATCATGAAAAAAAGATGTGGGGATGCTAATATGCTTAAAGAGCTCTCCGTATGAATTTTATTAGAGTCCCTAGGAACGAGCATCTAGAACCAAAAAAGTAAGCCACCGTTTTGTATGCAATGTTTTTTGTAATGCAAGGCGACAAGCTAAGGAGAACCTCTCACAAAGAGGATGAAATGTTCATAAGCATAATTTGTAACTATTTCTAACTTTTTGTAATCTATGTCCCTTTAACATATAGCTCGTCTCTCTTAATGTGGTTGAAGCTTGTTACCTTTGACAAAAAAAAGAAAGAAGAAGAGGGCATAAATTTTCTCTTTTGTCTCGGTAGGACGGTGTTGAGAACTAGAATCTAATAAGATGTGATATATTATTTATAAACAAAGCACGATAGGAGAAGTGCATGATGTCCAAGCCCTCCTAGCCTAATGCTTTGATGTCCAAGCCCTCCTAGCCTAATGGTTTGAGAAGATTCCGCATGATGTCCAAGCCCTCCTAGCCTAATGGTTTGAAGTCCTGAGTCGTTGGGAGGAAGTACTAAGTTCAAGTCTTGGCTGGACATCGCTGTGAATCCTCAAAGATGGGTGCCTCTGCCTTACGACGTTGGGTGTGTGAGTGTGTTTCCAATTCTCAAAAAAAAAAGATTGGCAAGAAGAAAATAGATGCAACACAATTCGGAAAGCTTCGGAAATGAAATTAGAGCTATGCCACTCATAAGCATTCATAAGCATTCAGCTAACCATCCTTACAAACTAGAGCACAAACTTGTTTGTCTGCTCAATCCTAAAGATGAAGGAGACAATGAACAGATATGTCGTGCAATGGCAAGAATGATGAGCCAGGTTCTCGCACAATACAAACAGAGGAATCCTAAAATTGATGGAGAAAAGAGTACATCTAACACATTACGTGAGATTAATTTGTGGAGCTGAAAGCAGCAGAGAACTTTCCAATTAGAGGCAAATACATCAGAATAAACTGTAGAAGCGACTCACCATATCCGTTTGTCTGTGGGTCTGAGAATGGTTTTGGTCTGGAAATGTGATGATGCGGACTCTCTAATCTCCTCAAATTGCGGGATCGAAAATGAAAGTCTACTGTTCGAGCCCGAAAATGAAAGTCTACTGTGCGGTTAAAGCAGTCCTTCCAGCAAAGGACGCCTGCGCAGCAATCTCTGAATGACAATGAAACAGCAGACATCGCCGATGATGAAGACGTAGAGCCAAAATCCAATTATTGAGCTACAGCGCGGTACTGCGCCACTGCAAATGAGCATCTCTTTCTCATGCGATGGTATTGCGCATGACAACGACCAGAAAATTGGATAAACCTTTACAATATACAAGCTGCGTGGCTCTGTGACTTAGTCGTCGACGAGGACGGAACTCTGATAATGCAACAGATATTCGTTGGTGGGTGCTCCATTGTCAAAGCGCCAATCAAGTCGCTGAATTATTGTGCAGGAAAGTGTTGTGTGAAGAAGATTCTTCCGGAACTGTGAATTATTATTTGAGAAAGTCGTCTGAACCTCCGCCTCTTTGTAGGTTAGCGCTTGGAACTGGAATATTATCAGAAGACAATACGCTTCTGCAACCCTAAAGACATTTAATATTAATTAATAATTACTGCTGTTGTTCGCCATCGCGAAAGGTTTTTGATAGTGAACCTTGATTATTAGACAGAGAAGGAGGAAATGGAATAGGACACACATAAGCCTGCAATCCATCAGAAAGAAAAAACGACTAACTGTAAAAGTACCATGAGCACGACACGTCAACGGCAACGTCTGTATCTTGGTTGCTTCGTGAACCTTATCTAATCGCACCGCGGCTGTGCCGCGAAGTTTTTGCGTCTCTCTCTCTCTCTCTCTCTCTCTCTCTCTCTCTCTCTCTCTCTCTCTCTCTCCTGTATATTGTCTGTGTTTATTCCTCCCTTTGTATAAGCGTCATAGCTGCGCCCGCTTGACTGGTTCATTGTCGCTGCGTCCTTCAGGATTGGTATAGTGGAAGACCTATTCGAACACAACTAGATGCAAGTCATTTCATCGAAAGCGAACGAGTTATCATTGCACACAAATTAGCGCTGCACTTCGTCAGAAAGCCTGAACAACTGCATGCAGCTTTTGCATGTTGACGAGAGGAGCGATGATCTTTCTGCATCACTTCAGCTTAATCAGTACTGCTCGTGTAAATGTATCTGTTAATTTGGGCGTTTTCACACAGTTGTCTGCACGACAACAAAGTTAGGAGATCCAATAATTTGGGTGTTTCGAGAGAGTTATCCGTATGCATGAATATTCAAGAACCCGCATAACTCTTAGATATGTTCAATGCTCCACCCTCGTGACATCTCGTTGAGGCTCTCATGATGAGAAGAAATCTATGTCATGAGCTTTGCATATTAAGTAAAGGGAGGTCTATGAGACCAGGATGTTAGTAAAGGCCATCACTGTGGGCTTGATCTTTGAGATTAAGAGGGCAAAAGTTACAAGAAACATCCCCTAACAAGGGAAGCTGACCAAATATTTCTATTTTAAAAAATAGCTTGGTACATATTAGAGTAGAAATCCTTTTTTGCCATCACTACTTGTAGCAATTCACACACAGAAATAATGTTCATCTCCACCGAATTGCCGAGCTCGTGTCTTCCTTCTCAATAATCAAGTACGAGAGAGACTCCCCTCTCCTATCTTCTACCGAGTGATGCCATGTGGCATCCTTCTCAAAAGGTGATTCACAACCAATGAATATCATATGACATTTCCTTCCCCTTGAAAGCATGTTCATCCTCGAAAACGTAAATGAAACGTTCGTAATAGTAAAAGAAAGTGCTCGAACTCCCCTGAACCCATGTACTCTATGTACGTGGTCATCTCTATGTGTTGTTTCCCCATATCCTTCCCCTTAAGAAGTACCAAATGAGATCATCTTAAAGGTGGGAAACCATATGTGTGGTGCCTACTATGTCACACATACACTCCACTTCCAAACTATCACTTCCATTGCATAAAACATCACAAAAAATGACCTAAGTCCATATGATGTATCCTCCATAGAGTAATAGTATAAAAAGCAAGTGTAAAGTGCCAAGCTTATAGGCTTGAACATATCATACTAGAGATAATAAACCATAGAATCCTTCGAAATATAAAATAAAGTCCTATAGAAAGTGACTTCAAACCCATCTAGGACTAAATGATAAATTTCCCCTCATACCAGTCTAGGTCTTTCTAGCTTTGAGTGTGCTCACAAGTAGTAGTTTAACCTAAACACCTTATGGACTATGCAATTCCATCATCTAGATCATATATAAGAATTTCTTGGTAGTAATATGCAATCTCTACCTTCCACAACTCTAAAATTTTCACTTCCCTTTGGTTTACCATATGAATGCAAAAGCATTTGCTTGGAGATTCAGATAATCCATAAGTACCCATCCTTCTAATTGATGCTCATCATCCTCATGATGCAACAACAAGTAAGAGTTTGGTACCACAATAGGTTAGATCGATCCCAATTTACTAGGAACCCTAAAGAGAGGAGTCATAATTGTACTCCCATTCTAATTAATGTCAATAACTAGATCAACTCATCTAGTCAAGACCACCACTAGAAGTAAACATAACTATTTCTTTTTAGAGTATTTAGGTGAGACTCAATCTAACCACTTTGATTAATTGATCTCCCTCTTGTCATTGATAGAGGAGTGTCACTCCTATCTAGACAATCAAACATGAGAAAGTGAAACTATCTCTCTCTCTCTCTAATCTACTCTAAGGAAAAGAGCTCTAGTAGTGGAATCTACAAAAGACTCAGATGTTTGGTACTTTGATAGTGGGGCCACCAAACATATTACCTCGTATCATAGTTTCTTCAGTTCACTTGAGCCTACCCCTACAAGGAATACTATCACATGTGCCACAAACTCCTCTTATCCTATTGTGGGAGTTGGTAAGATCATTCTGACTATAGCTGATGGTAGTTCTTTTACATTGTTGGATGCTTTATTTATGCCAAGGATCAAGAAAAATATGTTATCAATTTTAGCATTAGCCAAGATAGGATTGGTTGTGAAATCTTTTGATGAAAATTGTACGGTTCCTGATCTGCCGAATGGCGACATCATTATAGCTTCTGGTATTTTATGCCATGGGCTACATAAGCTCATAGATTATGAAAAATCTATGAATGATTCAGCATGTGCAATTCAATATTCTCAAGTTATGTCATATGCAAAGCTTTGGCATGCATGCTTTGGTCGTGTGAATTTTACTAGTTTGTTATGCCTGCGGAAAGTTGAAATGGTGTCCTCTCTGCCGAAACTTGAGGCACCTAGTAAACATGTCTATGAAGGCTATATTTTGGGCAAAATGCAGCATTCCTCCTTCCCAAAAGATGGTTCAATATGAGCTACTAAGAAATTGTAGCTTGTTCATAGTGATGTTTGTGCTCCTATGCAAACACCTTCTTCTAGGAACTACCTTTACTTCTTGACTTTCATTGATAGTTTTTCCATGCATGCATGGGCGTATTCATTGAAAACAAAGCTTGAAGTGCTTGCGTGCTTCGAACAGTTTTTGGTTTTGGCAGAAAATCTATCAGCATGTAAAATGGTCACCCTTCATTCTGATTGAGAGGGGGTCCAATTAATGGATATTCCAACCATGATAAGCTGCAGGTGTAGAGGTGCTATGAACAATAGTCATACGGCATGTAGGTGCAAAGGTCTTATCAAAATCATAGCCTTTTTCCTGTGCATAACCCTTTGCAACAAGCCTAACCTTATACCTGTCAACTGTTCCATCAGGCTTATGCTTTAGCTTGTATACCCACTTAGTGCCAATGGCCTTCTTGCCAGGAGGCAAGTCACATAGAGACCAGACACCATTCTTCATTATGGCATCATATTCAGATTGCATAGTAGCCATCCAATTTTCTGAATTTTGTGCTTCATCAAATGAAACTGGCTCATTCACATCATAGAGACTAGACGCAGCCATAGCATAGCAATGTAATGCAAAAGAGGCACTATGAGAGCCTAAACGAGTATGATATGATAGAGGTGCATCTGATTTGTTGTCATGCAAAGTCAGCACTAGTTATTTTGGCATAGTTTTTGCCTCCTCCATATCAGCTCTCTCATCAAAAAGTGCATCATGTAAATCTACATAAAAAATGGAATGATCTGCATCATCACATGAAACATGTAAAGGCTGAGAAGTTGCCTCATTAGGACCAACACTAGACTCTCCACCTATGAAGAGAGGAAGCAAAGTATCATACATGTCTTTGGAGCTAACAGATGTCTCCTTAGTACATGAAAGTAATGGCTAAATAGCATCTTCCACAAAAACAAAATCACAGCTAACCAAAATGCATTTTTTCTATGGATGATAGAGACAATAGCCTTTGCTTCAGAATTGTACCCAACAAGAATACATGTCATTGCTTTATCATCCAATTTCTTATGATGTTGTTCAAGCACTAATGCATATACTAGACAACGAAAAACATGCACATGAGCAACACATGGCTTGGGACCATGCCAAGCCTCATATGGAGTGATAGATTGCAATGCTTTAGTGGGACACCTGTTAAGTACATATGCTATACACATAACAACCTCAAGCGAGAAACTATGTGGTAAAGCCTGACTCTTGACCATACACCTCGCCATCTCCATGTGATATACCCATGCTTTCAATGGATATACCCATGCATGCCTAGAAAAATCATCAATGAAAGTCACGAAGTAAAGATTGCTTCCAAAAGAGGGTGTCTGCATAGGACGAGAGACATGACTATGAACAAGTTGCATCTTCTAAGTAGCTCAAACCAAACCATCTTTTGGAAAGGAGGAATGCTGCATTTTGTTCAAAATACATCCTTCACAAACATGTTTACAAGGTTCCTCAAGTTTGGGCAAAGGGGACACCATTTCCGATTTCTACGGGCGTAGCAAACTAGCAGATGACCAAAGTGTGCATGCCAAAGCTTTGCATCTGACATAGCCCGAGAATCATGTACTTCACATGCTGAATCATTAATAGATTTTCCATAATCTATGAGCTTATATAGCCCACGACATAAAATGCCAAAAGCAATAATCATGTCACCATCTATCATTGTACATCTATCATCAATAAATCTCACGACCAAGCCAATCGGATAATGCAAAAATTGATAACATATTTTTCTTGATCCTTGGCATAAATAAAGCATCTAAGAATGTAAAAGAACGATCATCAACAGTAGTCAGAATCATCTTACCAACTCCCATAATAGGATAAGAGGAGTTGTTGGTGCATGTGACAGTATTCCCACATCTCAGTCTATTGCAGACATACAATGTTTAGGAGAAGATGGGTCAAAATTGCAAACAGTAGTAAACACCCATTCTTCATTTTGCACTAGATTAGCAGACTTTGTTTTCGGTGTAGAGGCCTCTGCAACAACCATTCCAGCCTCTTAATTAGTTACCTCTTTAGCAGCCAGTTGACATGATCATTTCCTTTATAGTATTTGCAAAACAATTTTTGCTTTTGTGATTTCTTCTCATCTTTGTCTTCCTTCTTGGATTATGCACCATTTGCAAATTTCTACTTACTAGTAGGTGAGCTCCATTTACCTTTGCTCTTCTGCCTACCTAGGAAAGCTTGATCTACAACATGCATAATAGACCTGTTCTGCCTAGACTAATCTTCCTACAACAGAACAGAAACTAACTCTTCAAATGTTAAGGCATTTGGATTGCCTTTCGTCACCAAACAAAGAGTAGAAGCAAAACTTTGATATGAGTCAGGAAGACCATTCAAATCAGTCTACACAAGTGAATGGTTAGGAAGAACTTCATTGGCAGAAATCAATTGTTCCTTCAGATTCTTGATCTTTGTCAAAAACCTATCCATAGAATCAATTGGATTCATGTGCTCACTCTCTAATTGTTTTTGTAGGTAAGCACATAAATCTGGTTGAGCAAGAAGCAGCCTATTGTGGCCACTTCTAGTTGTGAGGCTGAGTATAGGGAAGCTTTCACAATGATTGTTGAGTGTGTGTGGCTCAGACACCTTATGGCGGATTTGGGAGTTGGTCATTCTTCTACCACCACCATCTTTACTAACAGTTAGAGTGCATTGGCAGTTGCAGAACCTTGTATTCCATGCTTGCACTAAGCACAGAGGTGCACTATCATTATGTCAGGGAGAGGTTGTTTGTTGGAGATATCAGTTTGGCATATGTGCCCACACAAGAGAATGTTGTAGACATTTTCACAAAGGCTCTACCTAGGGAGAAGTTTGAAGCTTTCTACAAAGCTTTGGGCTTACTTCCTTTTGTGGACTAATTCCACATATCTTGGCACTTCCTTATACATGAGTGCTAGCTCCTTCTTCACCGCATCACTCCCAAGGGGATTTGCGGATATATTTTGGTAGTGATGTGTTTGAATATACTAGGACTATTGGGGGCACTTTTTTCCCTCTTTAGGAGGTTTTTTGCTCAGCTTGTATATATGCCTATAATCCTAATGGACCGCTTATCTTTGTACATTCTCTTGCTAATACGTTCAGTATTATGTGTTGTGCTCCAAACTTCTTCTTCTTCCTTGTGTTGTTCACGTGCTTCGAGAGACCTCAAACTCCAATAGTTTTCTTGGACCTATCCATGTACATTATCTTCTAAGATTCCACAAGAGCCTTTACCTCATAAATAGTTATAGATCTAGGAGCCATCCCTATCAAGGGATGGAAGGTCGAGAATACCTTTCCTATTCTCTCTATCAAATATATTTGTATTAAGTAGTGAACTAGAGGAATCCTCCTCTCAAAATTCTTGTCAATATTGACTTTCTAGTAGGAGTGGTGAGACTTTATCACTAGGGTTTGTAGATTGCTCATCATACATTGCTTGTTCATAATCATTCTTCTTCTTTGGACACTCACTTACCATGTATAAACTAATCATTTCATCCATGTCGAATACTCCTTCAAATGTAAGTGCTAGTCTCAATATGAATTATGTCCCATGCATAATGTTATGTAAAGAACTCCTAAGAGAGAGGTATGAACTAGCTCTAATCTCTTATTAGATGGGCTCACACATGTGTCATGTGGCACTCATGTTTGTATCCATTTGGGAGTATTCATGACGAGGGAAGAGGGAATTAATTGGGGGGTATGCGGTTGGGCAGAGAATCATCATTATCTTCGTGTTTCTGCTCTTCATGAGTCATTGAAAACAAAGTTTCAAGTGCTTGCGTGCTTCGAACAGTTTTTGGTTTTGGCAGAAAATCTATCAGCATGTAAAATGGTCACCCTTCATTCTGATTGAGAGGGGGTCCAATTAATGGATATTCCAACCATGATAAGCTGCAAGTGTAGAGGTGCTATGAACAATAGTCATACGACATGTAGGTGCAAAGGTCTTATCAAAATCATAGCCTTTTTCCTGTGCATAACCCTTTGCAACAAGCCTAACCTTATACATGTCAACTGTTCCATCAGGCTTATGCTTTAGCTTGTATACCCACTTAGTGCCAATGGCCTTCTTGCCAGGAGGCAAGTCACATAGAGACCAGACACCATTCTTCATTATGGCATCATATTCAGATTGCATAGTAGCCATCCAATTTTCTGAATTTTGTGCTTCATCAAATGAAACTGGCTCATTCGCATCATAGAGACTAGACGCAACCATAGCATAGCAATGTAATGCAAAAGAGGCACTATGAGAGCCTAAAGGAGTATGATATGATAGAGGTGCATCTGATTTGCTGTCATGCAAAGTCAGCACTAGTTATTTTGGCATAGTTTTTGCCTCCTCCATATCAGCTCTCTCATCAAAAAGTGCATCATGTAAATTGACATAAAAAATGGAATGATCTGCATCATCACATGAAACATGTAAAGGCTGAGAAGTTGCCTCATTAGGACCAACACTAGACTCTCCACCTACGAAGAGAGGAGCAAAGTATCATACATGTCTTTGGAGCTAACAGATGTCTCCTTAGTACATGAAAGTAATGGCTAAATAGCATCTTCCACAAAAACAAAATCACAGCTAACCAAAATGCATTTTTTCTATGGATGATAGAGACAATAGCCTTTGCTTTCAGAATTGTACCCAACAAGAATACATTTCACTGCTTTATCATCCAATTTCTTATGATGTTGTTCAAGCACTAATGCATATACTAGACAACGAAAAACATGCACATGAGCAACACATGGCTTGGGACCATGCCAAGCCTCATATGGAGTGATAGATTGCAATGCTTTAGTGGGACACCTGTTAAGTACATATGCTATACACATAACAACCTCAAGCGAGAAACTATGTGGTAAAGCTTGACTCTTGACCATACACCTCGCCATCTCCATGTGATATACCCATGCTTTCAATGGATATACCCATGCATGCCTAGAAAAATCATCAATGAAAGTCACGAAGTAAAGATTGCTTCCAAAAGAGGGTGTCTGCATAGGACGAGAGACATGACTATGAACAAGTTGCATCTTCTAAGTAGCTCAAACCAAACCATCTTTTGGAAAGGAGGAATGCTGCATTTTGTTCAAAATACATCCTTCACAAACATGTTTACAAGGTTCCTCAAGTTTGGGCAAAGGGGACACCATTTCCGATTTCTACAGGCGTAGCAAACTAGCAGATGACCAAAGTGTGCATGCCAAAGCTTTGCATCTGACATAGCCCGAGAATCATGTACTTCACATGCTGAATCATTAATAGATTTTCCATAATCTATGAGCTTATATAGCCCACGACATAAAATGCCAAAAGCAATAATCATGTCACCATCTATCATTGTACATCTATCATCAATAAATCTCACGACCAAGCCAATCGGATAATGCAAAAATTGATAACATATTTTTCTTGATCCTTGGCATAAATAAAGCATCTAAGAATGTAAAAGAACGATCATCAACAGTAGTCAGAATCATCTTACCAACTCCCATAATAGGATAAGAGGAGTTGTTGGTGCATGTGACAGTATTCCCACATCTCAGTCTATTGCACACATACAATGTTTAGGAGAAGATGGGTCAAAATTGCAAACAGTAGTAAACACCCATTCTTCGTTTTGCACTAGATTAGCAGACTTTGTTTTCGGTGTAGAGGCCTCTGCAACAACCATTCCAGCCTCTTAATTAGTTACCTCTTTAGCAGCCAGTTGACATGATCATTTCCTTTATAGTATTTGCAAAACAATTTTTGCTTTTGTGATTTCTTCTCATCTTTGTCTTCCTTCTTGGATTATGCACCATTTGCAAATTTCTACTTACTAGTAGGTGAGCTCCATTTACCTTTGCTCTTCTGCCTACCTAGGAAAGCTTGATCTACAACATGCATAATAGACCTGTTCTGCCTAGACTAATCTTCCTACAACAGAACAGAAACTAACTCTTCAAATGTTAAGGCATTTGGATTGCCTTTCGTCACCAAACAAAGAGTAGAAGCAAAACTTTGATATGAGTCAGGAAGACCATTCAGATCAGTCTACACAAGTGAATGGTTAGGAAGAACTTCATTGGCAGAAATCAATTGTTCCTTCAGATTCTTGATCTTTGTCAAAAAACTATCCATAGAATCAATTGGATTCATGTGCTCACTCTCTAATTGTTTTTGTAGGTAAGCACATAAATTTGGTTGAGCAAGAAGCAGCCTATTGTGGCCACTTCTAGTTGTGAGGCTGAGTATAGGGAAGCTTTCACAATGATTGTTGAGTGTGTGTGGCTCAAACACCTTATGGCGGATTTGGGAGTTGGTCATTCTTCTACCACCACCATCTTTACTAACAGTTAGAGTGCATTGGCAGTTGCAGAACCTTGTATTCCATGCTTTCACTAAGCAGAGAGGTGCACTATCATTATGTCAGGGAGAGGTTGTTTGTTGGAGATATCAGTTTGGCATATGTGCCCACACAAGAGAATGTTGTAGACATTTTCACAAAGGCTCTACCTAGGGAGAAGTTTGAAGCTTTCTACAAAGCTTTGGGCTTACTTCCTTTTGTGGACTAATTCCACATATCTTGGCACTTCCTTATACATGAGTGCTAGCTCCTTCTTCACCGCATCACTCCCAAGGGGATTTGCCGATATATTTTGGTAGTGATGTGTGTGAATATACTAGGACTGTTGGGGGCACTTTTTTCCCTCTTTAGGAGGTTTTTTGCTCAGCTTGTATATATGCCTATAATCCTAATGGACCGCTTATCTTTGTACATTCTCTTGCTAATACGTTCAGTATTATGTGTTGTGCTCCAAACTTCTTCTTCTTCCTTGTGTTGTTCACGTGCTTCGAGAGACCTCAAACTCCAATAGTTTTCTTGGACCTATCCATGTACATTATCTTCTAAGATTCCACAAGAGCCTTTACCTCATAAATAGTTATAGATCTAGGAGCCATCCCTATCAAGGGATGGAAGGTCGAGAATACCTTTTCTATTCTCTCTATCAAATATATTTCTATTAAGTAGTGAACTAGAGGAATCCTCCTCTCAAAATTCTTGTCAATATTGACTTTCTAGTAGGAGTGGTGAGACTTTATCACTAGGGTTTGTAGATTGCTCATCATACATTGCTTGTTCATAATCATTCTTCTTCTTTGGACACTCACTTACCATGTATAAACTAATCATTTCATCCATGTAGAATACTCCTTCAAATGTAAGTGCTAGTCTCAATATGAATTATGTCCCATGCATAATGTTATGTAAAGAACTCCTAAGAGAGAGGTATGAACTAGCTCTAATCTCTTATTAGATGGGCTCACACATGTGTCATGTGGCACTCATGTTTGTATCCATTTGGGAGTATTCATGACGAGGGAAGAGGGAATTAATTGGGGGGTATGCGGTTGGGCAGAGAATCATCATTATCTTCGTGTTTCTGCTCTTCATGAGTCAATGAGCATCCTCGAGGGGTTTGTAGATCAAACCAAAACGACGGGAGTCATAGGGTCTCCAACATTAACATGGGTGGGGTCACAAGTGTTAGAAAAGTATCTAACCAAATTTTAATTTTTGGAGAACATACTTGTGTATTGGCTAGTTTGAAACAGTCCAAGTACACTTCAATCTAGAGATTTTACTTTTTTATTCGTCAATACACAGCATAGTGCACTAAAGAACCAAAGAGAACTCACTAACACACTCAATTTCATTTTGCATGCAAATAGAAGAATGGATTCTAAGTGTTAAGGGGGGTTAGTTTGTGTTAAAAGTTATGTGTTTTTCCGGGTAAGTTCAAGCATATATTTTTCACTAAATCTCTTCATTTGAAACTTTTTAGCCTTACGAAATTCAAAGCACATATTTGAAGGTGCAACCATATCCAAAAGGAGGCATTGAACCATCAAAAGATATCCCAATGAAGAGACAAAGTCACAAGGTAGTTGAAGAGACAAGGAGGGCATGTGAAGAGACATGGAGGACATATGAACATTCATGGAAGGCTCTCATGCCTATTTAAGCACCATCCAAGCTCCTCCTAATTATTTGTGGATGGTAGAAAGTCGGGATGCTACTTATACATGTGCTATTGAGCCATAATCTATCATAGGAATTCATATTCTCTTGTATATCTCTCTTACCCTTTCCAAAGGGTGCTAAATTTCTATAGGAGACTGTTAGGACTTCACTTTCTCTCTAGAAGAAGCTCTCTTTTCATAGTTCTTATACTTGTTGGAAAGCTTATAGAGAAAGCATTCTAGTCTATCCCAAAACCTAACTGGAAAACTAGTCTCTCTTGTGTGACTATGTTTACTAGTCCACATGTGCCCAATTCTAGTGCTTTATAGGTCATTATAAAGGCATTCCCATCTAGTTTATGTGGTTAAAATCGTTCTTCAATTGGATTTAGTAATTCTGAGTTATATTAGTTTTAGTGCATATTGGTCTGAGAGTAGCAAGGTCTTGGGTAGGGTCGAAGTTTCTTGTTGTGCATTCTGAGGAGAAATTTTCCTTCAGTTTGGTAGTAATTAGTCACAAGGCCTATATGCATTTAAGATTTGGATGAGTGCTTAAGACAAAGAAGATGTGATGGCATCTAGTAATAGAACCACAAAGAGAAGTTTCTAGAGTTCTTATCAAGAATCGTCAATAGAGGTTGATTTAGAGTTACAAGAAATGAATACGGACTTCATATTTTGTATTTTGGATCCTCCAAGTCTAAGAGTAAAGCTTCATTTCTTGCCACGTGATTTGAACATCCAAAATCTTTGCAGAACACATCCTCATCAAACTTACCTTCCTTCATTGTCATGTTCATGAATAGAAGTCAACCCTCTTGAGCTTGATCATTTGTGTGGTTGTTGCCATCTCTCCTTCATTTATATCCTCCTTGATATTTGTTGTTATATGAGTTGTTCTTGTATCCATAAGAGTTATCAAATCTACCTCTTCAGTTTCCATAGCTTCCTTTGTTGTATCCTCTTCATCTCTAATTCCTTGGTTTCCTAAAACAATCCTTTGTGATGCGATTTGGCAAACCACATATGGCACATGGTGATGAGCTTTGAGCTCTCCCTCTGTCTTTTCTACCTCCGTTGCATATTCCTCTTGGGCCTCTACCTCTTCTTGCAAAGTTAGCTTGAGTGATTACCATTTCGGTTCTCACCATTCTTCATAAGCTTTTCTTCATGTGTGAAAAATTGCCCCATGAGTGTTGAAATTTGGTACTTGCATGTCCATGTAGAGGTCCATGGCTTTGGTGAAGGCTTCCCATTTGTCATCAGATTAAACCCCATTGATGACTTTCCTCATGATTTTTTCTTCATCAATGATCGCTCAAATGTTCCCAAGTTGATCTGCAATGTAGTTGATATGGGCAATCAAACCAGTCACACTTTGCATGGGCATCTTCTTGAGTGTCATAAACTCCATCCATAACTAGTTCTTCCTAGCCTTGGTGGTTACATATCTAGTGATGAGATGATGCCGATACTCAGAAGCAAGGGCCGACCAACACAAGAGGAGTAGGAAAGGTTAAACGCATGGTGCTCAAAGGATGCTTTGGCAAGGTGATACATTCTCAAATCTATCTTTGATTTTTTACTTCCGCACATTAGGAATTGCAAGACATCATAAGAAATATGGAATGCGCTTGAAGCATTCTTCTCATCAACCACCAAGGCAAGGAAGAACCAATTATGGATGGAGTTTACAACACTCAAGAAGATGCCGAAGAAAAGTGTGACCGATTTTGTCACCAAGGATATTATAGACAAAGTTGGAAGCATTGGAAAAGGCATTGATGAAGAACAAATAGTAAGGCAAGTCATCAATGTGATCAAGGCTGAAGACAAATGCGAAGCCTTCACCACAACTATGGATCTTTACATGGACATGCAAGTTCCTAACTACAACACACTCATGAGACAATTGTTCACTCATGAAGAAAAGCTCATGAAGAATGGAACAACCAATAAGGTAATCAATCCTCTACTCCCTATAAAGATAAGAATAAAAGCAAGGATCACAAAGGCAAAGGCAAGAAGTCTCATGATGAAGGCAATACCTCTCAAGCTAAATTTGCAGGTTAGAGGTAGTCTCAAGTGGAAGGTAACAAGGCAAGGGGAGAGCTCAAAGCTCATCACCTTGTGCCATATAAGGTCTGACCAATCATATTATAGAGAGAGTTGTTTTAGGAACCCTTATAATGAACAAAAGAGGAAGAGGATACAACAACGGAGGCTATGGAAACTCAAGAGGAAGATTCAACAAATCTTATGGATACAAATAACAACTCATACAACAACAACTACCAAGGCGGATACAAAGGAAGGAGAGACTACAAAAACTATACAGATGATCAAGCTCAAGAAGACCCACTTATTCTCATTAAACATGACTATGTCATAAGGTAAGGCATATGAACATGTGTTTTATATAGACTCAGGATGCTCAAATCATGTGGCAAACAATGTAGCTCTACTCTTAGATCTGGAGGGCCCAAGGAATAGGCATGAAGTCCAAACAAGAGATGAAACAAGGCATCTAGTTGAGAAGATAAGTAATGTGAAGACTCCATATTGTAATATGAACTTACTCAGCGTAGTACTCTATGTGCCTACTATTACCAAGAAACTCATGAGTGTAGGTCAAATTGTTGAGAAGGGATTGCATGTTAAATTCACCAAGCATGGAGCATTTGTTGAAGACCCACATTAGGGATTCAAGAAGATAGCAAGAGGAGAAAAATTAGGTGGATTGTTTATCTTTGAACTCCAAGACACCAAGAACTTTTTGTTGATATATTTAGGTAGTCATGTGTGTGAACACACTAGGACCGCCGGGGCACTTTTCTCCCTCTTTAGGAGGTCTTTTCCCCCAGTTTGTATATATGGTTATAAACCTAATGGTTCACTTATCTTTGTACATTCTAGTGTTAATACATTCAGTATTATGTGTTGTGCTCCAAGCTTCTTCTTCTTCTTCTTCTTCCCTGTGTTGTTCGCGTGCTTTCATAGACCTAAAACTCCTACAATTGGTATCAAAGTAGGTCGTCGCTTCATCTTGGGCATCATTGATACCCTCTAGTCATAGTCTTAGAATCGCGTGGAGTTTGGTGAGCATACTCAAGCTGATTAGGAGTTCAAAACGGCTTCACTCTGTAGTGCTGAAATTGCGATCTAAGCTGGTTTTGGCCTCTGAATGCACTATCATAGTGCTTGTGTAGGAAATTTTTTCTTTTTGCACCAAAGATATATACATGTTTTGGTTCACCAGTATAAGTGCCTAGAAGTCTACTATAGGGTTAGCAGAACTCGTGAGTGTAGTTATATTCAACTTTTTTAGATACAATCATTTTTTTGCATCAGGGTATTTTAGTCACTGGCCATGGCTGAAAGCAGTGATGTATTTCGTATGTTGGTTGTTGGGGATAAGTTGGATGGTACCAATTATTTATTATGGGCTTATAAGATGCATCATGTATTGGTTGCAAAAGGATTGCAGAATATTATGTAGGGTGTTGAAAAATGTCCTATTACACTTGCAAACACAGCTGTTGAAGGTGATGTAGACGACATTGAAGATGATGATATTCTTCATGTTCCTATTTGTGTTGCGGTTCCTACTGCACTACTATAGAGAAAATTTATTGGGATGGCAAAGATGCTTATACACATGCATTGATAGCCTTGTCTATCAAACATGCCATTATTCCTCACATTCACTCTTGCAGAACAACTAAGGATGTTGATGTACTTATCCATTACTTTTCCAGATATTCAGTTTGTTATCTCATAGATGAGCAAGTTTATGCATTGCCTAGGTATCAAGCATTAACAAGTGATTAAGTGCATCTTTCGCCACTTGAGTGGTACCCAACTACTTGGAAGCACGTGAACACTTCGGACTTTGCTTTCAATGGATATACCCATTCATGCCTGGAAAAAACATTGATGAAAGTCACGAAGTAAAGATAATTCCCAAAAGAAGGTGTCTGCATAGGACCACATACATCACTATGTACAAGCTACAATTTTTGAGTAGCCCGAACTAAACCATCTTTTGGAAAGGACGAACGCTGCATTTTGCCCAAAATACAGCCTTCACAAACATGTTTTCTAGGTGCCTCAAGTTTGGGCAAAGAGGACACCATTTCAGATTTCTACAGGCGTAGCAAACTAGCAAAATTCAGATGACCAAAGCGTGCATGCCAAAGATTTGCATCTGACATGAGAATCATTTACTGCACATGCCAAATCATTTACAGATCTTTCATAGTCTATGAGCTTATACAGCCCACGACATAAAATGCTAGAAGCAATAATCACATCGCCATTTGACAGATCATGAATTGTACACCTGTCATCAACAAATTTCACAACCAAGCCAATCTTGGCCAATCTGGACAAATAAAGCATCTGAAAAAGTGAAAGGACTACCATCAGCAGTAGCCAAAATGATCTTACCAACTCCCATAACAAGATAAGAGGAGTTGTTGGCGCATGTAACAGTATTCCCTATAGGGGCAGGCTCGAGTGAAGAGAAGAAACTGCGTTGCGAGGTAATACGTTTGGTCGCCCCACTGTCAAAATACCAAACATCTGAGTCTACTGCAGACATGCACTGCTCATGAGAAGATGGGTCAAAATTGTAGACAGTAGTAAACACCCATTCTTCTTGCTGCACAAGATTAGCAGACTCTCTTTTTGGTGTAGAGGCCTCTGCAACAACCATTCTAGCCTCTTTCTTCTTTGCCTCTTTAGCAGCCAGTTTTGGACAATTCTTTATGATATGGTCATTCCCTTTACACTACTTACAAAACAATTTCTGCTTTTATGATTTCTTCTCACCTTTATCTTCCTTCTTCGAATATGCAGAATTAGCAGATTTCTGCTTACTAGTTGAAGACCTCCATTTTCCTTTGCGCTTCTGACTAGCCAGGAAAGCTTGGTCTACAACTCGCATAATGGACCTGTTCTGCCTAGACTAATCTTCTTGCAACAAAACAGAGACTAACTCATCAAATGATAAGGCATTCGGATTGTCTTTCATCATCAACCGAATAGTAGAAGCAAAACTTTGATATGAATCAGGAAGACCATTCAGAACGGTCTGCATAAGTGAGCTATCTAGTATAACCTCATCAGTAGAAATCAACTATTCCTTCAAATCTTTGATCTTCGTTAGGAAACTGTCCATAGAATCACCTTCATGCATGTGCTCACTCTCCAACTGTTTCCGGAGGTAAGCAACACGAGCCTCATTCCTAGCTTGATACAATGTGGTAAGAGTATCCCAAGCATCCTTAGCTGTTCTGCAAGAGCGTATGTGAGGAATGATGGCACGTTTGAGAGACAAAGCTATCAATGCATGTGCCTCGGCATCTCTGCCATCCCAAGGAATCTACTCTGTAGTAGGTGCAATAGAAACCACAGCACAAATAGGAATATGCAAAATATCATCATCTTCGACACCTTCTGCATCAGCTTCAGTACTTGTAGTTGTAACAGTTGAACGTGTGATAGGATGTTTTTCAACACCCTGCACAATGTTCCACAGTCCTTTTGCAACCAATACATGTCGCATCATATAAGCCCACAATGGGTAGTTGGTACCATCCAACTTATCCTGAACAGCCAACATACGGAATACATCACTGCTTTCAGCCATGGCCGATGACTAAAATACCTTGATGCAAAAAATTGACTGTATCTCAAAACGTTGAACAGAACTGCCCAGATGGACTCCGCTATACCTGTAGCAGACTTCGAGATGCTTATACTGGCGAACAGAAACTGGTATATACCTCTGGCACAAAAAGATGAAATAGCTTGCACAAGCACTGCAATAGTGCGTTCGGAGGCCGAAACGAGCTCAGATCGTGATTTCGGCATCACAGAGCAAAGCGGTTTTGATCTCGAAAACACGTTGAGTATGCTCACCAAAATTCATGCGATTCTGAGACTGCAGCCGGAGTGTCGACGACACCCTAGATGAAGCAACGACCTGCTCTAATACCAATTGTTGGAGATAGACGTCTGTGGAAGCACGCGAACAGCACAAGGAAGGAGAAGAAGCTTGGAGCACAACACACAATACTGAATGTATTACTAGAGAATGTACAAAGATAAGTAGCCCATTAGGGCAATGGGCGTATATTCAAGCCGGGGAAAAAAAACCTCCTAAAGAGGGAAAAAAGTGCGCCAAGACTCAAGCTTATTAGGATTGAGGGGGAGCTGTTGATGCAAGAAGGAAACCTAAGAGCTTCGTTTTAGCTCGTGGACTACTCTGATAATCTACCTCACTTAGATATGATCATGTGAACCTATGGTTGTAAAGATTCAAGGTGCAAACTTATGTAGTTTTCTTGGTCAATCGTAAAAGACCAAAAGAGGAAGGAATCTCGTGTGAAGAGGGAGAAAAAATCCATGAAGTCTAAGCTAGGATTCAAATTCAAATCACTCCTAAAGTCTAGGATCACTTTTAGGTGGATTAATCACCATATTCAAATCCAACCATCTCTTATAGCCTATTTTCTGATAGTTTGAGCTAGGATTATGAGATTAAATTGTACTCACTTCAAGTGAGATTATTCCTCCATATCTCCATTTTATCACAAGCCTATATATATATATATATATATATATATATATATATATATATATAGCTTCTCGAATCAACAAGGACCACAAATGTAACTAGAGTCCACAAGTGCATGTGCAATCTCCTCCACTCCTTTCATATCTTCCACTAGAGTCTACTAGTGGTTGGGGTGATCTCGACCGCTGCTTTAGTACCTTCCACTAGAGTCCACTAGTGGTTGGTGTACTCGCCTCTTGAGTTAAGTCTCATTGGACTCAAGTTAACTCACCTTAACTTGAGTTAGAAGGCTCTAGCACTCCTTGGGGAAAACTTTCTCCCCATGCTCTCCATGGGGGTTGGACCCAAGACCTCCTCCTTTACAAGCTTGAGACTTAACCACTAGAATAAGTGGATCACTTGTTTAAGAGAGCACATGGACTTATGCTTTATTCTAGTCTCGAGATCTTTGGCCATACACGAGTTACCAAACAGTGTCCGATTTCAGATCTGTCTGAACCAGCCAGACCCTTAGATCGTAGACTTACTTCATTACATTCTTCCCCTTGGGAAAGATTTTCTTCCTCAAAAATAAATCTATACATAATAACTGTAGGCAACCCCCGAGCCTCATGTTCTTAAACCGGAAGAACATAGTCATGTTCTAAATACTAGAAGAACATGTCGCATCTCTATGGTGGGATCCCTACCGAAATGATTAAAAACACTATCTGGCTTTGCACTTTGATAAACTAGTCAAAGTACAAAGTAGTGAATGAATTATAAGGGTGGATCTAAAAGTATTCCCAGCCACTTCATTGTTTCTCAATGTGCGATCTTGGCACAAACATATGAAATGGATGGATGCCAATTACTTAGTCCATTTTTTGGCATAACTCGTGCATGGACTTAGTAACTAAGGTGGGATTCTTATCCCTATCAAGACTTTGAGAACTCTTGATTCACTTGAATTTGATTTGGAAAACTTGAAGTTTGATTGATCCAAATATCTGACTTGGATGTTTGTACAATCTCTAACTCCCAACCAACACTTACTTGATTTCTTCACCCCACTTGAGGACTACTCGGTCCTAGTAGGCTTGAAAATCCTATGTAAATTGTAGGAGAAAGTTTTCCATTTACTTTGGATCAAACTTACTATATCTTGACCAAGTCAAATTCAAAATGAAATTTTCCAACTTAGGACACTTTTCTCAAAGACTTTAGCTAAAAGTTCTTGGGAATTGTCAATCTTATGAGCAATTCCTAACTTCATTGTTCTAGAATGTACTGAATTCTAGAAATTCATGAGAGTTATGCTAGTAACACAAAGCGAATACAAATGAATAAGTCAAGTTTGGACTTGTCTTCTTTTGAAGATTGAATAAGTTCTTTTACATAACATCTATCTAGGATGTTTAATTTAGTTATCTAGTACCAATCAGCTAACCCTAGACTTTTGCAAAAGGAATCAGATACCATATCTTAGTCAATTCCAAAATATGTGGAAGGAAAAAGGAAAGAACTAGAACTCCGTACAACCAATTCAAACTTCTAAGATATAAACTTGTTATGAGTCAAGTACATGATGACCCAAGACTTTAGCTCAAGACTTTAACTTCTTAACAATCTGTTTCAACATGGTATTGAAGCATTTTTTTCTTTTATCTTTAAGAGAAAGGAACTCAATTCTCAAAAGAATTCATAAAGTAAATCTAAACATCATCCAACCACAAGATACTAGTGTGGTATCCAACTTCAGTGTGTCGAGCCACTGAGGTTTTATTGATGAGATTTTTACTCAAACAATGCTTCACTAGAGAATAAGTTCATGCCTATATTCAATCTTTATGACTCCTTACTCGAAATGTGATTCTTGTGCATTTCTTTGAATCAAAGGACTCAATTTACCAAGTTACACTAGGAACTTGTTGCTTGACTTAGTCAGCCTATTCCTTAGTTGAAAGGATCATTTCAATGTCAAAGTCCAACTTTTCAAAAATTTATCAAATATTTGTGAAGCATCAACACTTTAGCTTTAAGTTTTTCAAGAAGATCTTGGAAGCTACTTACTTCATATCTTCTTATGAACTTGATCTTGAAGTATCGTGAGATCATACTTTTATCCTCCTTGAATTAAAACTTATCCTTGGAAGTTCTAATTTCTAGGAAGATCAAATCTAACCTCAAGATTTATTCTAGGACTAAAAGATAATTATCATTGCACAGTTCGATGTCCCATACCATCTTTCCTACATCAATGTGAGTATGAAATTTGGTGTCCCATACCACCCTATTTTATATTCACATTAATGTGTGCATGATATTTATCCTAAAGTCTAAACATATCTTGATAGAGTATCTTTTCACTTCAACTCTTTGACGTTTCAGGCATTACCTCTAACTTGATATTCTAGGTTTTGATTCCTTTGCATGATTGTTTCACGATCACCATTTAGAATTCCAAATACTTGAATTTTTACAGATTCAAGTTCAATTGGTTTATTCTTGACCAATTTGTAGTGACAAGAGTGTTTAACTTCTCGTCTTTAGATTCCTTTCTCACTGATGTTTTAGGTACCTAACCAAGCCAAGACTTTATAGGAATCTCTCTATTGCATAAGTCTAAGCATCCACTCATGCTTTCTAGATTTGTACCAATATCCCTTTAAGGATAGGCAAACATTATGTTTTACCTTCCACAGACTTAAGTATCGTCTTCATGGTTGCAACATTCTTGGAATTTCTTCCCTCTTGTTCAGACTTGGAATAGCTTACTCTTTTCACAATTTTCCATTGAATAAATGGAACATGAGTGAATAATTCCCAAAAGGAATTTTATTGCCATTACTTGGGCAAACTTTAAAGTAGTTTCTATCGCAAGTTCTTGGACAATCATGGCCAAGCTTGATCAAGTCTGGTTGACCTTGTGACTAGAATAACGACTTAGTCGTTATCTATAAGATCTCTTATAGAAAGCTTCTTTGCTTACCCATGAGCTTTTAGTGATCTTTCCCCTACTCAACTCCAAGCATATACTAATGCCTTTGAGATTTTAAACCTAAGAATCTTTGATACACTTCCAGGTGATATCAACCATTTGGAATTCAAGTACCACTTCTAGTGGTTTGGAACTTCTAGGAAACTACTTATTATCTAAAGAGTATGAAGAATTTCATTCTCACTACTTGGGAGAATGTTATTCTTCAAGGTCTTGAGATTCTTTCCAGGGAATCAATTAACTTAAGCAAATGATTCATTTTGGAATCTTTTGTGATGCTAAAAGAATATTTGAAAGAAATTCTTAGACTTTCAAACAATATCTAGAAACTTTAATGATTCAACTGTGTTCATGTACGGAGTATCAAACTAGAGAATAAATATCACCTTGAGGACATGGTTTCTCATTCCACTATGAAAGTTTGGCTTGAACTTTCATTTATGTGATATTGATTCCTGTTCTTGAGTTTGATATAATAATAATTCTACTATGAACACATAACTTTGAACTTTATAGCTTGTTTAGGAAAAGTTCATGGATTGGAGATCCATATCTTAGAACTTTATATTCCTAAATACAAAGTTCACAGCTGGATTCATTTCTTTAGGAATTTGCTCATTTCCTAAAGATTGTTTGCTTTGGGTTTCCTCTTGAAGCTTCAAGTAGCTTAAATGAAACCAAAACTTAACTCTCTAATCATTATAAAAGGATTCTTTCAAGTTTCCATGATTGCTTATCAAGTTGCATCATTACTAGAGATGCAATCATCATGGAACCTAACATCCTCCTATTGAACGTCAAAGTTCAATTGATGTTGAGGTTCAACCTTTGATTTCCATCACTCCTTGGAATGGAATCAAATGAGAACTTACAAAAGTTTAATAGTTTTTCTTGGCACTTTGCATCCTTACCAGGGATGCTACTTATGGAATATAACAACTATCTTGTGAACTTTAAAAGTTCAGCTACTGTAAGTTCCATTTAGCTTTATTTTGATTTTGATCACATCTTGGGATAAAATCAAATAAAAGCGGTTATTAGAAAGTGATCATGTACCTAATGGAACTCTTTTCATCTTGCTTGGATGTAATATTTCTCAAATTCAAGCTAACAACTATATCTAAACTTTTCATTAGGATTCTCTAAGTTTTCTTCTAAAATTAGATTCATCATGGAAACTTTCAAGGAGCCCTATTTTCTTGCCTTTTCAATGATCAAGAAAACTGAACACTTGAATTTCAAAAGGCCTACTTTTCCTAATCAAGACTCCTAATTTGTGATACCGAAGTATCACATTTGGGAAAAAAACAAACTAGCTACTTGAGTTGCATGGCAGTCACGAGCCTTGCAACTACCTAGTTTTCTATTTTTCCTAGCTATCTAAGTTGAGCTAGAAAAAAGAGGTATCGAAAGTATAAGTATTCAACTACTTAACAAACAATTATGCATATGCGAATGCCTGTTCTTGCATGCAAATGCATATGAGTGCATGCACATGTTGCCATTCTCCTTTCATGCACCAAACTTGAATCAAGAAATTCTTGAGCTTGAAAATGCATGTTCCCAATCATCCATGCACAAACATTCTGCTTGCTATCTTTTTTAAAACGATATAATTGTTCATATGCATAACCTTGAGCATTAACTATATTTTCAAGCAAGAAGAAAATGTGTTTTGTGTATGAAAACATTCTTTGAAAGGGATCAATGCACCAAAATTCTTTCGTAGATGCATGCCTATGAGTGATAAGTGTCTCCACACTTCGATGCTCTCTTATTTTGCTTTCATTAACTTTCATACAATGCTTTCAAAATTGAATATTCCTTCCCTACTTCAATGATAATAGCAATTCATCCTATATGAAACCATAGAGCAAAGAAAACATTGAAATGAAAACATGAACTTGAAAAATATTTATCTCACAATTAGGCTGCGTCCTTCCATTGATCCTCACGAAGAGCCACTTTCCATCCTTTAGCTTCATTTTCTTTTTTTCTTTATACACGTTTGAAGTTTTTGGATTCGAATCCACTACATGAGTCTGAAAACTTGAAGTATATTTCTTTTGCAATTCCATAGGCCATCAAATGCTACCAAGCTTCACTTTCGCTGTTGAATTAGTGGTTGTCCAGGCTGAGATCCATCCATTTTGGACACACGAGCACCTCGGAATAAGGGCAATCTCTACCTTTTTTTAATCCTGTATTGGTCGTGCATCATGTGATTGTGTGCTAGTTATGCTGGTGAGTCATGTTGTCTTATGATGATGCTTCTTCCTCCATATGTAGAATCAGAATTGCCTTGATTCATATTGGTGTGTAGTTGCTAACAAATTCCTAGTCAGTTGCATTGTCGAATGCGCAATCAAATTCTTAACCTTAATGTTTCTTTAATTGGTGCTCCATAGTACACAAAACTATTAAGAGATTTCATCTATTGAGGGATGAATTCAAGTTCTCAAGGCTATGTAGCTATGCTTAATGGCTATAGTGGCTCGTGGATATATGCTTCTTTTCGCACCATCAGATTTGCGTAATATCCCGTAACAGACACAAGTTTGATGATCGATATGTTTATGTTCAATATCGCCTAAATATAGCCTTCCTCTTGCTCCGATGTACTTTCAATCAGAGTGCGAGCGGGTTATCAACAATAGAGGATGATCGGAGATGATTAGGGTTTAGTGGCGCTCTGAATAGGGTCTTCGAGCACTTCTGTTCACATCCCCCGTTCGGCCAGCACAAGAGGTTCTTAAAAGTTGGATGAGGGTGAACTGGAAGAGTAAAGGATTATTTGCCAAACATGTGCAATACCTTCCTAATAATTACTTTCTGTTTTTCTTTGAAGATGTTTGTAATGCTATGCAGGTCATTGCTGAAGGACACTAGATCATTAGGAACACACCTATTTCTTTTTTCAAATGGTATCCAAGTTTCAACCCAAGAGGTTCCAAACCGACTAAAGTTCTAGTTTGGGTTGAATTTCTTGATTTCCTAGCTGAATATTATTCGTAGCTTGAAAAAATGGGAATGTTGATTGGGAAAGTTCTAGGTCAAAGGACTAGGAAAGATTTTAATCAACCACAAATGTTGATAGAAGTTGATATATCGAAGAACATAAAGACGGTTCTGGTGATTAAAAACTCTGAAGGATGCATGCTGCATGAACAAAAAGTCTTTTATAGAAACCTGCCTAACGCTTGCTTTAATTGTTATAAGCAAGGACACTTAATTAAAGACTACCCACTGCTGGAAAGTAAGCAGGTAAATGAGGGTAAATCTGGAGAGGGTAAGCCTCAGACTACAAAAGTTCAGAATAAGGTAGAACAAGGCTTCAAGAAAGCTCCTAATAAGTCCCGAAGGAAAACCTCTAACTTGGACCTCAAGCCTGAGACACTAGTAAAAGCGATTTTTAACCCTTATCAAGTTCTGGAGGATTCCACCAATATGAATGTTGAGTCTTCTGAAGCACCTATGTTTGACGAAGAAAGGATACAAGAGAACCAAAACAAGGTCAGTAAAAGTAATACTTTGACTGAGGAAGGATGGACTCCAATTGGAAAGTCTAGAAGTTTCAAACCCTCCTTGGCTGCAGGTATATCATCAGTCTCTATTTCTTCAAAAGATGAGGAAAACAACCTTTTCAACGATGATGAAATTTTTATGGAACAAATTAATAAGAGAGATGAGGAAGTCATTGCTCAAGCTAGCTCTGGTATGCCCAATGAATCTGATGTGCTTATGATAGGTGCTAGGACTCATAGTCCTAAGTCTAAAGAGAAAAATAAAGCAAAAAGGAAAGATATTGTTAGCTGTTCTAACTCAGCAATTAAGCCCCTCAAGAACCACAGGAAGTAACTGTTGATGTTTTTTAGTTGGATGGTTCTTTTTTTGTATATGGATAACTTAAAAATTTTTTCTCTCAACACAAAAGGTCTCTCTGACCCAGTCAGAGGCAAATTCATTAACAAGTGGCTTAAAGACTCTTCTTTGGCTCCAGATTTCATCTCCTTACAGGAACTTAAAATTGGAGGATCCTAGTTCAAGGCTAATTTGAAGATTGTCTCCAACTACTGTACTTGGTATTGTACCAACCATAATGGTAAGGGTGGAGCAGCCATTGGTATTAATTCTAGCCTCAACGATTCGGTTGGAGAGGTGAAGGTAAGCACCTCCAACGAATGGATTTCCTTAAAGTGTAAAGAACCTCTGAATTTCTTTCTTGTTTGTGTTTATGCTGCAAATTATGCTTCAGGGAGGACCAAATGTTGGGAAGAAATAAGCAATCTGAATGGGGATATCTTGCTTGTAGGTGATTTTAATATGGTGACTAACCAAGGTTATAGAACTGGTAATAGTGACAATGTGATTGCGGGCTATGAAAAGCAGTGCTGGTTTAATCTTATTAATAAACACAATCTCATTGACGTGTCTATTAAATCTAGGCATACTTGGAATAACAGGAAGCCTAATAATTGTCTGACTGCTAGTCTTGACAGATTTTACATGCATTCTACTAGATGTCAAGAGCTTTGGAATTCTAACTGTGTTGTTGACCCCTCCCTTCAGCTTTCTGATCATGTGCTTGTGATTGTAAAACTGTATAACAACAACCCCTCTTACAGAGCTGGTTGGGCCCACATGGACATATCTTTACTTAGGATTCCCATCGTTAAGGAAAGAATTACTTGGATTCTTAAGCAGCATTTTTCCAAAGGTGGGTCTCCCTTTGCTGCTTGGGAGGGAGCTATTAGAGAGGTTCAGGCTTTGCTTACCTATTATAGACTCAAGGCCAAGAGTATTAGGTACAATAGAAGGATGATGCTAATTCAAGAGATTGGTAAAATTAGAAGTTCTAACTCTGACAACTCTTTCAAGCATCAAAAGATCCTTGAGCTTCAAGATAAGGTGAAGTATGAGGATTACCTTCTTGCTAGTGGTGCCCTTGTCACGTCTAGGGAATTTTGGGCTGGGAAAATTGACAAACCCAACAAGTACATGTACGATCTCATGAGGAAGAAAAAAGCCAGGGACTTTATCCCCCTGCTTAAGAAAAGCTCTGGTGGTTATGCTGTGAATATGCAAGAGAACCTACATGAAGCCGTTTCTTTCTTTACTAATGTATTCTCTATGCCTCCCAAGAGGGGGGACTCTGTCAGGAGTGCAAGAGCTTCCATTGCCCTTTGTAGGAAGAAAATGATTCCTCAGGGATTGGTCTCCCTCCTGGATATGCCCCTCTCTGAGGGTGAGGTTAGAGAATCCATTTGTAAACTCAAGCCCTATAAGTCTCCTAGTCATGATGGCCTACGTAATGAGTTCTTTCAAGTTTTTAAGGAAGTTTTGGTACCCATTATTCTCTTGATCTGGCCTGAAGCCATTAGAAGAGGGTCTCTGTCTACTTTCATCAACATTGATGTGATAAAGCTGATTCACAAAAAAGGATCTAAGGAAGACCTAAATAACTGGAGACCAATCTCTTGTTTGACTTCTTTGTACAAAATTTTTGCTTCCATTCTGGTCAGAAGGTTGAGTCCTATAATGGACAGTATTATTCTCCCTGAGCAAAAGGGTTTTATTAAAGGTAGATTCATATTGGATGCCATTATCTCTATATGGGAAGGTATTGAGTTTGCCAATGAGATGAACATTAATACCTTCTTCTTCAAAATTGACTTTGATAAGGCCTATGATAGGATTGAATGGGATTTTATTCTTCAGTCTCTCCATGACATAGGTATTGGAAAACCGTTTATCAAATTTGTCAATACTCTCTTTGGTAATGCTCAGTCTAGAGTGGCTATGAATGGGCATCTTTCTCCTCCCTTCAGGCTTTGTAGATCTATAAGACAAGGGTGTCCTTTAGCTCCCCTCCTTTTTGCCATTATATGCTTTGGGCTGGCTTGTGAAGGATTGTATTACCCAAGGATCTATTCAATGTCTTGAGATTCCCCAAGCCCACTCTCCGTTGGGTCTCCAAATGTTCCCTGATGATACCAATATGATTATGAGGGCTGATGTGTCTTTTGCTGATAACTTCCTCAAATGTCTTGATATTTTCTGCTTAGCTAGTGGTTTTGTGGTCAATCATAAAAAAACTGGCTTTCTTGCTTCTAATAACTTGATTCCTGATAAAGTGCTAGATGTAGGTTGTGAAATTATTAAGCAGGGTCAATTTTTTAGATTGTTTGGCATTTCGATGGGTTTTGGTATCACTAATGAACAAAGATGGAATTGTGTTCTTGATAAATTTTGTGCTAAAATATTCATGTGGATTGATATGCAAGACACCATCTCTCAAAGGTCTTTTGTTCTGAAGTATTATATATTACCTTCTCTAACCTATTTTTTGGCATCTTGGCAGCCCAACAAGAAGCAGATCTCTCAAGCCATTTCTTTGGCCAGGAGGTTTCTATAGGATGGATCTGAAATCCCCAAAGTGGCTTGGAAAATCTGTTGTATGAAGAAGTATGAGGGGGGTCTTGGGCTCATCTTCCCTTCTCGAATGGCCACCCAAATAGTAGCTAAATGGATTTTCTGGGCCTGTCTGATTGAAAGGAACGTCAGTAAATTCCACATCAAAAATAACAAAAGTTGGAATAATTGTAGCCTGTGGGATGTTGTTAATTCTCTGAGGCAACCTTGTCATCGAATACATGTTGCTCCCAAGAACTTCGCGACTAATCAGAAACAAGAAGGTGGCATGCCTTGAGACTGAAATAATGAATAGAAAGGCGACAACGCTGCTCTTAAGAAGTCGGTGAGCAAATATAAACATTCAGGGTGATGACGTAGTGGATAAAGCCAATCTCTCCTGCCACAGCGACATGTGTTCGACCATTGAAACCTGCACGCACTGTATACAGATGACTTTGTCCCTTTGCTGCCATAATTTGAGAAGTCAAAATCTGAAGATACAACAAAATGGATGCATGCACGGAGGAGACACACTAAACAACCCACATGAAGAAGACGATGGAGAAACAAACTTCTTCATGGAGAAAAGGAAGAATGAATTTTTCACTCTCCATGAAAGTTTAGACAAGAAGATGATGGACCCAAGGTCTCCATGGAAACTTCACTCTCTAATACTAATGCAAGAGACTAAGAATTACGACCACCACATGCTAGAGAGATGACATTCCTCCCAACCTTATGCCTCTATATATAGCTGCTCAAATCAACAAGGACCACAAATGTAACTAAACTCCATAAGTGCACCTTAGAGCATTTTTCTATGACCTTCACTTCCCAAAATAGAAGATCTTTTTCAAATATTGTGGACTGTAAACTTATGTTTTGATGCAATCATCTAAGAGTGATGCTTTAAATAACTTAGTGATTCTTTATGCATATTTTTGAAGCTAAGGAAGTATGTTAGGAATTCATGAAGCTATATTGGCTGGTGTAGAGAAGAATTTTGCAAACACCCACACATCTCTACTTATATCCCATCATCTCTTCACATGGGAATGGGAAGTTCATGCCCGTTTCATTTGAAGGTGTGGATAGCACATAAGTGTAGAGGAAGGTATGTATGAATGTATATACGTATGTATGTACATACGTACATATGTATGCACATACATACACATGTATGTATGTATGTATATATATATATATACATATATATACATACATATATATATATATATATATATATATATATATATATATATATATATATATATATATATATATATATATATATATATGTGTGTGTGTGTGTATGTGTGTGTGTGTTCCAAGATATAGTTCTTTAAAAAATGCAAGTATGTTGATGGACCAGAGTCACAACATGAAGCTCATAGTCATAAAAAACTTTTTACATGAGATTGGTGTTCACAACAGAGCATATCAAAGATAATGCATGAGTACGAGGGTATTGATGATGTTAGCTTGGATAGTGTCATCAAAATACCTGAGAGATTCAATAAAGGGAGTTCACATGGATTAGATACATCTTCTCTTTCAAATACATGAGGAAACCCTATTAATGCCATGATAATTCTTATTAAGTTTCTTTCAAAATTATTTGTTCATTCAAGATCACTTGGATCATAAGCACCACTTGGATATGTTTTGGGGTGATTGTACCTGAAACCATCCCTAGATTAACCATTGTAGTTTTATGAGTGGCACAGAATCAAATGTTAACTTTGGGCAACCATTGGGATTTTTAGGCAGTTTTACGATGACGAAGTCCCCGACAAGCTCCATAGGTGCATGTCTTGTGGTCAAGCCAACCTACCACTCGCTGTCTAAGAGTGATTTTGGTAGCACCATGAAAAGTGTTGCTAAAGAATATGTATAAGTTATGTTTCAGATGACGAAGTCATGACGCAAGGTTTTTGCCTTTGGTTTTCTCAGGAGGGGGCTGTTTGGGCTCCCCTCCTCGCAGCACCATAAATCAAAAGAAAAAATCAAATGCTAACTCATTCAATCGTATTCTTCATAAGTGGCACAAGATT
Source organism: Ceratopteris richardii (assembly GCA_020310875.1). Taxonomy (NCBI): domain Eukaryota; kingdom Viridiplantae; phylum Streptophyta; class Polypodiopsida; order Polypodiales; family Pteridaceae; genus Ceratopteris; species Ceratopteris richardii. The sequence continues at coordinate 138,189,138 of CM035408.1, read as the reverse complement.
GATACTTGCGTGCTCGATCAAATTTATTTCTTGTGGGGAAATGTTTTGTGTGCACAAAACCATAAGGATTGGAGTGTGACTTATCTGTTCAGGAGGAACATAACCAGGATTAGAAGAATCATATTCCAAGGTAAACTACGTTTTCACCATGTAGCGACTTTTGATCTGAAGACGGAATGACGATCTATATATTGTGTATAAATCGGTTCTCGATATGTGTATAAATCTATCCAAAGATGGACCACTTGAATGTAGTCCCTCGAGTCAGGACTTTATGTTGGAAACATGAAGCCAAGATGAATCTTGGACTGTCATTTGGATATGGCAGTCGCGTATAACCCATTTTTCACCATTTTACTTGGCCATCTACGTTGTGATGCTGAAACTTGAAAGCAGAGAGCTTGCCAACTAAAGCCAACGGACAAGAGTAAACTCACTGAAAGTGATCCACTATATGCACTTCATGGTAATGATGCAGACCGTTTGATCTGCAAAATATCTGGGATTGAAAATGGTCTCCCTGTGGATGTGAAACAGCGGAGCCTGGTAAGGATCCGCAGAGTTGTGAACCAATTATTGATCTAAAACCCTAAACAGTTCCACTGCGAATCGCTGTCTTTTACTTGCAAGCATGAATCATGCGAATCGGACACGCAATAGGATAACCATTCAGCCGCTGCATCATTCTGTGTCTCGTCTCTCGAGTCCTATATGGACATGATAGTCTTGTGATGCTCGAGAAATTCGTCGCTGGGTGGTTTTATTGTCAATGGGAAGATCAAATCGCCAATGATTGCAAAGGAAAGTGTTTTAAGTAGTACGTTCTTACCAAATTGTAGTAGTCTGTTAAGGTCGTCGAACATCTGAGTCTTCCAGATCGGTGATTGGAAACGAAAAAGTAACAGAAGAAAATAGATCGGTGATTGGAAATGGAAATGGAAAAGTAACAGAAGAAAATAGGCTAATACAGCCGTGACGGTATCTATTATTGAGTTTATAGTTTCTGCTGTGATTTACATTGCCGAAGATGTCGGCATTGAACTTCAATTATTGGACAGAGAAGGAGAAAATGGAATAACGCAGATATAATTCTGCAATACATCTGCAGAAAAACGACAAACCTCGGCTTTTACGCTGAAGAAGGTAAAGGGAAGAAGACAGCGGTCCACTAACGTTCCATAGTTGTTTTTCACAAATACGCTGCATTTTCTGCTTCCTTTCATCCGCGGTGGTCCACAGTCCACCGCCCTATTTCGATTCGTGATGAATGTAAATGCTGCATGCATACGAAACAGGAATGCTTTCCATGCCGTACCGCCTTCATCATATGCAATTTACGTCGCATCTGCTGTCTGATCTTCATATCAATTCCTCAAAGTGAGGACATCCACTGGATTCATGGACAGTCGCCCATAGTTTGGGAGCAATTCTCTTTTAAAAAGTGCAACTTGTGAGAAATTCGCTTTTAAAAAAGTTCGAGGAGCCCACAGGTTTCACCGAATGTGGAGGGCCGACAACAAATCTGGAACGTGTGAACCATGGATGAATGGAAAAAGATAGGGAAGGCATATGTTTTTTTTTTTTTGGATGATCTGATTATACTTATTGCTCACCAATGGAGATTAAGGGCACATGCAACATAGATCCGACGAACTTCAGTCATCAGAATTGTGAACACTTTTTGGTCACCGAACAGAGATTAAGGGCACATGCACATAGATCCGACCCACTTCAATCATCAGAATTGTGGGCATATACATAACGGCCACTCAATTTCGGATGACCAAAATTAACATCATCACTTCCAATTAATCCATAAAACAAACTAAAAAACAGTACTTTAACACATATGTCTTGTTGAGTCATGGAAATAACTCGAACCTGATCATTATTTTGATCTCTACTCTAATATATTTTGATTCCTACACGAATCATTAAAAAAAAATGAAAAGCACTTTGAATTTATCCAACGGGCATGGTTTAGCGGATGTGTTTTGTACTCCGAAGCCCTTTGTCATAGTTGTACAACAACAACACTAAGAGTATGATATGTGCTAATGATAAAGATAAAAACATAACTCGAAAGGAAAAAACAATTAACCTATGCACTGATACCATGTTGAAATGAAAAACGACTACTCCTACTCTACTCACATGCAAACATCTAACAAGCTAAGGAGGAAGGAACAATAGATAACAAAACATGATGAATGAATTAAAATAGAAATGAAAATGACTTACATAAGATGCTCTATGAGCATGGAGACTCCATGAGGAGTGGAAGCACACTCTTGGCAATGAGCTAGAGTGGAATGGCTTGTGTGGAGTGAAGGGAGGCCTTGCTTATATGGAGTTTGGGAGAATTCCCTTGCATGTGGGATAAATGTGCTTACATGAGAATGAATCTAAGTTTGGACAAAAGGCTGGAGCATGGAACTCTCAACATACACTTCTCTCAGTGGATTTGCAACTTTTTTGGTCCATGCTCCATTGGCAAGGTCAATTTCAACCTAGGCTCAGTTTGCACTTCCACCGACTCATGCCCCTTTGGCAAGGCTTCAAGTTCATATAGTACTTTGTGCTTCGGTTGGGACATATCCTTCTTTGGAAGGCAAAACATCTTGTTACCAGGTGACTATGTGCTTCAACCCATCTCTCCTTCATGACTTGAAGGTTATCAAGCAAGGTGAGTTTCGTGCTTCGATTGACTCTTCCTCTTCATGGGAAAGAAACTTCAACATCTCAAGCAAGATTTTGGTTTGAGGGAAATACCCTCCACATCTCCATTTTTACACATGTTTAGGAACATCTCCCAATTTGCATCTGGATCCATAATGTGAGTACCAACCTTGGCAAGGTTCCTTTTTGGCGGCTTTCCATCTACCTTTGTGGGCATATATGGCTAGGTAGTTGGATGCATCCCCTGAGCATGTGGCTAAGTGCATCTTGGCTTGGTGTGAACACACTCCCTTATATGTGGCCTCTTTGTGAGATGGATTCCCTTTCTATTTTCTACTTTGAGCCAACTTGTCCCGGGTTATATCTTTAGTTCATTTGTGAATAGGAATGTGCGTGCCCAAAAGGAGTGCACCTCATCAATGCTTCATCCTTTGTTTCTTCTTCTTGTATCGAAAACTTGGATTCTACAAGGTGGAAATGTCGTTGCCAAGATGAAGAGAATCCCTATTTTACCATTGCACCAAAAGACATAGGGGTTATGTGTGCCTGTTTTCAACTTATACCACTTCAAACAAAGCATGTGGACAACCTTGTGATTCATATCTTGTTGTATACTCTAGGGTGATCTTATATATGGAGTGGCCTCAACATTGGAGCCTCATCCTTGTCTCCTCACCCATGTATATGTGGGGATTCAACTCTTCTACAAAAAATGATGTCGGATGACTCTTCAGAGGGGACTATGCAAGCTAATACCTACCGATCCTAATAGTTCTCTTTAGATCTGGTACCCTTAGGATCTAAAGTTGACCATTACAAGTTGACCATTACAGTAAACATTTTCTTTAGCTCTAATAACTTTGAAAGTTTCTTTAGCACAAACTAAAACCGAAACAGAAGCAAATGGGAATTGTTTTTGAAATTGTTTCCATTTCCCATCGGGAAAACTTTAGCACCTTATCGAGGTATGCTAATACCTAACAATATCGATTTTCTTTAGCAAGAAAATAATGCACGTGTGAAACTAATGCACACGACTCAATGGTCTTCCCTCTAGGCCTTTTAGGTTTTCTTTAGCACCTATTGGAGCTAAATTTTACTATGAGGTAAACATTTTCTTTAGCACCTATTGGAACTAAAGAAAACCATTAGGTAAACGTTTTCTTTAGCAGGAAACTAATGCACCTTATGGATCTATGCTAATACCCTTATGGTAAACATTTTCTTTAACCTGAAAACCTAGTAAACTAATGATCCATATGGCACTAAAGAAAACCAAAACCTAATGGTATTAGCTTCTAGGTTTAGGTTTTTTCTTTTCTTTAGCATTTTCTCTATCGATCTAAGGAAAAACTAACAGCTTTTTTTGTTGCGGCTAACCATTTACTTTGGGGTATTAGCTAAGCATAATTTCCTAAACATGTTTATTTAGCATTAATACCCAAAGGTAAATGCTTAACATTTAGCACTAAGGCTATTAACTAAGCATAAAAACATACGATGTGTAGCATTTACCATTAGGTAACTGGCTAAAGTCGGGTAGAGAAAGCATGATAGAAAACCAAAACCTTTAGGGCTAAAGTTTATTGGTTAGGTTTTAGTATTATCTTATCCAAAAATGGCCCTAATACCTTAAGAATTTCTTTTGTCGTTTATGCATGAATCTATTACAATAGTAACTCATTTAGATGAAGTTCCAATTTATCATTTTGGATCCTAATCGATTACTAACAATGCACTAAAGTTCAAGCATTTACAATTCACTGTTACAATTTTCTAAGTTACAATTTTCTAAGTGCCCATCAGGACTAGTATAGTGCACCTTTCTCAGGCTTAATCTAATGCCTAAAGGGAATGTTCCATTTATTTATCAATAGGTAAACAAAAACTAGCACTCCTAATAGTGAATGCTTCACCCTAAAGCTTGATTAGAAATTGTGTAGAATTGGTTACTCTTCTAGAGAAAGTGTTAATACAAATCCTCCTTAAAATTGTTACCTCCCCTATCTCCCACTCCGAAAGGGATGTATTGTTGAGAGTGAGAAGGTGCTAAAGAAAACGTTTAAGCGTTAATGGTTTTCGTTTCTACTTAACCTAAAGGACCATAATGGTTAAGCAAAAACCCGTTGGTTTTTGGTATTAGATTAATCAATTAGGTGTGTTAGTTTACTTTAGTTCTCTATGCATAGCACCTTTATGGTATTAGCACACATATCATGTTATGATAAACTAACATTTAAGCATTATCGATGCTATGCAATTAAGCTAATAATGTTTACCTAATAGTTTTCTAACGTAATTAGTCTTTTGTGTTAGCATTTAGAAAATGTTTTCTAAACATTTACCAATGTTTGAGAGGAAACTAATGCACTTTTCCTAACTAATACCCGTAAAGGCTAGAAAATTTACCATTACGATATTAGAGCTATGCTAATACCTAAAATAAATGCAAACTATTGCTCCTTTCTGGTAAACACCTAAACGTTAGTTTACCGAGTGATCATTTATGTTAATTTTTGCGTAAACATAATTTGTGGCCTTTGCTCCAAAGACCTCATATTACTTAGAGCGTATTGTGGGTAGGGGGCATACATACCCCCACCTCAAAGAGATTCAATGAGACCACTCAAATACAACACAGAAAATGTGGCATTTCTTTACTCACTAGAAAAAGTGGGGAAAGATAGAAAAAGAAGAAACTAATCGGCAAGGAACTAATGGCTTGCAGCAAGAACTTTTTGGGATCCATTGGGTTAGATAGAATCCATCTAGGTGGTGTATCTAAATACATTATTTCCAGTAGGCGTATGTAATAAAATAGAGTTAACTTGGTGCTGACACCTAGATGAGCCCCCAAAACCACGAGAGATAGTCGCCCATCATACGGCTAACCCATTCAACTTCTTTGAACAATGTAAGTTCTGGGTCGTAATGCTTCAAAAAACTTTGTTGTCTTAACCAATTTAGAGTAGACAATAAAGTGCCAACTCCTCAAAACCTATTGACCTAGAGAAAACCTATATGGTAGGCTAAAGAAAACTAACGCTTAACTCTAGTCTTTGCTTAAGCCTTTACAAGCTAAGGAAAACAAAACCTAAACAGGTTTCACTTAAGCCTATTGGTAAATGGTTTTCTTTGGCGCATTCCCTTTTGCTTTAAAGTTTTGTTTAGCTCTAATACCTTAACAATATTAGCTATGCTCCATAAGTTCATGTAAATAGCTTAGAAAAAATTTACCTTAACGATTAAGCATTTACGCATAGTGCATTATGATATTAGCTCCAATTCATCGTTTACCATTTATAATTTATGTTAAGCTATTAGCTTCGCTCCTAAAGTTAAACGTGTTTCAGTATCAAAGTTTTCAGTTTTACTTTTAGTTTACTTTTTCCTTTTAGGCTTAAGCTAATATCGATAGGCTTAAGCTATTACCCTTAAGCCTAAAAGGATTAGTTTTCTTTAGCCTACCATATAGGTAAACCATATGCCTAACCATTCACTAATAGTAAACTTTAGCGTGATTTTCTTTATAGTAAACCCTTAACCTTTATTACTAAGGGTAAACCTTTATTACTAAGCGTAAAATTTATACAGGTTTCTTTAGCCTAATTCCCTAAACATTAAATGTTTGACCCTTCGGTACCTTAATGGATTCAACTCTTTTGACCTTTAGTCTTAAGGTAATATCTATAGGTAAATAGTAAACTATCATTCCTAATCGGTTTTCTCTTAATCCTATTGGACATAATGGGCTAAAGAAAACTTTCGATCAAACATGGAATTCACTTAAGCCTTTTAGGCTAAAGAAAGAAAAGCCTAAATAGGTAAGCTAATACCGTTAGCCTTAAGCATTTAGCATTAGGCTTAAGCAAAGACCAATTAGGCTTGAAGGGAAGACCATCAAGACCTGAAGAGAAGACCATTTTGGTATTAGCTTGTCTTGTTTTACGTGTTAGTTTTGCTTAAGCTTGAACATGCGAAAGTTTTTTCTTAACCGTTTACCTATCATTTAAGTTATGCAAAACAAGAAAAGAGAAGACCATAAATGGTGATCTTCCCTTCTTTAATTAATCACTTCATGCCCTCTTTACTTTCGGTTAAGCATTCACTGTTAGGTTTTGTTCTTCACTCAAGCAAGACTTCAATGCTCTTCCCTCCGAGCCTTTTAGGGCTAATACCATTTAGCTTTTGGTAAATGCTTAAGCAAAACAATAGCATTAAGGCATAAGATTAACCATTAAGATCTTGCATAAACCTTCGGCTCTTAATGGTATTAGCTTAAGCAAAATAAAACCATTAAGGCATGAACACTAAAGCCTTAATGATTTTGGCTTAAGCAAAACCTTAATGGTGATTACAAAAAACAAAAACAATATGGTTGAATAGGAGAGTTTCAATTTCAAAGATTGATGATGTTTCTAGTAGGGAGTGGGATGACAAAGAAGCTCAAAAACTAGGACATCATTTTGTGTAAAGTTATTAAAAATTCTCTTTTGATTTTATATCAAATATCTCACCAATCTCTAGTGTTAGGATATGACTAAAGAAGGTGGAAGGAAAGCTTGGAGCCTCAACTCTCCACAATTTGAATTAGAATTATTGATGCATCAAGATTTTCAACTGAGGAAAATAATTGTCATTGCAAATTGGAAACTTAAAAATGTTAGAGAGCTTCTAGAGTACCCTGATGAGGTTTCACCACAGTTCACATTCTCAATTGATGGTGCAATTGCAAACATAATATCAGAGAAAACACTATCTTGCATTACTTGCTTGCCGCCCAAAGTGATCAAGTTCCAACCTTTAAGAATGTAACCACCCTTGCCCCTTTTTTTCCACCAAAAATGATCATATTTTCTCTTGGTTGGAAACAAAGACATTGAGTGCTAAATATTTTTGTCACTTTTTGTTTTATGTATGCACTTTTCATATTCATATTGGCTTTGTTATGCTTTATATCATTGGTCTTGGAAAGTTTCTAATGTTCAAAGACTTCCTCCTAGACAACAACTAGTAAAAACTAATGTACAAAGATTGATAATTAAGGATAAATGTAAAGATGTGGAAATTCTTCATTTTAGTGATTAACAAGCTATACATAGAATTTAAGGGAAGGAATACTATAAAATGGAAAAAATTGGAGGAGATACAAGACACGACCAATTCTAGCAATAAGGGCCATCAAAGGTTCTCCAACCGGCCTAATTGCTTGAATTCGTCGTGTCTTTTTTTTTTAACTTTATGCAACACATGTGAAAAGGTATGACCAATTAAAGCAAATAGGACCATCCAAATACCTCCGTGGGCCCTTATCGCTTGAATGGTTTGCGTGGTTTTTCTTTCCAAAATTATTACTTATAGAGGATAGGTATTGGAGACATCATAATAATAATAAATGATACATGCATTACAAGACATGACCAATTCAAGTGATTAGGGCCATCACAAGTTCTCCGATTGCTCTCTTCGCTTGAATCGGTTGTGCCTTTTTTCTTTTCTGAATATTAGATATACAAGCTAAGGAATACATTTCATAGATTAAAAAAACAAGATATAGCATTAATGGGAAAAGATAAATGCTAAACCACTTATCATTTAATTGATCTCACAAATGATAGGCACACCAGCCTTCACCTTTGTCCTTTTTCTCTGGGACATGCCTAAGTGGAGAATGAATAGGAGGTCCTTTCTTCTTATCTTGTGTCTTCTTATTTGTCGGTGGTGCAAGTGGTGGAGGAGATTCTGGATCATATGTGCACCTTCAAAAGCTTGGAAACACTGCAAAAGTAGAACAATATCAAAATGCATTGCAATGTGGTGATACAAAAGTGCATCAAAAGTGCACAAGAGCTTACAGTTTGCAATTGCCATGTTGTGATTGGAGGGAGTTCATAAATAAAGCTTGGTATTTATTGAAGTTGATTATTATTAAACTCCAATGACTTTTGGAAATATAATCCATACTTGTTCTTGAGAAAGTGACCAATTTCTCCATGCTTGAAAGGTATACACTCAGTCACAAGTCGATCCAAGACAAAGACCTATCTTGAAACAACCTCTTCACACTTTTGGAATAGGACCATAAAAACGAAAATCTAAACCAAATGTATCAAGGACTTGTTGATATATTTAGGTAGTGATGTGTGTGAACACTCTAGGACTGCCGAGGCACTTTTTTCCCTCTTTAGGAGGTTTTTTTCCCCCGGCTTGTATATATGCCTATTGCCCTAATGGCCTAATTATCTTTGTACATTCTCTAGTAATACATTCAATATTGTGTGTTGTGCTCCAAGATTCTTCTTCTTCCTTGTGCTGTTTGCATGCTTTCGCAGATGTCTAACTCCAACAATTGGTATCAGAGCAGGTCGTCGCCTCATCTAGGGCATCATCTACACCTCTCCGGTTGCAGTATCAAATTCGCATGAAATTTGGTGAGGATACTCAAGCTGTTTCACAGATCAAAACGGCTTTGCTTTGTGGCGCCGAAATCGCGAACTGAGCTCATTTCAGCCTCCAAACGCACTATCGCAACACTTCTGCAAGCTATTTCATCTTTTTGTTCCAAAGGTATAAACCTATTTCGGTTTGCTAGTATAAGCGTCTCAAAGTCTGCTACGGGTTTAGCAGAACTTGTCTAGGCAATTCCGTTCAACTTTTTAAGATACAATCAATTTTTTGCATCAAGGTATTTTAGTCACCGATCATGGCTAAAAGCAGTGATGTATTTCGTATGTTGGCCGTTGAGGATAAGTTGGATGGTACCAACTACCCATTGTGGGCTTATATGATGCGACATGTATTGGTTGCAAAAGGACTGTGGAACATTGTGCAGGATGTTGAAAAACGTCCTATCACACCTGCAACTGTTATAACTGCAGGTACTGAAGCTGATGCAGAAGGTGTTGAAGATGATGATATTCTGCATATTTTTGTTCGTGTTGTGCTTTCTGTTGCACCTACTATAGAGCAGATTCGTTGGGATGGCAGAGATGCTCAGGTACATGCATTGATAGCTTTGTCTATCAAACATGCCATTATTCCTCACATTCGCTGTTGCAGAATAGCTAAGGATGCTTGGGATACACTTACCACATTGTACCAAGCTAAGAATGAGGCTCGTGTTGCTTACCTCTGAAAACAGTTGCAGAGCGAGCACATGAATGAAGGTGATTCTATGGAAAGTTTTCTAACAAAGATCAAAGACTTGAAGCAACAGTTGATTTCTGCTGATGAGGTTATACCAGATAGCTCACGTGTAGACCGTTCTGAATGGTCTTCCTGATTCATATCAGAGTTTTGCTTCTACTCTTCGGTTGATGATGAAAGACAATCCAAATGCCTTGTCATTTGAGGAGTTAGTCTCTGTTCTGTTGCACGAAGATCATTCTAGGTAGAACACGTCCATTATGTGTGTTGCAGATCAAGCTTTCCTGGCTAGTCAGAAGGGCAAAGGAAAATGGAGCTCTTCTACTAGTAAGCAAAAAACTACAAATGCTGCACATTCGAAGAACCAAGATAAAGATGAGAAAAAAATCATAAAAGCAAAAATTGTTTTGCAAGTACTGTAAAGGGAATGATCATATCATAAAGAACTTTCCAAAACTGGCTGCTAAAGAGGCAAAGAAGAAAGAGGCTGGAATGGTTGTTGCAGAAGCCTCCACCAAAAACAAAGTCTGCTAATCTTGTGTCGGAAGAAGAATGAGCATTTACTACTATTTGTAGTTTTGCCCCATCTTCTCATGAGCAGTCCATGTCTGCAGTAGACTCAGATGTTTGGTACTTTGACAGTGGGGCGGCCAAACATATTGCCTCGGAGCCCGTTTCTTCTATTCACTCGAGCCTGCCCCTACAGGGAATACTGTTACATCTGCCAACAACTCCTCTTATCCTGTTATGGGAGTTGGTAAGATCATTTTGACTACTGCTGATGGTAGTTCTTTCTCTTTGTCATATGCTTTGTTTGTGCCAGGGATCAAGAAAAATCTGTTATCAGTTTCTGCATTAGCCAAGATTGGCTTGGTTGTGAAATTTGTTGATGACAGATGTATAGTTCATGATCTGTCAAATGGCGACGTGATTATTGCTTCTGGCATTCTATGTCGTGGGCTGTATAAGCTCATAGACTATGAAAGATCTGTAAATGATTTGGCATGTGTAGTACATAATTCTCAGGCAATGTCAGATGCAAAGCTTTGGCATGCACGCTTTGGTCATCTGAATTTTGCTAGTTTGCTACGCCTACAGAAATCTGAAATGGTTTCCTCTTTGCCCAAACTTGAGGCACCAAGAAAACATGTATGTGAAGGTTGTATTTTGGGAAAAATGCAGTGTTCCTCCTTTCCAAAAGATGGTTTAGTTTGGGCTACTAAAAAATTGCAGCTTGTACATAGTGATGTCTGTGGTCCTATGCAGACACCTTCTTTTGGAAATTATCTTTACTTCGTGACTTTCATCAATGATTTTTCCAGGCATGCACGGGTATATCCATTGAAGGCAAAGTTTGAAGTGTTCATGTGCTTCAAATAGTTTTTGGTTTTCGCGGAAAATCTGTCAGCATGTAAAATGGGCACCCTCCGTTCTAATCGAGGGGGGGAATATGTCTTCTGATTTTAATGCAATTCTGGTTGAACGTGGGATAAAACACCAGTGTACAATGCCGTATACACCTCAACATAATGGAGTTGCTGAACCAAAGAACAGGTCACTCATGGAGATGGTGAGGTGTATGGTCAAGAGTCAAGCTTTACCACATAGTTTATGGCTTGAAGTTGTCATGTGTGCAGTATATGTACTTAACAGGTGTCCCACTAAAGCGATGCAGTCCATCACTCCATATGAGGCTTGGCATGATCAAAAGCCATCTGTTGCTCATCTGTGTGTTTTTGGTTCTTTGGCATATGCTTTAGTGCCTGAACAACATCGCAGAAAATTGGATGATAAACCAGTAAAATCTATTTTTGTTGGATACAGTTTTGAAAGTAAAGGCTATCAACTGTATCATCCACAGACTAAACACATTTTGGTTAGCCATGATGTTGTTTTTGTGGAAGATGTTATTCAGCCATTGCTTTCATGTACTAATGAGACATCGGTTAGCTCCAAAGACATGTATGATACTTTGCTGCCTCTTTTTATAGGTGGATAGTCTAGTGTTGGTCCTAATGAGGCAACTTCTCAGCCTTTGCAGGTTTCATGTGATGATGCAGATCATCCCATTTCTGATGCAGATTTACATGATGCACTTGTTGATGAGAGAGCTGACATTGAGGAGGCAGAAACTATGCCAAAATGGCTGGTGCAAACTTTGCGTGATAGCAAATTAGATGCACCTCTATCATATCTTAGTCGATCAGGCTCTCATCGTGCCTCTTTTGCATCAGATTGCTATGCTATGGCTGCATCTAGTCTCTGTGATGAGAATGAGCCTGTTTCATTTGACGAAGCACAAAATTAAGAAAATTGGATGACTGCTATGCAATCTAAATATGATGTTATAATGAAGAACGATACTTGGTCTTTGTGTGACTTGCCTCCTGGCAAGAAGGCCATTGGCACTAAGTGGGTTTACAAGTTGAAGTGTAAGCCTGATGGAACTGTTGACAGGTATAAGGCTAGGCTTGTTGCAAAGGGTTATGCACAGGAAAGAGGCATTGATTTTGATGAGACCTTTGCACCTACATGCCGTATGACTACTGTTCGGAGCATCTGTGCACTTGCAGCCCATCATGGTTGGAATGTACATCAGTTGGACATTAAAACTACATTTTTGAATGATGACTTGCATGAAGAAGTGTATGTTTTTCAGCCCCGTGGCTTTGTGCAGAAAGGGCATGAAAACCAGGTGTGTAGGTTAAAGAAGGCATTATATGGTTTAAAGCAAGCACCACATGTTTGGTGTGAGAAGATACATGCCTATCTGATTGCACATGGTTTTGAGAACAATCCAATTGAAAGCACCTTATATGTTAAGCGTGCTAATGATGTGTTTCTGATTATTGCTATCTATGTTGATGACATGCTGCTCACTGGTCCTATTGAGAAGCATTTTGCTGATTTTAAGGCTGATTTGCATGCCTCATTTGAGATGTGTGATTTGGGGAATTCGCATCACTATTTGGGCATTCAATTTATGCAAGTTGATGGTGGAATGGCTTTGTGTCAAACAAAATATATTGACACATTATTGCAACGTTTTGGCGTTGAAGACTATAAGCCTATTGCCATTCGTATGGAGACAAGTTTACGATTGAGTCTTCATGATGTTGGAGATGCATTTGATGCTATCCTCTATCAGCAGGCTGTTGGATGCTTGATTTACTTATGCATTACTCAGCCAGATATTCAGTTTGTTGTCTCACAGATGAGTAGGTTTATGCATTGCCCAGGTGTCAAGCATTGGCACGCGGTTAAGCGCATCTTTTGCTACTTGAGTGGTACTCGGCTACTTGGGTTGTTTTATCCCAAGGGGGGATCGCTACCACTAGATTTGCATGCTTTTTCTGACTCAAACGGGGCTAGTTGATATGACACTAGTGTGTCCACTAGTGGCTTTTGCTTCATGCTTGGTAGCTCATGTATATTTTTCTTGAGCAAGAAGCAGCCTACTGTGGCCACTTCCAGTTGTGAGGCTAAGTATAGGGCAGCTTTTACAGCTACTGTTGAGTGTGTGGCTCAGACGCCTTATGGCTGATTTGGTTGTTGGTCAGTCTTCTGCCACCATCTTCACTGACAGTCCGAGGGCATTGGAAGTTGCGAGGAACCTTGTGTTCCATGCTCGCACTGAGCACATTGAGATGCATTATCATTATGTCAAGGAGAGGTTCTCTGCTGGGGAGATCAGCTTGGCATATGTTCCCACACAGGAGAACATTGCAGATCTTTTCATGAAGGCTCTGTTAGGAAAAAGTTTGAAGCTTTTCGCAAAGCTTTGGGATTACTTCCTTTTGTGGAGTGATTTCCACATAGCTTGGCACTTCCTTATACATGAGTGCCAGCTACTTGTTCACCACATCACTCCTAGGGGGGATTTGTTGATATATTTAGGTACTGATGTGTGTGAACACTCTAGGACCGTCACGGCACTTTTTTCCCTCTTTAGGAGGTTTTTTCCCCCGGCTTGTATATACACCTATTGCCCTAATGGGCTACTTATCTTTGTATATTCTCTAGTTATACATTCAGTATTGTGTGTTGTTCTTGTTGGAGTTAGACGTCTGCGGAAGCACGCGAACATCACAAGGAAGAAGAAGAAGCTTGGAGCACAACACATAAAACTGAATGTATTACTAGAGAATGTACAAAGATAAGTAGCCCATTAGGGCAATAGGCGTATATACAAGCCGGGGGAAAAAAAACCTCCTAAAGAAGGAAAAAAGTGCCCCGGCGTTCCTAGAGTGTTCACACACATCACTACCTAAATATATCAACAAATCCCCCCTCGTAGTGATGCGCTGAACAAGTAGCTGGCACTCATGTATAAGGAAGTGCCAAGCTTTATGGAAATCACTCCAAAAAAGGAAGTAAGCCCAAAGCTTTGCGGAAAGCTTCAAACTTCTCCCTAGGCAGAGCCTTCGTGAAAAGGTCTACAATGTTCTCCTGCATGGGCACATATGCCAAGCTGATCTCCTCAGGAGAGAACCTCTCTCTAACATAATGATAATGCACCTCAATGTGCTTAGTGTGAGCATGGAACATAGGGTTCCTCGCAACTGCCAATGCGCTCTGACTGTCAGTGAAGATGGTGGTGGTAGAAGACTGACCAACACCCAAATCAGCCATAAGGCATCTGAGCCACATACACTCAACAGTCGCAGTGAAAGCTGCCCTATACTGAGCCTCACAACTGGAAGTGGCTACAGTAGGCTGCTTCTTGCTCAACCAAGATATACATGAGCTACCAAGCATGAAGCAAAAGCCACTAGTGGACACACGAGTGTCATAGCAACCAGCCCAATCAGAGTCAAAAAAAGCATGAAAATCTGGCGGTAGCGATCCCCCCTTGGGATAAAACAACCCAAGTAGCCAAGCACCACTCAAGTAGTGAAAGATACGCTTAACCACCTGCCAATGGTTGACTCCTGGGCAATGCATAAACATGCTCATGTGTGAGATAGCAAACTGAATATCTGGCCGAGTAATGCATAAGTAAATCAAGCATCCAACAGCGTGCTGATAGAGAACAACATCAAATGCATCTCCAGCATCATGAAGACTCAATCGTAAACCTGTCTCCATAGGAGTGGCAATAGGCTTATAGTCTTCAAGGCCAAAACGCTGCAATAATGTGTCAATATATTTCGTTTGACACAAAGCCATTCCACCATCAACGTGCATAAACTGAATGCCCAAATAATGATGCAAATGCCCCAAATCAGACATCTCAAATGAGGCATGCAAATTAGCCTTAAAATCAGCAATATGCTTCTCAATAGGACTAGTGAGCAGCATGTCATCAACATAGACAACAATGATCAAAAGCACATCATTAGCACGCTTAACATATAAGGTGCTTTCAGTTGGACTGTTCTCAAAACCATGTGCAATCAGATACGCTTGTATCTTCTCATACCAAGCACATGGTGCTTGCTTTAAACCATATAATGCCTTCTTTAACCTACACACCTGGTTTTCATGCCCTTTCTGCACAAAGCCACAGGGCTAAAAAACATACACTTCTTCATGCAAGTCACCATTCAGAAATGTTGTTTTAATGTACAACTGATGTACATTCCAACCATGATGGGCTACAAGTGCACAGATGCTCCGAACAATAGTCATACGGCATGTAGGTGCAAAGGTCTCATCAAAATCAATGCCTCTTTCCTGTGCATAACCCTTTGCAACAAGCCTAGCCTTATACATGTCAATTGTACCATCAGGTTTACGCTTCAGCTTGTATACCCACTTAGTGCCAATGGCCTTCTTGCCAGGAGGCAAGTCACATAAAGACCAAGTACCATTCTTCATTATTGCATCATATTCGGATTGCATAGCAGCCATCCAATTTTCTGAATTTTGTGCTTCATCAAACGAAACAGGCTTTGTCTCATCACATAGACTAGTTACAGCCAAAGAGGCACTATGAGAGCCTAATCGAGTACGATATGACAGAGAAGCATCTAATTTGTTATCACGCACGGTCTGCACCAGCCATTTTGGCATAGTTCTTGCTTGCTCAATATCAGCTCTCTCATCAATAAGTGCATCATGTAAATCTGCATCAGAAATGGAATGATCTGCATCATCACATGAAACCTGGAAAGGCTGAGAAGTTGCCTCATTAGGACCAGCATTAGACTGTCCACCTGTAAAAAGAGGCAGCAAAGTATCATACATGTCTTTGGAGCTAACAGATTTCTCCTTAGTACATGAAAGCAATGGCTGAATAGCATCCTTCACAAAAACAACATCATGGCTAACCAGAATGTGTTTAGTCTGTGGATGATACAAACGATAGCCTTTACTTTCAGAACTGTATCCAACAAAAATACATTTTACTGCTTTATCATCCAATTTTCTGCGATGTTGTTCAGGCACTAATGCATATGCCAAACAACCAAAAACACGCAGATGAGCAAGAGATGGCTTGCGGTCATGCCAAGCCTCATATGGAGTGATAGACCGCAATGCTTTAGTGGGACACCTGCTCAGTACATATGCTGCACACATGACAGCCTCAAGCCAGAAACTATGTGGTAAAGCCTGACTCTTGACCATACACCTCGCGATCTCCATGAGTGACCTATTCTTTCGTTCAGCAACTCCATTCTGTTGAGGTGTATACGGCACTGTACATTGGTGTTTTATCCCATGTTCAGCCAGAAATGCATTGAAATCAGAAGACATATATTCCCCCCCTCAATCAGAACGGAGGGTGCCCATTTTACATGCTGACAGATTTTTCAGCCAAAACCAAAAACTGTTTGAAGCACATGAACACTTAAGACTTTGCCTTCAATGGATATACCCATGCATGCCTGGAAAAATCATCGATGAAAGTCACGAAGTAAAGATAATTCCCAAAAGAAGGTGTCTGCATAGGACCACAGACATCACTATGTACAAGCTGCAATTTCTGAGTAGCCCGAACTGAACCATCTTTTGGAAAGGACGAACATTGCATTTTGCCCAAAATACAGCCTTCACAAACATGTTTTCCAGGTGCCTCAAGTTTGGGCAAAGAGGACACCATCTCAGATTTTTGCAGGCATAGCAAACTAGCAAAATTCAGATGACCAAAGCGTGCATGTCAAAGCTTTGCATCTGACATAGCCTGAGAATCATTTACTACACATGCAAAATCATTTACTGACCTTTCATAGTCTATGAGCTTATACAACCCATGACATAAAATGCCAGAAGCAATAATCACATCGCCATTTGACAGATCATGAACTGTACACCTGACATCAACAAATTTCACAACCAAGCCAATCTTGGCTAATGCATAAACTGATAACAGGTTCTTCTTGATCCCTGGCACAAATAAAGCATTTGACAAAGTGAAATAACTACCATTAGTAGTAGTCAAAATGATCTTACCAACTCCCATAACAGGATAAGAGGAGTTGTTGGCGCATGTAACAGTATTCCCTAGTATGGGGGTAGGCTCTAGTGAAGAAGAAATTGCACTACGAGGTAATATGTTTGGTCGCCCCACTATCAAAGTACCAAACATCTGAGTCCACTGTAGACATGCACTGCTCATGAGAAGATGGGTCAAAACTGCAAACAGTAGTAAACACCCATTCTTCTTCCTGCACAAGATTAGCAAACTCTATTTTTGGTGTAGAGGCTTCTGCAACAACCATTCCAGTCTCCTTTTTCTTTGCCTCCTTTGCAGCCAGTTTTGGACAGTTCTTTATGATATGACCATTCCCTTTACAGTACTTGCAAAACAATTTCTGCTTTTCTGATTTCTTCTCATCTTTATCCTGGTTCTTCGAATGTGCAGCATTTGCAGATTTCTGCTTACTAGTAGAAGAGCTCCATTTTCCTTTGCCCTTTTGACTAGCCAGTAAAGCTTGATCTGCAACACGCATAATGGACCTATTTTGCCTAGACTGATCTTCCTGTAACATAACAGAGACTAACTCCTCAAATGACAAGGCATTTGGATTGCCTTTCATCATAAATCGAAGAGTAGAAGCAAAACTCTGATATGAATCAAGAAGACCATTCAGAACGGTCTGCACAAGTAAGCTATCTGGTATAACCTCATCAGCAGAAATCAACTGTTCCTTCAAGTCTTTGATCTTTGTTAGAAAACTGTCCATAGAATCACCTTCATTCATGTGCTCACTCTCCAACTGTTTCCGGAGGTAAGCAACACGAGCCTCATTCCTAGCTTGGTACAATGTGGTAAGTGTATCCCAAGCATCCTTAGCTGTTCTGCAAGAGCGAATATGAGGAATAATGGCACGTTTGACAGACAAAGCTATCAATGCATGTGCCTGGGCATCTCTGACATCCCAATGAATCTGCTCTGCAGTAGGTGTAGCAGAAACCGCAGCACGAACAGGAATATGCAAAATATCACCATCTTCGACACCTTCTGCACCAACTTCAGTATGTGCAGTTGTAACAGTTGCAGGTGTGATAGGACGTTTTTTGACACCCTGCACAATGTTCCACAGTCCTTTTGCAACCAAAACATTTCACATCATATAAGCCCATAACGGGTAGTTGGTATCACCCAACTTATCCTCAACAGCCAACATACGGAATACATCACTGCTTTTAGCCATGGCCGGTGACTAAAATACCTTGATGCAAAAAATTGACTGTATCTCAAAAAGTTGAACAGAACTACCTAGATGAATTCTGCTAGACCTGTAGCAGACTTTGAGACGCTTATACTGGCGAACAGAAACTGGTATATACCTTTGGCACAAAAAGACAAAATAGCCTGCACAAGCACTGTGATAGTGCGTTCGGAGGCCAAAACGAGCTCAGATCGCCATTTTGGCACAACAAATCAAAGCCGTTTTGATCTCGGAAACAAGCTGAGTATGCTCACCAAAATTCATGTGATTCTGAGACTGCAACCGGAGGAGTATCGATGGCGTCCTAGATGAAGCATGACCTGCTCTGATACCAATTGTTGGAGTTAGACGTTTGCGGAAGCATGTGAACAGCACAAGGAAGAAGAAGAAGCTTGGAGCACAACACACAATACTAAATGTATTACTAGAGAATGTACAAAGATAAGTAGCCCATTAGGGCAATAGGCGTATATACAAGTTGGGGGCAAAAAACCTCCTAAAGAGGGAAAAAAGTGCCCCGGCGGTCCTAGAGTGTTCACACACATCACTACCTAAATATATCAACAGTTCTCCAAGCTTCTTCTTCTTCCTTGTGCTGTTCACATGCTTCCACAGATGTCTAACTCCAACAAGACTCTTCACATCTTGTCATCTTCAAGAAAGCAGAAAAAATAATCTTTGTAGATATGAAAGAAAAAAGTAAGCAAATGGAGGGTTTAAAGACACGACCAATTCAAGCGATAAGGGCCACCCAAACTTGTCTGATTGCCCATATTGCTTGAATCAGTCATTTCCAAAAAGGCAAGCCATTAAATGATGTCTTGTGTATTTCATGATAAAAATCCATGATCATACGTTTCTTACATTCAAATAAGCAAATATACTTCAAATGAAAGTTATGAATGTAGATGACCGATTCAAGTGATTTGGGTCACCTGAGGTACTCGAACTACCCTTATCGCTTGAATTGGCGTGTCGAATAATGCAAGCCCTCAAGTGCTCTCATGTGAATTCCATAACATAAACCAATGGTAAGACATTTATAATAGTCATGAAAAAAATATACATAAAAAATTTGGTTCCAATGTAGATGAACAATTCAAGCAATTAGGAACATTCGTGGTTCTCCAATAGCCCTAATAACTTGAATGTCTTGTTTCTCCATGAACATCTTGTGAAAAAATCAAATGAAGAAAAACTCTTTATAATGAGGAAAAGCAAATAGGAATCATATACTTTTTCTCTTTGGACACGACCAATTCAAGCGATTAGGGCCATCCAAGATTCTTTGATGGGCCTAATTGCTTGAATTGTTCATGTCCAAACAAGTGTCATATTTCTAGCTATATGAATGAATGCTCCATATAGAATAAAAAACACTTCCAAAAGCAAACAAATGCATATCTCATATTGCACACCAAAAGACTTCAACAAGTAATGAGTTGAGATTGTTTCTTGCAAAAAAGAGTCGAAAAACAAATGCGATGAAGAATATGGGAATTTGGGTGACACTAGAGAGATCAGAAGAAAAATGCCACAAATGAGCTGAGGAGCTTATATAGAGACTTTAGGATCTATTGACCGTTGATGCCATGTGGTACCTTCTGATTGGTCCGCATCATTTGACTGTTGCAAACCCCAACGTACATTAATACATGGCACATTTTCATTCATCCATGTCATTTGATCATTGTGGATCTCAAGGTGCAAGGTGCAAGTTGCCACATGTCAAAATTTTATTCATCCATGTCATTTGATCATTGGGATTCTCGAGGCCTTGCCACATGGCATGCACTCATTTGTCCACATGCTTTTCCCTCATAAATATCAGGTCCCTTAGCTTTTGCTCATTTTCTACCTTAAACAACTTTGTGTACCCACACTGAGCGCTGCTACACCTAAATTGTATACACGATCGATTCAAGTGATAGCACATGTTTGACCATCTTTGATTGCCTCCGAATTCGCTTGCATCAGTCATCCCTTGCATCTAGACTTAAAAGCCTTTCAATTATGACTCATCTTTGAGACACAACCAATTCAATCGATTATGCCCATCCAAGATTTCCTAATGAGCATAATCACTTGAATTAGTCATGTCCTAGATTCATTCATATACTTGAGTTCTTTGGTTTTCTTCTTATGCAATCCCCTTATTCCTCATCATTTGTAGATATTGATAAAAAAAATGAGCAAATTAGCTTCTATTTCTTATGATTTTGACATATGACCAATTCAAGTGATTAGGCCTATTGAAAGACCTTGAATGGGCCAAATCGCTTGAATCGGTCATGCCATAGTTTCACTCCATTACTTGAATTTTTTGTTTTCTCCCTATGCAAGATCCTTAATGTCTTAGACACAAAGGAATTCATCTTGAACCTCAGATTTCATGTGAACTTCTGTATCTTACTATTGGCTCATAATTTGGAGAGACTAATACTACCATTGCATCCAAAATATGCCAAAACCCTAAGATTTATTTTCTATTTGCATCATTCTAATACCAAGAGGTCTTGATGAGCCTATTTGTACATGAATCTAAGACACGACCAATTTAAGCCATTAGGCTCATCTAGAAATGTTGGATGGGCCTAATCCCTTGAATTGGTCGTGTCTGAAATTCAATACAAAAAGGCTTGTCAAGACCTTTGGGTATCAGAATCATGCAAATAGATAGTCAATCTTAGAGTTTTGGCACGTTTGGATGCAATGATAGTATAAGTTTCTCCAAATTCTAAACCAATAATAAGATACAAAATTTTACATGCAATCTGCCTAATCATGTGAATGAGGCATGCCCTAGTTTCATTCCATTACTTGGAATTTTTTGTTTTCTCCCTATGCAAGGTCCTTGATGTCCTAGATACAAAGGAAGTCACCTTAAACCTCACATTCCATGTGAACTTCCATATCTTATTATTGGTTTATAGTTTGGAGACATTATAACTATCGTTGTGTCCGGAACATGCTAAAACCCTAAGATCAACTATCTATTTGCATGATCCTAATAAGCAGAGGTCTGGATGAGCCTATTTGTAGTGATTTTCACACACGACTGATTCAAGCGATTAGCCCCATCCAACATTTCTTTATGAGCCTAATCGCTTGAATTGGCCGTTACCTGGATTCATGTTAGAAATCACATTTTTTTTCATTTTTGTCATGTACAACTCGCTTGTTCCTAATCATTTATAGGCATTTGCAAAAGGAATAGGCCAAATATCTTTGTTTTTTCATGATTTTGAGGGACGACCGATTTAATCGATTAGGCCCATCCAAGATCTTCCAATGAGCCTAATCGCTTGAATTGGTCATGTCCATGACTCATATCTTAATTTGAGTTTTTTTTTATCATTTTCGTATGCAACTTCCTTTGGCTTCATGATTCCTTTTCCCTATGACATGTAGAATCTTACTATTGTCACTTCTTTTTGCAGATATTTATATCAAATGAAGACAATTTTCTTAGCAGAGGGAAGGGAACAATGAAAGCTTTAGAGAAAAAAGGAAAAGTTTTAGACACTAGATTCATTCTTTGTTGAACATAAGCTTTCTAGAGGAGATTTTCCAAAGTCAAGCTCATTTAATAGACTCAAAGAAGAATAATGCCTTTTTGTGTTATCAATTCAATGGTTTCAAAAAGTATAAATACATCCATATGTAGTTTTTGGTAAGAAAAATACCAAAACATATTCCAAATCCTATTTGATACCATCTTGGTACCTTCAGGTTCACATTAGAATAATATGTCACTCTTGTATTTAATCTATCTTTGTCCTGAAAGGATTTTCCTCACATTGATATTTTCAACCTATTGATAATTTTTGGCATAAGAAGGCTCACCGGCATCTGTTAGCATAACAAAATCCAAACCTAGAACATATATGTCACATGGATGTGAGATACATGTAAAGTGTCTCAATGGTTGTTGAACAGGAACATTTGGAGACAGATCTGACCGGACATTCTCTTGAACGTCCCTATGTGCAACATTTTTATGCATGCTAACTGGAGGACTAGTATCCTCAAACGCTACTCTTCTCACTTCAACCTCCTTAATGGGTTGTCTATGCATCTTAAACTCATTGAAAATGACATCACTACTTCTGATCACTAACCATGTTTTAGGATCTCGTAAGCGATAGCCAAATTTTCCTTCTTGACCATTTAAAAACTCGAAGATGATCATAATATGGTGGCTTCCCTATCCATAACTCAGGTGCCACTTTCAGATCTTTGGGAGTACTAGGTGAAAGGTTAATCACATGAACTATAGTCAATACTGCCTCTGCCCAAAAGCCTTGTGAAAGGTTTGCATGATGCAGCATAGAGACTACTCTATCCTGAATAGTTATATTCATCCTTTTAGCTACACCATTTTGTACTAGGGTATAAGGAGTTGTAAACTCTCTACAAACTCCTCTAGACTGATAGAAAAGGCTGAATTCATGTGAGGTATACTCACCCCCATTATCTAAATGTAAAGCTTTGAGCTTGGTTCCTTTTTTAGTGTCAATTGAAGAAAGCCATTTTCTAAAAGTAGGGAATACCTCATCCTTTGATTTGACAAGATATACCCAAAATTTTATACTAACATCATCTATGAAAGTGACAAAATAAAGAGAACCACCTAATGACCTTGTGGGCATAAGACCACACACATCTATATAAACGAGATCTAAAGGCTGAATTGAAGAGTCTATGTGTGTTTTATGCACATTTCTGGTTTGCTTTCCATATTGAAAATGCTCACCAAATGAAAAATCAGAGGAAGATTGCACAAGTAAGTATCTAGAACGAGAAAGATTTTCCATTCCACTACAAGATATATGGCCCAAACAACCATGCCAAATACAAGCCATAGGCTATTCAATAACAACTAACAAATGTTCTTTCTGTGCTACAAATAAAGGATAAAGTGAGCCAACGTTGCTTCCTTTTGCAATAACCATATTTCCCTTTGATATGTGAAAGGACTAAGCATAGAAGACCACCTTGTAACCAAGTTCGTCAAGTTGACCAACTGACATCAAAATGCATGATACTGAGGTACATGGCGTACATTATGCATAGTAAATTTTGAACCATCAATGAACTGCACAACCACATCTCCAATCCCCACGATGTCAGACTCATAAGAGTCACCAAGTCTCATGGTACCAAGAGACTTTGCTGCATAATTAGAGAACCATTCTATGTGTGGTATCACATGGAAAGAAGCACCAGAATCTAGCAGATACGTGTGGAAAAAAATGTTCATCCATAAGAACCTCAGTTGGCATAGTAATATCAAGTGTCAACACATCACCATCATCAAAAATAGCATTAATTTCTTCAATCTTCATAGTCGCAGTAGATGGTGCAGGTAACTGTTTAACATGCCCATCAACATTCTGTCCTTTACCTTTAGCATTCTTTAATGCATAACAGTCTTTCTTCATGTGTCCTTTCTTATGACAAGAATGGCATTTGATATCCATCTTCCTTAATTTACTTCTACTCTTACTCCGTTGACCATTTTTTTCTTGTTCTTGCTCCTGCCACTTTGCTGATTCTTTCCTTGGTAAGAATCACGAACATTATATGCATCTCCACTTTGAGTGCCAACCATAGATTTTCTACAAAGCTCCTAACTCAAGAGTGCTCCACATATGTCATCATAGACCAATTTACCATTCACTATTGCTAATAGCTATGCAAAACGTATCCCATGATGATGGCAAGATGCAAAACAAAAAGGCTGCTTTCATTTCATTATCCGTATCCATTTTTTGAGCCTGCAATTGGGAGAATGTAGCATCAAACTCATTTACATGAGTAGCAACACTATCTATGTCCTTCATGTGAAGGTCATATAACTTTCTCATCTGATCCACTTTATTTGATGCCGTTTCTTTTTCATATGTATTGCATAACTTCTTCCAAAGCTCCTCTGTGTTGGAAGAGATGGTGGATAATCAGAAGATGATTTGGTGTTGCTAAAACCTGCTTCACACTAGTTATAATTGATGGCTAAAGAGTGTCGTGGGACACCTTAGCTAGCTAATAAGCATAAATGATCATGCATTTTTCTTGGAAGATGATGCTTAAATGATAGACTCAAAATAGATAAGTTGGCATATGATCCAATGCACAGAACTTTCTATTTTGGTTAAGACACTTGCTCAGTGTTTCACTCAATTCTCTATGTATAGCAGCAATTAATAAAACTCCTTTTGGGGATCTTTAATTGGATTAACAAGCTACCATTCATGAGTAGAATCATCTAAAATGATGAACTATATGCAGACAACTATGTTTAGCAAGTAGAGCAACACTCGACTTTTATGGGCTTATACAGTCACAGACAATGAGCAATCTTCGATTAATATCTGATGATTGGGTGAACCAAAGTAGATTGTAAGATCAAAACAGACAATATGCTGAATATGTCATGCTTTGAATCATGAAAAATGATGCACTACACAATGAGAACGAGCTCAGACAAGATCACTGTTGTGATAGAGTATGACAGAGATATGAGAGTAGGAAGTAATGAACATGTATTGACTAAATCATGTAAGATTACAAAGTCATTGGCAATAAGGCATTGCTCAATGAGAGTAGAATGAGAGAGCTATGAGATAAGCTCCTCTTCTCAATGAAGGTACATAAAATGATCTCTGAACTTCGAGATAACACGCCGGATTTTCTTCCCAAGTTTTATAGCTTTGTGTTGGAGCCAAGCATTTGAATTCAAATTCAAATCCTCACCTAAAAGTAATCCTAAAGTATAGGATTGATTCTCTCTTCACTTTAACTACCAAATGATACAAGATTCCAAGCTTCCTAACTCCTTGTGGGTCTACATTACTTTTACAATGAGTCATTAGACTCAAAGTTACAAGAGGTTGTACATATGAAGCTTCTCAAGTGATATGCTAATACATCAAGCTTATGTGT
Organism: Ceratopteris richardii; assembly: GCA_020310875.1. NCBI lineage: Eukaryota > Viridiplantae > Streptophyta > Polypodiopsida > Polypodiales > Pteridaceae > Ceratopteris > Ceratopteris richardii. Next base: position 138,163,750 of record CM035408.1, on the reverse strand, counting down.
ATTCATCAAGTATGTAGGCTTGGGTTTTAATTGCACCAACAGCTCCCCCTCAAGCCTAACATGCTTGATCTTCATTGATGCTTGATCTCTTGTAGCCCAATCATTCATTTGAACCTGTTCAACTTTGTTCCATCCAAATCTTTATTGAGTAAATCTGCATATTGCAAATGAGTTGATACATATGCTAACCGAATGTCCTTGCTTAGGAATTTTTCTCTAACATAAACTTCAATGTGCTTAGTCCTTGCATGGTACACAAGATTAGCAACCAAATGAAGTGAGCTGGTATTATCTCCAAATATAGTTGGGGTGTAGGTATGTATCTCCAAATCTACATACAATTGCTTAAGCCGCATAGCTTCCTGAGTTGCATTAGCCAAGCCTCTATACGTTGCTTCTATGGAAGATAAGGCCAGAGTTGGGTGCTTCTTGGATGACCATGATATGAGTTTTGAACCTACAAAAGATAGGTACCCTGAAGTGCTCCTCCTATCACCCTTGGATCCAACGCAATCTACATCATAATAAAGCTTTATATCTATGTCAGAAGTGAAGGGATAGAATAACCCCTCATCCATTGTACCCTTTAGGATTCTCCCTTGAAGGTATGCTTGCATCCTTAGGAACCATGCTGAGTAGTTGTCCCTATCCAATTTATCAATGAAGGATTGAAAACCATCTCCCATCTTGATTGTGCTTGCTCTGATACCACTGTTGGAAGAGATGGTGGATAATCACAAGAGATGAGTTGGTGTAGCTAAAACCTACTTCACACCAGCTATACGTGATGCCTGATGAGTGTTGTGGGCCTCCTTAGCTACCTAATAAGCATAAATGATCATGCATGTTACTTGGAAGGTGATGCTTAAATGATAGACTCAAAATAGATAGGTTGGCATATGATCCAATGCACAAAACTTGTTATTTTGGTTAAGACACCTGCCGAGTGTTTCACTTAACTGTCTGTGTGCAATAGCAACTAACAAAATTCTTTTTGGGGATCTTTAATTAACTTAACAAGCTACTATTCATAAGTGGAATCCTCTAAAATGATGAACTATATGCAGAGAATTATGTTTAGCAAGTAGAGCAACACTCCCGACTTTTATGGGCTTACATAGCCACATACCTTTGAGCATTCTTCGATTAAAATATGATGATTGAGTGAACCAAATTAGATGAAACTTTGTAAGACCAAAATAGACAATATGCTGAATATGTCATGCTTTGAATCATGCAAAATGATGCACTACATAGTGAGAACAAGCTCAGAAAAGATCACTGTTGTGATAGAGTATGACAGAGATATGAGAGTAGGAAGTAATGAACATGTATTGACTAAAGCATGTAAGATTACAAATTCATTGGCAATAAGGCATTTCTCAATTAGAGTAGAATGAGAGAGCTATGAGATAAGATCCTCTTCTCAATGAAGGTACATGAAATGATCTCTGAACTTCGAGATAACACGCAGGATTTTATTCCTAAGTTTAATAGCTTTGTGTTGGAGTGAAGCATTTGAATTCAAATTCAAATCCTCACCTAAAAGTAATCCTAAAGTATAGGATTGATTCTCTCTTGACTTTAACTACCAAATGATACAAGATTCCAAGCTTCCTAACCCTGCCTGGGTCTACATTACTTTTACAATGAGTTATTAGACTCAAAGTTACAAGAGGTTGTACACATGAAGCTTCTCAAGTGATACGTTAATATGTCAAGCTTATGTGTATTCATCAAGTATGTAGTCTTGGGTTTTAATTGCACCAACACTCTGCACTTTCACAATTTAATATTGTAAAGTAAACATTATCTGCTAGGTGCAATCGAATGGTAGACCTAGCCATTGCATTTAACTCATCCCAATCATTTTCATCCATGTCAGTAGGCTTCTTTGAGAGTCCATTTACTGGCTTCCATTGCCTCCTTTGAATCAGCACATCTTTAATATGATTCTTCCATAGAGCAAAGTTTGTGTCATCAAATTTTTGGATCTCAAAATGGTATTTGCCCTACAAGTTATAGCCTCTCTTTGGAACATTGGCACTATCCACCCACTAGACGTGTCTAAGACCTCTGATGCCATGATGGTAGATAACTGAATGGAATGATAATGGAGCTAGAAGAGTCCAACTACCACTAGGGCTCAAAGAAGGATGACCAAGTGTCAGATTCTGGGAGAGAATTCAGCAATCTTCCCAGAAAAATGAATTAATGAACAGTAATGACCAACTAGAAGGATTATGTGACAATAAATGTACTCACACCAATAAGCATATCAAGGAGTAAATCGACCACTATATAGTCGACAAAACTAGAAAATTTGGAAAAAAATTACCATAGTATCCTCTGCAAAATAAGCATATGACTAGTGTTAAAATCTCATAAAAATACAAGTACTAACATGTTTACCTACATAGCGAATCACTAACTCCACTGCATATAATGAGTTATCCAAAAGAAGCCAACTAGGGTTATCGAGCACTATGAACAACTATCATACATCTTCTATGGCGAGGCTGGTAAGTCTTCCACCTGCATCACTAAAGAGACCTTAACATCTGGGTGTCTCCCAGTTAAGAAAACCTCACCACAACCCTCTTTATCAAATGTAAAAGGCTTTATGCAAAAACGTAACCGCTATATCAATGACCACATGGACATACATAAGCGGTATCCATAGAAGTATACATAATGTGTATGTGCTCAATATATGCAGTAAAATGTCATTGAAAGGCTGAACTCATAGCACAAAAAACTATCCAACAACACCTCTAAGTGTCTTTCAAATCTGTTGTTTAGGTTCAAAAACTTGCATACATTTGGAGTGATTGCTCCCTGTCACTCTAGCACAATGATGAGTACCAACGTGAGAAGATTCACCTCATAATTGTCAATCCGTGGAGACGTGAGGACTAGTATGAAGACTATGAGCAAGTGAAGGCACAAGTGCGTGAGTGAGAAGCACACAAGCATGCACACACATACACACACACGCGCACACAAGGCAAGAACAAGGAGAGGAACAATGGAGTTCTTTGCATTAATCAAAAGGTCTCTTACATAAGCTCAATTCACAAACAATCTAACCCCAAAAATGAGCTCTCTAGCTCTTTTTATAGTTTTTTGACTAGTTTTGGCCCTGTCCAGACCTAGTGTCCGGCCTAGTTAAAAATTAAGTTCCAGGGCTTATTTGAGGGCTCAAACGAAGTCTAAAAATTATGAAAATTGGTACGATGGTACTTCTAATACTCCTCAAGCTCGAGGACTCCTCGGCTTGCACAAAATGGAGTCTATTCTACCAAAAACGGGATTTACAATGTTTGTGTAGTGATTAAAATCACTTGAGTTGTAAATAATCCATGGGAAAAAATGATTTGGCCTTGTTGCCATATTGTGCATGACTCCTCTGTTGCTTTGTATGCCAACACGCCCCCCTTCCTAGCGTCTGTCGCCCCTGACAGACCTTTGTTCTCTCGGGTGGTCGATATAATATTGGATGACATTGGTGGCCAGTTCATGTTCTCCTATCCTTAAGCCTCTTGCTAAATCAGCTTCCAATGCATCCCAATTTATTGCACCAGGGGTCTCTGGTTGCGGGGTGGTGTAGTACTCTGAGTACATTGCTTGTTCACAAGCAAAAAGTTGGAGCAGATGTGTTGGCTTTGGTGCGAAAATCTCCGAGTGATACTCCCAGAAACCTGATCTGAACATTTCTTCGAAGGTCTGTTTGTAGCAGGCAGGGAGGTATTTGATGCGTGCATGCCAGGCGTAAGCCACACGAATACTGGGGGTGGTGCTCATGTCATACACCAAGTCGTAATTTCCATTGCTAAACCCCGGGAGACGTACCTGTGGTGCGGCTGCATTTCTAAAAGTCTTCAGGACTACTTGCATCATATCTAAGATTTTAAGCATCATTTGCGCTGCTACATCTTGCATGGGCTTCAAGCGCGGCATCCAGTGGCGAATGGTTCCCATCATATATGCTACCGACGGTGGTCCCTGTGGTGGCGCAATGTACGGGTAGTTCAGCCATTCCTTGCATTGCGCGTTGTTTTGTACCTTGATATTGAATGCCTTCCAAGACCTGCGGCGTGGGACTGGACCGTAGCATGGATTGTATAGGAGGTGTAAAGGCGCGTTGTTCCATGTGTGTAGCATTTCTGGATATGTCTCTAGAAGTTTCTGCCGCCAGGTGGGTTGACGAATTTTGCCTTTTTGCACCTCTGGAGGAAGGTCTTCGGGTTGAAATTGGGTCGCAAAGGTAGGAATCTGACCCGTGACTCTTTGTATTTCTGCATTATAATCAGCCAAGATAATATAATACGGCCTGTATTGGAGTTCAGATGAGAGGATCAGGCGTCTCGATGACAGGTTCTTGAAGTAAGCCGATTGTAACACAGTTTCCTCTATGACCCTCAAGGCCTGATTTTGCACTACTGTGTGCTCTTCGTGCGAACTCCCGATTTCCTCCACTTGACGTAGCCATGGGGGCCGTGGTGCCTCGAATGTGTCCTGAGCTTCTTCTGTTTGTTGGCCTCCTGGGAATGGTTGTGGATCGTATTCTTCGTCAAACATTTGTTCCACAGGAATTTGCACAACTTCTTCATCCATGGGAGCCTCTGGAGGGGAAGGTGGTCTCTCATATTGTAGTAGACGTGTTTGCAATTCAGTGACCTGTTTCTGGAGATCTTTTATGGCCTCTGCGTCTGTGAGAAGTGAAGCCGCGGAGGGGGTGGTTGGAGAGGCTGCTGTTGGTCCTTTTTGGTGTTCCTGCTTCAATTGTCCCAGTTCCTCCGATAGTTTATCATGTGCTTCAAGCAGCATGGCATAGTCTTCCAATATGATCTTGATATTATCGAGGGTCACTGCTTGAAACTTGGATGGGCTGATGGGTGCCCCCGGTGTGCTCTCAATAGCTGCCTCCAAGTTCTCTTGATTTTGTACTTGCAAGCGTCTATTCTCTTCCTGAGCGTCCGCAAGATGGCGTTTGAGAAGAGCCATATTTCGCTGAAGTTTTGAGTTGCGTTCCAGCTGTGTCCGTAGGTGACCTTCTACCACCTGTATCGCTTCCTGATCTGTGTTCTGTAACTGTACCTCCAATATGCCATGAGCTTCTTGGAGAGTTTGGAACTGTGTGTGGAGGCGAGCATTTTCCTCTTCTAGTGCCGCAAGGCGGTGCTGTAGTGTTTCTGAGTGCTCGTGCAGGCGTTCATTCTGTTGCTGGAGCTGAATGTAATCTGTCCTTAAGTTTGATATACAAGCAAGCATGGTGTCCAATGCACTTCCTATAGATGAGTGGGTGGTGTTTACAGTGGGAGATGCATGGGAAGGGAATTGGGGATGGGGAAGAGTGAATGATGTGTCTATTGAAGTCGTGTGTGTGAGTGAGATTGGTGGAGGGGGAATGGGAGGAGGTGGAATCGTGGGGGGAGGTGCCGTGGGTGGTGAAATGTCCATACCTTCAGGAGTGGGTGCGAGTGTGGGGTCTGCCATATACATTGGAATGGTAGGTGGTGTGTGTGTGGAAGTGGTGAATAGATGAGAAGTGGGGTGGGGAGCTGAAAAGAAAGGAAATGGTTGAGACCTGGGTTGAAAAGTTCTAGCAAGGAGGTCATGGAGGGATTGTAGAAATGGAGAGATGGAGGTCGGGGGTTGAGGTCGTAGATTTGAGGAGGGAATGAAGGGTTGCGTGGTACCAGGGAAACCCATGAATGTGGATCTAGGGTCAGGATGACCTATGGCTGAGGGCATGGGGGATGGTTGCCCTAGGGCAGGCTCTATGAGCGGTTCGGTGGATTGTGTAGTGATGGGGGTTGCTTCAAAGATTGGGTTATCAGTGGTAGAGAATAGGGTGGAACTAGAGATGGGAGTACGGAAGATGAAGGTTGGTTCGGTGGGTTGAGTGGTCGAGGTGATTTCCACTGTGTCTGCTCTAGGAGGCGATGGTGGGGGTGTGGGTGGTTGTGGCTCTGTGGACTCCTCATGGGTGACTGGGTGCTCTTGGCTAGCCGTTTCGGTTGCTTGGGAGGTTGTCCTGATAGGTTCAGATGTAATAGTTGGCTCTTCTGCAGCTGTAATGGGAATCTGGATATTCTTACCTGAGCGTGGTCGTGTCTGGAACCTTCGTGGGTCATATTGAACTGGAGACCTCCGAATGGCAGTGCGCACTGCTTCCACTACCCCATATGTTTCTGCCATCAATAAGAGACCTTCCCTATACTCTGAGTCAACTCCTGCTTCTTCCAACAAGTGAGTCATGAGTACTCTGCTACTCTGTTCGGTGAGTAGTTGTTGCGATCGCACTCTTTCCATAATCTGATACAGCCTTCGGAGTTCTGCTGTATAGGCTAGGGCTTCAGTGGTCTCCTCTTCATACGCTCCTTCTTCTTCTAGGTGTCCTTGTTGTTGACCTTGCTGAGCGTCACTCCAATGTACATGTCGACCGTCTGTAGACTTTCTTCTTCTTCGTGAGGATGTGCCTTGCTCCTCTGCCTCTGAATAAAACTCCACATCAGAGAATTGTGTACTTTGTAGGAATGCTTCGAAGTCCTGGGGGTCCATTCCTTCAGCATCTCCAGTGGCAGCAAATTCGAATTCAGGTGGAACAGGAGGAGCCGATGGGGTAGCTTGTGTCGTAGTTTCAGATCCCGACCTGGGTATCCTAATGGTAAAGGGAGGTACAGTGGCCTCCCTTCGTGGCGATACCTCAGGAGTAGTCAGAACTTCCCTTATCTGGACACAAGGGATCGCACCCCTCATGCGCTTGGATTGATGTGTGGATGTCTTGAGCCTTTTAAACATTTGTAATTGTGCCCAAGTTAAGGCACGTTCAATGGGGACATCGTATGCTAGGCACCGGTAAATAATGCGTGTGATTGCACAGCATCCGTTCACCACTAATTTCCTAGAAGACCGTTTGTTTGCTTCATACAATTGATCTATAATCCATACCGGTAGCTTAATGGGTAACGCACCTGCTTCCGCTAAGTAGAGAGCGAACCAGATTCTCTTGTGTGGTTGTGTGAAGCGGTCTTGGCCGGGAAAGGCGAAATGTTGCATGCACATGCGGAGAGGGATGGACACGTTTGGGGTGAGTGCTGCCATGTCTTTAAGCTTCAATAGTTTCCTATCCTTCATGTTAGTGGGAACAAGAGCATCCTTTTCAGAGGGTACATGCGTGCCGTGCATATTCAAAGCGTCGCTTACCAACTCCACAGTAAGTTCAAACCTCTTCAACTCGTTGTTGCCCAGCAAGGAGGGAAGAACAAATGATCCGGGTTTGTCCTTTTCTTCATTGGCTTGTAATGTGGAGACCAAATAGTAACATCGGAGGAGATCTGGTTTAGGTAGTGGGGCTTCAAAGTATTCTGTCAGCCCTGCTCGTTGCCATATGGTCTGGAGATCCTCGGTGTTCTGTAAAGTCTTGAACTCCTTGGAGAAAAATTGGAATCGAACCCATGATCTGTCATACTCGCACTTAGACTCCCATATATACTTGGCCTCTCCTAATGGACCTGGCATGCCATTGAACCAATGAGAATTGGCATGGACTCTTTCCGTGATCCCTGTAGGTGGATCCGGCACCGGGATTTGCTGAAGGTGCTGCAGCTCCACTGGTCGTTCAGTTGGTGGCACATCCACAGGTAGACTATCCACATCAATTCCTGCAGTAAGTATCCCTACTTGTGAGCCCGAACCTGTCGCTTCTGCCATTTTACTTCTTGCCTTCTGATTCTGTGAGAATATAGAATCATGTGTTAACATCGTAATGGACAGAATAAATCCGTTGTTGTCCCCGTTACAACATTAACATGAGGTAGATGGTGAGTTAGTGGTTAGTAAGTGCACGAAGACAGTGTGTGTAGTTAATGCTTGGGTATTCCTAGGAGACTAATGCAGTTAGTAAGTGGGGGTGAATTTACAAATTGGGGTCGGGGGGTTTATTACAGGTCTTAAGCTGCCAAATGCAGTGGATGGGTTTTTCCCTTGGTTTCGTAGAGACGCTAGAGAACATTATAGGTGTATCAGCTTGAACATGAGGCCTTTTAGGGACCCATTTACAAATGATTCTGTTCGTGCTCATGGGCCTTGGTGTGTTCGTGAGTGTTGAAAACGAGTGGATGCCGGTTGTGCGAGTGAATGGGTTACGCTGTATAGGTTGTGGCTTCGGCGTAGCTATTTGCGCCCGCAAGCAAGCCTTAGGCACCCAAATTTGTCTTGATTGTGGGCTAGCCTTCATCGACTTCTTGGGCACCCAAATAGATTTCATGTTAGCAGAAGAATTTCCGAAAGACTTCTTATTAGTGTCGTGTTGTTGGTTACTAATAAGAGGCTTTGCCCGTGTGGTTGGCTTGAGTGCAACCGGGTGTTCGCCTTTCCGCACCCACACTTGTTTCACTTGCTGGGACATTTTGCTGCGCAGGTACTTTGGATCCCGGACATAGGTAGTACTCTGCTTCTTCTGCCTTTGATCCACCTTTGGTTGTTGCCTCCTTCTGGCCTTTGGAAAAGAAGGGAGTTCCTTTGCATCCCTGACTCCTTTTTTGCGAATATCATTCCTCTGCAACACATAGTTTTGGACAAGAACAACATGGTCATCTTCATGTGTATTCCTGGAAGGACCAGGAGTCTGTGCCTTTCTTAGTTCCTTGAGTGCTCCCTTATCTAACTCTACTGTAATTCGACTATGATTGACCCAAACCTGAAGAAGTCCACTTCTTAAGTTTAAGTTGACTGCTTGGTCATAGATCCAATCTTGACCCAAGACAAGAGGTTCAGTGAGATCCTCGTCTTGACACACTAGCACTTTAACTGTTATAGCCTCATCATGAATATAGAGGGGAAGTTCCACCTCGCCCATGCAAGGGGTTTCCACGCCTCCCAATCCTATGAGATACGCTTCCACAGGATTGACAGTTAACTGCAACTCTTGACAGTAAGACAATTTAACAGCACTGGTGGCTGCACCTGAGTCAATCAAGGCTCTTACAGTCCTTGCACTCTTTCCTTGTCCTATATCTAGGGTTATGAAAGGACGTCGATCAATTATCCTATGCGAGCTTGTTCCTGCGACTTCACACATGGCCATAGGATATCCTTGATCTGCATAGTCATTTGTTCTAGGCTGATCTCTACCTTGCCTTCGTAACTTCATCCTTCTGATGCGTTCTAAAGCTTCTGCTTGAGCTTCTTCTCGAACTCGCTTTTCTTCCTCTTTGCGTTTCTTAGCAGTGTTGAGTCGGCTGAGCATTTCCTCCGTGAGGGGTTCCTGATACAACTTGACTCTGCAACCGCTAATATAGTTTGGGAGAATATCACCTTCTAACGTGGCTAATTGTACTGCTCCACTCGTGGAGATCCTATTGATAATCATAGGTCCGTAGCCTCTCTTTTCTAGCTTCCTTGCGTGTTGTTTCAGTGTATAGACTAAAACTAGATCTCCTGCTTTCAAGCCCTTATCCTTCACATGGGCATCGAAATATGCCTTCTGTCTCTTCTTGGCTGCATATATTCCTGCAGCGGCTCTCAGTCTTGTTTCCCCTAATCGTTCAAGGTCAAAGATCCTAGAGGAGAGCTCATGACCTGTCCATTCGTGCTCTTGTGCTACTTTCAACGTAGGAATCAGGAAATCCAAGGGTAGCACAGCGTTTTCGCCGAATACCATATGAAAGGGGGTGGCTTGGAGTACCGTTTTGTAGGCAACTCGGTATGCCCAAACAGCATGGTGTAGCTGTTTGTCCCAATCAGAGCGTTTAGTGTTCACTAATTTCGTCAGTACATTGCATAAGATCTTATTAGTGCTCTCAGCTTGTCCATTAGCTTGAGGGTGATAGGGGGCAGACTTCTTGTGTATTACCAAGAATTCTTGGAGTAGATTTTCAATCACTTCATTTAAGAAATGAGTGCCTCTATCACTTACAAGCTCGATAGGTAGCCTGTATCTTGTGAATACATTCTCAAACAAGAATTTGGCAGTTGTTTGAGCATCGTTCTTTGTCGTAGCCTTTACCTCTACCCACTTGGTGAGATAATCTGTTGCAACAATGATGTATTCCGCATGAGAACCTTTAGCTGGGGGATTAATAGGACCTACGAAGTCTATTCCCCACTTAGAGAATGCACGTCCACCCATCATAGGTTTCAGTGGCATCTCATCTTTGCGTATAGGATACTGAGTCCTCTGACAGACATCACACCGTTTCACATAGGTATGTGCATCCATGTGAAGGGTAGGCCACCAGAAACCCGCAAATAGTATTGCCTTGATCACCCGATCTGGTCCAAAGTGTCCTCCTGCTACACCTTGGTGAGCAGTTTCTAAGATCTTAAGATATTCACTTTCATGGACACATAGCCTCAGGTAACCATCTTTACCACGCTTGTATAGATTATCACCAATGAGTGAGTAATCCAGGGCTTCTTGTTCTAAACTCCTTTTCCTAGCCAGAGTCATGTCTGGAGGGAATGCTTTCCTCCTTAGGAAGGATACTAGTGGTTCACTCCAATCTGGCACAATGGATACTTGATACAGAGTGGCGTGTTCCACTGGTGGTTTAGTGCAACAGATTGGGCATTCCTTGCACCACTTTTGGACATCCGCTTCCATAGTTGGCCAATGCACTCCGAATCTCTTTAGAGTCTGTAAAGTTCATTGCTTTGAATGGTGTTGCTCTAACGCACCTACATGTGCTAATTGCAACCATTTAGCGTAATCCTCTTCTACGCAACAAGCCAAGATCCCTTGATCTGTGTGCTTGTACATGCTTCCTGCCATGATGTGGTACTTTTGGGCTTTTACAACCTCTCTATTCCGTGTGTTTACCACTGGATGATTAAGCCCGTATGTCAATACTGGTACCAATGGCTTGGCCCACTGCGGCACCACTTCCAAATTAAACAAGTAAGCATCAGGAAGATCATCCGATACTCCTTGTGGGGCTTCTCCCGATGTGAGCCTAGAGAGATGATCTGCTCTTAAATGAGTCCTCCCTTTCCTTACCACAACCTCAAAATCATAATCCATTAGCAAGAGAAACCATCTCACTAACCTTCCTGTATTGCATGGCTTATTTACAAGGTATAGCAATGCTTGATGATCCGTAAAAAATTTAAACTTATTTGCAAGCAAATAGTGTCTAAATTTCTTAACTGCATATACCATGCCTAAACCTTCTCTCTCCGTCGTGGTGTAATTTCGTTCAGCCGCATTCAACTGTCTACTGGCATAGGCAATTGGAAGATCCATATTACCTTCGCCAGTAGGTTGTGCAAGTACACATCCAATAGCATAATTGGATGCATCCACGTGATCATGGAATGGCTTATTCCAATCTGGTGTGGTCAAGATTGGTGCTGAACATAATCTTCGTTTAAGCTCCTGGAAGGAATTCTCACATTCATCCGTCCACTCAAAGTTAGTCAGAAGCCCGTACATGGGCTTTGCAATGACAGCATACATGTGTATAAATCGTCGGTAATAACCACAATGCCCCATGAAAGCTTGTACTTCCTTGACATTCTTTGGCCTAAGTAGCTCTGCTATAGCTCTCACTTTCTCTTCGCCAGTAGATATGCCATTCTTTGACACTATGTGCCCTAAAATCTTGCCTTGTCTGACCATGAAAACACATTTTTCGGGGTTTAGGCAGACTTGATATTCTCTACATTTGTCAAAGATTTGTCTGAGTTCAGGAATATGGGTTTGTCTAATATTGGAATGAGCACAAAGATCATCAACATAAACTTCTAAACTCTTCCTCAGGAACTCCTTAAACACATGGCACATTAGCCTCTGGAAGGTAGCTGGTGCATTGGTAAGCCCAAATGGCATTACTCTAAAAGCAAAAATGCCCCATTCTGTGGCAAAGGCTGTCTTATGCTGATCCTCTGGAGCTATGGCTACTTGATTGTAACCCGAAAATCCATCAAGGAAGCTGTACACTTCCTTGCCTGCCACTCTTTCTAAGAGATGTTCTGTGATGGGAAGCGGATAGTTATCTCGAATCGTGGCTGCATTAACCTTTTTCAAGTTAATGCACACACGCAGCTTGCCATTCTTCTTGGGCACCACTATGATGGGGGACACCCATTCAGTGTGCTCAATTTCATAGATAAATCCAGCTTCAACCAATCTATCTATCTCTTCTTTGATCTTAGCAGCGTAATTATCGTTATAAGTATAGGGCTTTTGCTTAGAGGGTTTAGCATCTGAGGTCATGGGGATAGTGTGTGAGCATATATCGGGGTCAACACCTTTCAAATCCTTGTAACTCCAAGCGAATACATCTCTGTATTCTCTTAGCAAGGCTATCAACGCATGCTCTTCTTCCTCTGTTAGGTCATGGCCTATGTACGTGCATCTCTCCTCTCCTTCTTCTAGGGCCACTACGATTTTCTTGGTGGTTTCTTTGTTATCATAGGCCTCTCCTGATTGTGCCTCTCGTTTAGGCATTCTTATCATGACTCTCCTGTCATCTATCTCATACTTCTTAAAATTTTCTGGGACCTCAAACAAAGATTCTTCCTCTTCTGGTGAGGCTTCTCTCTTCTTTCGTTTCTTTCCTTCTTCCTTCGGGGTCACATGTGTTGCTAATCTTACATCATTTGTAACCTCTCCATGCCTCTGGGGTTGAAATTCTACTTCGTGGAAGTATTCTTCATCTGATGCAAATGGTGGGTCCATAATGATTGACTCTAGATCGGAGTCACTTGCATCCTCAAATGCATCAGGGCTAGGTTCGCATTCTTCTAGAACTGCCTCTCCCATGATTGGCTCTATGGAGAAGACTGAAATGTCATAGCCATCCTCATCACAGTGAGGTGTCCATTGTTCTTCATTGATGGCTACGTCCATTGTTGCTAAAATTTCTGCCCAACCGTGAGGTTCAAATTCTTCGTCTGGAAAAACTACAGGTGCATAGGCTGGGTCTTGGATTGATCTATGGGTTTCTTTCGCACCTACCTCTCTGGCTTTCTCTCTCTTCTCTTCTTCTACTGCTACCTTGCACATCCATAAGTGAGTGTCTTCATGCATCCATGAGGATCCAGACCCTATGGAATGCACCGATTCTGTATCATCTTTGGCTCTATGGATGGGATTCCATTGGATAGGAGGGACATCTCTATGAGAATAATCCTTGAGATTGACTTTGGTCGTAACACCCAAGTGTTGCAAATACAAGGAGTTGGTTCCCCAATCCTGTACCACTTGCAACTGTCGCATAAATGGTCTTCCCAAAATCATCTCATAGGCATGATTTTTGCTGAAGTCGCATATGGCAAATGTTTGCTCAAACTCGATGCCACAAGTGGTGAGAGTTATTCCTTCTAGCAATCCTAGGGGTCTCTCTATGTGACCATCGGCCATCTGCAATTTCATTCTCGTTGGCCTGAGTGCCGGCTTGCCCCAACGCTTCCATAGGGAAGTAGTGGCAATTGCAACTCCTGCACCTGAGTCCAAAATTGCCTTGGTGGTGTACTCCTGGTAGGTGATGGGAAGATAGGTGTTCCCTTCTTCACCTTCACACATATCTCCTATCTTATCCAAGGGAATTTCTGGTACTGTCCTATGGGATCCTACCTGGGAACGAGGTTTGGCTACTTCTGGTACTTGTTTGGCGACATGTTTCCATAATTCAGGTCTAACCCTGAGTAGCTCTTCTAACTTGAGATTGCACTGCACGTTAGTGTTCTTCACTACCTCTGTGTTCCTAGGTATGACTGAATCTTCGTTTCTTACCATGACTGTAGGTGCTCTCATACAGGTGGACTTTGCTTCCCATGGTCCTGTGAAGTGGGGTAACTCTTGTATGGAATTAGATTCAAAGTCCAATCTCTCGTGAGATTGAGTACTCTCATGTTCCCCGTAAATAGATGGGATGTCTTGTGGGAATTGGTCGTGTGCATCATCCACAAGTTCAAAGGGAGGGGCGACTTCACTTTCGTTATCCCATTTGTCTTCTTGAATCTCTCGTAGGAAGTCTGGTGCAAACCGATTCATAGAAGAAGAAGTGTCTGGCTCCATAGAATTAGGCGCATAAGCAACCTGGGAAGGAGGGCTTATTCTATCGTTGGCTCTCTCCTCGTTCTCATAGATGGCTGGAGCACAAGCTTCCTGGGGAGGGTTACTTATTCTATTACTTTTCCGAACAGGCTCATACGCTCCCTGAGAAGGAATGTAGGCGACCTGTGGAGGTACGCAAGCTTTCGAGGGAGGCTCGTGTGCCTTTTGGGGGGGAAGATAAGCTTCTTGAGGAGGCACATGGGCTTCCTGAAGAGGCTTGCTTATCCGTTCTCTTGCCCTTTCCTTTCTTTGAGGGGTAGGTTCCTTTTCTGATTGTGCAATTAACCTCTCTATTCTTTCTAAGGAGGGGAAGTTGTCTGGTTTAGTGGAATTGGCCACATAAACTTCCGATGGGGGATGGTTCATGTTTTTGCTTGCTTTATCTTTTCCTTGATTTTTTTCTTCCTTGGCAGATCTTGCAATTATTCCCTCTAACTTCTCTAGGAATCCATCCAAGTGTAATTGCGTCTTGGCTGAGCCCGAGTAATTGAAAAGGCGACTGGCTTCAAACATAGTCTGAGCCAATGCGACCATTTTCGCGCACAGCTTGGTTCTTTCTATCTCTAGGTCAGCTCTGGGATAGCACTTGTCATGATCCGTGATGTTTGGCCCTTCTTGGATTCTGGCCTGATATGCTTTAAGCATCATGTCTATGTCTTCAGGAGTGGGATCAGCTAATACTGATCCTGTTTGGGATGGTGGGTGGGTTACGTGGGGTGTCTTAGAGGGTGGAGGGATGGAGGGTGATGGGGATGGTAGCGGTGGGAATGTGTGAGAGTGCGGATGAGATGTGATCTCTATGATTTTAGCCTTGGTTTCTCGTAGACTTTCCTCAAGTTCACTCATCTTCTTTGCCCATTGCCTTTTCATGCGTTCGCGGCTATCTCTCCAAGCTCTTGTTCTCTTTTTATTTTGGCTCTCAGTATCGCTAGCGTCTGGGCTCTTTTCCTTGCCTACCCCTTGGTTTTGCTGCACTGCTTGAGCTCTCGTGACTACCTGTACGGGTGCAGTGGAAGTAACACTTCCGCTGGAATCTACCACTAACTCAATAACATTGATGGGCGTGATTTTTGGCATATTATTGGGGTTCTTTGGGCAATCTCGTAAGAGATGCTCTTTTCCACAATCTTGGCAAAAGCCTTGGATCGTCACTGACTGGTTTTGTGTGGGTGGAGGTAAGGGGCAATTACGAATGAGGTGATCTCCTTGGCATCTGTAGCACGGTCCTCTTGGGAATGGCGGTCTTACCTGCCTAGGTTGAGGCCTAGGGTTGGGGTTTGCATACATGACGTTCGTGTAATCTGACTCCCAACTAGGTTCGTTTGTATCTTCGCTATAATAGGACTCACCATGCTCAGGAGACTGCATGTAGTAGGCCTGGGGGCTATCAACATGTGTAGAATCAAAGCTATGGTCACTCGGGTCACTTTCAGAAAGCAAGGATGTTACAGGGACTATAGCTCTATTCAGGTTCTCTTCTGCAGCAGTATACTTTACCGGAATCACATTAGCTGGGGCTGGGGGTTGTTGTGCTAGCACAGGCTGAGGCCTTTGTTGGTTTTGATATTGTGGTTGGAAATTTTGTTGTGGCCTGCCATATGGTTGTGGAGGGTACGGGTTCTGGTATCTTCCCTGCTGAGGGTATGACTGAGGGTGGGGTTGCCTAACTGCCTGCTTGTTGTATGGGCAATCTTGTGCGGTGTGATTGGTGTATCTCCGTTCTATAGTGCAGTACTGGCTACTAGGATTTACTTGGGGCTGAGCCATAATGGGGCAGACATTCGCCATGTGGTCACCACCACAAGTGTAGCACCTTTTCACAGGGGCAAACCTGGGAATTTGTTTACTAGTTACCCCTAATTTCTGAGCTACTTTCTCTGCGAGTTCCTCAATTGATGTGGATTGCGTGGAAGAGTGACTAGATGCACTATCTGAATCTTTGTAGATTTTGGAAAGCTCTAGTTCTTCCCCTAGGTTATCTTCAATGTCAATGCACATGCGTACACACTCTTCTATAGTCCTAGGGTCTTTCAGATACACATAGGATCTCAATTTTGTACTCAGCAATCCATCAAGGAATAAGGCTACTTGTTTGGCAGATGTGGGTAGCTCCGAAACAGGACATCTTTCAAGGTATTGCCTAAATCTTCTTCCTGCAAGTCTCACAGTCTCTTGAGGGGTTTGCTTGAAGCTGTGAATCAGTGAGGAGGTATTGTGTCTTATGCCACTCTTGGAGAATTCAATAATAAATGCTTCTAGGAGTTGGTCTATGCTCCTGAACTGGCGCTCATCCAATGGCTGAAACCATGTAAGTGCTGTGTTCCTAAGGGTTAGACCGAAGGCATTGTACTGCGTGAATAGATCCTCCACTTGTTCAGCTCTCAAGACTTGCTTGAACTCCGCCACATGATCATAGGGATCTCCTGTGCCATCAAAGTAATTCTTCATGGACTTAACTAGTTGAGTCGGTCTCAGAGTTCTTGCGTGCTCTCTAGGTCTCGGCAAAGGGAATCCATCCACATTTCTTTGGTTCCTGTGAGCTCTAAGCACCTCAGGTTCTACCCTATTCGTCTCCGTCCTTGTTCTTTCTCTGCCCACTGGATTGGCAAAGCTTACTTCTGGTCTATCTCTACTTCTGTCTCTTTGCATTCCATGAGCTTGGGATGTTCCAGCTCCAGGGTGACCATAGGATACATTCGATCTTGGTTGAGGGAAAATGAATTCACCCTTCCAAGTGTAAGCATGCCTATCATTTTCTGTCACCACAAAGATCCTTTCCGAAGTGTGATCTAAGTAGGTCACTCTACCTGGGCTATCCGGATCCTTAAACTCATAGATCATGATTGTTCCTATATCAGTTGGTTGATCAGGTTTATACCTCCAAAAGGCTTCGTCAGTTTCTCGATTGAGAAGCAAATCTATGCACTTGTTGTCTTGGGGAACCCAATCAGGTGTGATAATCCTAGTGAGAACAGATTTGCCTCGGGGTGTTCTAGGTTCTACTCCCATGTTTCCTTGTTCCAAGTCACCTAAGTCCGCTTCTGAGATTACATTTCCAAATTCATCTGTCCTATCTGGGTGACTGGTGACTACGTATATGGTTCCTTCTTTGTCCAGGTATGCACTGTTTTCAAACTTGACAGCTGGGTGCTCTAGTCCTATGGATTGGTCAGGGTTTTTAATCTGGACCACGGATCTTCCTAGGCCGTCCTCATAGATGCTAGCACCTAATCGGTTGGTCCTAAGGTATTCCAACTGTGTTTTGTAAGGGCCTTCTACCCTGTGCAAGTAAGGCACTCCTGAACTTCCTGCAGGTCTGTCCATGCCTTGAGACATCTCTGACTCACTGGTTGCAGAGCTAGGGTAGTACGAGTGGTGGCTCAACTGCTGGGCCCAAGACCTAGCAGTATGGTTAACACTGGCCTCTGAAGATCTGAGGCTTTGTCTCTCCCTTACTAGATGTCGTCCTGATCTAAGGTTCATATGCCTATCTAAGTAGCACAGTTCTTTGCCCAGAGTACAACCTCGTTGCTGGTTACTTTATATTAGTCGCTTGGTTCTTTTTAGTTATTTTATCGTGTTTAAGGTCTTGTCTGATATCACGTCGTCAGAAATATTTGAATGTTGTTTCGCACTTACAGTTGATCATTCCACGTTAAGTTCTTTCCCTTTAAAATTCTCGACAGTACAAGGATTATGCCCTTAGCTTGAGCTTGAAAGTTTAGGTATGCTTCAACTTGATAGTTGCTTATCGTCGCCCTGACTTACTCCTACTTCTAATCGTTCTTAGCCTAAGCTAGGAATTGACGAAGAGGAGTTGAGAGTATTCCGACCTTTCTTGTTGAACCTTGCTCTTTAGTGCTCGAGAAGTTGATTCTCAAGCTTGCGCAAAACCCTTGCTTGGACGCTCTCAATTGCTTCTCAATAGACCTGCATCAGTCTCAAGATTAGCTCCAAGTTGACCTTTCAATTGACAGACAATTTATTTCAGACACTTTTTTAATGACCCTTGTTCCCCCTTTTGTGTTGCTAGAAATTTCCTCTAGAGCTCCCTTGGTGTTTCTACCCCTCTGTGTGTCAACTTCCAAATATCCTATCTGAAAATCAACGCGTTATTCTTATAAAAAACAGTTGAGGGCGTGTAGTATATGCCAAGAGCTTTCCGACAAGCCCTAGAGCTCAAAAAATGGATTTCGTATGAAAAAGTTATGACCGTTCAGGGTTTAGGGGGTTAACTAGACAAACAGAACCTTTCAGGGGTTTTAATGCATTTTTCTAAGGCCTTTGTAAGTGTATGAGTATTTGAGAGTGCAAATATGCCCAAAATTTAGCCTAAATTTCCAAAAATTTACCCCTTAATTTTTGCCGAAAATGTCTGTCTGTCGCGATAGACACAAACTATCGTGGGGGCTGTCTGTCGCGATAGACGGTGTCTGTCGCGATAGACGGTGTCTGTCGCGATAGACGGTGTCTATCGTGGAATTTTGGTCTGTCGCGATAGACGCTGTCTGTCGTCGATTTTTGGTCTGTCGCGATAGACGGTGTCTGTCGCGATAGACGGTGTCTGTCGCGATAGACGGTGTCTATCGTGGAATTTTGGTCTGTCGCGATAGACGGTGTCTGTCGCGATAGACGTTGTCTGTCGTCGATTTTTGGTCTGTCGCGATAGACGGTGTCTGTCGCGATAGACGTTGTCTGTCGTCGATTTTTGGTCTGTCGCGATAGACGGTGTCTGTCGCGATAGACGGTGTCTGTCGCGATAGACGGTGTCTATCGTGGAATTTTGGTCTGTCGCGATAGACGGTGTCTGTCGCGATACACGCTGTCTGTCGTTGATTTTTGGTCTGTCGCGATAGACGGTGTCTGTCGCGATAGACGGGGTCTATCGTGGGTCTCTGTCTGTCGCGATAGATGGTGTCTGTCGCGATAGACAGTGTCTGTCGCGATAGACGGTGTCTGTCGCGATAGACGGTGTCTGTCGCGATAGACTAAAAAAATGCAAATTTTTGAGAAACTTCTAGTGATTTAGAGTGTCCTAATGGTGTAGGTTACCATGCCAAACATGCATTCACAAAATTTCAAGTTTTTCTGTCTGTCGCGACAGACAGAGGTCATCGTCCCGGGACCTGTGCAGAGTCTGTCGTACCTGCGCACACTGCTGGAGGAGGTGGTATAGCAAGTTCCTGCAACAAAAGCTCAAAAACACACCAAAAACAGATAGCATGCAAGCTCTCTCTCGCTCTCTCTCACAATGAAATGAGGGAAATGAGGTGGGGGGTGTAATATGACCAAAAAACTGAAATTTTTTTTGTGGAGATGGAGATGGAGGTGGGAGATGGTGGAGATGATGATGATGATGATGGTGATGCGAAAGTAAGGAAAAAATGAAGAAAAATTAAGAGAAAGAAGGATATTACCTATAACTCCAATGTCTCAACTCGACGTCTTACCATCACACGCTCGTCCTCGAAGCTCTCTCCCCGGCAACGGCGCCAAATTTGGTGTCACTCTAGCACAATGATGAGTACCAACGTAGAAGATTCACCTCATAATTGTCAATCCGTGGAGACGTGAGGACTAGTATGAAGACTATGAGCAAGTGAAGGCACAAGTGCGTGAGTGAGAAGCACACAAGCATGCACACACATGCACACACACGCGCACACAAGGCAAGAACAAGGAGAGGAACAATGGAGTTCTTTGCATTAATCAAAAGGTCTCTTACATAAGCTCAATTCACAAACAATCTAACCCCAAAAATGAGCTCTCTAGCTCTTTTTATAGTTTTTTGACTAGTTTTGGCCCTGTCCAGACCTAGTGTCCGGCCTAGTTAAAAATTAAGTTCCAGGGCTTATTTGAGGGCTCAAACGAAGTCTAAAAATTATGAAAATTGGTACAATGGTACTTCTAATACTCCTCAAGCTCGAGGACTCCTCGGCTTGCACAAAATGGAGTCTATTCTACCAAAAACGGGATTTACAATGTTTGTGTAGTGATTAAAATCACTTGAGTTGTAAATAATCCATGGGAAAAAATGATTTGGCCTTGTTGCCATATTGTGCATGACTCCTCTGTTGCTTTGTATGCCAACACTCCCACCACAACTGAAAACCTTTCGAGAAACGTGTAGTTTTACAAGTGTGGCTAGAAACATGGCCCCAAAGATGAATACTTATTTTTGGAGAAGTACAAAGAACACTCTTCTTGATGTTCTTGAACCTGTGTGAAGAGACCTATGCACAAAAGTACTCCAAAATGGCTCCAAAAAGCACCCCAAAAATGCTTCAAAAATAGGATTTGAAAGCAAAGAATGAAGCTTTGAGGGACCAAAACATGATCAAGGTAATGTCAACCTTAGTCTTTCCCCTTCTTCAGACACCAAAAGAGTGTAGCTTAGTGGCAAGAGATAGCAACAGTTAAGCGAGCTCCAGGGGGGAAGAGTATTGATGGGTGACCTCCCGAGAAGTACCGAGAACCTCTATCATCCTTCATCATTGAGTTCCTCCCTCGTGCATAGCCAATGGTGCCAATAGTGACTTTGGTGACTAATATTACAAGATATGCCAAGGTTTATGCCTTGGTTTGGAGAAAGCCTTGGGTGGGTGGGCGGGTGCTCGCTTCGCTCACACAAAAGGAAAAAACCTTTTGCATCAAAATGCTCTAAACTAGTGATGTTTTTTTATGGTGAGGCACCAGAGTGCACTCTCCTTCTTGAGAGCTCCATGCCAATATCCTCGAAGTAGAAAACCAAGCTCCAAGTGCCGCACACAGTACTCTGCACAAAGGCAATAGAACACATAGAAAAACACAGTACATAGGGATCAGGAACACAGACTTCTTAGGTGTTACAAACCAATCTGCGGCTGACCAAACCACTATATGTTTTACTAAAGAACATATACAAAGAAGTGCCTGGTGGCCATTTTTCCTTTCACATGGACACTAACAATAACATTCTTGAGCATGGATGCTAGTTTCTTTTAATGCATCATCCACTTTCTATAGCAAGTGTTCATCCAAAACAGCATAAGAAGCTTCCCCTAGCTAGAACATAGCTATAATTATTTTATTGCTAAGGTACTGAGCCACAATTTCATTAATATCAACAATACACACTCATTAGAGATGTATATTTGCTTCTAAAAGTTTGGCTAGGAAAAGGATCTAAAACTAGCACAAGCACCAAAAAGGTCAAAAGATTCTTCTAGTGCTTCCTCTTCACACACACCATCTATGGGAGAATCGAAAGAATTGATGGCCAAAAATAATGGGGTGAAGCCCAATGCTTAATGAAGACCATATCCTCGAAAACGCATGAGGATACCTATGCTAAGGAGGTGTCTTAAATGTGGGGATGGTCATCCAATGTAGGCTTATCCAAGGGGTGGATCTTCAAACCCACCCCCATTCATGTATAATAGACCACTGTACTACTACATTGAGAAGAAATTCACCAGTCATACAACAAGTAACCATCCATATAATAGATGATAGGTATTATAGCATCATCAATATCTTGGCCATATGCTTATCCTCCATGTGATGAAACATGGGAGGTTCAAAGGTATTCACAATATTGAGGAGAACCACTTGCCCAGAGAGCCTATGAATAACAAAATTACCCTCCACCTCAACTTGTGTTTAGACAAAAGCTGCCACACCCTATTGTACACCTGCAAGAGTGCTACCCAATCTGCATCAAGCAGTGTGGATCACCTTTAATTGTCAATCCAAGCATGTTTACCCAGTGAAATGTATGAACACATGTCATATGAAATCAAAGAGCTCACAAATATGCTTAGAAGAAGGTCAGCCCATAAATAAGACCTTAGTAATAATTAACACACTACAAATGTGCAAAAAATCACCTAGCTTGGGTGGGTATGGGGTTAGGAGACCTCAATCACACGATGAAAGCTCCATATAAAGAAGGAGAAGGAAGAAAAGAGCTTGCAAAAGGAGATGCACGATATTCATCTTGTTTGAATTAAAAAGGTCCTTACAAAATTAAGTTTTTTGTCTTTTATACAAAAAGATGGACCATTTCACATGAACTTTGGACAATAGCACTTATCATTGATCCTAATTACCTATTTGATCTTTAAAATAATACCTAAATATTGTGAAAAATTTCCAATGTGTTGCGAATTCACTCTTGAGGCATAGGGAGTTCTTAGCCTTTACACACGTGCAATATTTCTACAAAAGATATACAAAGATTGCTCAAATTAAGCCAACTTTGACATAAGTTGCCTCTCATTCCCAAAATTTTTCCATTTTATCTTCTATTATTCCTTGGCATCCTTGAAGAGATCTTGCATTCACTTCATGGCCCAATTTGGAAAAATTGGTGGGCCCCTTTACTTCATCTCATTGCTGCAAAAACTCCCAACTTTGTCATTCTCGACAAGCATTTTCTGGGGTGTAGTGGGGAATTAAAGTTTATGGGCTATGAGGTGGAGTTCTACATCCTTGGCATAATGTTCGTGTGCCAACTTCATTAAGTGGTCTTGCCATGAGTGGACTTTCTTGCCCCACTGTTTGGGTATGAGTCGGGAAGTGAGGATATCCAATTGTATTGCATTGAATTAGATAGCATAACTATGTGGTACTTCATAGAAAATTCTAGAATGTTTCTCAAAAAAGCCCATATGGACCCTTCTTCAAACATAGGCATATGATGACTATCCAGAATTTAAATGCGATTGTAATAAGCGAGGGTTTGATTAAAATAAAAAAGTAGCGAGGTGATGCCATATCTAAACCTTGGTAAATTAATATTGGGCATTGGGTTGGTTGAGAAGGCATTGAGGCACACCTTGATGGTCTCTAATATTTTTACTAACATCAAGCAAGCAATATTGGGGAGTATACCTGCTTTAGTCTACCAAAAAGTGATTGATGTGAACATATACTCTACGGAGAAAGAATCATGTACAAGGGCTGCCATATAAGGCTAATTTAGCCGAAAACATTTGGTGCAATCTCTAATCCTCATCACATCATAACTCGACCAACTATATCTTCACACAAGTGTTCCATAAGATGGGTTATATTGTATGTCTATCGACACCCTTTTAAATTTCAGTATCATGCTAGGCAATTTGTAAAGAGTCATCAGTGCCATCTCGGGCTGGCATCTTGGATGTGCTTCCCAGTGAAGCCCGAGACATCATATTGCTTGAGCAGGTAAGGGTCTAAGCATCATTCTTCAAAATCACTCCAAATTTCTTGCATTAAGTAGATGTGTTCCTCGTGTTGATTGTGTCCGTTGCAATGTCTCATGATTTCCATTGAGGTTTTCATCTTGAGCCAAGGGGTTGTGACTTTGTTGTGTGCCTTTGTTTTCCATCATCTAACTATGAAGCATTGATGGGGATGCCAATAGGAAGATCCCTCATAGCTGATAATGTCTTTAGGAGAGGCTGGCCTTCAATTAGTGTTTGGTCCTCTAAAGGGTGTTGGTGGTAACTGTACATAGTCTTGGTCCTCCACAGGGTGTTTGGCCATTTTTGTGCAGGTGGCAATTGTACATAGTGCAACTTCAACTATGGACCTATGTCTTTTATTTCTTGTCTTGCTTACTTTTGACCAATAGAGAGGTTTACATAGAATGTTGGGGCTAGGGAAACTAACTTGATGATTGGAGATTATGAAAGGCATTCTGAAATAGATGAGATTGGACAACTAACATGTGGAAGATTGATGGGAATGGATGAAGTCGAAAAAAGTGGAAGTAATTATAGGGTGAGATAATATGGATATGAAAGGAGGGAAAGAAACATATGTTTGAATGAATGGATCAATGAAAGATGAGAAAAATGATGGATAGGGACTAAAAGAGACAAAACAATGAAACAAAATGTGCATCGTGTTTTTGTGGTGATTGAATGAGGTGTGACGAGATTCTAAGTGCTTGAAGGTGGAGGGGTGCATCTATTGTCAAATTTTTCCCTTACTAACTGTATTCCTTGGGTTGAAATTGGTGATGTTGGTAAGGTAGGAAGCATGGATGGAGTGTATGGGGCTGAAGTGGGTGCAAAGGCAGCATTTTCCACTTCACGTGTGGTGGGAGGAATGGAAATGGTGTGATCAACGATGAAGGGGGCGTTGTGGGTATTCTCTATTTCGTGTGTAATAGTCTCATAAACTATTGGTTTGTGGGGGTATTCAAAAGCGAATGGTGGAGAAGGTGAAGGAGATGAAGTTATGGAGGGGGTGAGAGATGGGGTACTGTGTTTTTCTTCAGACTTAAAGTCTTCTAATGAGTTCCTCAATTGTATTGTCTCTTTCCATGGTTTTGTAGAGGTACCTCTTTTTGTATAGTATTTGAACTCCTTGAGTTTTTTAACAATGTAGGCTCAAGCAAATGTTACATCTTCCCGAATGGCATGGAAAATCATGCGTGTGATGACCTATGTGCCGTGGAATGTGTTGTGTTGCTTCCGATTCTCAATGATCGAATGAATGGTGAGGCCCTCCCACATGTGTCATGCCATGTATATTACTTCCTAATTTATTTTTCTATATTCCATATAGTGCAGTATGGTTTTATGGGGATGTTATAGCGTTCAGGTCTAGACAAGTGCAAGTATTGTTCCCATAAGACCAAATGCAATGTAGATATTCTCATCTACTTTATGCACAATCTACAATTCTTTTCAGGTGGTGGTGGACTCAATCTGCATTTCTTTCGAGGTGGTGGTCGACTCAATCTTTTTAGGTCTAAAAATTATAATATGTCTCCTCTAGCACATGAACTCGTGAATAGATGTGACCATCTTCCCATATCACATTGTCCATGCATTCTTGACATTTGTCTAAGTCTCAGCATACTAGTGGTAGGTATAAGAAATTTCCACAACCTAGATCATGCCTCTTAACATTAATGTCCATGTGAAAGGACAAATGAATGTCGGACACTTTTGTATATGTTCTTTAATAAAGCATATGGTGGTGTGGTCAGCCATTAATAGTAATCTTGACTACATTTGTAACACCCAAGAAATTTGTGTTCCTGCTCTCTATGTATCGTGTTTTCTACATATTTTGCAGGCTTGTACACAGTACTATGTGTGGCATCTAGATCTAGGTTTTCTATGTCCAGGGTATCATCATGGAGCTCTTGAAAAAGAGAGTCCATTGAGGTCCATCGCTATCAAAATACTTCACTGTTATTAGAGCATTCAGATGCAAAAGCTTTGTTCCTTTTGTGCGAGCAAAGAAAGCACTTGCCCGGCCACCCAAGGCTTATGACTAAGGTGGAAACCATGGCATAGACCTTGGCATACCTTGTCACCCGAGTCACCGAAGTCACCGTTGGCATCGCTAGCTACGTTCAAGGGAGGACCTCAATGATCAAGGAAGATAGAGGTTCCCGATACTTCCAAGGAGGTCACCCATCCAAGTACTATTCCCCCACGAGCTCACTTAACCAGCAATATCTTGCCACTAAGCTACACTCTTGTGGTGTTTGAAGAATGAGAAAGACTAAGGCTAACATTACCTTGAACATGTTTTGGACCCTCAAAGCTTCATTCTTTGCTTTTAAGGCCTGTTTTGAAGCATTTTTGGGGTGATTCTTAGAGCCATTTTGGAGTACTTTCGTGCATATTCCTCTTTACATAGGTTCAAGAACATAAAAAAGAGTGATCTTTGTACTTCTCTGACACACACATATATACACAAACGTACATGCACATCAGGTCACATGCATACATGTGTATGTGTGTATGTATATATATGTGGATATGCATATGTGTGTTTATGTATGTATGTAAATATATGAGAGAGAGAGAAAGGAGTGCAATCAGAGGTACACATACACGCACACACATACACACATAAACATCCATAAACACACACACACATACATGCACATTTACACACACACACATACATGCACATTTACACACACACATACACATGCATGCAGATACACACATATAATGAATACACACATAGACACATACACATACTCACATAATATATATATATATATATATATATATATATTATAAATATATAAATAACAGTATATATATCTAATTTTATAACTATATATATATATGTATGTATGTATGTATGTGTGTGTATGTATGTATATATATATATATATATATATATATATATATATATGAATTAGGATATGTATATACACACACACACATACATACATACATACATACAAATATAATATATATATATATATATATATATATATATATATATATATATATATATATATATATATATATATATATATATATATATATATATATATATATATATATATATATATATATATATATATATATCCTAACTTAGAAACCCTATTTCAAAAACCCTAATTTGGAAACACTAATTTTAAATTTTTTTCTCCCTGTTTTAATGTACGAAATGATATTTCATAGATACCAACAAAAATTCCCATGTAACCAAGTTTGCCATCTATAAGATTTGTGTCATTTGAGCTAGCACGTGATACTTGCTTGAAAGAAGCAGCAATGCTAAAATCCTCTATTTTACATAAACAATCAATAGCTTTGATTCTAATATGTTGTCCAAAAGCCCACATATTAGTGAACATTCGAGCCTACAAAAGAAATTAAATTAGTAAAGAGAAACTAATATACATATATGAAAAAAACAAAATATTATTAGAATAAGATTACCTTTCGTGCACAACCTATCATTAATTCTCTCTATTCATCTGAGATTTTTTCATTATTTGCATTGGCTCATTGCAAATGAGTATATCGCCAATCCGTGAAAGAAGATGTATTTGTAATCTCATTATTATTGAGATTACATCTATATCTTTTGTTTCTCCATCTTTTACTTCAGAGATTTTGAAGTTGCTATTTGTACTCGCTAACAAATGCTTGCATGCATTTGCTATTATATGCTACAAAAGTAGAAACGTCATTTTTTTTCTTGAAATGTAAATGAAAATGGAACTCCATTACCTAATAATACCTCATCTGTTATTTTTGAAGAAGAATCGTTGGTCCATGTATGTGGAGCTTCTTCATGAGCTCTTTCAAGGTACTCACTAACATAGTACATGCACTCCTCAAGCATCCAACCCTTTGCCATGGATCCTTCTCATTTCGCTCTTTGCCACACATTACCTTTTAATATTCCCATAAATTGCTTGACCCAAAACATCCATCGAGTGTTGAAAACACCTGCATTCACTATTTCATCTACAAGATGGACTAATAAATGAACCTGAATATCAAAAAATGAAATAGGAAGCTCTTTTTCTAGCAAAGAAAGTAGCTCTTTGCATTCACATTTCTTTTGTGGGATCGAGTTTTTGTCAATCTCTTTTGATGTAATCCACCTATACACATCATAAAAAAATTATAAAGAAATTAATTCAAAAATAAAAGATATCAAATATTCACATATATTAAATATAAAAGTATCATAATTACCTTATAAGTGATCCAAGATAATAGATCACATCTCATACTTCTTTCATTGTACATCCATCGATAACCAAAGGTAAAATGTGCGTCAAAATGTTATGCCAATCATGGGTCTTGAACCTAGATAAGCTCTTATCATCCATAGTAAACATGTTCTGGAAAGATGCTCCATATCCTGTAGGAGTCCGAATCAATTGAATCCTATTGTTGATAGTCTGTATCTCTTTTGTCATAAGTACTCAAGGAGCAGGTGCATAAGTCGTTTCCTATCGATGTCTATCAAAAACTGGCCATAGCTTTGGTTTTGAGTTTTGGTCCTTCAAATCATTCCTTGATGTTATGGTGTCTTTTAATCCAAGAAGTTGTTGCCATAATGAATAACCAATATTCTTGAATATATGCATAGGATCAAGAAGATGACATACTTTTAACTCTTTCCAATACTCCAAAGAATAACATATTGATATATTCTCTTCGAGTTCCAATTTTCCTTTACCTCTCTTCACATTCTCATTATCTTCAACATCACTAAAGATTTTTTATTCTGAATCTATTAGAGATCCGTCTGTCCATTTTCGATACCAATCCATAGGCGTCATTGGTTTTGGACACTGACTTGTTTCAAGCTTTCCATTAAAATGTATCGCTTCTATTTTACATTTTAATGGATGATCATCAAGCAAGAATAATTGATGTCAAAGATAAATATTTTTGTTGAGATTCTTACTATAGATTGATCTCAACCAATCACCACAATATGGACAAGCTTTATAACCCTTAGCAGATATTCTTGCGTCATGAAAATGATAAAAATATAATTAGATTAACTCACATTTATTTGTATGCATATTGAATTTAAAATTACATCAATACTTGAACAAACACCATATCCTAGAAAATCGTGATTAGCCCAAGCCACAATACCACGAACCATAATATATATTTCATTGATGCTTTTCAATACATCAATGACATTAATGCCTCTCCATAACTCTTGGAGATCGTCAATGAAAGGAGCAAGATATATATTCATATCTTTAACTTATCTTTTTCCTAGGATTAAAACTTAAAGCATTAAATGTTCCTTTTTAATGCTAAGATATGGTGGAAGATTATAGTTTATGACTACCACTAACCATGTTGACCATTTACTAGATTTCATGGAGAATGGATTAACCCCATCTAATGCAACTCCTAACTTGAGACTTCATAAAAGCATTAAAATTTTGGTACCATTGTCCAAGGGACTCATTAAGTCCATATAAGCTCTTCGTCAGCTTACAAACTAGACTTTCTTTGCCAAGAACTACACAACCCTTTGGTTGTTCCATATAGATCTCATTTGTAAGATCTCCATGCAAGAAAGCACTTTTCATATCCATTTGGACTAGCTCTAAGTCCTCCACTGCAATAAATCCAAGAAACATTTGAAGAGTTTTCATCTTGACCACTAGAGAGAAATTTTCCTCAAATCAACACCATGTTGTTGCTTAAGATCCTTTGCAACAAGTCATGCTTTATACTTTGGAAAAGCACTATCTAATATGAATTTCAGCTTATATACCCATTAACATGGTAAATATTTCTTGCCCTTTCGCAAATGCATTGAGTCCCAAGTACCATTCTTGTGAATAGAATCCAAATCACTTTTCATGACATGCTCCCATTTGACATGATCCTTTGTCAGCATGACCTCTTTGTAACAAGAAGTGTCACCAACATCTATCCGCATAACAAAATCCAAACCTGGAACATATCTATCAGGTGGATGTGAGACACATGTAGAGCATCTCATGTTTGCTGAAGAGGAACATTTGCAAACTAATATGATCGGACATTCTCTAGAACATCCCTATGTGCAACATTTTTGTGCATGCTATCTCGAGGACTAGTATCCTCAAACACCACTCTTCTCACTTGAACCTCCTTAATGGGATGTTTATGCACCTTAGACTCGTCATATCAAAATTTTCTTTCTCGACCATATCCAAGAAAAATGCATTTCTTTTACTTATGGTCTAGCTTTTGTCTAAGATTCTTGGGTATATGAACATATGCTTCACACCCAAAAAGTCAAAGATCATCATAATATGGTGGCTTCCTTGTCCATAACTCTTGTGCCACTTTCAGAACTTTGGTAGTACTAAGTGAAAGGTTAATCATGTGAACTAGAGTCAAGATTGTTTCTACCCAAAAGCTTTGTGAAAGGTCTACATGATGTAGCATAGGAACTACTCTATCCTAAATAGTTCTATTCATCCTTTTAGCTACATCATTCTGTACTAGGGTATAAGGAGCTCTAAAATCTCTATGAATTCCTCTAGATTGATAGAAAGGGTTGAATTCATGTGAGGTATACTCACCCCCATTATTTGAATGTAAAGTTTTGAGCTTAGTTCTTTTTTCAATCTCAACTAAATTAAGCCATTTTTTGAAGGTAGGGAATACCTCGTCCTTTGATTTGATAGGATATAACCATACTTTTCTAGTAGCATCATCTATGAAAGTGACAAAGTAAAGAGAACCACCTAATGACCTTGTGGGCATTGGACCACATACACCTGTATGAATGAGATCTAAAGTCAAAATTGAAGAGTCAATGTGCATTTTATGCACATTCCTAATTTTCTTTCCATATTGAGAATGCACAAAATGGAAAATCAGATAAAGATAACACATGTAAGTAGCCAAAAAGAGAAATATTTTCCATTCCACTATGAGATATGTGGCCCAAACAGCCATATCAAATACAAGCCATAGACTCTTTAGTAACAAATAACAAGTGTTCTTTCTGTGATACAAATAAAGGATAAAGTGAGCTAACTTTTCTTTGTTTTGCAATAATCATATTGCCCTTTGTTGGAAGCAGCCAGAGGCATAGAAGATGTAACATATGTAATATAGAAAACCCCATTTTGTAATCCATAGCTCCATTTTGTGCAATCCGAGGAGTCCTTGAGCTTGAGGAGCTTAGGTAGAATGCGCGTATCAATTTTTGTTATTTTTAGACACCGTTTACCCTTTCAAATAGCATCTAGGACCTATTTTTTAACTATGCCGGTCACTAGATGTGAAACCGGTCAAAACTAGTCTAGAAACTATAAAAAGAGCTAGAGAGCTCATTTTTGAGGTTAGCTTGTTTGAGGATAGTGTGAGCTTAGAGCTATTTTGAACTTGTAAGAGTGTTCTTGAGTAGTAGAGTTGATTTCTCACCTTCCATTGTGTCTTGCTTGTCTCTTCGTAGTGTGTGTGTATGTGTGTGTGCATTTCGATGCTTCTCACCTTCCCTCTCACTTCATCTCACGTTCACGATCTTCATATCACTCCTATCTCTTCCGCGGATTGACATTAAGGAGGTGGAGCTTCTTAACGTGGTTCTCACCATTGTGCTAGAGCAACACCAAATTTGGCGCCATTGCCGGGGATCGAGTCTAGGACGAATGTGTGATGGTAAGAGTATAGCAAGAAGTAGCATTGGAAGGTAAAAATTTCAGTTTTTGTTGTTGTTTTTACTTAGTTTTTAGTGTTTTTCACCTCCCCCACACTCCATCTTCATCACCGCATCATCATCTTCATCTCCAAAAAAATCAGAAAATTCACCATATCCACCCATTCTCCTCATTTCCCCTCATTTGTGCATGCGAGAGATTGAGAGAGAGCTTTTGTGCTTGCATGTGCTTTTGTTGTTCTTGAGTTTTCTTGCAGGTACAGAGCTCCAGTGCATCAGGAAAGCATGGAAAAGGTAAAAACTTCACTTTCTGTCAGAGATTTCCGTCTGTGTCAGACCATCGCGATGGTCTACCAAGTGCGGAATTTTTGGTAAGCGACCACATCACGGGATAGGCGACACAAGCGCACACACGAATCCACAGACGCATCTGCAAAAATCACATTTTGGTGGACCATCGCGACGGTCTCAGACCATCGCGATTGTGTCACACCATCGCGATAGGCTCACGCCATCGCGACGGCTCGGCCGGACCATCGCGACGGTCTCACACCATCGCGACAGTTCATTTGGACCATCGCGACGGTTTGCGGACCATCGCGACGGTTTGCGGACCATCGCGACTGTTCGGTTGACCCCACACCATCGTGATTGGCTCACGCCATCGCACCGACGTTGCCACGTGGCAAGCTAGACCATCGCGACGGTTCGCACCTCACGCCATCACGACGACACCCTTACACCATCGCGACAACTCGAATTTTGGACCATCGCGATTGGCTCACGCCATCGCGCCCTGACCATCGCGATTGGCTCACGCCATCGCATCTGTGACCATCGCGACAGTTCATTTTGGACCATCGCGATTGTTCACGTTGACCGTTGACTGACACCATCGCGATTGTCCGCCTGATCGAGCCATCACGATTGCTCACATTTGGACCATCGCGACCGTGCATTTCAGACCATCGCGATTGTCTCACACCATCGCGATTGTGCACCCCCATCGCAAAATTTAGGGTTTCATTCTTTGGCCAATTTTGGGGCTATTTTTGGGAAATTTTTGGGTGATTATACTCATAGGAGACCCCTTAGCTCATATTTGGAGAAAAACCTGTTTGTCAGTTTTTACCCCCCGAGGGCCTGAACGCTCATATCTTTCTCATCCGAAGTCCGTTTTCTGAGCTTAATAGCTCGTTAGAAAGCTCTTGACGAGTACTACGTGACCTCAACTGTTTTTTTCTTAAAGGATACATCTATTTTTAGACAAGGTATTTTGAGGTTGACCTAGTTTGGGACTAGAAAGCCAAGGGGCAAGCATTGAAAAGTTGGGCAAAAGGGAAGAAACTTAAAGGGTGTATATACTCATGTGCTTGATCATCCAATTGTGAATTGGTCTAATATTGGATTTTTCCAGGTCTAGCAAGGGCAATCAAAGGCAACCAAAGCAAGGCAGTGAAGGGCATAAGGCTTGGGAAGCGTGGCTTCTTGGGCATCAGAGCAACCAGAAAAGCTGACTCGAGGTTGGAAGATTACTCAACCCCCTCAGTCAATTCTTAGCTTAGGATAAACGGTAGTATTGTGGATTCAAGACGATAGGAACGCCTCAAGTTCAAGAGAATTAAATTTATCAAGTTCAAGACTAAAGTAAAGGTGTGTGACACGAAAACCTAAAGGAAAGAACATAAGTCTGACGGAACGAGAACTCAAAGTACCACAGAAAGTCGAATTCCTGACGCATACATTAAGACAAGAATCTAAAGAAATTTAAAAAAGAATCAAGAAAGTAATAACAAAGAATCATTGACGATCTGAGCGTGTACTGAGTGTACAAGGAAGAAAATTAATGAACCTTAGATCAGGCAAACATATAGGTAAGTCAGACCGACGAAGCCTTAGATCATCAGAGGCAAGTGTAAGAACTACTGCACGATCGTGGGCTCAACAATTGAACACTAGTTATCCCTACGAGAGCTCAGATACTAGCGATTCAGAAATGGCATTCAGCACAGAAAGACCAGAAGGAGGGTCGAATGTAGCCTATTTAGAAAAACCAGAAGGACCCTATAGAACACAACTAGAGTTTCTCCGAACCAACCGATTAGGTGCTCGCATCTATGAGGATGGTTTGCGAAGGCAAGTGGTGCAAATGCACAACCCCGATCAACCCATTGGATTGGAACGTCCAGTGGTGAAATTTGAGAGAGACGCGTACATAAACAAAGAAGGAACAATGTACATCTTAAGTACGCAGCCAAACAATACCAACGAGTTTGGCGTAATTCTGCTAGAGACGAAAACTAAATCTCAAGGAAAGGAACCATTAGAAGAACCTAGAACACCTAGAGGGAAATCTGTACTGACACAAGTAGTAATCCCAGAATGGATCCCTCAGGATAACAGAAGCATAGAGTTGTTTGTAAATAAAGAAACTGATGAAGCCTTTTGGAGATACAAGACAGAACTACTTAGTGAGGTAGGTATCATCACGATATACGAGTTCAAGGACCCGGATACACTTGGAAAGGTTGTATACCTGGATGAGACTTCAGAAAGAGTCTTTGTGGTGCCTGACCACGCTAAAAACACATACACATGGAGAGGTGAATTGGTATTCCCTCCATCTCGAGTGAATGTAAACATGAGCCAACAAGGGGCAGGAACATCCTCAGCCCATGGAAATCAAAGAGAGAAAAATAAAGAAAGACCCGAAGTTAGCTTCACTCATCCCATGGGGAGAGATAGAACAACCACGGACACTAATATAGCGGATAGACAAAGAGATCATGGAATACCAGGTGGTAGAGATGATTTTCCTCTACCTAGACCACGTGAACACGCAAGAATGTTAAGACCCACTCAGTTAGTTAAGTCCATGAAAAATTATTTTGATGGGACAGGAGATCCCTATGACCATGTAGCAGAATTCAAGCAAGTACTAAGAGCCGAACAAGTTGAAGACATGTTCATGCAATACAATGCATTTGGACTAACGTTAAAGAATACCGCTTTAACTTGGTTCCAACCTTTGCAACAAAGACAATTTAGAGACATCCATCACTTTTTAGAGTCATTCATCACTGAATTCTCTAAAAGTGGGATCAGACATGACACGTCTTTGTTAATTCATAGCTTTAAACAAACCCCTCAGGAAACAGTTAGACTGGCAGGACGTAGGTTTAGACAATATGTTGAATGATGTCCAATGAAAGAGCTACCCTCACAAGCTAAACAAGTGTCATTGTTTCTAGATGGCTTGTTGAGCTCTAAACTACGCTCCTATGTATATCTAAAGGAACCCAGAACGCTAGAGCAATGTGTAAGAATTTGTATAGACATTGAGGACAACTTAGGAGACGAATTGGAACTCTCAAAGGTCTATAAGGACTCAGACTGTTCATCTCTAGCATCCACAAAATTGTCTAGCTCAATAGAAGACCTCGCAGAAAAAGTGGCCTAGAAACTAGGAGTTTCTAGTAAACCTAGGGTGCTAACAAACAGGCGTTGTTACACTTGTGGTGGTGATGATATGGCAAATGTGTGTCCCAATGCACCACAACCTCAAGCCAACCCTAGTGGCCAATACTGTACAATTGAGAGAAGATACACGAATCATACGGCTCAGGACTGCCCATACAGCAAACAGACAGTAAGACAAAACTACCTGCAAGCATACTAGCAGCCAGGTAGGTATCAGGGCCAATACAATGCTCAGCCTTATTACTATAGGCCTCCTCAGAACTATCCATACCAGGCTCAACAGAGACCTCAACCTGTCTTAGCTCAGCAGCCACCTCCACCAGCGAATGTCATCTCAGTTAAATACGCTGCTGCAGAAGAGAATCTAAGTAGGGCCTTAGTGCCTTCTTCACCTTTGATCACAGAGAGTGACCCGAACTCAAACAGTTTTGACTCTACGCATGTAGATAGTCCACCCGCTTATTACACGGAGTCAGCAGAACATGTGGAGGCATATCATTACGATAGTCCACCAGTGGAATCTAGTTGGGAGCCAGATTATGCTAATGTGATGTACACAAACCCAAATCCACGGCCCCAATTAAGACAACAAAGACCATAGGGCCCTAGAGGACCATGCTTTAGGTGCCAAGGAGACCATTTCATAAAGGATTGTCCACATCCTCCGATAGCAGGACAATCACAGTACTATAACATCCAAGGCTTTTGTGCCGATTGTGGTAAAGAGCACATCATAAAAGATTGTCCTAAGAACCCAGTTAACGCTTCAAATGTGACACCGATCAACATGATAGGTATTGTAAACAATGCAGATGGATCCAACCCTACATACGTGCCTATCCAAGCTATCACCAGAGCCCAGGCGCTCTTATAGAACCAACAGCTTAATCAAGAGAAAGCAGCTGGAAGTAGTGAAGTTGCAGAATCTAGCAGTAAAAAGACAAAATCTTGGAAAGATTCTAGAGAAAGAATTAAGAGAAAATGGAGTAAAAAGATAACTGAGTTAGAAGGAAGTCTCAAGGAATCGAGAGCCAAAATCCTAGAATTGACTTCACAAGAATTGAATCAAGAAAATCCAACTCAGAAATCAGGATCAGTTTTAGCGGAACCCATACCAGAAAACCTAGACATGAAAGTTTCGTGCATATCAGGCTAGATTAAAAGAAGGACCTCAAGTAGCTGAAATGAGTAAGAACTACCCACGAGCTGATCTAGAAATTGAGAGAACCAAACTGTGCATGAAGATGGTAGAATTAGCACAAGCTTTGTTCGAAGCCTCTAGATATCTTAATTGGAATAACATGGCAAAACCTGAATTACACTTTCAAGGACTAATGGAGAGGCTAGAATACTTGATAGATAGCAAAGAGAAAAAGGATCAGTATAAGAACCCTATTGTCCCAAAGACACAGGAAAGGAATGCACCATCCTTGTCTCAAGTACCCAATACAGAAAGTCAAGACAATTTGTCTTCCATACATAGGTACTCACATGAATTTTTGAGAGAAATCCAAGAAGAGAAATGGAGAAAGGAACAAGGAACCCATCCTCCTATTCAAGAAGTAGATGACTTGCAGGAGCAATTTCCCCAAAATATCCCCTCTATTTACGATGATGTAGAGGAAGAACAACTGAGTGAAAACACAGGTTTTGAATCTAATTCTTTACAAGAATTACCTCAGTTCACAGGACCTTGGGAATCAAAGTCTATTAGTATGAGAGCTCCCACGATAATAGTGAGGAATGAAGAATCAGTGATACCTAGAAACACGGAAGTGATCAAGAATACCAAAGTACAATGTAACCTCACTCTAGAGGAGTTGTTGAAGATAAAACCAGAACTGTGGAAACATGTAGCAAATCAATTCCCTGAGCTTGCTACTACTCCCTCACAAATAGGATCACAAAATAAGGTACCAGAGATACCCGTAGAAAAGATAGGAGATGTAAGTGAAGGAGAGGAAGGTAACACTTATCTTCCAATAACCCATCAGGGCTACACCACGAAAGCCATCTTAGATTCAGGAGCCGGAGTAGCCATTGCTACCACCGCTTTATGGAAACGTTGGGGTAAGCCAGCACTCAGACCTACCAGGATGAAGCTACAAATGGCTGATGGACACATAGAAAAACCATTAGGCTTACTAGAAGGAATATCTCTCACCACT
Organism: Ceratopteris richardii; assembly: GCA_020310875.1. Classification (NCBI taxonomy): domain Eukaryota; kingdom Viridiplantae; phylum Streptophyta; class Polypodiopsida; order Polypodiales; family Pteridaceae; genus Ceratopteris; species Ceratopteris richardii. Next base: position 138,127,150 of record CM035408.1, on the reverse strand, counting down.
TGTGGTGTAGAATTTGAGCATACTTTCGCCATTTGTGACTTTGCAAAAAATCATGCTTATGAGATGATATTGGGACGACCATTCATGCGTCAGTTGCAAATTGTACAAGATTGGGGAACTAATTCTTTGTACTTGCAACATTTAGGAGTCACTACCAAAGTCAATCTTAAAGACTATTCACATAGAGACGTACCCCCAATACAATGGAATACCATCCATAAGACACAAGTAGAAACAGAATCCGTGCACTCATTAGAGTCAGACCCCTCATGGTTACACGAGGACACTCATTTATGGATGTGTAAAGTTGCAAAACAAGAGGAAGAAAGATTAGAAGCAAGGACCTTAGGTGCAGAACAACATCCACGAACCCTTCAAGATCCAGCCTATGCACCTGTAGTATTCCCAGACGAAGAGTTTGAACCCCATGGTTGGGCAGAAATCCTAGCAACCATGGACATAGCCATCAATGAAGAACAATGGACACCCCACTGTGACGAGGATGGCTATGACATTTCAGTTTTCACGATAGAGCCAATCATGTGTGATGCAATTTTAGAAGATTGTGAACCTAGCACTGATGCATTTGAGGATGCAAGTGATTTTGATTTAGAATCAAATTTCATGGACTCACCCTTTGCATCAGAAGAAGAATATTTTTACGAAGTAGAAACTCACCCTCAGAAACAGGAAGAAGTTATGAATGATGTGAGAATAGCCACTCAAGTGACTAACAAAAGTGAAGGCAAGAAAAGAAAGAAGAAAGAAACCATGTCAAAAAAAGAAGGATCTTTGTTTGAAGTACCCGAGAACTTCAAGAAATATGAAATTGAAGATAGAAGAATCATGGTACGAATGCCTAATAGAAAGGCGAATGACGGAAAAGTATATGATAACCGAGAGAAAACCAAGAAAATAATAGTTGTTATAGAAGGAGAAGAAGAAAAATGTACATACATAGGGCACGATTTGACAGCTGAAGAAGAAGAAGAGCTAGTTGCCCTATTGCGCGAATATAGAGATGTGTTCGCTTGGAGTTACAAAGACCTAAAAGGAGTAGATCCAGATATATGTTCTCATAGAATCCCTATGACTCCAGATGCAAAACCTACGAAACAGAAACCGTACACGTACAATGATAACTACGCTGCGAAAATTAAAGAGGAGATAGATCGCTTGATAGAAGCAGGATTCATTTACGAAATTGAGCATACCGAATGGGTATCCCCCATTGTGGTAGTGCCCAAGAAGAATGGAAAATTGTGTGTGTATTAACCTTAAAAAAGTTAATGCCGCCACGATTAGAGACAGTTATCCTCTTCCTATCACAAAACATCTATTGGAAAGAGTTGCGGGCAAGGAAGTTTACAGCTTCCTTGATGGTTTTTCAAGTTATAATCAAGTAGCCATTGCTCCAGAGGACCAACACAAGACGGCATTTGCCACCGAATGGGGCATATTTGCATTTTGTGTGATGCCATTTGGCTTAACAAATGCACCCGCCACTTTCCAGTGACTCATGTGTCATGTTTTTAAGGAATTCTTACGCAAGAGTTTGGAAGTTTATGTCGATGACATATGTGCTCACTCTAATATCAGGCAGACACATATCCCAGAGTTAAGACAAATATTTGACAAATGTCGAGAATATCAGGTTTGTTTGAACCCATAAAAATGTGTTTTCATGGTCAGACAAGGCAAAATTCTAGGACACATTGTGTCAAAAAAATGGAATCTCTACGGATGAGGAAAAAGTGAATGTAATTGCAGATCTACCTAGGCCGACGAACATCAAAGAGGTACAAGCATTTATGGGCCATTGCGGTTATTATCGGAGATTCATACACATGTATGCAATCATAGCCAAGCCTTTGTACTCTCTTTTAACCAATTTTGAATGGGCAGATGAATGTGAAAATTCATTCAATGAACTTAAACGTCGTTTGTGCTCAGCACCTATATTGACTACCCCAGATTGGATTAAGCCATTCCATGTACATGTGGATGCATCCAATTACGCCATAGGATGTGTGTTAGCACAACCCACGAATGAAGGTAACATAGATCTCCCCATAGCTTACGCAAGCAGAAAATTGAACGCAGCAGAAAGAAATTACACCACGACGGAACGAGAGGGATTAGGGATGATCTACGCAGTAAAGAAGTTTAGGCACTACTTGTTGGCCAACAAATTCAAGTTCTTTACGGATCATCAAGCCCTATTGTACCTAGTCAACAAACCATGTAACACAGGATGACTAATACGTTGGTTTCTATTACTCATGGAGTATGATTTTGAAGTAGTAGTCAGGAAAGGAAAGACACATCTTAGAGCTGACCACCTTTCAAGATTAACCTCAGGAGAAGCTCCTCAAGGAGTAGCGGATGATCTACCAGATGCATATTTGTTTAATCTTGAGATAGCACCAGAATGGGCTAAACCGATAGTCCCCATTCTCACATACGGACCCAAGAATCCTAGGATAAAGATCAAAGAAGGAGAGATTACCAAGTCTCAGAGATACCAAATCATTGCAGGAAGCATATATAAACAGGATAATCAAAAGATTCTTGCTTGTTGTGTATATGAATCAGAACATGCGAATTGGTTGCAATTAGCACACGTAGGTGCTTAAAGCAACATCATTCGAAACATCGAACACTACAGACTCTGCATAGACTAGGAGTATATTGGCCTTCGATGGAAGCAGATGTCTACAAATTGTGTAAAGAATGCCATGTTTGTTGTGAAAGACCACCAGTAGAACATGCTACATTATATCACGTGTCTCTCACACCAGACTGGAGTGAACCTTTAGTGACATACTTGAGGACGAAGACATTCCCTCAAGGAATGACCTTAGCTCGACAACGCAGTCTGGAGCAGGAAGCTCAAGACTATTCACTTATTGGCGATAATCTATACAAAAGAGGACGAGATGGATATCTAAGACAATGTGTTCATGAAAGCGATTATCTGAGCATACTAGAGACTGCACACCAAAGTGTTGCAGGAGGTCATTTTGGACCTGAAAGGATAATCAAAGCCATCCTCTTTGCAGGATTATGGTGGCCCACTCTTCACATGGATGCTCATACCTATGTCAAGAGATGTGATGTGTGCCAAAGAACTCAATTTCCTACTCACAGAGATGAAATGCCATTGAAACCCATGATGGGCGGACGTGCATTTTCAAAGTGGGGTATAGACTTTGTAGGACCCATTAACCCCCCTGCAAAAGGTACACATGCAGAATACATTATTGTTGCCACAAATTATCTTACCAAATGGGTAGAGGCAAAAGCCACGAAAAAGAATGATGCACACACGACTGCAAAATTCTTATTTGAAAATGTCTTTACAAGATATGGATTGCCTATAGAGTTAGTGAGCGATCGCGGAACTCACTTTCTAAACCAAGTCATTGAATATTTGTTACAGGATTTTATGGTGATTCACAAGAAATCCGCACCATATCATCCTTAGGCCAATGGTCAAGCTGAAAGCACTAATAAGATCCTTTGTAACGTACTAACGAAACTCGTGAACAACAAACGTTCAGATTGGGACAAACAGTTACACCACGTTGTTTGGGCATATCGAGTGGCTTACAAGACCGTACTCAATGCAACTCCCTTTCAGATGGTTTTTGGTCAGAATGCTGTGCTTCCTTTGGACTTCTTGATACTGACCCTTAAGGTTGCACAAGAACATCAGTGGACCGGCCATGAATTATCAGCAAGAATAATGGACTTGGAACGATTAGGAGAAACCAGGCTAAAGGCAGCAGCAGGAATATATGCAGCGAAGAAGCGACAGAAAGCATATTTTGATGCACATGTGAAAGATAAAGGCTTAAAAGAAGGAGATTTAGTTCTAGTATATACGCTAAAGCAACACGCACGTAAATTAGAAAAGCGAGGTTATGGACCTATGATCATTAACAGACTCTCGCCAAGTGGAGCAGTACAGTTAGCCATCTTAGAAGGAGACATAATGCCTAATTATATTAGTGGCTGTAGAGTCAGGCTATATCAGGAACCTCTTACTGAGGATATGCTTAGACGACTCACGTTGGCAAAGAAGCGTAAGGAGGAAGAAAATAGAATACGAGTGGAAGCTCAGGCAGAAGCAATAGAACGCATTAAGCGCATGAAGCTAAGAAGACAAGGACTAGGGAGAGAACATTATAATCATCTGGAAACATCACCCAGATATCCCATGGCCATGTGTCAAGTAAAGTCAACCACTCATCCTAGCATAGTGGACAGGAGACCATTCATTACAGTCAGGCTAGAGCACGGCAACCCTTACCAAGAGCTCAGGGCTTTAATTGACTCAGGTGCTGCGACTAGTGCGATTAGATGGTCCCACTATAAGGATTCAAAAGTAGAAATGTGGCCAATTGAGGCATACCTCATAGGCCTAGGAGGCATGGAAACCCCTTGCATGGGTGAGGTGGATCTTCCTATCCTCATTAAGGATGTGACTATGACAGCGAAGCTACTAGTGTGCCATGATGACGACCTGATAGAACCCCTAATCCTTGGCCAAGATTGGCTATACGATCACTCAGTGGACCTAAATCTTAGACAAGGCTCCTTACAGATTGGAACCTTAGATCAGAAGCGAGTGATACTGCTTGACTTCCCTAATTGCATTCTGACTGAGGTTTGTAACCCTAGACCCTATGAAATGATCGCCAAGAAGTACCTAACAAACCGACCCACACCCACGCAAATTTGGGTACCTAAATAATGTATCATAGCCCAACCCTCAAGCCATGTATTATACCCCCCGCCGAAATCTCTTCACCCTTCAATAACACCACCTACGATACCATCTTTTGTCCCTCAGAAGAAACACACCTTCCGCTCAAAAACTCTTAGGAAATGGATACCGAAACGTATCCAGACGTCTTCTTGTACCCCCTTATATAACAATTCTCCCACCCCGTTTAAACTCCACCCTTGTAATAATTCACCCTCAACCAAACCTTGTATAAATTCACACACCATAACCCCACATCACTCATAATAAAAGCTCATCAAGAAACGTATGCATAATCTGAAGCATGTAGGCATCTAGAGACCTGCATTAGTTTTGCAAATAATCATTCCATTAACCACCTCACAACACCTGGCTACACGGGTTACACATCGGTTATGGAAAGGGATTGCGGTCTCACCTTAATGGGATCATAATTAATTTCCATACTAATGTGCTAATCTTTTGTAGCAGATCTTTTCCATTAGCTCGTCAGTCATCATGCAAACCGAAGAAGGACCATCAGAAGCTGGCCCCAGTGCACCAATGGCCAATATTGGAGAATTACTCGCGGAATCCCATCCAACGGCTCAACCACTAGAGTTTCAAGGTTTTCCAGGACCCATGCCAATCGAAGATCCTCCTAGAGGATATACTAAGAAGATTCATCATAACTCTCACTGGTTTCAAGGCCTAGCAGGACCATTAGCAGACGCTGATTTCATATTTGAGGCCAATTTGGCATTTGACTATCGCACATGGCCCAAATACCAGTTCTTTTCGAGAGAATTCGAAGGACTACAGAATACACAAGATTTAACGCACGTTTGGGCACGAGCAGGATTTACAGAATATTTTAGTGACCCTCTGCCTAAACCCGATTTTTACAGATGCTTTTACTTAGTAACCACCTTGACGGCCTCAGAGAACAAGGATCTACCCGGAACATTCATGTTACCATCCTTGGTAAATGATCCTCCATTCAGAAGGTTTTATCTGTCTAAAGATTTAATTCGCGCAGCTTTCAAAATACATGGAACGCACACTCCTACGGAACGAGAACGGCTAGTTCCAGAGTCGATGAAACGTGGTGATGTAACTAAGTGGGAGGACATTTCAGCTATAACCCCTGAGCTTTCCAAGCCATTGCAGATATGCATGCAGCATTTTGCTTTCCCAGCTCAGGATCGTTTTACCATGCCCCACAAAAGAATCTGGTTTGGATTATACTTAGCATGTACTGGACCTCAAACGGTTGATCTAGCTAGCTGGATAATTGATCAGCTCTATTTGGCCCAACATAGATGGGAACGAAAGAAAGTCATCAATGGGTGTTGTGCACTCACAAGGATTATATATATGTGCTTGGCATATGATTTGCCGATTGAGCGTGCCATGACCAGCGACGAGTTGAAAGCATTCAAAGGGACCACTAAGAAGGCTAGAAAGTCCAGCAAAAGCAGAGCCGGAAAGCGGATGAGAGGCACTATCCCGTGCTTACAAGTCTCGGAATCACCCTCACCACAACCATCTCCAGAGCAGTCACCGACAGCAGCCACTCCCACAGTACAACCTATTCGTATCATATTATCAAGACCAGTTGTAACGGAGGGCACCACCAGTATTGTTGCACCTCAAGGAGCCACAACCCTAGAACCTATCACCACGGCAGCAGAAATTCCCACCACTATTGGTGCGGAAGCGTTCTCTTTTCCAATACCCCATTTAGCAGCAGAACAAGCAGCGCCATTGAACACAACGTTCGATTTTGAAATGCCCGATGCGTTCTCCAATGAGTTCCAATTTTCAGAAGGACAACTGTTTTCTCAAGAATATGAAAGGCCCAGCTATCCCACCACACCCCGGGATCAGCCACAAGGACAGATCGTATCTAGCTCCGATGACAAAAGAACAGCAACCGATGACGACGAAGGCGATGACGAAGCCAGCCAGGGCACTCACGAATCCCAAGAGCATGAACAGACAGATGGCCAAGGACAACAAACAGACACACATGGTGATACAAGTACCCATGAAGATGAAACTTGTGAAGCAGAAGCTTACACACTGGCTATTAAGAAGTTGTATAGAACTATGGAAAAAGTTTGGGCACGCAAAAAGCTGACTGAGGAAGAGAGTCAAGCAATAATAGAACAGGAACTTGTCACAGGCGGATTCGAAGACGCATACATCAAAGGATTCCGAGAGTTAGTCAAATCAGTAGGCTCCAATGAAGCCCTTAGGTACTTGCAAAGAAAGCCACTACCACAGTTTGACCCCTGCAGAGTACGACTACTTTCCAAGCCCGGCGAATACATTTGTGTACCAATAGGAGCACAGTCTTCAGAACAAGCCAGGGAGGCACGCCTCGTCCCCGAAAGTTCGTTGGCAGCAGAAACCATCTTTGTAGATTCCCCACCCCGCGCTACAACTGTACATACCTCAGTAGTCACTGAAGTACCGACCACCCCAACCGCTCCTCCATCACCGCCCATCCCTCCAGCCTCCCCTCTTCACCCTCCTTCCCCCCGATTAACATCTTTTATCGTTTGTGACGTAGCAAAAATCGTCTTTACGACCACTAACCCCACAATTCCCGCACCCACTAGACCTTGTCTACCCCCTCACACATCCACCTTTCCATTCAACCCATTCCTCCATCCATCTTTCCCGTCCTTCCCCACACCTCCACGACCCCTTTTCCCATTCCCACCGCCATTAACCTTCTCCCTAGTCTCACCTCCCCGACCCATTGTAACCCCTATTTCCCCTTTCCACCAAGCTGCTCCAGCCAGCCCCCCTGTAAATTACTCCTCCACCTTTGTAAATCACGTATTTACACCAGCACAAGCACCCACAGTCACACCCATATTCACAGTCACCGCACTGGACATGTCCAATGACATGGACATCTCACCACCCACTGCACCATCACTCACTTCACTCACAGCACAAACATATTTAGGCACCTCACAATTTTCCACAATCACCACAGCATCCACCTTCCCATCCCCATTCCCCGTTCCCGTTGCATCTACACCCACTGCATCTTCATTTAGCACCCCATTAATACTATCACCCACTGTAGATAATGCATTTCGACAGATGTTCATGTGTATGACGCAAGTAAGAGATGAGTTCACATCTCTTGGCAATAATTATCAGCAGCTGCAGAGGACAACCAATGACTTACAGTCGCAGCTTAATTTATTATCTATTGAGAATGCCTCACTGAACAGCCGATACCAAGAATTACGCTAGGCCTATCATAAATTAGAACTAGAAAGCGAAGAAAAGACCAAGGAAGCCACTACTGACCTGGATAACTTATTAAGAGCCCAGACAGTCTGCAATGCAACGCTAACACGAAACATGGGCTTACTCAGAAGACATCTAGCAGCAGCAAAGGAAGAAAACCAGCGCTTACAAGACCAGAATCAAGAAAACTTAGAAGCAGCCCTAGACCATCCAGACCAACCACTTAGTACTAGACGGTTCAAAGCCATTCCCTCAGACTCAATGAGGATGCTGCTAGAAGATCATGTAAGACTGCTAGATGAATACGACCGCATGAACGAGGAGTTACAGAAACTCAAAGATGATCATAAATTACTCCAGTTACGAGCACCGGCACACCAAGACATACCAGCACCTGTGGACCCCTCTCCTGACATCTTAGAGGAACTCAACGTATTACGGGCCCAGGTATCAAATCTTGAATCAAGGATCACAGTATATGAAGCACCACCAAGGCCAGATTCCCCACCAGAGTTACCAGCTGATGAAGAAACTGTCACCATCCCGGTGGAGGAAACGTTTGAAGAGGCGTACGAGCCACAACCCATCCCAGGCGGACGCGTCACGGCCGAAGGCCAGATGACTTACGAACTCCCGACCCCTGCGTGGATGAAGACAATTGAGGAACTTAGGACAACACACTCAGCTAGAGTAGAGGTACAATTACATGCCATGGCGATGATAGAAGAAAGAATTGTACAGTCTCCACTCTTTGCTCATTTGGCCCCGCAACGATACATATCTGGGCATGAGATACAGTATAAACCGTATTTTATGTTAATGGCCGAATACCAGTTAGCCATTGAGAAAGAAACCGGTAAGAAACCATCGCATGCGACTCAATTCGAAGAGGACGATTTGCCACTTGATGCACAGCAAGGAGAGATCTATCAACCAGAGTGGCGCAAAGATTTACTACAGAAGTATCCAGAAATGATGAGTACATGGGTAAAGGCACCTTTGCATTTAAAGTACAACCCATGTTGGGGCCCAGTACCACGACGCCGCTCCTGGACAGCCTTTGCTATTAAGGTACAAAACAATAAGCAGTGCCAGGATTGGTTGAATTACCCCTATTTTAAGCCACCCATCGAGTTACCAACTGTAGGCTACATGATGGCTACAATTCGCCACTGGCTCCCTAGATTAAAGCATATGGACGATATAGCGGCGCACATGACTGTCAAAATCTTTGACATGATGCAAATGATTTTTAAAGTCTTCGGATGCGTCAAGGCACCTCATGTAAACACCCCGGGCTTTGAGCATGGCAATTTCGATCTGGTATATGATATGAGTACAACGCCATCGCTACGGGTGTGTTATGCCTGGCATTGCAGAATAAAGTACCTACCGGCGTGCTACAAGCAGACTTTCGAAGAGATGTTCACAATCGGCTTCTGGGAATACCATTCAGAGGTATTCATAAGCAAGCCTACACATTTATTACAATTATTTGCCTGTGAACGAATGGTCTATTCCACACACTATCAGCTCCCGCCACCAGAGGAACCGCAACCAATAGACTGGGAGAAACTCGAGGCCGACCTGGCCCGAGGCATTCGTATCTCCGAGCACACCCTCGCTCAAGACCTCCTACAGAACTATATCCGGCAGACCTCACAACAAGGTTCTGTCAGGGACGACAGAAGCGAGAGGGAGGGGGGTGTTGGAAGCAGCCAGAGGCATAGAAGACGCGGAAGCATGTAACGACGGAGCAGGGAGCCAGTCGAATCTTTTTTCAAAGAATTATGTTTTCAAATACTTTTCAAAAACATCCAACAGTGATTTTTATCACTATTGTAACATATGTAACATAGAAAACCCCATTTTGTAATCCATAGCTCCATTTTGTGCAAGCCGAGGAGTCCTCAAGCTTGAGGAGCTTAGGTAGAATGCGCGTATCAATTTTTGTTATTTTTAGACACCGTTTACCCTTTCAAAGAGCATCTAGGACCTATTTTTTAACTATGCCGGTCACTAGATGTGAAACCGGTCAAAACTATTCTAGAAACTATAAAAAGAGCTAGAGAGCTCATTTTTTAGGTTAGCTTGTTTGAGGATAGTGTGAGCTTAGAGCTATTTTGAGCTTGTAAGAGTGTTCTTGAGTAATAGAGTTGATTTCTCACCTTCCATTGTGTCTTGCTTGTCTCTTCGTAGTGTGTGTGTATGTGTGTGTGCATTTCTATGCTTCTCACCTTCACTCTCACTTCATCTCACATTCACGATCTTCATATCACTCCTATCTCTTCCGTGGATTGACATTAAGGAGGTGGAGCTTCTTAACGTGGTTCTCACCATTGTGCTAGAGCAACACCCTTTGATATGTGAAAGGAATGAGCATAGAAGACCACCTTGTAACCAAGATCATCAAGTTGATCAATTGACATCAAACTACATGATAGTTAAGGTACATGGCATACATTATGCATAATAAATTTTGAACCATCAATGAACTCCACAACCACATCACCAATCCCGACAACATTATACTGGTAAGAGTCACCAAGTCTCACAATACCAAGAGATTTTTTTGCATAAGTAGAGAACCATTGTCTATGTGGTGTCACATGGAAAGAAGCACCAGAATCTAGTAGCCAAGTGTGGGAAAGAGAATCAACCATAAGAGCCTCAGTAGGCACGATACTGCCAAGTGTCAACACCATCAAAAATACCATTGATTTCTTCAATCTTCACGATTGAAGTAGATGGTGCAGGTAATTATTTAACATGCCCATCTACATTTTGTCCTTTACCTTCAACATTCTTTGATGCATAACAGCCTTTCTTCATGTTTCCTTTCTTATGAAAATAATGGCACTTGATATCCCTCTTCCTTGATTTACTTCCACTCTTATTTCATTGACCATTCTATTCCTTGTTCTTGCTCCTTCCATGTTGCTAATTCTTTCCTTGGTAAGAATCAAAAACATTATATGCATCTCCACTATGAGTGCCAACCATAGATTTTCTATAAATCTCCTCACTCAAGAGTGCTCCACATATGTCATCATAGACCAGTTTACCACCAAGTGCACTATTGCTAAAAGTTGTGCAAAATGTATCCCACGATGATGGCAAGGTGCATAACAACAAGACTGCTTTCATTTCATTATCCGTGTCCATTTTCTCAGCCTGTAACTGGGAGAATATAGCATCAAACACATTTAGATGAGCACCAACACTATCTCTGTCCTTCATGAAAAGGTCATATAACTTTCTCATCAGATACACTTTATTTGATGCCGTTTCTTTTTCATATGTATTGCATAATCCAAAGCTGCTCTGCACTTTCACAGTCCAATACTATAAAGTAAACATTATCTACCACGTGAAATCCAATGGTAGAACTGGCCATTTCATCCAACTCATCCCAATCATCTTCATCCATGTCAGCAGGCTTCTTTGAGATTCCATTTACTTGCTTCCATTGCCTCTTCTAAATCAGCACATCTTTAATCTGATTCTTCCATAGAGACGTCTGTACCATCAAATTTTTGGATCTCAAAATGGTATTTGCCTTGCAAGTTATAGCTCCTCCTTGAAACACTGGCACTAGACCTTGATCCACTCTGAGACCTCTGATGCCATGATGATAGAGAACTGAATAGAATGATAATGAAGCTAGAAGAGTCCAAACACCACTAAGGCTCAAAAAGGTATGACCGAGTGTCATATTGTGGGAAAGCATTTAGCAGAATTTTCCCAAAAAAATGAATTAATGAATAGTAATGACCAACGAAAAGGATTATGTAAGAATAAATGTGCTCACACCAATAAGTGTATCAGTGAGTAAATAGACCACTATATAGTAAGCCAAAAAGTCTAGAAAATGGTGCAAGAGTATCCTCTAGAAAATGAACATATGACGAGTGTCAAAATCTCATAAAACTACAAGTACTTACATGTTAACCTACATAGTGAATCACTGACTCGCCTGCATATAATCAGTTACTCGAAAGAAGCCAACTAGGCTTATCGAGCACCTATGAACAACTAGCATACATCTCCTATGACGAGACAAGGTAAGTCTTCCACCTGCATCACCAAAGAGACAACAACATCTGGGTGTCTCCAAGTTGAGAAAACCTCACCATGACCCTCTTTATCAAACGTAAAAGACTTTATGCAAAACCATTACTTCTATATCAATGACCAGATGGATGTACATAAGCAATACCCACAAAAGCATATAGAGTGTCTATGTGCTCGATATATGCAGTAAAATGGCACTGAAAAGTTTGAATTCATAGCCCAAATACTAGCCAACAACATCTCCAAGTGTCTGTCAACTCTGATCTTTAGGCTCAAAAAACCTACATGTGCTTGTGGTGGTTGCTCCCACCACAACTAAAACCTTTCAAGAAACCTATAGATTTACTAGTGTGGCTGAAAACATAGCCCCAAAGAAAATATATATGTAAATATATGTGTGTATATTATGTGTGTGTGTGTATGTATAGTTACACATATAAATATAACAAATAAAAGCAATGCATACCGTGCATTATCATGACAATGAGCCATAAGTGTTTGCATCTCTTTTAGACACCACTTATGTGACCACCCAGTCCGAAATCCTGTCTCAAGTGAATTAAGGACATATTTTCTATCCCTCTCATCATGCTCACTATAAAAATAAAAAAAATCATGTAAATAAAACATAAGATATTTATTTCAATTTATAAAACTTATACATAGTTCCACTGCAAGTGGACAAGCTGTAGGTAGGAGCCGCATAATGCTCGCATCCTTCTCTTGAACTCCAATCCATTCCCTACATACACTATATTGCCCTCTGGCTCTATATCGCACTCCAACCCTAGGGTGCCTATGCATGTCCTCATAGGCACATGTGCTTTGCTCTCATGATCTAGAGGTGGTATGGGTGTCTTGAAAATAGACAGATAAAAATAAAGAAAAATATGTGTTATAATATCATTAAAACAAATTGTGAAAAAAAAACATACCTATGAGTAGATAGTTCTCTTCTTGCATGTGGAGCCATAGAAGAGCCCTCCTATGGTCACTGGGTAAGCATCTAGATCATAAAATCCAATTAATCATCATGCATCTCTGAGTACTCGTGCATGAAGATCCCTAAGGTATCAGGCATAACTCTTGCTCTCATAAGACTTTTTATGAGAGTGATTTTCCCCTTTCTCTCTCTAATAAGATCCATAATATCTATACATATAAAACAAAATGGGTTAGAAATCAATATATGTACATGTACATATGTATGCATGTATAGGTATGTGTGTGTATATGTATGTGTATGTATATGTATATGTATATGTATATGTATATGTATATGTATATGTATATGTATATGTATATGTATATGTATATGTATATGTATATGTATATGTATATGTATATGTATATGTATATGTATATGTATATGTATATGTATATGTATATGTATATGTATATGTATATGTATATGTATATGTGTATGCATGTGTATGTGTGCAATGTGTATGCATGCATACGTATATATGCATGTGTATGTATTTGTGTATGTTTGTGTGCACGTATGCATGTCACATGATGTGCGTATATATATATATATATATATATATATATATATATATATATATATATATATATATATATATATATATATATATATATATATATATATATATATATGTATGTGTGTGTGTATATGTATGTGTATACATGTGTATGTGTGTATGCATGCATATGTGTATATGCATGTGTTTATATGTGTGTATGTATATGTAAGTACGTATATGTGTGTGTATGTGTATGTAGGTGTATATGTGAGTGTGTGTATGTGTGTATATGTGATTGTATCTATATGTGTGTATGTATATGTAAGTATGTATATGTGTGTGTATGTGTATGTAAGTGTATATATGAGCCTCTGTATGTGTGTATATGTGTATGTGGGTGTGTATGTGTGTATGCATGTGTGTATGCATGTATGTATGCATGTATGCATGTATGTATGTATGCATATGCATGTGCATTATGTATGTATATGTATGCGTGTGTGTGTGTGTACATGTATGTATGCATGTGTCTATGTGTGTGTATGCATATTTATGTTTAGTGTATGTGTGTTTTCATATGTATGTTGTATGTGTGTGTCTATGTGTGTTCCTTTCCAAAAGATGGTTCAGTTCAGGCTACACAGAAATTGCAGCTTGTACATAGTGATGTCTGTGGTCCTATGCAGACACCCTCTTTTGGAAATTACCTTTACTTCGTGACTTTCATTGATGATTTTTCCAGGCATGCATGGGTATATCCACTCAAAGTAAAGTCCAAAGTGTTCATGTGCTTTAAACAATTTCTGGTTTTGGTTGAAAATCTATCAGCAAATAATATACTCTGCATGGGAGTTTCTAGCTGGGGGGTTAATAGGACCTATGAAGTCTATGCCCCACTTCAAAAATGCACGCCCTCCCATCATTGGCCTCAAAGGCATCTCATCTTTTCTAACCGGATATTGTGCACGTTGGCATGTGTCACATTTCTTCACATAGGTATGTGCATCCATATGAAGAGTGGGCAACCAAAGTCCTGAGAATAGAATGGTCTTGATCACTCGGTCAGGACCAAAATGTCCACCTGCAACACCACTGTGTGCAGTCTCTAAGACATTTAAATAGTCTGATTCATGAACGCACAGTCTTAAGTAACCATCTTTGCCTCTTCGGTATAGGATCTCTCCTACTAAGGCATAGCCTTGAGCCTCTTGCTCCATGCTTCGTCTTCTTGCTAGTCTAGCCTCTTTGGGTAATCTTCCCGACCTCATAAACTCTACCAATGGAGCACTCCAATCTGGAATTAATGACACTTGATAAAGGGTCGCATGCTCCACTGGGGGTCTCTCTCTGCACATTGGACAATTCTTAATCCACTCATGTATTTCTTTGTCCATGCTAGGCCAATACACTCCTAAACGCTTCAGATTCTGCAATGTTCGTTGTTTAGAATAGTGATTTCCTAGCAATCCTTCATGAGCTTGTTGCAACCAGCTACTATGTTCATCATCCTCGACACAACAAGCTAATACACCTTCAATATCTTGTTTGTACATGCTTCCTGCCAGTATCTGATACTTTTGTGATTTTACAATTTCTTCTTGTGATGTTTTCACAATCTTATTCGCAGGTCCAAAAGTTAGGACTGGTACCAACTTATTTGCCCATTTAGGAACAACTTCTAAATTGAACAGATAAGCATCGGGTAATTCATCAGACACTCCTTGCGGTGACTCTCCTGAAGTGATGCGAGAAAGGTGATCTGCCCGAAGGTGGGTTCTACCTTTCCTGACAACAACTTCAAAGTCATATTCCATTAGTAAGAGGAACCATCTTACTAAGCGTCCAGTATTGCAAGGTTTATTGACCAAATATAACAAAGCTTGATGATCAGTGAAAAACTTGAACTTGTTGGCCAATAAATAGTGTCTAAACTTCTTCACAGCATATACCATGCCTAAGCCCTCTCGCTCAGTTGTGGTATAGTTTCGTTCAGCTGCGGTGAGCTGTCTACTAGCATATGCTATGGGCAAATCTAAGTTTCCTTCACTTGTGGGTTGTGCTAGCACACATCCTATGGCATGATTGGATGCATCCACATGAACATGGAATGGTTTATTTCAGTCAGGAGTGGTCAGTATTGGTGCTGTGCACAAACTTTTCTTCAGTTCATTGAAAGAATTCTCGCATTCGTCGTTCCACTAAAAATTAGACAACAAGGCATAAAGGGGTCTAGCTATGATCGCGTACATGTGGATAAACCTACGGTAATATCCACAATGGCCCATAAAGGCTTGTACCTCCTTAACATTCCTTGGCCTTGGCAGCTCCGCTATGGCTCGTACCTTATCTTCATCTGTTGAGATTCCACTCTTAGAAACAATATGACCTAAGATTTTACCTTGACGCACCATGAACACACACTTTTCTAGGTTCAGACACACTCGATATTCTCTACACTTGTTAAAGATTTGTCTGAGTTCAGGGATGTGAAATCTTCTTTCTTGGGAATGAGCACATAAATCATCCACATATACTTCTAAGCTCTTTTGCAAGAACTCTTTGAAGACATGACACATGAGCCGTTGGAATGTTGCAGGTGCATTTGTGAGCCCGAATGGCATCACACAAAATGCAAAGATTCCCCACTCTGTGCCAAAAGTTGTTTTGTGTTGATCTTCTGGGGCAATGGCTACTTGATTGTAACCTGAAAATCCATCAAGGAAGCTATAAACTTCCTTGCCTGCAACACGCTCCAATAGGTGTTCCGTGATTGGAAGTGGATAACTATCTCTGATCGTAGCGGCATTAACTTTCTTAAGGTTAATACACACTCGCAAATTCCCGTTCTTCTTGGGCACCACTACAATGGGGGACACCCATTTAGTATGCTAAATCTCATAGATAAATCCAGCTTCAATCAGCCTATCAATTTCTTCTTTTATTTTGGTTACATATGTATCATTATATGTATAAATCTTTGTTTGGTGGGCTTGGCATCAGCGGTCATGGGGATAGTATGAGAGCAAATTCTTGGGCCTATCCCTTTCAAGTCTCTATAGTGCCACGCAAACACATCCCTATATTCCCTTAATCGAGCTACGGGCTCCATTTCTTCTCTTGCACTTAGGTCATCTCCTATATATGTGCATCTCTCTTCATTCTCTTCAATGGTCACTACAATTTTCTTGGTCTATTCTTTATTATCATATGATTCTCCTATGATGGCCTCTCTCTTAGGCATGTGTACCAAAATTTTGCGGTCATCAACTTCATATTTCTTGAAGTTTTCTGGTACTTCAAACAATGACTCCTCCTCTTCTTGTTTCACTGCTTTTCTTTTCTTTTTCTTTTGACTACTCTCACTTCCATCCTTTGAATTTACCATTTTAATACTTGTGAGAGGTTCTTCTTCTTTCTGGATGAACACTCCTACATCTTCTAAATAGTGCTTCTCTTAGTTAAAGCAACTATCCATCACAATGGACTCTAGATCCTCATCATTCTCTTCTTCTTCTATGACATCACTAGGGTCACATTCTTCTAGCAAGGGCTGACACATGAACACTGAGATATCATAACCCTCCTCATCACAATGAGGTGTCCATTGTTCTTCATTGACAGCAATGTCCATGGTGGCTAAGATTTTTGGCCAGCCATGAGGCTCAAATTCCTAATCTGGAAAGATCATCGGTGTATAGGCTGGGTCTTTAATTGGTCTATCTCCTGGCGAAGTTCCTTCTTCTCTTGCCTTTAAATGTTTTTCCTCTTCCTCTGCGACCTTGCACATCCACAAATGAGTATCTTCATGCAGCCATGATGGATCAGGTGAACTTTCAGAATGCACAGAGATAGAATCTTCTTTCGCTTTGTGGATAGAATTCCACTGTAGGGGTGGTACATCTCTGAAAGTGTAATCTTTCAAATTGACCTTGGTGGTGACCCCTAAGTGTTGTAAGTACAAGGAGTTGGTTCCCCAATCCTGTACTATTTGCAATTGTCGCAGGAAGGGTCTTCCTAGGATCATCTCATAGACGTTATTTTTCTCAAATTCACATATAGCAAATGTATGTTCAAACTCCACACCACAAGTGGTTAGAGTTATCCCTTCGAGCAATCCTAGAGGTCTTTCAAAATGACCGTCAGCCATTTGAAGTTTCATTCTAGTTGGTCTTAATGTGGGTTTGCCCCATTGCTTCCACAAGGAGGTGGTCGCAATAGCAACGCCAGCACCTGAATCTATGATTGCTTTGGTTGTGTAACCTTGGTAGGTGATTGGAAGATAAGTATTACCTTCTTCACCCTCACACATGTCTCCTATTTTATCGAGAGGTATCTCTGGAACTTTTTGCTTAGAGCCTGTTCTTGGCATATTGGAATCAAGTTCTGGGACCTGATCCTTCACATGATTCCATAGCTCGGGTTTTGCTTTGAGCAGCTCTTCTACAGTGATATGACATTGAACCTTAGTGTTCTTCACGACATCAGTGTTCCTTAGGACCACTGAGTCTTCATGTCTGACCAGTATTGTGGGAGCTCTGATCTGAAGAGATTCAGATTCCCATGAGCCTGGAAATTGAGGCAGTTCTTCTAGGGTATTAGATTCAAAATCTAATCTTTCGTCTTCTTGTTGTTCTGCCTCATCTCCGTAAATAGATGGAATGTCTTGGGGAAATTGATCATGAAGATCATCAATTTCAGGAAGAGGAGGAGGATTACCCTTCTCCTTCGCCCATTTCTCTTCTTGTATTTCCCGCAAGAACTCTTGAGAGTAGTGTTGAATTGAAGGAGGTATTCTAGCATCCGTGGAATTAAGAACATACGCTCCCATTGGTGGTGAGCTTCTTCTCTCAAAAACTGGTTGAGCCTGTGGAGGTAAAGAAACTTGTGGTTTGTTTACCAATTGCCCTAATCTTTCTAGTAGGCCCTGGAAATGCAAATCTGGTTTGACAGAGTTTGTCTGATTGAACTTTTGACTAGTCTCAAGTATAGCTTGAGCTTGTTCTACCATTTTCATGCACATTTTCATTTGTTCAATCTCTATCTGCTCTAGGGTAACTCTTGTCTAGGTTTGCAACTGTTCGCCCGTCTTGAAGTCAAGCCTAGTAGGCCTTGAACATCATGTCCAAGCCTTCTGGGGTTGGATCTGCAAGAACAGACCCTGGTTGCGGCTTATTTACAATGGGTGGTGGGGTGGGATGAGATGGAGTGGTTGGAGTGTCGACATGCGAGGGGTTTTGAGATGCGATGTCTTCTATTTTTATTTTTGCGTCTTTCAAGCTTTCTTCTAGTTCTGATAACTTTTTATTCCACTTGCGATTAGCCTTATCTCGGGTATCTTTCCATGTTCTTGTTTTCCTCTTGCTAGGCTCTCCTGATTCACTTGACTCTGATTGTTCAGCTAGCTTATCTTGTTTTAAGGCTTATACCCTAGTGACTGCTTGTACAGGAGCCACAATACTGCTACTTGAACTTGAATCTGCCACTAAGCCTACCACATTAATGGGTGTAATCTTGGGTGCACTAGAGGGGTTTCTTGGACAATCTCTGGGGAGATGGTCTTTGCCACAATCAGGACAAAAAGCTTGTATTATGATAGCCTGTCCTTGACTTGGAGATGGTGGGTGGGGACAATCACGAAGGAAATGGTCACCCTGGCATCTAAAACATGGTCCTCTAGGGGCTTGTGGTCTTACTTGTCTCAATTGGGGCCTAGGGTTAGCATTTGCGTACATGACATTGGAGTATTCTGGCTCCCAATTTTGCTCCATAGGTGGTGCCTCATATTGATACGAGTAAATCTCACTATGTTCAGGTGACTCTGTGTAATAAGCATGTGGACTACCTTCATGGGAGTAGTCTGAACTATGAGCATGAGAGTCATTCTCTAAGATCAGTGGGGTCAGTGGCACCAAAGCTCTATTTGGATTTTCCTCTCCCACATCATACTTGACTGGAATCACGTTGGCAGGAGCTGGTGGTTGGTTTCCCAATACTGGTTGTGGCCTATATTGTGCCTGATATTGCTGTTGTGGTCGATAATATGGTTGTTGGTATTGGTGCTGATACCTACCTTGTTGGTAAGGTTGCTGATAAGTTTGTCTAACAGCCTGCCTATTGTAGGGACAATCTTGAGCCATGTGGTTCGTGTATTTTCTCTCAATAGTGCAATATGGAGTATTCCTTTCTCTAATGTTTTGGTTTTGCATTAGGCATACGTTAGCCATGTGGTCGCCTCCGCAAGTATAACACCGATTCAATGGAGTGACTCTCTGTGTTTGTCTATTTTGGACTCCCAGCTTCTTGGCAACTTGCTCAGCTATCTCCTCTATTTCCGTGGAGATTTTTGAAGTATGACTAGTAGAACTATCCGAATCCTTATAGAGTTTGGACAATCCTAACTCCTCACCCAAGTTATCTTCTATGTCAATGCACGTCCGCATGCACTCTTCTATGGATCTAGGCTCTTTCAAGTACACATATGATCTTAACTTTGTGCCTAGTAAGCCATCTAAGAATAAAGCCACTTGTTTGGCTGGTGTGGGTAACTCTGGAGCAGGGCACCTTTCTAGGTACTGTCTGAACCTTCTACCTGCTAGTCGCACTATTTCTTGGGGTGTCTGCTTGAAATTGTGGATCAAAGATGATGTGTTGTGCTTGACACCACTCTTGGAAAATTCTACAATGAATTCGTCTAGCAGCTGACCTATATCGTGATAGTTGCGACTACTCAGTGGTTGAAACCAAGCTAAGGTAGTGCCCTTAAGAGTCAGACCAAATGCCTCGTACTGGGTGAACAAATCCTCAACCTGTTCAGCTCTTAACACTTGTTTGAACTCGGCCACATGATCATAAGGATCTCATGTCCCGTCAAAATAATTTTTCATTGCCTTGATCACTTGAGTGGGTCTAAGGGTTCTTGTGTGCTCTCGGGGTCTAAGCAATGGAAAATCCTGTTCATCTCTTTGTTGCCTATGTGCTTGATGTGTCTCTCTTTCAAGTCTTTCATTTTCAACTCCTGATCTCTTCCTGCCCACAGGGTGTGCAAAACTTACCTCAGGCCTCTCTCTATTTCTTTCTCTCTGGGCTTCATGAGCTTGGGATGATCCTACTCCTTGGAGGCCATGGGAAACATTGGATCTTGGTGGAGGGAAAATCGATTCACTCTTCCAAGTATATGCATGTCTATCATGTTCTGTTACCAAGAATATCTTTTCTGATGTGTTATCCAGGTAGACAACTTTGCCTGGTATCTGAGGATCTTTGAATTCATAGATGATGACTATGCCCAATTGGCTAGGTTGATCTGGCTTGAATCTCCAAAAGGCTTCCTCTGTTTCTATATTCAAGAATAGTTCTATGCTTTTGTTGTCTTGAGGGATCCAATCTGGTGTGATCACTCTGGTTAGAACTGACTTACCTCTAGGAGTCTGGGGTCCTTTTCCTACATTTCCTTGTTCTAGGTCTCCTATCTCATTCTCATGAATGACATTTCCAAACTCATCGGTTCTATCTGGTAGGTTGGTGACCACATACATGGTTCCTTCCTTATCAATGTATGAACCCTCTTCGAACTTGACCACCGGGTGTTCAAGTCCAAAGGGTTGATCTGGATTTTTGAGTTGGACCACTGATCGCCTCAGGCCATCCTCATAGATGCGAGCACCTAATCGGTTGGTCCGAATATATTCCAATTGTGTCTTATAGGGACCTTCTGGTGTTTGTAGATGGGCAGTTCTTGAGCCACCTGCTGGTTTCCCCATGCTAAATGACATTTCAGAGTCACTTGTGTCAGAGCTTAGTACGTAAGGACAACCACTTAGTTGTTGTGCCCAAGACTTAGCTGTATGGTTGACACTATACTGAGAAGATCTAATGCTTTGTCTATCCTTGCATAGATGTCTACCACATCTCAGGTTCATAAGCTTTGGCTAAGAGTCCAAAATTTCCCCTTGGTATGGTTCAAAAATCCTTTGGAGCCCCCTTGGTTTCCTAGTCCCACTTGAAGCCCAACTTATAAAAAACAGTTGAGGCCGTGTAGGATTCGAAACGAGCTTTCCAACGAGCTATAGAGCTCAAAAAATGGACTTTGGATGAAAAAGTTATGTCAAATCAGGCTCCTGGGGTTCAAAACAGGCAAATAGGACCTTTTGGAAAAAATCGCGATTTTGTCAAATCAAGAGAATCGCGATTTTGTGAACTTCAAGAGAATCGCGATTTTGTGAACTTCAAGAGAATCGCGATGTTGTAAATCTCCAGAGAATCGCGATTTTGTAAATCTCAAGAGAATCACGATTGTGTGAAATCAGAGGATCGCGATTGTGTGAAATCAGAGAATCGTGATTGTGTGAAATCAGAGAATCGCGATTTTGTACCTTGAGAATCGTGTTTTTGGCTGAAAATCGTGATTTGTGAGAGTCGCGATTTTGAGCAGAGACTCGTGTTGTTCAGAATCGCAATTTTGAGCAGAGAATCGTGTTTTTTGAGAATCGCGATTTTGAGCTTATAATCGTGTTTTAACAGAATCGTGTTTTCACAAAATCGTGTTTTTGCTGAAGTCGGGATTTGTGAGAATCACAATTTTGAGCAGAGAATCATGTTTTTGAGAGTCGTGATTTTGAGCAGAGAATCGTGTTGTTGAGAATCGCGATTTTCAGCAGAGAATCGTGTTTTTGAGAATCGCGATTTTGAGCAGATAATCGTGTTTTCACATAATCGTGGTTCACAGAATCGTGTTTTTGGGCTGAAAATCGTGATTTGTGAGAATCGCGATTTTGAGCACAACCACAGAATCGCGATTCTGAGAATGACCACAGAATCGTGTTCTTTTCAAAAGGCTTTTAGGCGGGAAACAGAGAATCGCGATTTTCAAAAAAAAATTGAATTTTCACAAAATCACGATTTTCATCACAGAATCGTGTTTTTTGGCGGGAACTTCGAATTTCTGAGCGCCGAGCAATGGCGAGCTCCGTATGTGCAGAAAATCATGAAAAAACACAGCGCTTGCACTCTCTTGCACTTCCTAACTCCTCCTCGCACAATAATGCATGAAAGATGGTATGAAAATTATGAAAATTCACTAAAAAACAAGAAATTTCTATGAAGAAGAAGATGCAAGAAGATGGAGATGGTGATGATGATGAAGATGAAGAAGAAAAATCAGAAAATGAACAAAAATGACAGTTTTTTTTTACCTTCCAACGTCGCAAATCTACGATCTTACCATCACAACGCTCGTCCTCGAAGCTCTCTCCCCGGCAACGGCGCCAAAATTTGGTGTAGCTCAAGCGTAAGCACCACCTCCTTTACTTGTCAATCCACGGAAACGTGAGGACCGGTATGAAGACCACGAGCAAGTGAAGGCACAAGTGAGTGAGTGAAAGCACGCAAACATGCACACACATACACACACACGTGCACAAGGTAAGATCAAAGAGAGGAACAATGGAAAGCTTCAATTGCAAAAGAGTTCTCTTACAAAAGCTCTATTCTCTAACAAGCTAACCCCAAAAATGAGCTCTTTAGCTCTTTTTATAGTTTTTTGACTAGTTTTGGCCCTGTCCAGACCTAGTGTTCGGCCTAGTTAAAAGTTAGGTTCCAGGGCTTATTTGAGGGCTCAAACGGAGTCTAAAAATTATGAAAATTGGTAGGATGATGGTTCTAATACTCCTCAAGCTCAAGGACTCCTCGGCTTGAACAAAATGGAGTTAGAAAAATAGAAAATGGTATTTACAATGGTTTTTAGTGATGAAAATCACTATCTTTATAGGGATTTCTTCTGAAAATCTGACAAACACTTCTTGGAGCTCCCTACTTGCTCTCTCTTATTCTATGTCCACTTCTTTGATGTGCTTCCATGTTTTATGCTTGACCTTGAGTTCCAACAATTACCTTTCGTGCTCCTCCATTCCATTCCTCATATGCTCTTACCTGATCTGTAGTCCGATTCCTTTCTAGTAACTGCGGAGCATTTTCATTCTCTCCTTTGATGTACTTCCAGTAGCCCTTACCCATCAGGAAATTTGTCATTCTGAATCTCCAACCATGGAAGTTGTTCTTCTCCAGCTTATCCCTCATAAGCTGACTCATTCCATCTTTGTTTGCCATTTCTGCAGCAATTCACAACACTACAAAACACTACAAGAAGCACTTCTGTTTGAACACTGTTGCACTATGACGTGACAGTTCGATCTTAGAAAAACACAGTTTTCATGTATCAATAGTACACGAAATTTCTTGAAATTCTGGATCTGGAATATATGAGTGTTGTCGAACACAAGGCAAGTTATAGTTTCTGAAACTGACTTGGTTTTTCTACAGGCCCCACCTTGCAAGCTCGAAACAGAGGTCGAGATGACTCCGAAACTTCGATCTGACAAAAACAAGTGAACCTTAAGGGCTAACTCTCGAAAATATTTTTAGGTCTTCTACCTTCACGCCAATTTTCGTAGCAAATAGAGGTTGTTTGTGAATCACATTTTCTCCACTCCTTGCTACGTACTCTTCACTGTCGCCTTATCCACGAGCTCTCTACAGCCACGCTGGCTCTGATACCATGTCACGAGGAAGGAGATAAGGAAGAAAGCTCACACACACACACTCTCACTCTCAAGGAGAAGCATGCACACAGATTGAGGCAAGGAAGGATAATCTTCTTCTTCTTCTATTACATAAAAAGGAATGTACAAGAATGACCTAAAAAACAAGAATACAACAAGTGCAATTTATAAAGATCAGTACATAAGGAAAAACCTAATGTCCGCGAATGAGTGAGCTGGCAAGGAACAAATGTGCCATCACTCTCGGTAGATAAATCTAATAAAGCTCAATGAAGTATCCCTGACATATACCGGCGCGACCATTTTACATGTCAAAGAAACAAAAAAGCTGGTATGTGTCATCCTAGATCATCACATGTTGAGCTTGATATCTCAACACGTGATTCTTGGTAGGTATCGTGTATCGCCAATACTGCACTCCTCAGTATTGTGATACCTCAGAAGTATCATGTATCATTAGGTTTTGTATCATAATCTTTCCCAGGTACCATGTATCGAGACCATCATGTATTGTGTATCACCAACTGGCCAAGTATTGTATCATGGGAGCAGATATCATGTATCGTGAGTCCACAAGTATCATATCATGAAGTTTGGTATCGTATCAACAGGATTGATGTTGTGTATCATCAAAGGAAAAGTATCGTATCATGCATCCTCAAGTATCGTGTATCATGTCGGAGCCAAGTATCGTATCGTTAGACCTAATATTGTGTATCATCTAGGCTCAGGTATCGTGTATCATATAGTTCAAATATCGTGTATCGTTTGTCTTAATTTTTGTGTACCACGACTAGGCAATATCACATATTGTGTAAAGACATGTATCATGTATCATTTTCTCTTAAGTATCACTAATACTTACTAAGTATCATGTATCATGAGATCCTATTTCCCTGTTTTGACCCCCAAGAGCCTGATTTGACATAACTTCTTCATCCAAAATCCATTTTTTGAGCTCTAGAGCTTGTTGGAAAGCTTGTTTTTAGATAGGATAATTTGAAGTTGACCTTCAAGTGGGATTGGAAAGCCAAGGGAGCTCCAAAGGATTTTGAGCAATACAAAGGGGAATTTTGGACTTGTACACAAGGGTTATGAACTTGAGATAAGGTAGACACCTAGAAAAAGATAGACAAAGTATCAAATCATATGAGGTTATTGTCAACCATATAGCCAAGTTGTGGGCTCATCAACCTAGTGGTTATCACTACTTGTGGAATTTAGAAACGATTGATTCAGAAATATCTTTTAGCATGGAGAGACCCACACATGGTTCAGGCATTGCCTATTTACAGACATTAGAAGGTCCCTATAAGACACAATTGGAATATATCAGGACCAACCAATTAGGTGCTCACATCTATGAGGATGGTCTGAGGCAATTAGTTGTCCAACTCAAAAATCCGGATCAACCCTTTGGATTTGAACACTTTGTGGCCAAATTTGTAGAGAGTTCTTACATTGATAAGCAAGGAACCATGTATGTGGTCACCAACTTACCAGAAAGGACAGATGAGTTTCAAAACATCCTTCTTGAGAATGAGATAGGACACCTAGAACAAAGAGACTTAGGATGAGAACCCAAGACTCCCAGAGGCAAGTCAGTCTTGACCAGAGTGATCACTCTAGCATGGATCCCCCAAGACATCAAAAGCATAGAACTATTCTTGAATAGAGAGATAGAGGAAGCCTTTTGGAGATTCAAGCTAGATCAACCTAGCAAAATAGGCAGAGTCATCATCTATGAGCTCAAACATCTTGAGATACTAGGCAAAGTTGTCTATCTAGATGATACATCAAAGAGAATGTTCTTGGTAACAAAGCATGGCATGCATGCATACACTTGGCAAGGTAAATTAATTTTTCCTCCACCTGGATCTAATGTTTCCCATGGCCTCCAAGGAGCAAGATCATCCCAGGTTCATGAAACCCAATGAGAACAAACCAGAGAGAGACATGAGTTAAGCTTTGCACACACTGTGGATAGAGATAGATTCAAGACTTGAAAGGGAAAGACTTGAAAGAGAGAGACATAGAGCACTTAGGCATCAAAGAGATATACATGATTTTCCATTGCCTAGACCCCGAGAGCATCCAAGAACCCTCAGACCCTCTCAAGTTGTCAAGGCAATGAAGAACTACTTTGATGGTTCAGGAGATCCTTATGATCATGTGGCCGAGTTTAAACAAGTATTAAGAGCCAAACAGATCAAGGACGTATTCACCCAGTTTGAGGCATTTGGTTTGACCCTCAAGGGTATAGCCTTAGCTTGGTTTCAACCCCCTAAATAGTCGCAATTATCAAGATATAGACCAACTACTAGAGGAACTCATTGTAGAATTCTCCAAGGGTGGCATCAGGCATACCACATCATCCTTGATCCACAACTTTAAGCAGACACCCCAAGAAACAGTTTGACTAGCCAAAACGAGGTTTAAACAATATATGGAGAGATGTCCTACACATGAATTACCTACACAAGAGAAACAAGTTTCCCTATTTTTAGATGGACTTCTAAGCAGGAAACTTAGATCATACATATATCTGAAGGAGCCAATCACTCTAGATCAATGCTTGAGAATGTGTATTGACATAGAAGACAACTTGGGTGAGGAACTAGAATTGTCCAAACTCCATAAGGATTCTGACAGTTCTATCAGTCGTACTTCTAGACCCTCCGCTGAGATTGATGAGATAATACTTGTGGAGGGGACCACATGGCAAATGTATGCCCAATGCAAAATCAGAGCATGAGAGAAATGAATGCTCCATATTGCACTATTGAGAGAAAATACGTGAACCATATAGCTCAAGATTTTCTATACAATAAGCACGCTATTAGACAAACTTATCAGCAACCTTACCAACAAGGTAGGTATTAGAATCAATACCAAAAGCCATATTATAGGCCACAACAACTATATCAGGCACCATATAGGCCACAACCCATCATAGGAAACCAACCACCACCTCCTTCCAATGTGATTCCAGTTAAGTATGTAGTGGTAGAGGAGAACCCTAATAGAGCATTGGTGCCAATAACCCATTGGTCTCAAAAAATGGCTCTCATGCTCAGAGTTTTAACTACAACCCACGAGGATAGTCCATGAGCTTATTACACAGACTCACATGAGCATCATGAGACTTATCCATATCAATACAAAACACCCTCTATGAAACCAAATAAGCCAGAATACTCCAATATCATGTACATGAATCCTAACCCCAGGCCCCAATTGAGACAAGTAAGACCACAAGCCCCTAGAGGACCATGTTTTAGATGTCAAGCTAACCATTTCATTCGTGAATGTCCCCACTCACTGACTCTGGGACAAGGAAAAAACATCACAATACAAGGCTTTTGTCTTGAGTGTGGCAAAAGACCTCTTCCAAGAGATTGTCCAAGGAACCCCTCCAGTGCACCCAAGGTTACACCCATTAATGTGATAGGCTTAGTGGTGGATTCAAGTTCGAGCAATGTTTATGTGGCTTCTGTACAACTAGTTACTAGGGCACAAGCCTTACAATAGGCTAAACCAACTGAACAATCAGAGCCAAGTGAGCCTAGTAAGAGGAAAACAAGAACATGGAAGGATACTAGAGAGAAGGCCAATCGTAAGTGGACTAAAAAGCTATCTGAACTAGAAGAAAGCCAAAAAGATGCAAAAACAAAAAATAACAAACATTGCATCTCAAAACCCCTTGCATACTAAAATCCCATCCACATCACCTCATCCCACCCGACCAGTCATTGTAAATAGACCACAACCAGGTTCTGTTCTTGCATATCCAACCCCAGAAGTTTTGGACATGATGTTTGAGGCCTACCAGGCTCGACTTCAAGAAGGGCCAACAGCTGCAAACCTAGGCAAGAGTTACCGTAGAGCAGATTTAGAGATTGAACGAACAAAAATGTGCATGAAAATGGTAGAACTAGCTCAGGCTATGCTTGAGGCCAATCAATTGTTTAATCAGACAAACTCTATCAAATTGGGTTCACATTTCCAATGCTTACTAGAAAGATTAGAGCAGTTTGTAAACAAGCCGCAAGTTTCTTTACCTCCACAGGCTCAACCAATTGTTGAAAGAGAAAGCTCACTAGCAATTAAAGCTTACGTTCCTCATTCCACGGATGTTGGAACACCTCTTTCAATTCAACAGTACTCTCAAGAGTTCTTGCAGGAAATAGAAGAAGAGAAATCGGCCAAGGAGAAGGGTAAACCCCTCCTATTCCTAAAATTGATGATCTTCATGATCAATTTTCCCAAGACATTCGATCTATTTATGGAGGTCAAGAAGAGCAACAAGAAGACAAAAGATTCGATTTTGAATCTAATTCTTTACAAGAATTTCCACAATTCACAGGCCCATGGGAATGTGAATCTCTTCATATCAGAGCTCCCACAATCTTGGTAAGAAATGAAGAATCAAGGGTTCCAAGAAACACTGAAGCCGTGAAGAACACAGGTTCAGTGTCATCTCACTTTAGAAGAGCTGCTCAAAGAAAAAACTGAGCTATGGAATCATGTGGAAAATCAAGTTCCAAAACTTGGTTCCAATATGTCAAAAGCAAGCTCTAAGCAAAAAGTCCTAGAGATACCTCTAGACAAAATAGGAGACATGAGTGAAGGTGAAGAAGGTAATATTTATCTTCCAATCACCTACCAAGGTTACACAACCAAAGCTATCTTAGATTCAGGTGTTAGTGTTGCAATTGTAACCACCTCCTTGCGTAAGCAATGGGGCAAACCCACATTAAGACAAACTAGAATGAAGCTTCGAATGGCAGACAGCCATGTTGAAATACCTCTAGGATTGTTAGAAGGGATAACTCTAACCACTTGTGGTGTAGAGTTTGAACACACCTTTGCTATATGTGACTTTGGCAAAAATAATGTCTATGAGATGATCCTAGGAAGGCCCTTCCTACATTGGGGAACCAAATCCTTGTATTTGCAGCACTTAGGGGTAACAACAAAGGTCAATCTAAAATATTATACCTTCAGAGATGTACCACCCCTAGAATGGAATCCTATCCACAAGGGGCAACAAGATTCCATCTCTATGCATTCTGAGAGTTCTTTTGATCCATCTTGGATGCATGAATATACTCACTTATGGATGTGCAAGGTTGGAGAGAAAGAGGAAAGATGCCTAAAAGCAAGAGAAGAAGGAACTTCTCAAGAAATCAGACTAGTTAGAGACCTAGCCTACACACCGATGATCTTTCGAGATGAGGAATTCGAGCTCATGGTTGGGTACAAATCTTAGCCACCATGGACACTACAGTCAATGAAGAATAGTGGATACCTCATTGTGATGAGGAGGGTTGTGATATCTATGTGTTCATGTGTGAACCCTTGATAGAAGAGTGTGACTCCAAGGATGTCATAGAAGAAGAAGAAGATGACGATGGTTTAGAATCCATTATGATGGATAGTTGCTTGACTCAGAGGACCACTATCTCAAAAATGTATTAGTATTCACTCAAAAAGAAGAAGAACCTCTCACAAGTATTAAAACTATAAATTCAAGGGAGGGAAGTGAACGTAGTCAAAAGAAAAAGAAAAGAAAAGTAGTGAATCAAGCTGAGGAGAAATCATTGTTTGAAGTACCAAAAAGTTTTAAGAAATACGAAGTTGAAGACGGACTAATTTTGGTATGAATGCCTAAGAGAGAGGCCATCATAGGAGAAGTGGATGATAACAAAGAAAACACGAAAAAAATTGTAGTAACCATTGAAGAGAACAAAGAGCAATGTACGTACATAGGAGAAGACCTAAGTGCAGAAGAAGAAGCACAGCTTGTAGATTTATTAAGAGAATATAGGGATGTGTTTGGGTGGACCTATAGAGACCTCAAGGGGGTAGATCAAGAAATCTTCTCTCATACAATCCCCATGACAACTGATGCTAAGCCCACCAAACAGAAGCCCTACACATATAATGACACTTATGCAGCCAAAATAAAAGAAGAAATTGATAGAATGATTGATGCTAGATTTATCTATGAGATTGAGCATATTGAATGGGTGTCCCCCATTGTAGTGGTGCCCAAGAAGAACGGAAAGTTGTGTGTGTGTATTAATCTTAAAAAATTTAATGCCACTACAATCAGAGATAGCTATCCACTTGTAATCATCGAACATTTATTGGAGTGTGTTGCACGAAAGGAAGTTTACAGCTTCCTTGATGGATTTTCAGGTTACAACTAGGTACCCATTGGGAAGATCAACACAAAATGGCCTTCACCATAGGGAGGGGAATCTTTGCTTTTTGTGTGATCCCATTTGGGCTCACCAATGCACCTGCAACATTCCAAAGGCTCATGTGTCATGTCTTCAAAGAGTTCTTGTGAAAGAGCTTGATTGTATATGTGGATGATTTATGTGCTCATTCCCAAGAAAGAAGCCTCCACATCCGTGAGCTCAAATAGATCTTCAACAAGTGTGGAGAATATCGAGTTTGTCTGAACCCAAAAAGTGTGCATTCATGGTACGCCAAATTAAGATCTTAAGTCATATTGTTTCTAAGAATGGAATATCAATAGATGCAGACAAAGTGATAGCTATAACAGAGTTGCTGAGGCTAAGGAATGTTAAAGAGGTACAGGCCTTTATGGTCCATTGTAGATATTAACGTAAGTTTATCCACAATTATGCGATCATAGCTAAACCTGTTTATGCCTTGTTAACAAATTTTGAGTGGAACAACGAATGCAAAAATTCCTTCAATGAGCTAAAGAGATGTTTGTGCACAACACCAATACTAACCACTCCTGATTAGAATAAACCATTCCATGTCCATGTAGATGCATCCAATTATGCGATAGGATGTGTGCTAGCACAACCCATAGGTGAAGGAAATCTAGATTTGCCTATAACATATGCTAGTAGATAGCTGAAGGTAGCTGAACAAAACCATGCCACAACCAAGTGAGAAGGCTTTAGGCATGGTATATGTTGTGGAGGAGTTTACTCACTATCTATTGGCCAAAAAGTTCAAGTTTTTCACTGATCATCAAGCTTTATTATATTTGGTCAATAAAGCTTGCGATACAAGATGCTTAGTAAGATGGTTCCTTTTACCAATGGAATACCACTTTGAAGTGGTTTTAGACAAGGTAGGACCCACCTCAGGGCAAGCCACCTTTCTCACATCACTTCAGGAGAGTCATCGCAAGGAGTGCCTGATGAACTGCCTGATGCTTGTCTCTTCAATTTAGAAGTTGTTCCTAAATGGGAAAATAATTTGGTACCTATCCTAACCTTCAAACCCGCAAATAAGAATGTAAAAACAAACAAAGATGAAATTGTAAAAATCACAAAAATATCAAATATTGGCAGGAAGTATGTACAAACAAGATACAGAGGGTGTACTAGCTTGTTCTATCGAGGAGGATGAACATAGTACTTGGTTCTTCACACCAGCCAACTGAGACTTTAGAGTTGATTTCATCAATTTTTGGAACATGCCCACCATTATCGGGGCTCTGCAGAGATAGAACAGTGAGAAGTAAAATGCAGATATCTCCCAAAGTATAAACCCAATGACATTGAAAATGTGTATGCAGAAACGAGATAGTAAGAGCTATCCAACGCACATTAAAACACTGAAAAATATTGAGTAGAACTCGAGATATGACCTTCTGAAGTTACTACTCTGAGTGAGTATAGCAGAGAACAAAACAGAGAAGTAGATAATGATAAATGTATAGATTCACATATGATTACAACCACATTGGCAATGAATATTTGCACAATGGGAGTAGAATGATAGAGCTATGGAGTAAGCTCTTAAATCTCTACAAAATGACATGAAGTGGTCACGTACAAGGCTTGCTAATCGCCTCTTCCTTCTTGCTCTTTTTATAGCTATTCTTGGAGGGAGTTTTGAATTCGAATTCGAATGGCTCCACCTAAAAGTGATCCCCAAAGTTAAGAGATATTCCCTCAGCTCAAAAGTTCATGGTTTTAGGTAGTTAGAGCCACGACTTTGCTTTTACATCATGGATGAGGTAAGCCATCCTTTTCCTTTTTTCTTTTTTCAATTACAGGAGATAAAACGTACTCTTTTACAAGAGGTGTTCCCATGACTACACATGTGACTTACAAATAATCATAATATCAAGCATGTAGGCTTCGGTAAAATGCACCAATAGCTCCCCCTCAAGCCTAACATGCTTGGCCTCCAAATAAGTCTTCAATTGTCCTTGATTTCGTGCAAGCCAATCATCAACTTGAATCTACTTAACTTTGTACCATCAAGAGCTTTCGTCAACATGTCTACACATTGCATATCTGTAGAGACATAGGATAGTTGAATATCCTTGCTCATTAGCTTCTCCCTTACATAATGGTAGTGGACTTCAATATGCTTGGTTCTAGCATGGTATACCAGATTAGCTGCTAGATGTAGTGAGCTTGTGTTGTCACCAAAAATGTGAGGTGTTTAAAAATGAAGTCCAAGATCTGTGTACAAAGACTTTAACCACATAATTTCTTGAGTTGCATTAGCCAAACCTCTATATTTGGCTTTAGTAGAAGATAATGCCACGGTTGGTTGCTTCTTGGATGACAAACAAATGATTTTTGAACCTGCAAATGATATATACCCGGATGTGCTTCTTCTATCATCTCTAGATCCGGCCCAATCTGCATCTGAGTAGACCTTTAGCTCAATATCTAAAGTAAATGAATAAAACAAACCTTCATTCATAGTCCCCTTTAGGTATTTGAGGACTCTCTTGGCCGCTTCCATATGTGGTCTTCTCGGCTTATGCATAAACTGACTCAATATGCTAACACTATAGCATATATCCCCCCTTGTGAGTGTTGCACAGTTCAAACTTCCAACGAAGCTTTGATAGCTTTTGATGTCTTCAATTGGCTCTCCTTCATAAGCACTAAGCTTATGATTTTGCTCCATAGGTGTACCTGCACACTTGGTATTTTCCATCTTGAACGTGACGAGCATGTCATGCACATACTTCCTTTGTGTGATGCATATACTGAATCTGTGTAGATCAACTCCAATCCAAGAAAATAAGTGAGTGGTACGAGGTCACTTATTTTTAACTCCTCCTTCATTTGAGTCTTTACCTATTTGATTCCTTCAAGATCATTGCCTGTGATAATAATATCATCAACATACACACATAAATAGATCACTTTAGATCCATTCCTCTTTATGAACAAAGAGGTATCCGCCTTGCTAGCTTTGAATCCTTGGTCCTACAAATAAGTCACCAATCTGAAATTCCAAGCTCTTGGAGCTTGCTTCAATCCATACAAAGCTTTCTTTAGTTTGCATACATAGTTAGGATGATGTGCATCCTCATATCCAGGAGGTTGTGCCATATACAGTTCCTTAGAAATCCATCCATTCAAGAAAGCATTCTTTACATCAAGTTGATAGAGCTTCCAATTTCTAGATGCAGCAAGACTAATGAGAACCCTAATTGTAGGCATTTTTGCAACAGGAGAGAAAGTCTCCTCATAATCAATACCATGGGTTTGAGCAAACCCTTTAGCACCTAACCTTGCTTTGTGTCTATTTATACTTCCATCTGGATTCCTCTTGATTTTGTATATCCATCGAGATCCAATTACCTTCATGGATGGCTTGTTAGGTACAAGCTCCCAAGTGTCGTTTTCCTTCAGGGCTTCCATTTCTTCATTCATTGCATCTCTCCAAGATTTCTTGCTTTGTGCTTCTTCGAATGTGGTAGGCTCCTCATTGGTTGAATCTTTTGCAATGTAGATTCAGTGCTTGGTGACCAAAGAAGTATCATAACCAAACCTCTCAAGTTTCTTCTTCTCTCTTGAAGACCTTCTAAGTGGTTGATGTGAGCTCTCGGGTCCATATGTAGCATCTTGCATCTTTGCTTTACCTTTGTTCTTCCATAGCTTTAGTCTTTCCAAGTCTTCTAGGTCAATCTCGGAATCACTTTCTTCAATCTGCTTTGGCTCCTTTGGTTGAAGTGATGGAAAATCTTCATCCAACTCATAAGGAAGCTTCACTTTCCTGTCATCATCAAACAGTGATTTTTTTCATCAAAAATTACATCTCTACTCACAGAAAATCCTTTATTGGTTGTATTGTACAATCTATATCCTTTTTGGTTTTGGTCATAACCAATGAATACACACTTCTCTGCCTTGGGATCCAATTTCCATCTTACTTGAGAAGGAATGTGAGCATAGGCTAAGCATCCAAAGATTTTACAATGCTCTAGACTAGGTCTTCTTCCATTCCACACTTCATATGGAGTTGTTCCATCTAGTGACTTAGATGGAAGTCTATTTATGAGATATGTGGCTGTAGACATAGCCTCTACCCATAGGTAGTTTAGCAATCCCTTTTCGTTGAGCATGGACCTTGCAGCTTCGACAATAGCTATGTTCCTCCTCTCTGCTACACCATTGAGTTCG
This sequence comes from Ceratopteris richardii, assembly GCA_020310875.1. Taxonomy (NCBI): domain Eukaryota; kingdom Viridiplantae; phylum Streptophyta; class Polypodiopsida; order Polypodiales; family Pteridaceae; genus Ceratopteris; species Ceratopteris richardii. The sequence continues at coordinate 138,092,574 of CM035408.1, read as the reverse complement.
GGTGTATACCTTGTAGTGACTTCCCTTTTAATGCCTCTCTCATGCAAGAAGGCATCAAATTCATAAGAGAAGTATTCTCCTCCACCATCTGATCTGAGTCTTTTCAAAGTCCTACTTGTTTGGTTTTCAACAAGAGCAATATACTTCTTAAAGCAATTAAATACTACATCCTTGTGCTTCATGAAAAACAGAATGATCCACCTGCTACAATCATCTATGAAAGACACATAATATCTTGAGCCTCATATAGATGGCTCCTTATTTGGACCCCACACATCCGTGTGCACTAGATCCAAAGGATTTTGATACTTATATCCTTTCTTATTGAAAGGTTGTATATGAGCCTTGCCGAGTTGACAAGCTTCACACTTATAAATCATGTGTTGCCTTGTGATATTAGGCAAACCAAGTACACTTTGGTCCTTGCAAATTGTTTGAGTGTCCTCTCACCAATGTGAGGAAGCCTTTTGTGACATATCTCCAACTCTGTTAGAGTTTGAGATCCATAGCTAAACAAAGCTATGTTCTTTGTATCTTCCACTTCAAAAGTGAAAAGCCTTCATGTCTTTTCTCCTTTGGCAATCCTTCTAAAACCTTGCCTTGGGTCTTCAACATATGCTCCAAATCGGTTGAATCTAACCTGCAATCCTTTTTCAACAATCTATCCAACACTTATTAAATTTTTGGTAATACCCTTCTTCACTGATAGATTCATAATCAATAATGAATCTTCTTGACTTTGGTCCTCTGCATAGTTATTGTAATCTCTTCTTCCTCTATGGCCACTTTGATAGTTGTTGTTGTGGTAATTGTTGTTGTAGTAGTTGTTGTTGTAGCCTCCATTGTATCTGCCTCTATTTGATCCATAGCCACCTCTATTGAATCCTCTTCCTCTTGATTTCCTCAGGTTCCTGAAACATTCTTCAGTAGTATGATTAGATACGCCACATATATTGCAAGGTTGAGATGATTGGAATCCTCCCCTGCCTTGCTTTCCACCTTTGCCTCTTCCTCTAGCTCTTCCTCTACCTGCAAAGTTTGCTTGGAAAGAGCTACCTTCATCTTCATTCTTTCTATTCTTTGCCTTTTCCTTGACCTTAGCTTCATCAGAATATAAGGCAGAAGTTTGATTGCCTCTTGAGGACTCACCACCTTTGCTAACCTTTGCTTCATGAGTGAAGAGCTGGCCCATGAGTGTGTTGAGGTCCGGTACATGCATATCCATGTATAAATCCATGGTTGTTGTGAATGATTCCCACTTGTCGTCTGCTTTGATTCCATTTATGATTTGTCTAATGATTTTCTCCTCTCCAATGCTTCCAAGTTGGTCGGAAATCTCCTTCATCTTTGTGACATAATTAGCCACACTTTGCTTCGGGATTTTCTTCATTGTTGTGAACTCCATCCACAATTGGTTCTTCCTTGCTCGAGTTTTGGAAGAGAAAAAAGAAGCAAGTGCATTCCAGGTCTCTCTTGATGTCTTGCATCCCTAGACATGAGATAAAAGAAAATCAAAGATTGAGTTTAGAATATAGGACCTTGCAAGTGCATCCTTCGAACACCAATTTGAAAGTCCTTCCACTTCTTCATGTGATGGTTGCCCTTTGTTCCTCATGGTTCGCATTGCTTCATCTCCGAATATGAATCCATATAGATTCCTCCCTTGAAGGTAAGCCTCCATCCTTAGAGACCATGCCGGGTAGTTGTTTTGATCCAATTTGTCAATTGTGGATGGAAATCCATCTCCCATGTTGCTTGACTATGCTCTGATACCACTGTGAAGAGAGATGGTGGATGCAATCCAAAGATGAGTTGGTCCTGCTACAATCGGCTTCACACTAGCCAACTGAGACTTCAGATTTTATTAGTAAACCATTTGAGCTTCCTAAATCCACCAAAATATCAGCCAAGTACTTTGGAACATGTATCCCAAAAGTTTAGGTCAAGACAGACTAGTTGCGAAATGACTAGCTCACAAAACTTGTTATTTTTGGACATACACCTACTAGAAAAACTGAACAGTGCCCTCAATGTGGTAGGAATTAGATAAATTCCTTTTAACCATGGAAAATAGACTTAGCAAGATTCCCAATCCAAGTTAAAATACTTTAAATGATGGACTGAGCACGGAGAACAAGATTCATCAATTTCTGGAACATGCCCACCATTATAGGGGCTCTGCAGAGATAGGCCAATGAGCAGTAAAATGCATATATCTCCCAAAATATAAATCCAATGACATTGAAAATTTGTATGCAAAAAGTAGACAGTAAGAGCTATCCAACGCACATATAAACACTAAAAACTTTTGAGTAGAACTCGAGATAGAACCTTTTGAAGTTACTGCTCTGAGTGAGTATAACAGAGAACAAAACAGAGAAGTAGATAATGGTAAATGTATATATTCACATATGATTACAACCACATTGGCAATGAATATTTATCCCCAAAGTTAGGAGATATTCCCTCAGCTCAAAAATTCATGGTTTTAGGTAGTTAGAGCCACGACTTTGCTTTTACATCATGGATGAGGTAAGCCATCCTTTTCCTTTTTTCTTTTTTCAATTACGAGAGATAAAATGTACTCTTTTACAAGAGGTGTTCCCATGACTACACATGTGACTTACAAATAATCATAATATCAATCATATCAAGCATGTAGGATTGGGTAAAATGCACCAACAGGGACAACATGACAAATAGGACAACCGCCATGATACACTTGGAAGGCAAACCGCTCTTGTCGATACATGATGAACACTGCCTCTCAGAGTACTACATGGAACACCTACTGCAACAAGGGTCTATCAAGGATGATAGACTCGAGACGGGGGGGATTGTTGACACTCAAGGTCAAGCACAAGGCACAAGAACACATCAAAGACGTGGACACACAAGAAGAGAGAGCATGTAGGGACCTCCAAGTAGTACATGTTAAATTTTTAGAAGAAATCCCTATAAAAATAGTGATTTTCATCACTAAAAACCATTGTAAATACCATTTCATATTTTTGCAACTACATTTTGTTCAAGCCAAGGAGTCCTTCAGTTTGAGGAGTATTAGAAGTATCATCCTACCAATTTTTATAACTTTTAGACTCCGTTTGAGCCCCCAAATAAGCCATGGAACCTAATTTTTAACTAGGCTAGACACTAGGTCTGGACAAGGCCAAAACTAGTCAAAAAACTATAAAAAGAGCTAGAGAGCTCATTTTTGGGGTTGGCTTGTTTGAGATTTCAGCTTGTGTAAGAGAGTTCTTTTGTAATAGAAAGCTTTCCATTGTTCTTGTCTTTGTTCTTGCCATGTGTGTGCATGTGTGTGTATGTGTGTGCATGCTTGTGTGCTTCTCACTCATGCACTTTTAAGTCTGCTACAGGTCTAGCAGAATTCGTCTGGGCAGTTCTGTTCAACTTTTTGAGATACAATCAATTTTTTGCATCAAGGTATTTTAGTCACCTGCCATGGCTAAAAGCAGTGTTGTATTCCATATGTTGGCTGTTGAGCATAAGTTGGATGGTACCAACTACCTGTTATGGGCTTCTATGATGCGACATGTGTTGGTTGCAAAAGGACTATGGAACATTGTGCAGGGTGTCAAAAAACATCCTATCACACCTACAACTGCAGGTACTCAAGCTGATGCAGGAGGTGTCGAAGATGGTGATATTCTCCATATTCCTGTTCGTGCTACGGTTTCTCCTGCACCTACTATAGAGCAGATTCATTGGGATGGCAGAGATGCCCAGGCACATGCATTGATAGCTTTGTCTATCAAACGTGCCATTATTCCTCACATTCGCTCTTGCAGAACAGCTAAGGATGCTTGGGATACACTTACCATATTGTACCAAGCTAGGAATGAGGCTTGTGTTGCTTACCTCCGAAATCAGTTGGAGAGTGAGCACATGAATGAAGGTGATTCTATGGACAGTTTCTTAACAAAGATCAAAGACTTGAAGGAACAATTGATTTCTGCTGATGAGGTTATACCAGATAGCTCACTTGTGCAGACCGTTCTGAATTTCCTGATTCATATCAGAGTTTTGCTTCTACTCTTCGGTTGATGATGAAAGGCAATCCAAATGCCTTATCATTTGAGGAGTTAGTCTCTGTTCTGTTGCAGGAAGATCAATCCAGGAAGAACAAGTCTATTATGCGAGTTGCAGATCAAGCTTTCTTGGCTAGTCAGAAGGGCAAAGGAGAATGGAGCTTCAACTAGTAAGCTGAAATCTGCTAATTCTGCACATTCGAAGAACCAAGATAAAGATGAAAAGAAATCAGAAAACAGAAATTGTTTTGTAAGTATTGTAAAGGGAATGATCATATCATAAAGAACTGTCCAAAACTGGCTGCTCAAGAGGCAAAGAAGAAAGAGGTTGGAATGGTTGTTGTAGAGGCCTCTACACCAAAAACAGAGTCTGCTAATCTTGTGCAGGAAGAAGAGTGGGTGTTTACTATTGTCTAGAATTTTGACCCATCTTCTCATGAGCAGATGTTTGGTATTTTGACAGTGGGGCGACCAAACATATTACCTCGCAGCGTAGTTTCTTCTCTTCACTCGAGGCTGCCCCTATAGGGAATACGGTGACATGCACCAACAACTCCTCTTATCCTGTTATGGGAGTTGGTAAGATCATTTTGACTACTGCTGATGGTAGTTCTTTCACTTTGTTAGATGCTTTATTTGTGCCAGGGATCAAGAAGAACTTGTTATCAGTTTCTGCATTAGCCAAGATTGGCTTGGTTGTGAAATTTGTTGATGACAGGTGTATAGTTCATGATCTGTCAAATGGCGATGTGATTATTGCTTCTGGCATTTTATGCCGTGGGTTGTATAAGCTCATAGACTATGAAAGATCTGTAAATGATTTGGCATGTGCAGTAAATGATTCTCAAGCTATGTCAGATGCAAAGCTTTGGCATGCATGCTTTGATCATCTGAATTTTGCTAGTTTGCTATGCCTGCAGAAATCTGAAATGGTGTCCTCTTTGCCCAAACTTGAGGCACCTCGATAACATTTTTGTGAAGGCTGTATTTTGGGCAAAATGCAGCATTCATCCTTTCCAAAAGATGGTTCAGTTCGGGCTACTCAGAAATTGCAGCTTGTACATAGATGTCTATGGTCCTATGCAGACACCTATGCCATGTTCTAGGGGCTTGTTTCATCCCATATAATGCCTTCTTCAACTTACATACCTTGTTCTCTAAATGGGGAGCCTCAAAACTTGGTAATTGAGACACATATACCTCCTCCTTGAGGTCTCCATTCAGGAATGTTGATGTGACATGCATGTGATAGACTCACCAATGCTTATGTGCAGCCACAACTAGTACTAGTTGGATAGTAGTCATCCTTATAATCAGGGCAAATGGTTAACAAAAGTCAATGCCTTCAACTTGTGGCTAGCCCTATGCAACACATTCTTTAAACTTACCAAAATCTTGAGCCTTATTGCAAACAAATTACACCCACGTCTTCTTGCTATAGTCGTCGACAAGTAACATGAAGTAGGAGGATTCACCCAAGGCTTGTGTATGCATTTTTTTGCACAAGTTAGCATGCACCAACTCTAGAGGATAGCTTGTTCTATTCTTGCTTTCTTGTGGAAACACCTTCCTCTATTTCTTGCCCATCATGCAAGCTTCACATGGTTCCTTCATTTCTATAATCCATGGTTAGTGTGCAACCATACCCCTACGATGCATCTCCTTTAGTACAAGGTATTGGATGTGTCCTTACAACTAAGAGCACCATGGATCATTCTTGGTCACTTGAGGGTGGATTATTGAGCTTATCTAACAAATTCGACTTACCTCATTTATAATAGCATTCTCAACATACAGTGTTCCATTCACAGAGTCCAACATCTTTCCATTCTCCACAAGATACTCTTGGATCTACATGGTATCAGAGCATTAGGTGGAGTTCTTGGTGGTGTGTTTGGTGATGATTTTGCTGAGGTGGTTTTTGAGTGTTGGTGCTCTTGCCTTCTCATTGAGAGAAGCTTTTGCAATCATGTACACTTTTGGGCCTTGTTTTGCTCATTTTCCCATCTTTCCACCCTTCTTTTCACCCCTTGTTGGCAGCAGTCAGGGAACCGAAGGAGCCACAAGACGAAGAGAGTCAGAGCGAAGGGACAGCACAAGCAGACATGGCAGTCAAAGAAGATCTGGCAAGTAGGCCTATAATTTTCCTCATGAAGAAGCAAGTACGACCATTCACGCAGATCTAGCACTAAGGCAACCTTTAATTTTTCAAAACCTTTACACCAATTAAAAGTGATTCTCATCACTAATAACCCCTGTAAATACCATGTTCACCTTTTTGTAGCTCCATTTTGTGCAAGCCAAGGAGTCCTTTAGCTTGAGGAGTTTTAGAAGTATCTATCTGCCAATTTTCATATTTTTTAGATCTCGTTTGAGCCCTCTAATAAGCCCTGGAACCTAATTTTTAACTAGGCCGGACACTAGGTCTGAACAGGGCCAAAGCTAGTCAAAAACTATAAAAGGAGCTAGAGAGCTCATTTTTGGGGGTGGATTGTAATTGAAACGAACTTGTAAGAGCTTTTTGAAAGTAATCTAAGAATTCCATTGCTTCTCACTCTTTGTCTTGCCGTGTGTGCGCGTGTGTGTGTATGTGTGTGCATGCTTGTGTGCTTCTCACTCACGCACTCGTGCCTCAACTTGCTCGAGGTCTTCATACCATCCTCACGTCTTCCCGGATTGACATTAAAGGAGGTGCTACTTATCGCTGAGCTACACCAAATTTTGGCGTCGTTGCCGGGGATCGAACTTTGAGGACGAGCGTGTGATGGTAAGACGTAGAGTTGACGCGTTGGAGTTGTAGGTATTTTCTCCACTTTCATCTATTTTCTTGTTTTTCCTTCACCATCTCCATCATCCTCATCATCATCACCATCTCTCACCTCCATCTCCATCATCACGAAAATTTCAGTTTTTTTTTATTATATCACCATCTCCACCTCATTTCCCTCATTTCACTTGTGAGAGAGAGCGAGAGAGCGAAATTGTGTGTGCTGTTTTTGCATGTTTCTTGAGCTGTCTTGCAGGTACAGGTCACATCATCGTCCCCAGCACTCTGCACAGGTACGGAATTCGAAGTAACTGTCTCCGTGTCGTCGACCTCTGTCAATCGCGACCGACAGAAAAAACGCTCAAATTACCAAACAAAGTGCAAAACCATGATCTACAGGTCTAGAGCTTCCCAAAAATGTGTTTAGTTTTTTGAAATTCCTCAGAATTCTGTCAATCGCGATCGCTCTGTCAATCGCGATCGACAAACCACGACGGACAGACCTGTCAATCGCGATCGACATGTCAATCGCGATCGACAGCCCACGACGGCTCTGTCAATCGCGACCGACAGAGTCAACGACCGATTGACGACCGACGGACCATACGCGTGACATGTGTCAATCGCGATTGAGCCATCAATCGCGATCGACTCATCAATCGCGACTGACAGCCGACGACGGCTCTGTCAATCGCGACCGACACAGTCAACGATTGTTTGACCACGACCGACAGACCCTCGCGACCGACTTGTCAATCGCGATCGACCCATCAATCGCGATCGACAGAGTCAACGACTGTTTGACCACGATTGACTGAATTTTCGGCCACGTGTCAATCGCGACTGACCAGTCAATCGCGACTGACAGCCACGACGGACCTGTCAATCGCGATCGACACGTCGATCGTGACTGACCTGTCAATCGCGACCGACATACTTTGCGAACACGATAGAAGGGCAAATTAGGTCAAATTTTTAAGGCAAAAATAGTGGTCTAAATTTTGGCCAAGTGTGGGACAAACACAAGGGTGTAGTATTGCATTACGAGGGCATGACCCAAGTAACTCGCGAATTCCTGTTTGCCTGTTAACCTAGTTTAATCATGTTTTAACCCCAAAACCCTGAACTGGCATAACTTTCTCATACGAAATCCGTTTGCTGTGATTTTTGTTTTGTTGGAAAGCTCGCAGGGAGTACAACAAAAACATCGACTGGTTACAGTTAAATTAAACTCAGGAATATTAGATAGGGTATTTTGAAGTTGACCATACCCAGGGGAAACAAAATTCAGGGATCTCTAGAGTTGTGTCCAAAAAAATCATTGTGCATATTGGTGAAGTGTTACATGAATGAAAGTAATTGGTTCTGTCTTTCGAATTTAAGTCTTGAGCTAACAGTGGGCCTTTTACAGGTCCTTTGAGAGCAGCGAAGGGTGCGCAAGGCAAGTGTAAGTGCAGGCTTGGGAACACGCGTCCTCGGCACACTAGGGCAACAATACAAGGAAAGGAACTCAAGGTTGGAAAACCCGCAACACCCTCTGTCAATTCTTAGTTTAGGCTAAGTGCGGGTAGTGTTAGAAGTAATTCCAGGCAATGATAGGCACGAGATAAATCAAAGACTGTCTAAGAAATCAAGTTCAAGTCAAGAGATAACATGTGTGTGTGTGAACGACAACCTTAAAGGAAAAGAACCTAACGGGAAACGACCAAACTAAAGTGCGAAATTAAACTCAAGTGTTCCTAACGACGTGATATCAGACAAGAGTATAAACACGATAATCAACATAAAAAGAACCAAGTAACCGATACAAAAGGACTCAGAAACGTGGTTGTACCTGGGAGAAATTGGGTTAATCAGTTAGGCATATGAACCTTAGATCAGGACGACACCTAGTAAGAGAGAGACAAAGCCTTAGGTCTTCAGAGGCTAGTGTCAATCATACTGCAAGGTCTTGGGCCCAGCAGTTGAGTCACCACTCGCATTACCCTAGCTCTGATACCAGTGAATTAGAGATGTCTCAAGGCATGGACAGACCTACGGGAAGTTCAGGTGTGCCATACTTGCACAAGGTAGAAGGCCCTTACAAAACACAGCTGGAATACCTTAGGACCAACCGATTAGGTGCTAGCATCTACGAGGACGGCCTAGGAAGATCCGTGGTCCAGATTAAAAACCCTGACCAATCCATAGGACTAGAGCACCCAGCTGTCAAGTTTGAAAGCGGAGCATACATGGACAAAGAAGGAACCATATACGTAGTCACCAGTCACCCAGATAGGACAGATGAATTTGGGAATGTAATCTCAGAAGCGGACTTAGGTGACTTGGAACAAGGAAACATGGGTGTAGAACCTAGAACCCCCCGAGGCAAATCTGTTCTCACTAGGATTATCACACCTGAGTGGGTTCCCCAAGACAACAAGAGCATAGATCTGCTTCTGAACCGAGAGACTGACGAAGCCTTTTGGAGGTATAAATCTGATTAGCCAATGGATATAGGAACTATCATGATCTATGAGTTTAAGGATCCTGATAGCCCAGGCAGAGTGACCTACTTAGATCACGCTTCGGAGAGGATCTTTGTGGTGACAGAAAATGATAGGCATGCTTACACTTGGAAGGGTGAATTTGTTTTTCCCCAACCAAGATCAAACGTATCCTATGGTCACCCTGGAGCTGGAACATCCCAAGCTCATGGAACTCAAAGAGACAGACATAGAGAAAGACCGGAGGTGAGCTTTGCTAACCCAGGAGGCAGAGAAAGAACGAGGATGGAAACACATAGAGTAGAACCTGAGGTACTTAGAGCTCACAGAAATCAAAGAAATACGGATGAGTTCCCTCTACCATGACCTAGAGAGCACACAAGGACTTTGAGACCAACTCAGCTAGTTAAGTCCATGAAGAATTACTTCGATGGCACCGGAGATCCATACGATCACGTGGCTGAGTTTAGGCAAGTCTTGAGAGCTGAACAAGTGGAGGATCTATTCACGCAGTACAATGCCTTCGGTCTGACCCTTAGGAACACTGCCCTGACATGGTTTCAGCCACTAAATGAGAGGCAGTTCAGAAGCATAGACCAACTCCTAGAGGCTTTCATTATTGAATTCTCTAAGAGTGGCATAAAGCATAATACCTCCTCACTGATTCACAACTTCAAGCAAACCCCGCAAGAGACCGTGAGACTTGCAGGAAGGAGATTTAGGCAATATCTTGAAAGATGCCCTGTTTCGGAGTTACCCACACCAGCCAAGCAAGTAGCTTTATTCTTGGATGGGTTGCTAAGTACCAAATTGAGATCTTATGTGTACTTGAAGGACCCTAGGACCATAGAAGAGTGTGTACGCATGTGTATTGACATTGAGGACAACCTAGGGGAGGAGTTAGAGCTTTCCAAGATATACAAAGATTCGGACAGTGCCTCTAACCTCTCTTCCACCCAATCCACATCAATCGAGGAACTTGCAGAGAAGGTAGCTCAGAAATTGGGTGTAACGAGCAAACAAATTCCAAGGTTTGCCCCTGTGAAAAGGTGCTATACTTGTGGCGGCGACCACATGGCGAATGTATGTCCCATTATGACCCAACCCCAAGTAAATCCTAGTAGCCAGTACTGCACCATAGAACGGAGGTACACCAATCACACCGCGCAAGACTACCCATACAATAAGCAAGCGGTTAGACAACCCTACCCTCAGCCATACCCTCAGCAAGGAAGATACCAGAACCCGTACCCTCCACAACCATATGGCAGGCCACAACAACCGTATCAGCAACCATACCAAAACCAACAAAGGCCTCAACCTGTGTTAGCTCAACAACCCCCTACCCCAGCTAATGCGATCCCAGTAAAATATGCAGCAGCAGAAGAAAACCTGAATAGAGCTATAGTCCCTGTAACACCATTGCTTTCTGAAAGTGACCCCAGTGACCATAGCTTTGATTCTACACATGTCGATAGTCCCCATGCTTACTACATGTAATCTCCTGAGCATGGTGAGTCCTACTATAGTGAAGAGCCAAATGAACCTAGTTGGGAGTCAGATTACACAAACGTCATGTACGCAAACCCCAATCCTAGGCCTCAACCTAGGCAGGTAAGACCCCCATTCCCTAGAGGACCGTGCTACAGATGCCAAGGAGATCACCTCATTCGTGATTGTCCCTTACCTCCACCTACACAACCCCAGTCAGTAACAATTCAGGGCTTTTGCCAAGAATGTGGAAAGGAGCATCTCTTACGAGATTGCCCTAAAAATCCTAATAATATGCCAAAAATCACTCATATTAATGTTATTGGGTTGGTGGTAGACTCCACAGGAAGTGTGACATCCATCGCACCAGTACAGGTAGTGACTAGAGCTCAGGCATTGCAGCAGAATCAAGGGGTAAACCAGGGTAAGAACCCAGAGGCTAGTGAAACCGAGAGCATAACAAAGAAAAGGACTAGAGCGTGGAAAGATAGTCGGGAAAGAATGAAAAGACAATGGGCTAAAAAGATGAGTGAACTTGAGGAAAGCATAAGAGAAACCAAAGCGAGGATAACTGAACTCACATCTCAAACTCCCTCTCACACTATCCCACCACCACCATTCCCATCACCATCCGACCCGCCACCTTCCAACCCACCTCATATGATTCCACCACCCCCTAGAGTAGGATCAGTATTAGCTGATCCCACTCCTGAAGATATAGACATGATGCTTAAAGCATATCAGGCCAGAATCCAAGAAGGGCCAAATGTCACGGATCATGACAAGTGTTACCCTAGAGCTGACCTAGAGATAGAAAGAACCAAGCTTTGCGCGAAAATGGTCGCATTGGCTCAGACTATGTTTGAAGCCAGTCGCCTGTTCAATTACTCGGGCTCAGCCAAGACGCAATTACACTTGGATGGACTTCTAGAGAAGTTAGAGGGCATAGTTGCAAGATCTGCCAAGGAAGAAGAAAATCAAGAAAGAGATAACTCAAGCAAAAATAGGACCCATTCCCCACCGAAAGCTTATGTGCCAAATTCCACTGAACCAGACAACCCCCCTTCCCTAGAAAGAATAGAGAATCTAATGGCACAATCACAAAAGGAACCAGCCTCTCAACACAAGGATAAGGCAAGTGAACGAGTAAGCATTCCTGTTCAAGAAGCCTATGTGCCTGAAGCCTATGTGCCTAACTCTACGGAGCCGGACACATCATCTTCTATGAATCGGCTCACACCAGAATTCCTACGCGAGATTCAAGAAGACAAATGGGCTAAGGAAAGTAAAGTCCCTCCTCCCATTGAACTTGTGGATGATGCACATGACCAATTCCCACAAGACATCCCATCCATTTATGGAGAGCAGGAGAGTCTCCAATCTCAAGAAAGATTAGACTTCGAGTCTAACTCTTTACAAGAACTACCCCATTTCACAGGCCCATGGGAAGCAAGGTCCACCTGTATGAGAGCACCTACAGTCATGGTAAGGAACGAAGATTCAGTCATACCTAGGAACACAGAGGTAGTGAAGAACACCAAAGTGCAGTGTAATCTCAAGTTAGAAGAGCTACTCAAGGTTAGACCTGAATTATGGAAACATGTCGCCAAACAAGTACCAGAAATACCTAAACCTCGTTCCCACGTAGGATCCCAGAGAACAGTGCCGGAGATACCCTTGGATAAGATAGGAGATATGTGTGAAGGTGAAGAAGGGAACACCTATCTCCCCATTACCTACCAGGAGTACACCACCAAGGCAATTTTGGACTCAGACGCAGGAGTGGCAATTGCCACCACTTCCCTATGGAAGCATTGGGGCAAGCCATCACTCAGGCCAACGAGAATGAAATTGCAGATGGCCGATGGTCATATTGAGAGACCCTTAGGATTGCTAGAAGGAATAACTCTCACCACCTGTGGTGTCGAGTTTGAACACACATTTGCCATATGTGACTTTAGCAAAAATCATGCCTATGAGATGATTTTGGGAAGACCATTTATGCGACAGTTGCAAGTGGTACAGGATTGGGGAACCAATTCTTTGTACCTACAGCACTTAGGTGTTACGACCAAGGTCAATCTTAAAGATTACTCTCATAGAGATGTACCTCCCATCCAATGGAATCCCATCCATAGAGCCAAAGATGATACGGAATCGGTGCATTCCATAGGATCAGGATCCTCATGGATGCATGAAGACACCCACTTATGGATGTGCAAGGTAGCAGTAGAAGAAGAGAAGAGAGAGAAAGCCAGAGAGGTAGGTGCGAAAGAAACCCATAGATCAATCCAAGACCCAGCCTATGCACCTGTAGTCTTTCCTGATGAGGAATTTGAACCCCATGGCTGGGCAGAAATCTTAGCAACAATGGACGTAGCCATCAATGAAGAACAATGGACACCTCACTGTGATGAGGATGGCTATGACATTTCAATCTTCTCCATAGAGCCAATCATGGGAGAGGTAGTTCTAGAAGAATGCGACCCGAGCCCTGATGCATTTGAGGATGCAAGTGACTCCGATCTGGAGTCAATCATTATGGACCCACCATTTGCATCAGATGAAGAATACTTCCATGAAATAGAATTTCAACCCCAGAGGCATGGAGAGCTTACAAATGATGTAAGATTAGCGACACATGTGACCTCGAAGGAAGAAGGGAAGAAACGAAAGAAGAGAGAAGTCTCACCAGAAGAGGAAGAATCTTTGTTTGAGGTCCCAGAAAATTTTAAGAAGTATGAGATAGACGACAGGAGAGTCATGATAAGAATGCCTAAACGAGAGGCACAAGTAGGAGAGGCCTATGATAACAAAGAAACCACCAAGAAAATAGTAGTGGCCCTAGAAGAAGGAGAGGAGAGATGCACGTACATAGGCCATGACCTAACAGAGGAAGAAGAGCATGAGTTAATTGCCTTGCTAAGAGAATACAGAGATGTATTCGCTTGGAGTTACAAGGATTTGAAAGGTGTTGACCCGGACATATGCTCACACACTATCCCCATGACCTCAGATGCTAAACCCTCTAAGCAAAAGCCCTATACATATAACGATAATTACGCTGCTAAGATCAAAGAAGAGATAGATAGACTGGTTGAAGCTGGATTTATCTATGAAATTGAGCACACTGAGTGGGTATCCCCCATCGTAGTGGTGCCCAAGAAGAATGGCAAGCTGCGTGTGTGCATTAACTTGAAGAAGGTCAATGCAGCCACAATTCGAGATAACTATCCGCTTCCCATCACAGAACATCTCTTAGAAAGAGTGGCAGGCAAGGAAGTGTACAACTTCCTTGATGGATTTTCGGGTTACAATCAAGTAGCCATAGCTCCAGAGGATCAGCATAAGACAGCCTTTGCCACAGAATGGGGCATTTTTGCTTTTAGAGTAATGCCATTTGGGCTTACCAATGCACCGGCTACCTTCCAGAGGCTGATGTGCCATGTGTTTAAGGAGTTCCTGAGGAAGAACTTAGAAGTCTATGTTGATGATCTTTGTGCCCATTCCAACATTAGGCAAACCCATATTCCTGAACTCAGACAAATCTTTGACAAATGTAGAGAATATCAAGTCTGCCTAAACCTAGAAAAATGTGTTTTCATGGTCAGGCAAGGCAAGATTTTAGGGCACATAGTGTCAAAGAATGGCATATCTACTGACGAAGAGAAAGTGAGAGCCATAGCAGAGCTACCTAGGCCAAAGAATGTCAAGGAAGTACAAGCTTTCATGGGGCATTGTGGTTATTACCGACGATTTATACACATGTATGCTGTCATTGCAAAGCCCATGTACGGACTTCTGACCAACTTTGAGTGGACGGATGAATGTGAGAATTCCTTCCAGGAGCTAAAACGAAGATTATGTTCAGCACCAATCTTGACCACACCAGATTGGAATAAGCCTTTCCATGTTCATGTGGATGCGTCCAATTATGCCATTGGATGTGTGCTTGCACAACCTACTGGTGAAGGTAACATGGATCTTCCAATTGCCTACGCTAGTAGACAATTGAATGCAGCTGAACGAAATTACACCACTACTGAGAGAGAAGGCTTAGGCATGGTATATGCAATTAAGAAATTTAGACATTATTTGCTTGCAAACAAGTTTAAATTTTTTACTGACCATCAAGCATTGTTATATCTCGTAAACAAGCCATGCAATACAGGAAGATTAGTAAGATGGTTTCTCTTGCTAATGGAATATGATTTTGAGGTTGTGGTAAGGAAAGGTAGGACTCATTTGAGAGCAGATCATCTCTCTAGGCTCACATCGGGAGAAGCCCCACAAGGAGTATCAGATGATCTTCCTGATGCTTACTTGTTTAATTTGGAAGTTGTACCGCAGTGGGCTAAGCCATTGGTACCAGTATTGACATACGGGCCTAACCATCCTGTAGTAAACACACAGAATAGAGAGGTTGTGAAAGCTCAAAAGTACCACATCATGGCAGGAAGCATGTACAAGCACACAGATCAAGGAATCTTGGCTTGTTGTGTGGAAGAAGACGAGTACAATAAATGGTTGCAATTAGCACATGTAGGTGCATTAGAGCAACACTATTCAAAGCAACGAACCCTACAAACACTAAGGAGATTCGGAGTGCATTGGCCAACTATGGAAGCGGATGTCCAAAAGTTGTGCAAGGAATGCCCGATCTGCTGCACTAAACCACCTGTGGAACACGCCACTCTTTATCAAGTATCCATAGTGCCAGATTGGAGTGAACCACTAGTATCCTTCCTGAGGATGAAAACATTCCCTCCAGACATGACTCTGGCTAGGAAAAGGAGTTTAGAACAAGAAGTCCTGGATTACTCACTCATTGGTGATAATCTATATAAGCGTGGTAAAGATGGTTACCTGAGGCTATGTGTCCATGAAAGTGAATATCTTAAGATCTTGGAAACTGCTCACCAAGGTGTAGCAGGAGGACACTTTGGACCAGATCGGGTGATCAAGGCAATACTATTTGCGGGCTTCTGGTGGCCTACCCTTCACATGGATGCACATACCTATGTGAAACGATGTGATGTCTATCAGAGAACTCAGTATCCTATACGTAAAGATGAGATGCCACTGAAACCTATGATGGGTGGACGTGCATTCTCTAAGTGGGGAATAGACTTCGTAGGTCCTATTAATCCCCCAGCTAAGGGTTCCCATGCAGAATATATCATTGTTGCAACAGACTATCTAACTAAGTGGGTAGAGGTAAAAGCCACGACGAAGAACGATGCTCAAACAACTACTAAATTCTTGTTTGAGAATGTATTCACAAGATATGGACTACCTATAGAGCTTGTAAGTGATAGAGGCACTCACTTCTTGAACGAAGTGATTGAGAATCTACTCCAAGAATTCTTGGTAATACACAAGAAGTCTGCCCCCTATCACCCTCAAGCTAATGGACAAGCTGAGAGCACTAATAAGATCTTATGCAATGTACTGACGAAATTAGTGAACACTAAACGCTCTGATTGGGACAAACAGCTACACCATGCTGTTTGGGCATACCGAGTCGCCTACAAAACGGTACTCCAAGCCACCCCCTTTCAGATGGTATTTGGCCAAAACGCGGTGCTTCCCTTGGACTTCTTGATACCTACATTGAAAGTCGCACAAGAGCACGAGTGGACGGGTCATGAACTCTCCTCTAGACTTTTTGACCTTGAACGATTAGGAGAAACAAGACTGAGAGCAGCTGCAGGAATATATGCAGCTAAGAAGAGACAGAAGGCATACTTTGCTGCCCATGTGAAGGATAAAGGTTTAAAAGCAAGAGACCTAGTACTAGTATACACGTTGAAACAACATGCGAGGAAGCTAGAAAAGAGAGGCTACGGACCTATGATCATCAATAGGATCTCCAGGAGTGGAGCAGTACAACTAGCCACTTTAGAGGGTGATGTTCTCCCAAACTATATTAGCGGATGCAGAGTCAAGTTGTATCAGGAACCCCTCACGGAGGAAATGCTAAGTCGACTCAATACTGCTAAGAAACGCAAAGAGGAAGAAAAGCGAATCCGAGAAGAAGCTCAAGCAGAAGCCCTAGAGCGCATACGGAAAATGAAATTAAGAAGACAAGGTAGAGAGCACCCTAGGCAAGATGCATATGCAGCTCAAAGATATGACATGGCTATGTGTGAGGTTTCAGGTGTTAGCTCACATAGGATAACTGATCGACGTCCATTCATAACCTTAGATATAGGACAAGGAAAGAGTGCAAGGACTGTAAGAGCCTTGATTGACTCAGGTGCAGCGACTAGTGCTGTTAAATTGTCCTACTGTCAAGAGTTGCAATTAACTGTCAATCCTGTGGAAGCATATCTCATAGGATTGGGAGGTGTGGAAACCCCTTGCATGGGCGAGGTGGAACTTCCCCTCTATATTCATGATGAGGCAATAACAGTTAAGGTACTAGTGTGTCAAGATGAGGACCTCACTGAACCTCTCGTCTTGGGTCAAGACTGGATCTATGACCAAGCAGTCAACTTAAACCTAAGAAGTGGACTTCTTCAGGTATGGGTGAATCAGACTAGAATTACAATTGAGTTAAATAATGGAGCACTCAAGGAACTAGAAAAGACACGGACTCCTGGTCCCTCCAGGGGTACACATGAAGTTGACTATGCTGTTCTTGTCCAAGGCTATGTGATGCAGAAGAATGAAGATCTCAAAAAAGGAGTCAGACCCACAATGGAACTCCCTTCTTTTCCAAAGGCCAGAAGGAGGCAGCAACTAAAGGCAGATCAATCACTGAAGACTCTCCGGGCGAGAGATCAAAAGAACGCGTGAAGCAGAACAACTCAGCTGATGAGACAAATGTGGGTACGGAAAGACGAGCTGCCGACCGTAACGAAGTCGCAACAACGGTCTCAACTTCCTATTAGTAATCAACGACTTGATGCTAATAAGAAGACTCCTAAAAACTCTGTGGAGAACGTGAAATCCATTTGGGTACCCAAGAAGTCGATGAAGGCTGACCCACAATCAAGACAAATTTGGGTGCCTAAGGCTTGCTTGCGAGCTCAACTAGTCCCACACAATTCACATCTTACACGACATGGTTCACTTGCTCAAGCCGCCGCCACCCACTCTTGTCTAATGCGCTTGGACACACGGCCGCCTAGAAACACGCACAGACTCACTCGTAAATGGGTCCCGAGGACACAACAACTCCCAGTAAAATTACTCATGCAACCCTCCCGAATCGCCACAAAACCAAGATCAAAGGCCATTCATGGTGTTTGGCAACCTAAGACTTGTAATAAACCCCCCGACCCCAATCTGTGAATTCATCTCCACTTACTAACTGCATTAGTCAGACAGCGCACCTTTCCATCTAGCTCCTAGGACTAACCAGGCATTAACTACACACACTGTCATCGTGCACTTACTAACCACTGACTCATCATCTACCTCATGATAATGTTGTAAGAAGGACAACTACGGGTTTATTCTGTCCATTACAATGTTAACACCTGGTTCTATATTCTCACAGAACCAACAAGCAAGCAAGGTCATGGCAGAAGCTGGAGGTGCCAGTTCTCAAGCTGGATCCAGTGCTCATATTGTGGACATAGAAACACTCCTCCTCGAACCCCATCTCACCGAAAGACCGCAAGAACTTCAAGCCGTGCATGTGCTCCCAATTCAGGATCCTCCTCAGGGGCACACTTCTCAAGTGGGCAAACACGCTCATTGGTTCAGTGATGTTGCTGGACCATTGGGCGATGGAACCTATTTCTGGGAAGCTGAATTGGAGTTTAATGGTAAATGGGGACGTTACCACTTTTTCACGCGCGAGTTTGAGAGCTATCAAAACGCCGAAGTCATGCGATCAGTATGGACCAAAGCCGGCTTGGACAGTTATTTCAGGGCCCACTTACCAAAACCGGATTTCTTACGTTGTTCGTATCTTATCAGTACCATCACGCCAAGCAGGGCCAAGGGAGGCGACAGCACCTTTGTGTTACCATCACTGCTGCCGGGTCATGAGCTTAAAAGATTCAAGTTGACCCTCAATCTGGTACGAGAAGCATTGGGCATGTATGGCATGCACATCCCCACGGAAAAGGAAACAATGGTCCCAGTCAGAATGAAACATAAAGATCTTAATAAGCTGAAGGATATGGTAGCGATGACACCAACCATCGCCCTGCACCTACGGACCGTCATGCAGCATTTTGCTTTCCCCGCCTAGGAAAGATTCACCATGCCCCCAAAGAAAATATGGTTCAGCTTGTATCTGGCAGAGACAGAAAGCCTTCCCATCAACGTGCCACATTGGATCATAGATCAGATCCACCTAGCCCATCAAAGGTGGAACAAGAAGCAGAAAAATGTGCTTCATGGATGTTGTGCTCTAACCAAGATAATCTACCGATGTCTGGCCTATGACGTGCCTATTCAGCGGGCACTCATATGGCCCCGGGCCCAGGAATTCCAGAGAAGGCTATCAGCGGCAGGTCCCCCATCAAAGAAGATGAGAGGGGGAGTACAACTACCCTGCGCTCAACCCAGGGGAGCCACCACTACACCAGAAATTACTCCTCCCCAGACACGACGCGTTAGGCCATTCACCATCCGGTTACCAAGACCAAGTACAGATGGACCCAATCTGGTATTTCCACCCGTCCCATCAGATTTGGAATTTCCACAGGGCTTTACTCTCAACGATCTTACTGATGAAGAAGTGGCTAGACTGATCTACGACTCTAATCTCGAAACGGAAACAGAGCGAGCTCAGGAACCCCAACCCCATACAACAACAGAAGCCCCCACCCGACCAGAAGTGGTAGAAGTAGACGTCGAGGAACAAGAGACCGAACAAGAGGAAGAAGCCTACGAGGAACAAGAGTATGACAAACTTTCAGAGTTGGCAAGTGCCCCTACGTATTCGGCACAAATAAAAAGACTATATCGAACCATGCAACTAGTTCAAGAACAGCATAAAATGTCACTGGAAGCGGGCAAGAAACTCATGAACCAGTTGCTAGCGGAGGAAGGCGTGGACGATATGTTCATTGAGTCCATAAACCTACATGCCGACGCAGTCGGATTGGATGAGGCCATTCATGAGGCAATGGCCTACATTCACAGATTTGAGAAAAGGGTTCCCGCTCGTCCCATGAGGTCCGAGAAACAAATTCATATCAATGTATCAGCACCAGGAGAGACAACGCAAGCAGACGAACATCAAGAAGCACCACGGTCACCACCCTCCCCACCTCTCACTACACAACTCACTCCACCACATGACACTAGCACCACCACGTCCACTACCACCACAATCGTCATGGGAATTCCACTCTCTCCGGGAATCCAATTCGGGGGAGTCACCATGCCCACTTTCACCACTCTCTTCACTAACATCACATCCACCCCACCCACGATCCCCATCTACATTGTCACTCAAACAGTTGACACTATGGAAACATCTCCTGCCACTGCACCGCTCCCTCCCCCCATGCCACCTCCATCTCCCATACCCCCTCCACCCACATCTCCACTTGCATCCACATCATTCACAACTCCCTTTCCCGCCCACATTCCCCCTGCATCTTCACCCCTCCCAGCATCATTTAATGTAAATAGCATATTTATAGCATTAAATCAATGTGTATATCAGCTTCAGAATGAGTACAGAGCTCTGGACAGCCGGTATCAACAACTGACAACACATCACCAGAACTTACAAAGGCAATTTAAAATTCTAGAAGAGGAAAATGCAGATGTGAATCAACGTTATACAACGCTTGAGCAGGCTCACCAAACACTATTGGAGGCACCCCAACCATCGACAGAATCAGGCGTCAAACAACTAGAAGCCTTGCTCGAAGTATACCAGGCCGATAACCTACGAGTCAGACGTAACTTGGCACTACTCAGGAAACATATGGCCACAGCACTGGAAGAGAACAAAAGACTGCAAAAACAAAATGAAGAGAATCTGGAAGCGGCAATGGAAGGCTCCCCCCACGAGATAGATCCAGAGCAGTTCAAAGCAGTTCCCACGGAGACGATGAAAACCATTCTGGAAAGCTATGCAGATCTCCTGGAAGCCCATGATGACTTGGAAAGAGAACGTGACACACTACAGAGCAGACTTAAGGAACAGCAAGAACAACCGAAGAGTGTCCCATCAACCTCTACCTCCGACGAAGTAAAAGCCTTAACTGAGCAGGTAGCAGAATTACAAAAGAGGTTACTGACATACGAGAGGCAGCCCTCTCCGGTGGTAGAACCAGAGCCAGAAGAGTTGGTCCCTATTGAGGTAGATGATTCGTACAAAGAACCGTATGTTGCTATGCCAATGCCAGGCGGGCGACGAACCTCAGAGGGACTAGACACCTTGGAAGTGGAAGCACCCGAGTGGCTTCAGACACTGGAAAGGACAGCGAACACCCACGAAGAACGGGTGGCCATTCAGATCCAATCACTAGCAAACCTAGAAGAAACTGTCATAAAGTCAGAATATTTCAGAAGCATGTCTCATCATAGATGGATCGGCACCAATAATGACCAATATGTGCCATACTGCATACTGTTGGCCGATTACAACGCTGAGATTCAACGACAATGCGGCAAGCCTCCCACATTCGCTACACAATTTGGTCCAGATGATATACCGGAAAGTGCTACGCGTGGGTCCATCCATCAACCCACCTGGAGAATCAGGCTTTTGGAAACATATCCTGAAATGGTCCGAACCTGGAATAATATGCCGTTATTTATTAAATATAATCCTTGTTACATTCCAGTTCTTCGACGACGCACCTGGCCTGAATTCACTATGGCCGTCAGAGACATCAAAGCCTGCGCAAAATGGTTAAATTACGTTTATCTAGCACCTCCACGAGGACCCCCCACGGTGAACTACATGATTTCTACAATCCGTCATTGGAGTATTCGGCTACGCAATAATCCCGATGTGA
This sequence comes from Ceratopteris richardii, assembly GCA_020310875.1. Classification (NCBI taxonomy): domain Eukaryota; kingdom Viridiplantae; phylum Streptophyta; class Polypodiopsida; order Polypodiales; family Pteridaceae; genus Ceratopteris; species Ceratopteris richardii. The sequence goes on along the minus strand of CM035408.1, from coordinate 138,070,838 downwards.
TGGCCCAGATGTGTGAAAATATTCGAATTAATGCTGATCACTTTCAGGACGTTTAAGAACATTAAGGACCCCCACTTCTCAGGAGCAGGCTTTGTGACAGGAAACCAAGATCTAGTGTACGATATGAGTACCACCCCATCAATTGAAGTAATATATGCTTGGCACGCCAGAATCAAGTACCTCCCAGCTTGCTTTAAACAAACATTTGAGAAAATTTTCATCACAGGATTCTGGGAATACCACTCCGAAATCTTTATACCCAGGCCATCACATCTCCTCCAATTATTTGTTGTGGAGAGAACTATTTACTCAGAACAATTGAGGGTGCCTCATCCAGATGTTCCCGGACCTGTGAATTGGGATGATTTGCTCACAGATCTAGCACGCAGCTTGCGACTCGAAGAACACCACCTAGCCTCCGATGTCGTCCAATACTATGTTCAAAAATCCTCTAGACAAGGGTCTGTCAGGGGCGACAGACGCGAGAGTGGGGGGGGTGTTGGCAGTAGTCAGGGAACCGAAGGAGCCACAAGACGAAGAGAGTCAGAGCGAAGGGACAGCACAAGCAGACATGGCAGTCAAAGAAGATCTGGCAAGTAGGCCTATAATTTTCCTCATGAAGAAGCAAGTACGAGCATTCACACAGATCTAGCACTAAGGCAACCTTTAATTTTTCAAAACCTTTACACCAATTAAAAGTGATTCTCATCACTAATAACCCCTGTAAATACCATGTTCACCTTTTTGTAGCTCCATTTTGTGCAAGCCAAGGAGTCCTTGAGCTTGAGGAGCTTTAGAAGTATCTACCTGCCAATTTTCATATTTTTAAGATCTCGTTTGAGCCCTCTAATAAGCCCTGGAACCTAATTTTTAACTAGGCCGGACACTAGGTCTGAACAGGGCCAAAGCTAGTCAAAAACTATAAAAGGAGCTAGAGAGCTCATTTTTGGGGGTGGATTGTAATTGAAACGAACTTGTAAGAGCTTTTTGAAAGTAATCTAAGAATTCCATTGCTTCTCACTCTTTGTCTTGCCGTGTGTGCGCGTGTGTGTGTATGTGTGTGCATGCTTGTGCGCTTCTCACTCACGCACTCGTGCCTCCACTTGCTCGAGGTCTTCATACCATCCTCACGTCTTCCCGGATTGACATTAAAGGAGGTGCTACTTATCGCTGAGCTACACCCCTTTACCACTCTCTTTAACCCCATTTTCCCTCCCACCCTCTTTTGTAGTAACCTTTCCTTCTCTATTCAATTTTGCTCATGTTGTGGAGTTGATAATCATTCTCAAGTCATTGGAGTGTTTATAAACATAGTTGTGATGGTTCCCAATCATTTCCATCAATCTTTATTGGTCATCATTACACTCTTCTATTTTGAAGAGCAGCTTTTGTGATTACATCTTCACTTGGCTATGCATCCTAAGCTCCATAGCATTTATGTAGCCACCATAGCTCCATCAATCACATCTGTATTCAAGGAAGCAAAGCGAATGATGGTGGACGAGAGCTACAAAGTTACACGCATCTAAGTTACTCATCCTATCTATCTCTCATGGAGGTGATCTTTTCTAGTGAGATCTTGTTTTATTCTTGTAGTTAGTTGGCGGCGTACCTATGAAGCATCCACTTGATCCATTTGGTGGACATCTTATGGAGTAGTGATCACACATGGTCAATCCCACTTGGAGGCTATGGATTTCCACATAGAGGCTTTCTTTATTGTGCTAATTTTGATGTTGCTAAACTCATAGTGGACATTTTTCTCATAGCCTAGCAACCTCCATACTCTACAAAATGGAGTTGTAGAGGGGTTGTTGAGAATATGAGAGTGCATATCCATTTTTTTATCTAGGAGACACTCCATTTCTAGTTCATTTCCATTTTATATTGTGTCTCATTGTATTTGGGTACCTTGACATTTGCTTCTACCTCTGTATTCATTCTCCTTCAAGGGAAATTCTCCCACGAATGATGTACTTTGGAGAGCCCCCTCCAACTCTATATAGGGAGGGCCTCTCCCCCCATGTGAATTTGGTTAGAAGCTTGAGAAGCTTCCTCCATGCTCTTGGCAAGCTCACTCTAATCCATGTGATTTTTCCCATTTCATGGTCTACTCACTTTTGAGTCTCACATTCTTTCACTTTGTCAGTACACTCATCTTTTCATTTTGCTTCCGCATGTGTACTCTCTACATCATGTTCTAAGGCACAATGATTTGTAGCTTTTTACAACAAGATTCATGCATGAGATTCTCAAAAATGTATGATTTGGTACTAGAACAACCACCTTACATTCCTATGGAGTTTTCTATGAGGATAAGATGTACTTTTATCCCATTCATGTAGAACCAAAAGCATGTATTTACCTACCGTTGTCTCCATTATCACACATTTATGGATATTTAATCCTGCAATTGTAATATTTAAAAATTTTTAGATAAAAATTAATATTGAATTTCAATGAAAATTCTTATGACATCATCATTTTTTCTAATTTGGGAAAGATAGTTTTTTATCATCCTCCTTTTTGTAGAGTATATGATTGAGTATGCATGAACACAAAAAATTGAGAAGATTGAGGTGGGAGAAGTTAGGAAACATTGGTGGAGTCTTCTGAAAAACTAGTGGTTATGTAATTATTTAATTATACAAATATAGAAAAGAGAATGGAAAAATGTTCTAGTCAACAATCATTCAATCATGGCATATGGATTGTTGGAATCCTAAATTATATATATATATATATATATATATATATATATATATATATATATATGTATATATATATATATATATATATATATATATAGATATATATATACATACATATACATATACATATACATATACATATACATATACATATACATATACATATACATATACATACACACATACACACACACACACATACATATATATATATATATATATATATATATATATATATATACATACATACATACATATTGTAGATATAAAAATAAGCAAGCATGTATTTGGCATACATTAGAACCATCAATTTTTAATAATTTTCTAAATAATAAACATATTGACAATCTTTGTGAGCCAATGTGAGTAAAAGTTTTGAGAAATTCTTTTGTAATTGATATAATCTCATAGTTTGTCTGATATTGCTTTTTTGCATGAAAATTTGAGTTCGATGTGTTTTACCACTCCTATATAGAATGATCTCATATTTGCGAATGGATCCTCTTGTATTATTGAGAGTTGGAAATAATGTACTAATTCTTTCACATTATTAGATATTTTATATGTTGAAGGGATAAAGAAGGACTTGTTATCCATTTCAACATTTATAAAAATTTGCCTGCTAGAGGAGGAACCAACTTTAGAATTTCACTTTTATCCAATAAAAAAATTTTGACCTATAGCATATGTTATGTGCTTATATTCCTTGTATTGAGCCTCTTTTAATGAAATGAAAACCAATCATCAAATGATAAGGAAACAGGATTGTCTACATGATTGAATCGAGAGTAGAATAAAAACTTCTGTAAGAATTGAGAAATCCATTAAGTAAACTATGCACAAAGGATCAAATGAATACATTATATCTACATCAATAATTTTTCTTTCAAGCCAATATTTTTTAGAGAATATTCAATTGATCTATATTCTCAATCTTTACTCAATTTTCCAAGTAAGAAATATGAGCTTCAATATGGATAATGGTTTACATTTTTTGCTAAATATGAATTTTAGAATATTAAAGTTTACATTTTATTATTTATGTATGCATGTGTCTATGTGTATGTATGTATGTGTGTATTGTTTCTGTGTTTTGATACAACAATATGTGGTGGACTCCTATGAATTACTTGACACTATCATGGGATCGATGGGATTGGATCCAAAGCCTATACCAGTTGAAGATCCAGCAAATTCAAGATTGATGATTCAACCAGATCCTGATTTTCTACAAGCTTGGAAGAGACGGAATGCTTATGCATTATGTGAATTGTCACTAGTGTAAGTGATTATGTGCTTACTTTAGTTCAACATACTACTAAAGCACATGAGGCTTGGGGCATATTGGCTCGTCAATATGAGATCAAGAACCACACTAGGATACAGAATTTAGAAAATCAGTTGGAAAATGAAAAGCATTCTGATTCTGAAAAGGCTCAAGATTTTATCAAACGGATAAAACATCTTCAATATCAATTGGTTGCAGTTGGTGTTGTTATAACACCAGAAGAGCTGGCTCAAAGATGTATACATGTTCTTCTAGCAAAGTATGATGGATTAGTAACAGCCCTTAACACTCAGGTAAGACCAACTCCCCTTGCATTTGAAGAGTTTTGTGCTATGCTTTTATAAGAGGAGATGCGGTTGAAGAATTGACAAAGTACAAGTGATGTTGCATTCTCAGCAAATGCAAAAGGTAAAGGCTCTTCTGATGGATCAAAGAAGAAACCAAAGAAGAAAAAGTTCATTTTACATGATGCACTTGTTGATGAGAGAGCTGATATTGATGAGGGAAAAACTATGCCAAAATGGGTGGTGCAGACTTTGCGTGACAACAAATTAGATGCACCTATGCCATATCATACTCATTCTCACTCTCATAGTGCTTCTTTTGCATCAAATTGCTATGCTATGGCTGCCTCTAGTCTCTGTGATGAGAATGAGCCTGTTTCGTTTGATGAAGCACAAAATTCATAAAATTGGATGGCTGCTATGCAATCTGAATATGATGCCATTATGAAGAATGGTACGTGGTCTTTAATGAATTGCCTCCTGGAAAGAAGTCCACGTGGTCTTATGATGGAACAATTGATAGGTATAAGGCTAAGCTTGTTGCAAAGGATTATGCTCAGGAAAGAGGCATTGATTTTGATGAGACCTTTGCTCGTACATGCCAAATGACTTCTGTTCATAGCATCTATGCACTTACAGCTCATCATAGTTGGAATGTACATCAGTTGGACATTAAAACAACATTTTTGAATTGTGACTTGCATGAAGAAGTGTATGTTTTTCAGCCTCGTGGCTTTGTGCAGAAAGGGCATGAAAACCAGGTGTGCAGGTTAAAGAAGGCATTATATGGTTTAAAGCAAGCACCACGTGCTTGGTATGAAAAGATACATGCCTATCTCATTGCACATGGTTTTGAGAACAATCCAACTGAAAGAACCTTATATGTTAAGCGTGGTAATGATGTGCTTCTAATCATTGTGGTGTATGTTGATGACATGCTGCTCACTGGTCCTCATGACATGCATATTGCTGATTTTAAGGCTGATTTGCGTACCTCATTTGAGATGTCTGATTTGGGGCATTTTCATCACTATTTGGGCATTTACTTTATGCAAGTTGATGGTGGAATGGCTTTGTGTCAAATGAAATATATTGACACATTATTGCAATATTTTGGCCTTGAAGACTATACACCTATTGCCACTCCTATGGAGACAAGTTTATGATTGAGTCTTCATGATGCTGGAGATGCATTTGATGCTGTTCTCTATTAGCAGGCCGTTTGATGCTTGATTTACTTATGCATTACTCAACCAGATATTGAGTTTGGTGTCTCACAAATGAGTAGGTTTATGCATTGCCCAGGTGTCAAGCATTGGCAGGTGGTCAAATGCATCTTTCACTACTTGAGTGGTATCCAACCACTTAGATTGTTTTATCCCAAGGGGGGATCACTACCGCCAGATTTACATGCTTTTTCTGACAATGATTGGGCTTGTTGCTATGACACTCGTGTGTCCACTAGTGGCTTTTGCTTCATGCTTGGTAGCTCATGTATATCTTGGTTGAGCAAGAAGCAGCCTACTGTGGACACTTCCAGTTGTGAGGTTGAGTATAGGGCAACTTTCACAACGACTGTTGAGTGTGTGTGGCTCAGATGCCTTATGGCTGATTTGGGTGTTGGTCAATCTTCTACCACCACCATCTTCACTGACAGTCAGAGCACATTGGCAGTTGCGAGGAACCCTGTGTTCCATGCTCGCACTAAGCACATTGAGGTGCATTATCATTATGTTAGGGAGAGGCTCTCTGCTGGGGAGATCAGCTTGCCATATGTGCCCATGCAGGAGAACATTGCAAACCTTTTTACGAATGCTCTGGCTAGGGAAAAGTTTGAAGCTTTTTGCAAAGTTTTGGGCATACTTCCATTTGTGGATTGCTTCCACATAGCTTGGCACTTCCTTATACATGAGTGCCAACTCCTTGTTCACCGCATCACTCCCAGGTGATATTTGTTGATATATTTAGGTAGTGATGTGTGTGAACACTCTAGGACCACCGGGGCACTTTTTTCCCTCTTTTAGGAGTTTTTTTCTCGCGGCTTGTATATACGCCTATTTCCCTAATGGGCTACTTATCTTTGTACATTCTAGTGGTAATGCATTCAGTATTGTGTGTTGTGCTCCAAGCTTCTTCTTCTTCCTTGTGTTGTTCGCATGCTTCCATAGACGTCTAACTCCAACACTAGGATTGGAAATAGTTTTGAAAAATATGATAACGAATGATGCATCTGGAGCTAGGATCCCTACAAGCATACCCTACTATACCATGATAAGCTTTTTCATTCCTTGTGGACATCCAATACTAGCTACTCTCTTTCTATAATCTTTGCTAATGAATGTTGTTGAAACAACAACTTCATTTTTTAAAAATAATAGATTCTAAAAGTGTCAAGGTATGGAACATGCCCATTAATCAACATCTTCATCCAGAATTTCCTCATAAATACAGAGCTTTCAGTGTATTGATTGCTCCCAACTAGAAGTTCATATGTTTTATTGTCTAACTAAATAGTTGAAATTGTTGTTTTTTTTAGCTATGGCACCCAATTCATTATTTCAATTCCCAAAGCATCATCCAACTTGCCATTACTCATATAAATATCACTCATAATGACTTATCAAGTGACATCTCTGGGGTTCAACTCCACAAGTTGCTGAAAGCATCAAAGGTCCAACTCCTACCCAAGATCAAAATCACCTTTTGTTGTCCTATATTAATAACTCACAGAACCAATGCACCTTTATGGAGTTCTATATCAACTCTAAGCCTCTCTTGGCATCTACATATAAGCATCTACCAATCCATGGATTCTAAAATTTTTTGTTCCTCTCTATAGCATTTTTGGATCATCTCTCCCCCCAAAGCCTTGCAAGTCCCAAAAGTTTATGAGGGTGGAGCCTTTAGAGCACTTAGTAAATCTCAGTTCCTATCTTATGGCCAAAATTAATTGTCTTCAACTTCTCCAACACTTTCAGTGCATAGAAAATAACACCTCCACCTGGAACAATACTCTCCTCAGCTGAAACCTTGGTGGCATGTCCCCAGTTTTCATTGATCTTTGATTCCTCTTTTTTGTCTCCATCCAATGCATGTAGTCCACCTTTCTCTCCTTCTCCTACACCATCATTTGTTTGGTCCTTTGAAGAGGTTAACTAACATTCTTTGTAGTAGTTGATGTATGATCTCACTTTCGCTAGTAAGCCTCCATATCCAATGTGGTTACGAATCACATTTACAATACAATGCAATATGCTTGGTGAAGGAATTTTCAATCATAGCTTTATACTCAAAGCGACAAAAATAGTCATCATTCCCAATCGATTCTAGCTTGTAGTCTCAAAGGTATGAACAATACACTTTTCCTTAATCATCTCAGCCCTCTACTCATCATAATGATATGAAAGCAAGAGTTCCTTGCTTCCTTCTTCTCTCTTCTCCAAACTTGCAATGTGGCTACTTATCCGGATCATGTGCTTGCATCAAAGCACACTTCCAAATAGGTAAAGCTAGTGTTGATACTGAGAAAATTCTTAAGAGTTAGCATCTCGAGCATTCTAGCTTCAAGTTTTGCAAGATGATCACGTTGATCTTTGTCACATTTTAGAGCATAAAATTATTAGAAGTAGATACAAGAACATCTCAATTGAGGGGTTTTCACATGCACGAACTGAAGTAGGCCTTTGAAGCCTGGGAATTCTAAGGAAATTCATGTGTGTGCTTTCTCGGAGGTCATGCTTTTTCATGTGCCTTGTTTCTTGGATGACAGACAAAAATTTATTGGGAAGGTAATAAGCTTCTTGCCTGGAAAAGCAAATTGTATGTTGGTATGTTATGTTATTCGTAGAGAAGTAAACTCCTCGATCCTCAAGATTCTTAGTAGCACTATTCTTCATACCATCACCTCGTCCCTTCTTCCTTTCTTGTAGTAGCCTGTGAGATGTGCCACTCCTATACAAACATGCATATGCCTTCATCCATTTCCTTCATTCATATAACTATATGTAGCCATTTTCGCTTTGGTTCAGACTAAATACATGAAATATAATCTCTATAGGCTTCAACCCACATCAAAAACCTATACAAAAGATCTTATATATAAAAAATAAATGGAATTATTTGAAATTATGTATGATGGAAAAAAATGTTCAAAAGGAACAAAATGCACACTTTATTATGCAACAATTTGGTGTATTTCAACTACAATTCCCATGGTTATAGGAAAAAACAAAGATCAAAATGGCCTTAGGTGGATAAACTAAGTATCTGATCCATATCTCATTGATATAGGCTAACCCCATTTTTAATGCACTCAAGATCCTCTAGCAATTTAAAAATGTCACCATAGTTGTGTTTTCAATCCTCTTGAATACTTTACCATTGATCTTTTTCATAAGATCTTTTCAACCTCATAGGCTCCAATGTCAAGAAAAGAAGCATATGAATATGCTTCCTCACACTCTCTTTCATTCATAATGCACATAAGAAGATATTTCTCTCACACAATATCCTCTCTTTTACACACAAGATAGACGCTGCAAACCTTTCCTCTTCATCCTCAGTTCTCAATATGAACATAACATACAATAAAGTTAGGGCATATATATATATATATATATATATATATATATATATATATATATATATATATATATGCATACATACATACATACATACATACATGAATGCATGCATGCATACATACATACCAATCAATTTACATTTTTATACATTTGTTATTTTAGCCCGCGACCTTCTTATTGGCACATTGGGTTATAATTGTAAGACAATAGTTACACAATATAGTGGTACTGTACTTCTATATGCTTGGTGCAAACATGAAATACTGGGTTCTTTGCAATGGCCATACAACTTTGATTATCACGCTTGATTACAGTCGCCATATTTGATGGAAAGCCTAGATCTGCAAGAATTCTCCTTAACCAGACTGCCTCACAAGAAGCAAAACAAGCTTCTTTGTACTCTGCTTTAGTGGAGGAGAGTGCAAGAGTTGGTTGCTTCCTACTTACCCAAGAAAATATTCCTGAACCAAGTGAGAAACAATATCCAAAAACTGATTTTCTAGAATCACAATCTCTAACCCAATCTGAATCACAATATCCTTGAAGTGTATCACTTGTGGTATATAAAATACCAAATTCCAAGGTTCTTTCAATGTACCTTAGAATTCACATTCCAACATTCCAGTGACTCTCCTTAGGTTTGTTGGAAAACCTGCTTAACACTCCAACAGCATAGCAAATGTCTGGTCTAGTGTTGCACAAAAAAATAAGACTTCCAACGAGCTTCCTATACTTCTTAGCATCTACATCAAGCATGTTATCATCCATCAATAGCTTATGATTTACCTCCATAGGTGTGCTAGTTGGTTTGTGGTCCTTCATTATAAATGCCTTGAGAATTTCTTTGGCATCTTTTTGTTGTGAGATGAAAATGCCATCCTTCCTTTGCCATACTTCAATTCCCAGACAAAAGTGGAGTAGACCTAAGTCTGTCATTTCAAATTCAGTTCCCAAGCTGATCCGAGTTTGATTGATGAGATCCTGATGATCTCCTGTAATGATCAAATCATCCACATATACAATAACAACAACTATCTTGCTATCCCTTTTCGTTACATACAAGTTAGCATCATAAGTACTTCTTTCAAAACCCATATTTTTGAAAAAATTATCTATCCATTTATACCAAGCCAGTGGAGCTTGCTTAAGTTCATACAAAGCTTTCTTCAACCTGCAAACTTTATTTTCTGAATTGGGCACCTCAAAACCTGGTGGTTGAGATACATATACCTCCTCCTTGAGGTGACCATTCCAAAATGCAGATTTGACATCCATCTGGAAAATAGGCCAGGCCTTTTGTGCAGCTACTGCAAGTACCGTCCGAATAGTTGTCATGCGTGCTATTGGTGCAAAAGTTTCTTGCACATCAAATCCTTTGATCTGTGAAAAACCTATGCAACTAATCTTGCCTTATACTTTTCTAATGTTCCATCTGCTTTATACTTAGCTTTCCAAATCCATTTAGTACCTATTACCTTCTTCTTTGGTAGCAAGTCAATTAGATCCCATTTATCATTTTTGAGTATACTATCATACTCAGATTGCATTGCCGCTCTCCAACCTGGATCATCAAGGGCTTCTTCAATGGTGGTAGGTTCCTTTATCGAGCCCATGATATCTGCCATTAGAGCCATGTTAACAATGTGTTGTGAGTTTCTTCTTTGCTCCTCTATTCTCTTTGATCTTTGTAATCCATCCGAGGATGACTCTGGTACATCTACATGTGGATTGTGATCATCAAAGAGCTGTTGTGCCCTCTTCAGTAGTGGCTTATGTTGTGCAGCTACAATTGGTTGGCTTTTTATTGAGAAAATTTGTCCATCAGATGTTTCCTCCTCCTCAACTTTAACCTGTCTTTTGATATGCACAAGGTGAGATATTTCTTCGTTTGATGAGATAGTAGATTTACCTTTTTCTTCTACTAAGTGTGGTCATTCATCAAACACCACATATCGGCTGACAAAAATCTTCCTTGCCTGAGGATCCCAAAACCTTTATGCTTTAGACTCTTCACTATATCCTAGAAAGACACACTCTCGAATGAAATAAACCCACATCTTTCTACTGTAATCATCGACTAACAACAAAAAGTAGAAATATCCTCCTAAATCAAGTGTAGACATTTTACCACAGAGATCAGCATGACCAACTCTAGAGGAGCTTGAGATCGATTGCTGGTCTTGGGAATGCCTTTTGTTGTTTCTTGCCCATCATACAAGCTTCACAAGTTTTGCGCAACTCTGAACATGTAGGCAAATGAGCAACCATCCCTATTCTTTGCATCTCCTTCAAAACTGTGAATCGAGATGCCCAAATCATTGGTGCCATAACCTGCTTACATCTTTATCTTCTGCAGTAGTTAAGGCACTTAACTCATACAAGTTATCACGTCTTATGCCTTAACCTACTACATTACCTGATGAATCCATGATTTTTGACCACTCTTATTGAAGTGAACTTCGAGACCAAGATCTATTATTGCAGAAACTGACAAAAAATTTCTTTTGAGTGTAGGTATATAGAGAACATCGGATAACTTTTTCTCAACACATGGAGAAGTGATAAAAGAGATGGTTCCAGTTCCTTCCGCTGGACACTTGGAGTCATTTCCCACCACTACATTGATGGATTCCCCGAGAGGCACTAGGGAACTATACCAATCCTTTTTACTAGTCATATGACGAGAAGCTCCACTATCTAAAATCCATGGTTCATCAACACGAGCTTGATGAAATGAGCATACCTCTTCAATAGCTACCCATAGTTCTAGCTCTGTGTTGTTTGCAGACTCTTTGTTCTTCCATGATGATTTTACAATCCCATCCCATTCATTAGCTTTCTTCTTTCTGCAATCCTTGATGGCATGGCCTTTCTTTTCACAATACAAGTAACATGAATCACCTTCATAGAATCACCTTCATTCATGTGCTCACTCTCTAACTATTTTTGGAGGTAAGCAACATGAGCCTAATTCCTAGCCTGGTACAATGTGGTAAGTGTATCCCAAGCATCCTTAGTTATTCTGCAAGAGTGAATGTGAGGAATAATGGCATGTTTGATAGACAAAGCTATCAATGCATGTGCCTCAGAATCTCTGCCATCCCAACAAATTTGCTCTGCAGTAGGTGCAACAGAAATCATAGCACGAACAGCAATCTAAAGAATATCAGCATCTTCAATCCCATCTGCATTAGCTTCAATACCTAAATTTGCAAGTGTAATAGGTTGTTTTTCAACACCCTTCACAATGTTCCATAGTCCTTTTGCAACCAATACATGTCCCATCATATAAGCCCATAATGGGTAGTTGGTACCATCCAACTTATCCTCAATAGCCAATATACGGAATACATCACTGCTTTCAGCCATGGCCGATGACTAAAATACCTTGATGCAAAAAATTGACTGTATCTCAAAAAGTTGAACAGAACTACCCAGACGAATTCCGGCAAACCTGTAGCAGACTTAGAGATGCTTATACTAGCGAATCAAAACTTCTATATACCTTTGGCACAAAAAGATGAAATAACCTACGCAAGCACTGTGATAGTGTGTTCAGAGGCCAAAATGAGCTCAGATCGTGATTTCGGCACCACAGAGCTAAGCCGTTTTGATCTCCGAAACACCTTGAGTATGCTCACCAAAATTTGTGTGATTCTGAGACTACAACCAGAGAGGTGTCGACGACGCCCTAGATGAAACAGCAACCTTCTCTGATACCAATTGTTGGAGTTAGACGTCTGCGGAAGCACATGAACAACACAAGGAAGAAGAAGAAGCTTGGAGCATAACACATAATATTGAATGTATTACCACTAGAATGTACAAATATAAGTAGCCCATTAGGGCAATAGGTGTATATACAAGCCGGGGGGGGGGGAAACCTCCTAAAGAGGGAAGAAAGTTCCCTGGCAGTCCTAGAGTGTTTAGGCACATCACTAACTAAATATATCAACACCTAGAAGCAATGTACATTCATTAAGAAGAAACAATGTGGTTCAATGTACAACATGGTGTAGCTAGCAAAGGTGTCTAATCTTGGGGGCAATAGTCCATCCTCAAGTAGATGAAGTTCGGAGAGTACGCATGTTGTATATTATGGAATCATGGAAGGTTAAATGGATTTTTAATGTTTTAAATCTCCAGAAGGTTTTAATGTGGTTGTGTTTGATCTAGCAGGTGAAGAAGCATGAGGGCATGGATACAAGTGGATGCGCGTAAATAAATAAATTTGAAGACTAAATCGAAGACTTCTACAATATTTATATTTAGGTTTATCTTGTTGACAAATCAGTGGTTCGCTTTAGAAAGCGACGACTTTTGTAAATAAAGTAGTTTTACCTAAAAGACGCTTCTAAAAGCAACGTCCCTCATGTAACTTCTATTTTCAAGACGTAATAGAAATAAACCTATAAATATGTGTACTTTGATGGAAAACAAAAACAAAGAGTTGAAGAGTGTAAACAAGAACTTAAAGAAGGAAAATGAAAGATTTTAGCAAGCTTTTTTCATCATGCTTGCACCCTTTTGCATTTATAAGTATAGAAAAGCATCACTATGCACAAAGATGTTTCTTGCACCAACAACAAAGAACCCTTTCCACCCTCATCTTCACCATTAGGGCTCAATAAATATGAACATCAAAGTGAGCACACTTAAAAATCAATTGAATGGAAAAGAAGTCATTGGTTTTCTTGAAGAATGCATAGTCACTTGCTCATACATTCACAAGTATTGCATCAAGCAACAGACAAGAGAATCATGTGCATGATGGATGGCATGGACTAGTTGAATATTTATCATCTAGTACTTACCATATTCAATAAGAGATCCCTTCATAATGAAAATCTTGCCTTATGAGTGATTTTTGAGAGTATAAAAACAAGATAGATGAGAGGGAAAGGAGGAGAAACATGTAGATTTTCTGAGTAGAAAGATCATTGAGATAAAAGCAAGAATGAACACAAGTGCATCATCAACACCAAGAGGAGAAAATGTGTTTATGGATGAAAAAATATTATTCACAAGCATTCCTTTGAAAGTCAAATGCAGAAGAAATTCAGCACCTCATATTTAGATGAAAAAGGGATGCAACAACATGCTAAGGGAATTTGGGTACCAAGAGCCACTATCAAGGCTCAAAAGGAGTCTCCTTATTGGGTTCTGAAATTCCAAGTGGTAAAGCATAAGAAAAAGCAAGATCAATCACCATGAAAGATAAAATCAAAAAAAAAAATAAGGAGGAACATTGATGGATAAAATAAAAAAGTATCACAAAGAATTCATCCTCCAATGCTAAAAAATGTTTTCCATAGAGAAAAGCATGAGCGTGAAAGGATTAGCAAGAAGAAGAACTTAGAAAAGACCAACCATAAGCCCAAATCAAGCCATGAAAAAGGGTAAATCACTCATGAAGGACATAATCAAGAGTACTTAGAGCCTCAAATTGAGGTGTCACTCAACTAGAATTCAAAGGAGAAGATTAATTAGGATCACATGATTGCATGGATTAAGAAGTCCACTCCACTAGCCAAAAGACAATTATGCAAACCACCATTGAAGTATTTGAAGATTTGGAAGCTTCCACGTGTTCAAGCAATATATATTCCAACATGAGAATGTATATAAAAAAGGAAGTAGATAGAACAATTGTAGAAAATTTTAGAAACTCTTTCAAAGGAGATACATGCATTAACGGTAGACAATGAAAGCTACCTACAAACCAATGAAAGCTAGCTGAAATCAAGTTTCTAGGGTATATATAAAGATTTGACAGATGCCAAAAAAGATTTTGGTACAATGGCATAATGAACATCATAAAATGGTACAATCCCCAATAGTGACAACAGCTTGAGGTCACACACAAGTATACCAGTTTAAAGTATGCATGATGATAGGGATTCATTACCACGCGCATATACGATTCCAATTGCACCTAAAGTATGCATGATGATAGGGATTCATTACCACGCGCATATAATCTATCATCAAAATTTGAGTTTCAAGCAACACATATTGCAATCATATGGTTTGTGGTACAAAATCTCTCAAGATTCACCAACACCACAAGGTCATCAAGATTGCAAAAGTTGTCAGATACACAAACATGACATTACCCCTCATCAAGTTTGGCATGAAGTTGGAAATTGCACAAAGGATTCAACCAAAGATGAGAGGAAAAGAACATGAATGGAGATTCTCTCACCATGGACCACATTCATTCTATTTTTCTCCTAGACTAGGTCTTAACCCCAAATTTGACCAAGAGACCACAAAAGTGATCCTAATTTTAAATTTCTAAGAGAAATAAGCTCTATTTTGTGAAGGTTACGGAGTCCTTGGGCCTTTATAGCATTAAAATACTTTTCACGACTTTATAAGTTTATTAGAGCTCAATTCGAATAGCTTTGAGCTAATAAGGATTTAAAATATGGTGGACAATAGAGTGAGAAAAATGCCACCCCTTTGGCGGGGAAGAAGCTAATAGGAGCGATTGGAGGCCCATCCAAATTTAAGGCACGAGTTTAGAGATCGGTCACATGTTGCTCAGGGTGCACTATTAAGCAATTTGTCTGATTTCTATATCCCTTCCGGTCCTTTTTAACATCCTTGAAGTCAGAGAGTCCTAGAAAACAATAAGGGAGCTTAAATTTCATGAGTAAACAATAAGGAAGCTTAAATTTCATGAGTAAAAGCTATTGAAGGAGATGAATTTCCATCGAATGGAAAAGAGAGAGAGATAGATAGAGACAAAAGATACATAGAGATGAAGATAGAGTAGAAGAAAGAAACAAAAAAGGGAAATTCAGTGAAGAGAAAAGATAGAGTAGAGGTGAGAAGAAAAGGGGAGCGGAGGAGTGAGAAAAAAACAGAATAGGAGTGGCCCAAGGAAAGGAGAGGACGAAGGAGAGAGAAAGAGGAAAAATTGATGAAAGAATATGGAGGGAGAAGAGAACAAGTGGGGGGTGAAGAACGAAGTGTAGGTCGATGCAGGGGATGTGTGTGTGCACGTTGACAATTTCGCGAAGATTCATGTATTCGACCTCAATATTAAAGTCGAATTAAAAAAAAATTGAACTCTAGGTATGGATAAAACCATTTTGGACTCTAGTGGTTGGCTTTAGCTTATAATTTGGAACAATGTTTCCAAGTAAAAGAGACATCAAAAGAGAGGCCAAAGTCCAAAGGAAGTCAAGATTAAAATGAATTGGACTTAAGCTATAATGAGAATTTCAAGTTCGGGCTAACTTTTGGAGTAAGAATCAAACTTAAGAGTGCATTAATCTAGAATCCATCCGACTAGGGATCGAAAAAGTGAGTGTAATTTCACAGATTTGCGGCCCTAGGCCAAGATACGAGAAATTGAGCAAATATAGTTGCAAACAAACATCTTTTCTTGGGATTTGTATATTAAACCTAGGTAGATCTTTTGTAAAAAGGTTAGCAACATTATCTAGGGTAGGAACATAACTCAATCTCACCTCTTCATTAGAGAGCCTCTCTCCTTAATTTGATATAGTGCACATCAATGTGCTTTGTGCAAACATGGAACACAAGATTCCTCGCAATTGTCAATGCACTTTGATTGTCCGTAAAGATGGTGATGTATAAAAATTGATGAATACCCAAATTATCTAAAAGGTGTCTGAGCCACACACACTCAATAGTAGCTATATAACTTGCCCTATACTCAGCCTCATAACTAGGACTAGCCATAGTAGGCTTCTTCTTGCTCAACCAAGACATGCATGAGCTACCAAGCATGACGCAAAAATCGCTTGTGGACACATGCACGTGGGAGCAAAGGTTTCATCAAAATCAATGAATTTGTGCATCTCCTATGGAACCATCTTTCGGAAAAGAAGAATGTTATATTTTACCCAGAATAAAACTCTCATAAACATGCTTAGAAGGTGCTTCAAGTTTGGGCAAAGAGGAAAACATTTCACATTTCTACATGCAAATCAAATCAGCAAAAATCAAATGACTCAAACATGCATGCCAAAGTTTTGCATGTGAAATAGCCTAAAAATCATGAATTGCACATGTTGAAACATTCTCAAATTTTGCATAATCTATGAGCTTATACAACCCATGACATGAAATTCTAGAAACAATGATATTATCACCATTCGAGAGATCATGAGTTATGCACTTGTTAGCAACAAATTTAACAACAAAGCCAATTATGGATTGGCTAAAACTGATAACAAATTCTTCTTGATCCCTAAACATATAAGGCATTTGAGAGTGTGAGAGTCTATCATCATCAATATCAAGAATGATCTTTCCAAGTCCCATGATAGGATAAGAGGAGTTGTTTGCAAATGTGAAAATATTCCCTTTAGGGGAAGACTCGAGTGAAGTGACGAAAGTACATTTTGAAGGTAATATGTTTGGTTGGAGCACTATCAAAATACCAAACATTGAAGTCTACTATAGACATACATTGCTCATGAGAAGACAATTCAGCGTAATAATTACCCATTCTTCATTTTAAACAAGATTAGTAGATTTAGTTTTAGGTGTCCTCTAGAACAATCATTCCATTCTCTCTCTTTTTTGGCTCTTTTGTAGACACTTTCAAAAAATTCTTAATTATATGATCGTTTGCCTTTCAATACTTGAAAATTTAATTTTGCTTTTTTGTTCTTGCCATCTTTATCTTTCTTCTTTGATCTTGAGATTTATCATATTTCTCCATTACTATAGATGAGTTCCATTTACTTTTTCCCTTCTGACTTACTAAGAAAACTTGATCTGTAACATGCACAATTGAATTATTTTATCCAAATTGATCTTCATGTGACAAAACAGAGAATAACTCCTCAAAATTCAAGGCATTTGGATTTCCTTTCAATCATCTAACAAAGAATAGAAGCAAAACTCTGATAAGCATCTTGAAAACCATCAATGTTGATATATTAGTGATGTGTGTGGACACACTAGGACTGCCAAGGCACTTTTTTCCCTCTTAGGAGGTTTTTTCCCCCGACTTTTATATACGCCTATAACCCTAACAGATCACGTACCTTTGTACATTCTCCTGGTAATACATTCAGTACTTTGTTGTGCTCCAAGCTTCTTCTTCTTCCTTGTGTTGTTTGTGTGCTTCCAAAAATGTCAAACTCCAACAATTGGTATCAGAGCTCGTTTTCGCCTCATAATCGCATGAAAATTGGTGAGCTTGTTTTGGCCTCTAAATGCACTATCACAATGCTTGTGTAGGAAATTTTGTCTTTTTGTGCAGAAGATATACACAGATTTTAGCTCGCCAGTATAAGCTCCTCAAAGTTTGTTACAGGTTTCGTAGAACTCGTCATAGTAGTTCTATTCAACTTTTGGTGGTGGTGATAAAAGACTAACCAACACCCAAATCAGCCATAAGGCATCTGAGCCACACACACTCAACAGTCACTGTGAAAGCTTCCCTATACTCAGCCTCACAACTAGAAGTGGCGACAATAGGCTACTTCTTTCTCAACCAAGATATGCATGAGCTACCAAGCATGAAGCACAAACCACTAGTAGACATACAAGTGTCATAGCAACTAGCCCAGTCAGAGTCAAAAAAAGCATGTAAATCTGGTGGTAATGATCCCCCCCTTGGCATAAGACAATCCAAGTAGCCGAGTACCATTCAAGTAGCGAAAGATGCGCTTAACTACCTGCCAATGCTTGACACATGGTCAATGCATAAACCTGCTCATTTGTGAGATGGAAAACTAAATATTTGGTCAAGTAATGCATAAGTAAATCAAGTATCCAATATCTTGCTCATAGAGAACAGCATCAAATGCATCTCTAGCATCATGAAGACTCAATCATAAACCTGTCTCCATAGGGGTGGCAATAGATTTGCAGTCTTCAAGGCCAAACTGCTACAATAATGTGTCAATATATTTTGTTTGATACAAATCTATTCCACCACAACTTGCATAAATTGAATGCCCAAATAATGATGCAAATGCCCCAAATTAGGCATCTCAAATGAGGCATGCAAATCAGCCTTAAAATCAGCAATATGCTTCTCATGAGGACCAATGAGCAGTATGTCATCAACATAGACAACAATGATAAAAAAACACATCATTTGCATGATTAACATATAAGGTGCTCTCAATTGGACTCTTCTCAAAACCATGTGAAATCATGTAGGCATGTATCTTTTCATACCAAGTATATGGTGCTTGCTTCAAACCATAAAATGCCTTTTTCAACCTGCACACTTCCTTTTCATGCCCTTTATGCACAAAACCATGGGGTTGAAAACATACACT
Source organism: Ceratopteris richardii (assembly GCA_020310875.1). Lineage (NCBI taxonomy): Eukaryota > Viridiplantae > Streptophyta > Polypodiopsida > Polypodiales > Pteridaceae > Ceratopteris > Ceratopteris richardii. The sequence continues at coordinate 138,051,692 of CM035408.1, read as the reverse complement.
TCTTCATGCGAGTCACCATTTAGAAATGCAGTTTTAATGTCCAACTGATGTACATTCCAACCATGATGAGCTGCAAGTGCATAGATGCTATGAATAGTAGCCATTTGGCATGTAGGAACAAAGGTCTCATCAAAATCAATGCCCCTTTCTTGAGCATAACCCTTTGCAACAAGTTGAGCCATATACTTGTCAACTAATCCATCACGCTTATGCTTCAGCTTGTATACCCACTTAGTCCCAATGGCCTCCTTGCCAGGAGGCAAGTCACATAAAGATCAGGTACAATTTTTCATAATAACATCATATTTTGAGCCATCCAATTTTTAGAATTTTGTGCTTCATCAAACAAAACAGGCTCATTCTCATCACATAGACTAGAGGCACTCATCGCATAGCAATGTGATGCGAAAGAAGGACTATGAGAGCTTGAACAAGTATGATATGATAGAGGTGCATCTAATTTGCTATCTCAAAAAGTTTACACCAGCCATTTAGGCATAGGTTTTTCCTCCTCCATATCAATTATCTCATCAATAAGTGCATCATGTAAATCTACATCAGAAATTGAATGATCAGCATCATCATGTAAAACTTGTAAAAGTTGAGAAATTGCCTCCTTTGGACTAGCACTAGATTGTCCACATGTAAAAAGAGGTAGCAAAGTATCATACATAACTTTGGAGCTAACTGATGTCTCCTTAGTACATGAAACAAATGGATAAATAAAATCTTTCATAAAAATATTATCACACCTAACCAGAATGTGTTTAGTCTAAGGATGATACAAATGATAGCTTTTGCTTTCAGAATTGTACCCAACAAAAATACATTTCACTCCTTTATCATCCAATTTTGTGCATTGTTGTTGAGGCATTAATGCATATGCTAGAAAACCAAAGACACACAAGTGAGAAACAAATGGCTTGCAACCATGCCAAGCCTCATATGGAGTGACACCTATTAAGTACATATGTTACACACATAACATCCTCAAGCCAAAAACTGTGGTAAAGCTTGACTCTTTACCATAAACCTCACCATCTCCATGAGTGATCCATTCTTCCTTTTAGCAACTCCATTTTGTTGAGGTGTATGTGGCACTATACACTAATGTTTTATCCCATGTTCAATCATAAATGCATTAAAGTCAGAAGACATATATCCCCCCCAATCAAAATAGAGGGTGCCCAATTTACATGCTTAGAGGTTTTCAACCAAAACCAGAAACTGTTTGAAGCACATAAACACTTCGCACTTTGCTTTCAGTGAATATACCCATGCATGCCTCAAAAAATCATCAATGAAAGTCACAAAGTAAAGGTAATTCCCAAAAGAAGGTGTCTCCATAAGACCACAGACATCACTATGAATAGATTGCAATATCTGAGTAGCTCAAACCAAACCATCTTTCTTTGGGAAGGAGGAATGCTTCATTTTGCCCAAAATATAGCATTCACAGACATGTTTACTAGGTACCTCAAGTTTGGACAAAGAGGAGACCATTCCAGATTTCTACAGGCATAACAAACTAGGAAAATTCAGATGAACAAAGTGTGCATGCCAAAGCTTTGCAACATAGCCTGAGAATCTTGAACTACATATGTTGAATCATTCACAGTTTTTTCATAGTATATGAGCTTATACAGTCAAGGACATAAAATTCCATAATCAATAATGATACCGCCATTTGATAGATCATTAATTGTACATCTGTCATCAAAAAATTTCACAATCAAGCCAATCTTGGCTAATGCTCAAATTGATAACAGATTTTTCTTGATCCCTAACACAAATAAAGCATCTGAAAACATAAAAGAACTACCATCAATAGTAGTCAGAATGATCTTACCAACTCCCATAATAGGATAAGAGGAGTTGTTGGCACATGTAACAATATTCCCTATAGGGGAAGGCTGAGGTGAAGTGAAGAAACTACGTTGCAAGGTAATATGTTTGGTTGCCCCACTATCAAAGTACCAAACATCTCAGTCTACTATAGACATACACTATTCATGAGAAGATGGGTCATAATTCCAAATAGTGGTAAATGCCCATCCTTCATTCTCCACAAGATTAGGAGACTTTGTTTTGGGTGTACAGGCTTCTGCAACAACCATTCCAGCCTCTTTCTTCTTTGCCTCTTTTTCAGCCAGTTTTGGACAATTCTTTATGACATAATCATTTCCTTTATAGTATTTGCAAAACAATTTCTCCTTTTCTATTTTCTTCTCATCTTTGTTATCTTTCTTTGATTGTGTAGAATTAGCATATTTATGCTTACTAGTAGATGAGATCCATTTACCTTTGCCCTTATGACTAGCCAAGAAAGCCTTATCTACAACACGCATAATGGACCTATTCTGCGTAGACTAATCTTCTTGCAGCAAAACAGAGACTAACTCCTTGAATGTTAAGGCATTTGGATTTCCATTCGTCATCAATCAAAGAGTAGAAGCAAAACTCTAAAGACCATTTAGAACAATCTGCACAAGTGAACTAATGGGCAAGATTTCATCAACAGAAATCAATTGCTCCTTCAAATCTTTGATCTTTGTCAAAAAATTGTCCATAGAATCTCGTTCATTCATGTGTTCAATCTCCAACTATTTTTGAAGGTAAGTAAAAAAAGCCTCATTCCTTGCTTGGTATAAAGTGATAAGTTTGTCCCAAGCATCCTTTGCTATTTTACAAGAGAAAATGTGAGGAATAATGGCATGTTTGATAGTCAAGGCTATAATGGATGTGCTTGAGCATCTCTACCATCCAAACAAAGTACCTCTATGATAGGTGCACCAGAAATCATAGCATGAACAGGAACTTGAAGAATATCACCATCTTCAATGCCATCTACATCATCTTCAGTAACTGTGTTTGTAGGTGTAATAGGACATTTTTCAACACCCTACATAATATTCCACATTCCTTTTGCAACCAATACATGATGCATCATATAAGCCCATAATGGGTAATTCGTACCATCCAACTTATCCTCAAAAAGCAACATATGGAAGACATCACTGCGTTCAACCATGGCCACTCACCAAGATACCCTAATGCAAAACAATGATTCTATCTCAAAAAGACTAGAGACCCCGTAGCATAGCAATCTCATGCAAAAGAAGCACTATGAGAGCCTGAACAAGTACGATATGACAGAGGTGTTGGAGATAGACGTTTGCAGAAGCACGCGAATAGCACAAGGAAGAAGAAGAAGTTTGGATCACAACACACAATACTGAATGTATTACCATTATATTATACAACGATAAGTAGCTCGTTAGGAAAATAGGTGTATATACAAACCAGGGAAAAAAAACCTCCTAAAGAGGGAAAAAAGTACCCCGAGGTCCTAGAGTGTTCACATACATCACTATCTAAATATATCAACAAATCCCTCCTAGGAGTGATGCGGTGAACAAGGAGCTGGCACTCATGTATAAGGAAGTGCCAAGCTATGTGGAATCAATCCACAAAAGGAAGTAAGTCCAAAGCTTTGCGAAAAACTTCAAATTTCTCCCTAGGTAGAGCCTTCGTAAAAAGGTTTGCAATGTTCTCCTGTGTGGGCACATATACCAAGCTGATCTCCCCAGTAGAGAACCTCTCCTTGACGTAATGATAATGCATCTCAATGTGCTTAGTGTGAGTATGAAACACAGGGTTCCTCGCAACTACCAATGCACTCTGACTGTCAGTGAAGATGGTGGTGGCAGAAGACTGACCAACACCCAAATCAGCCATAAGGCATCTGAGCCACACAGACTCAACAATCCCTGTGAAAGCTGCACTATACTCAATAATTATTCTTAGTTTAGAAGTTGAAAGGACCTCATTTCAAGTGTGAACATGGACACTTGAAAAAGTATGAAGGTCAAAATTTTGTATTGAGAAGGGATGTTGATCATTTGCACTTGATTGAATGAGAATTTGAGAGCTTTTGGCAGAAAATCATGTTTCCTCTCTTTTCTCTAGTTTACATGGCTGAATGTGAGTGTTTTCCTTGTGTTTTTCATGGATTTTGTTGGTGAGACTTGTGTATTACTGAGTGAATCTTGAGAGGAGAAGAGTCTTTTACAATAGTGAATGATTATTTGTGGAAGATTACTGTTGAATGTGAAGAATACCACTTCTATCAAAATCACGATTGTCTTATCACGATGATACAGGTAATGAAATTTAGTTATGAGCTCATACTTGGAATCTAGATGAAAAATAGCATGCTTTAGGCACAAGAATCATAAAAAATACTTATTTATCTCAAGATATCTCAAACTTAGTTTTCAACTTCTCCTTCAAGAAAATCTCAAAGAATATGGTCTTTTCTTGCAATTTCTTGGATCCCATTGGTACTAAAAGGGGTTGTAGTCTTAGTATACTTCCCGGATTGACATATTAAAGGTGTTGTTTATGTTAATATTTTATACTATGATGATTGGAGAGGACAACTCCAAAAAATAACAAAGATCTTTTGGCACTGTTGTCAGGGAACTAAGCAAAGCTTCCATTGGAGCTTTGGACCTTGCTGGATCTTCCACTACTGATGGTAACAAACACTTTTGGGAAAGATACAATTCTTTTTCTTCCATGTGTGCATTGAAAAGAAGGTAAATCTGCTTGTCTTTTGGGAAAAGATTGCTTCATTTGCCTTTAGGAAGGTGAATGTGCTTGTCTTTATGCAAATTGATTGCTTCATTTGCTTATTCCAAGTAAATGTGCTTGTCTTTTGGGAAAAGATTGCATCATTTGCTAAAAGGAAAGTGAATGTGTTTGTCGTTGTACAAATTGACTGCTTCATTTGCCAAAAAAACCTGACAGCCCTTGAGTGGCTTGTTGTTCATTGATCAAGGTACAAATTTAGCATCCATTTTCAGTTTTTAAGATCAATGAATCATCAAAAGAAACCCTAGATAAATTGTTTTCTCTTTATTTAGGGTAAAAATACCAAAAATAGAGAAAAAGCTTTTAAAAAATACAAACAAATTTCTTTTACAATGGAATTGATGGAAGGTGAGAGGTATTGATTGTGAGAAATTGTTTTGATAAGAAAAATTCAAGGAAAATTCATAAAATATCTGAAAAATTACATAAAAGTGACAAAGTGTTTTCTTCAATTTTTCTTTAATAAAATCTAAATTTTCATTAATCCTTTGATGTTTGTAGGTATAAGGTGAAAAGGGAAGAGGTGATTGGATGCAAAGTGAAAAGAAACAAGATTTTTCTAAAGAACCCAAAATCACAATTTTTGAGCAGAGAATCATGATTTTCTGGATTTGGTAACCTCTTTTCATTTTTACAAATTTGATTGCATAGGTATATCAACCAAGGAGTTATAGTGAATTCAAGAAGAAAGGGTGAGGTTGAATGTGAAAATTTTTGCAAAATTTGGAGCTCATACACAGAATTGCAATTTTCTATTGAGGCAAGAACATAGGCAAAGTGTTCAATTGCTTGGGAAGCAGGATTGTAATCATTAAAATAAGAATTGAGAGAAATTATGTGAACAATAATGTGAAATGGTCCAATTTGGCACACAATCGCAATTTTTTGGAGGCTATAAAAGCAATTTTTTAGCGCAAAAAACTCATTTGTGAGTGGGAGTGAGAGAGAGAGTGAGAGCTACAGAAGTCCAATTTTCTGCATCCTACCAGCAATTTGGATTGTGGAAACCCAAATCTCAAGGTAGGAGTCACTAGAATACTTTTTGCAAATTGAAACTTAAAAAAGACTATAAGAAAAGCTGAAAGTCATGATCTTTAGCAGAATTGCGATTTTCTAAAATTTTGATTTTTAAGTAGGTTTTTTGATAAATTTTAGGAAAATGTTTTATTGCATGTTATTTTTTTTATTAGGCGCTTTTGTAGTGATTAAAAAATCAATAAAAAAATTTTATTAAAAAATTTTATTAAAAAATTTAGTTAAACTTGCACAGAATCGTGATTTTGTGCAAGAAAAAAATACGATTTTTAGTAAACGTGATTTTCTGAAGAAAATCATGTTTTTTCATGATTGTGAGCAATCACGATTTTGAGCTATTAAAATTTCACGATTTTGAGCTCAAAATTATTAATACTCACAAAATCATGAAAAATCATGATTGTGACTAAAAACTCGATTTTGTGAGAAAATCACGATTTTCAGCTGAAAATCATGAAATTCCACAAAATCATGAAAAAACTCGATTGTGAGTAAAAACACGATGTTGTGTGAAAATTGCAATTTTCACACAAGATCGTAAAATTACATAAAATCGTGAAAAATCATGATTTTTATTAGAAGCACAATTTTGAGTTTAGAATATCACAATTTTGACTCATAATCGTAAAAAACATGATTCTCAAAAAATATCACGATTTTGAGTTCAAAAATTTACGATTTTGACTCAAAATCGTATAATTCCATTATAACCTTGATTCTTTGTGAAAATTGTGATTTTCATAATCATAGTTTCACAAAATCGTGTTTTTTGGAACTTAAAGAAATACGATTGTGTCTCACAATCATGATTTTCACAAAAAATCATGATTTTATGAAAATCCTATTTTTCTTTCCTGGAGAAAATAAAAATACAAAATTGCCATTTTTGTACAAGCCAAAAACACTATTTTGAGAATCGTGATTCTCAGACAGAAAATCATGGTCTCTCAGAAGAATCGTGATTCTTAGACAAAAAATCATGGTCTCTCAGAAGAATCACGATTCTCAGACAGAAAATCGTGGTCTCTCATAATCGTGTTTGGTCTGGAAAAAAAACAAGACTTGGAGCAAGTAGAATTTAATCAATTAAATCTCTTCCAAAATTTATGAAAAAGTCTCTCATAAAAACATCTCAAAAAACATCAAAATCATGCTTTTCTGGCAAAAATGCGATTTTGTCCAGAATTTGCTAAAAACAAAGAATTAAGTTTTCTTTTGACATGGTGAAACAAAACTCAAAATTAAACCATAGTTAAAGGACATACAATTTCCAACTCTTCCACTCAAACTTGGTAGGGAATACTCAAAAAACACCCAAAATCATATTTTTTAGGAAATCACGATTCTGAGTACAAAACTAAGGGGAAATCAAGGAAATTACAACTAGGAAAAAGCTTAGAAGACAGGAAGAGATCTTTGAGCTAAAAGTAGGAAGAGTTGACTTCTCAAGATCAAATCCCCAATTCATTGACATATTAAGGGTTTTTCAAACAAACAAATTAGAATTTCCAAATAACATAAGTGAATAATATTGAGATAAGGAAATACCATTATACATTCCAAAACCCATAGTAAGGTTGAGAAACAACAATACCAACTTAATCATCAGAAGGAGTGCACAAATCAATCACCAAGTATGGAAAATTTGAATTTAGAAGAGGAACACGCAGACACAGAAGACTATAGGAATATCCTCAAATATATGTACACAAATAGGTTTGGTACCTATGTGTATCAAGATGGAATGCATAAGAATCTCATCATATTGAGAAACTTAGAAATTCCTCATAATTTAATGTCAGTGGCAAATTCAGAGATGGCAGATATGAGGATAGACAGGGATGTGTATATGTGTTCACTCATGATCCAGAAATTTCCAATGATCTTGGTCAATGTGCAGACAAAAGACCTTGGGATCAAGATTTGGGACAATTTGACATGCCTAGACCAAGTAGAAATCACACTCCAATAGAGCCACAAAAAGAGAGAGGACCATATAATTCCCCAAATCCCTTTGAAAGAGAAGGTGAAGACATGCTTGATTTCCATATAAGAAGGGGACCAAATTGGCAGACTCAAGGGAGCATGCTAAGGCCATACCAAGTAGCAAAGTGTATGAAGAATCAGTATGAAGGATATTTAGATCCTCATGCACATGTTGTTGAGTTTAGACAATTACTTAGGGCTGAAGAAGTGGAGGATTATAAGGTCCAGTCTGAAGCATTTGGGCTAACATTGACTCGACCAGCTTTGTCTTGGTTCATAGCTTTGAGGAAGGAAATGTACCAAAACATAGAATCCTTCTTAGAAGCCTTCATAGGGGAATTTTCAAAAACTGGGATAAAACATAGTACAATCACTTTGATCCATAGTTTTAAACAATAGAAAGAGGAAAATGTGAGAGAATCTGCAAGGAGATTTAAGCAATATATAGATAGATGTCCAAAGGATGAGGTTCCCTCAATGGCAAGACAAGTGTCTCTATTCATAGAATGCATGAGAAGTGCTCACCTTAGAACTTTGGTTTATTATAGAAGGTTTCCTGATTTAGATTCATGTATCAAAGAAGCTATAGACTTGGAAGATAACACGGGATATGACCTAATGGCACTTGACCAACCAAGAGCCCATGAAGATAGGATACCACCTATAGAGGAATTAGCTAAAGCTATAGCAAAGGCTCTAGAAGCTACTTCTAAGGCAAACGTAGTAAATAGCAAACTAACACCAATAAAGAAATGTTATAACTGTAGGGAAAACCACTTGACACATCAATTTCATTATCCTAGACCTCAACACCTACAGGACAAGAAAACACTGAAATCTTTTACCTTGGAAAGAAAATGGACCAACCACACAAGGGAAGAGTGTTTTTATAATAAACAACCTGTCAGGGAAAAAGACTACTCAAGCCAATACAACCAGCAAAGAGAATTAGGGTTTGTGGAAGAACCAAGGCTGGTATTAGGGCAACAACTTCCCATACCCACAAATGTGGTTCTTGGCAAATACATTCCAATAGAGGAAAATGAAAATCTGACAACCAGACAAAACTACATGAATGATTTTCATCCTCTTGAAGAATATCAAGATCTAGTTGGATGGGAAAACAATGATCATAGAGAGCCAGATTTACAAGCCCTAGATTTGGGAAATGGAAGGTTTGAGTTAGATGCAGCCACATTCATGAATATCACAAACAATTATATGTCAAGTTAGAGACCTCAGTTCAAGACCAATCAAAAGATTACTTGCTATAGGTGTGGAGAAGAACATTTTGCATGCACTCAACCACCAACACTAAGAGTGGAAGGAGCTTATTGCAAAGATTGTGGTAGAGAACATTTAATCAAGGATTGTCCTAGACATCCCCAAAAACAAAATACAACAACTCACATACCTTTGAAATCTGTGGAGATAATGGAGCAAGGAGAGCCTAGTGAGAATGAGTTGATATCTATACAGGCAATAACTAGATCTCAGGCTAAGGAGCAAGGAATACTTTTGAAACCACACTCATCTGAGATAAAGAAAAACACATTTTGGAGAGAAAAAAAGAGCCAGACAAAGAGCTAAATGGGAAAAGAAAGTGAAAAGAGCTAAATGGTACCACACAGAATCAAACCAGAAATGGAAAAGAAAATCAATCAAAGTGTTTAGACACATTGTTGAGAGCATATCAAGGAAGAATTGATGAGGGACCTAGTGCCTTAGAATATGAAAGAGCTTATCCAATACCTGAGTTGGAGCGAGAAAGGATGCAGCTATGTAAACAAATAATCACTAAGACTCAACAGAACCTTGAATAACAAGAAAATATTGAGAAAGGGAGAAGTAAGGAAAAATATAAAAAAAACATTATAATCAAGAAACTAATGAGCCATTGCAAGAAGAAGGAGCCATTGTAATACAACTCATCATTATACAATTCAAACTAACTAAACAGTGTAAAGTTCAATATCAAACAACACTGAGTGAATTGGTGAAACAAAACACTCATCTACAACATCTTATTACAGAATCTGCAAATAATTCACACTGGAACCAATGAATAGAACAAGAAATTAAGGAAATTATGCATGTACCCATTGATAAGATAGGAGGTTATTGTGAAGGGGAGGAAGGGAACACCATACTCAAAGTACAATTTGGTGATAAACAGACCAATGCAATTTTGGGCAGTGGATCAACGATGGCAATTATGACAAAGAGAACCTAGGAAATCGGGGAGTAAACACACTTCAACCAACCAAAATGAAATTACAACTGGTAGATGGTCACATTGAGGCACCTTTAGGAATCGCAAAAAATCTAATAATAGAAATCTATGGAATAGAAATAGAACATTCTTTTGAATTCCCACAATTAACATCTTATGAGATTATCCTAGGTAGGCCTTTCATGAGACAAATGCAAATAGTGCAAGACTAGGGAAAAGATTGTCTATATCTCTAGAACCAAGGGAAAATCACCAAACTAAACCTAAAAAATGGACATTTTTTTGATATACCCCCTCAAGAGTGGTTCAAGATACATCAAAGTTAGGACACAAGTGAGGAGTCAGAAGGAGAAAGTGAAAGTGATGTTGAACCACCATTACGGAAGTGTAATGCAATAAACAAAAAAATCTATAAAAGAATTTTGATTAAAAAGAAGGATTGTAAAGAGGAGAGAGGAATTGACGATGAAAGATATGTGCCTCAGAAATTTAATGATGAAGATTTTGAACCACATGGGTGGAGTCAAATTTTGTCTACACTAGATATAGTCAATGATGAACATGTGGGGATAAACTTCCAGAATGAGGAAGGATATGATATTTTTCATATAGGAGTTAATATGATTAGTGTAGCATAACAAAATAATTTCAAAGATGACAAAACACTTATGATGAACAACAAAAATACTTATTTAGAAGTAGTTCAGGCAAATGGTGTAATCAGAGATAGAATCTCAAGAAAATATAAAAAGTGTGTACATGAAGAGAGGAGTGAAAATCAAGACTCTCAAAAAAAGAAAAACAAGGCAAAACAAGAGGAATCTAGAGTGGAAGAGAAAAAATTTGATATACCCTCAAAAAATCAGAAATTTTTGGTACACTCTCAGTGATTACAAAGTCAAGAATCATAGCATATGAAGCAGCTTATACTGAATATGTCAAGAAGGATGTCATTGATAGACTAGAAGCAGCAATATAGTGGAGAAAAGCCTTGTTCGAGATGGTCAATAGCTTAAATGTGACTGAAAGAAAGAGTCATGACCTCCTCGCTCAGGTGTATCAGAGAAAGAAGAAGCACTAAAGAAGCTTCGTTTTACCGAATCAACTTTTTGTCAAAGATGCCAAAAAGTCTAGGAGGGGAAGAAATGTTAGAATGTGTTTTTTGGATACAAAAGGATTTTGTAAAATAGATAATTTTTGTATACACAGTTATTAGAATGATGTGAAAATGAGGAAGAGTCTTCCTCATGATCCATTAGATGCTATGTATTTTTTAGAGATTTTTTGGAGCTCTCAATCTTAATTATTTTTAGATTAGAAGTTGAAAGGACCTAATTTCAAGTGTGAACATGGACACTTGAAAAAGTATAAAGGCCAAAATTTTATATTGAGAAGGGATGCTAATCATTTGCACTTGATTGAATGAGAATTTGAGAGCTCTTGACTGAAAATCGTGTTTCCTCTCTTTTCTCTAATTTACATGGCTGAATGTGAATGTTTTCCTTGTGTTTCTCATGAATTTTGTTGGTGATACCTGTGTATTACTGAGTGAATCTTGAGAGGAGAAGATTCTTTTACAACCACTTCTATCAGAATTGCGATTGTCTCTTCATGATGACACAGTTAATGAAATTTAATTCTGAGTTCATATTTGAATCTAGATGAAAAATAGCATGCTTTAGGCACAAGAATCATCAAAAATACTTATTTCTATCTCAAGATATCTCAAACCCTAGTTTTCTTGGATCCCATACTAGAAGGCGTTGTGGTCTTAGTATACTTCTCGAATTGACATATTAAAGGTGTTGTTTATTCCAATCCTTTATACTATGATGATTGGAGAGCAAGCAATCACATTAGTGCAGTAAAATTCATTATCGGAGAAGCAACGGAGAAAGCCAAGACAACAAGTAGCAGAACAACAAAGAATCTATCTCAACGAGCACTCCAAATTTGGGTACCAAAGCAATCAAGGAAGGCTGATCACACTAAGGTACAAATTTGGGTGCCTAAGAAAATAAGTTATCGCTCAACAAAGGCGCTCACACATGTGGGTACCCAAGGAACTTTTACATCCACAAAACATTATGCTTTCCCACACACAAAAGTCTCAACAACAAAGCCAAGGAGAAGTAAGAATCAGAACCAAAAACAGAAATCAAAAGAAGATCAACTCACCTCTTTGGCAATCGTAAGAAGACAATCATCAGGGGTATGGGTTTGGAAGCCAAAAGCACCAGTAGCCCCCCTAGAACCAAAGAGCCAACCATGAGGGACACAAAATTTGAGAAACCATCCAAAGATGAAGAGGCCAGAAGTGATCATTATGTGGTCAAACATCCTTCTAAAATGGATCCCTATAAGGAGGAATGGTCGAGATCCAAGGGATACCTCCAAACAAAGATTGCATCAACATCTGCAAGTAACATTGGAAGCCTCAACATGCAACAACCATGTGCCTTTGGCATAACCCTATCTTTTGCACCATTCAGGTCATGCATTTCCAAAGTATGCATTAATATAGGGCCACGTTACACGGCCATGCATAGACACAATTGAGAATCCCAAGCACATGAGACACATTGGACATATGTAAATTATTTTATTGATACTAATATCTCTCTTCTTGTTTTGACACATTGCTCCTCTCAAAAAAAAACAGATGAGAGAAAAAAAGAAGGAAAAAAGAAAAAGCAGGAATAGGCCCATGCGCTCGAAAAATCGCATGAGTGAATCTTCAACAAGGACATCCATCACCAATGAAAGAGAATCCAATGGTCAATCACTGTGATGGGGGTACAACACGAAGAGATAAACATCGGCCAGCCATTTACCATGGTAAGAATCCCCTACTTTGGCAACACTATAACAATGACAGATTAGGAAACCTCTTTGTCAGCATTCCTTGAGCACTCAGCTCAAGACCCAATTTTTTTTTTCACCATATTTCTTACCATGCATTCCCCAAGTAAGCATGCATAGGGCCACATTACAAGGTCATGCACAAGGCACATATTTTCTTCAACCGATGCATGAATGCACTTACCCTTCATTCATTATGGGTTACGAGTACTTGGCATGACTACGCTCAACATCATCTTTGAAAGATCTAGAGGACATCAATGGGACAACATCAATACCTAGGAAGCAATTTGAAGCTAGCAGCTGCTCACAATCAACATGGACAACCTCTTTTGAGAAGTTTGCAATTTTTATAGTGCTCTCAAACTGCTAGCAATTGATCAAATTCCTTTTAGGAGTATATAATTGAATTAAATAGCTACCAATTACAAGTTATTTCACTAAAAATGATCAAGTGTACACTGAGAATTACGCTTAGCAAGTTAGATGACCATCTCGATATTTTTGGGCTCCCACAGTATGCAGACCAATGAGAAAAGTTTCAAAGATATCTCAAGATTGAGTAATGCAATGAAATACAATTTTATAGCAGAAAAATAGAGAGTATGCTGAATCTATACCATTTTAAATTACATCAAATGATCAAGTATGCACTGAGAACCAATTCTGAGAAGTTCACTATTCTGAGATGAACATAACAGAGAAATGAAGTAGAGATGTGATCAATGTATATGTATTAAATCACATAGAGTTACAAAGACATTGGCAATGTATAATTGCACAAGCTAAGGGTAGTGATGGAGCTATAGAATGAGCTCTTTAAACACTAAAGATCCCTCTCAAATGATCTCCAAATCGGCCTCTTAATCACATGAGATTTTGATCCATTTATACAGCTTAGAGTTGGAGCCATTGTTTGAATTCAAATTCAAACTCTCACCATAAAGTGAATCCTAAAATTTAGGACTTGCTTTCTCATCAATCACCTACCAAATGATTCCTGATTTGATTCCTCCTAACTCCACATGAAAGTAAGTGCTATGCACTTTTACAAGGATAAAAGTAAATGTCTTTTACAAGAGAATAATCATATGTGACTTTAAATGACTATATGAAGTGAATACTAATTGTCCAAGTATGTAGGCTTGGACTCATTTGCACCAACAACTCCCCCTCAAGCCTAACATTCTTGGTCTTCATTTCTCCTTGATTTCCTATATCCAATCATTATCTTGAACCTATTTATATTAGTTCAATGTGCTTAGTCCTTGCATGATATACAGGATTAGCAGCCAAATGAAGTGAGCTAGTGTTATCTCCAAAGATCATTAGAATGTAGATATGTATCCCAAATTTTGAGTAGAGTAGCATTAACCATATTGCTTCAGTTATGAGTTATGGAATATGTTGAACAAGGAATTTTTGGAGTGTTAATTTATTAATGTATTAATGTCTTTTGGTGTTTTTGATATAGCAATTGAAGGTTTTGTGAGGGCATGAAAGGGCGGACATCAATAATCCGACTTTAGGGCAGACATCAATAAATCTGATTTATAATTTAGTTTGTAAATAATCCTACATAGAAGGTTATAGTGTTAGAATTAGTTAAAAAAGTAGTGGTTAGAATAAGGGTCATTGTAGACTGCAATTTCTCATATTAAAAGCAAAGGCTTTCTACAAAAGTTACCAACTTTTACTTTCACGCATGTTTTTCAAAGCCGCTCTCATGTAACCACTCTTTTCAACATAATAAAGAATTCCTATAAATACATGCACTCTGTGGACTGTCAAAACAGAGTGCATGGAGGGAGATTGCACCCAATATTGCGTTCTATCTCATCTCTTGGCATGTCTATTTTTTTGTATTTTCTATATCTGTAACCTCTGTGTGCATGTGAGCAATATCCTGATAACAGTGGTATCAGAGCCTTGCACGTGTCACTACAGAGGGATCTATTTCTATTTGTTTTGGTGATTGTTCTTTTTTCACGATCCGATTCCGATTCTGATTTTGATTCCGATTCCGATTCTGATTCCGATTCTGATTTTGATTCCGATTCTGATTGCAATTTTGGCTTCCATTTTCTTTTTCATTTCTGTTTCCGATTTTTGTTTCTGTTTCCATTTCTGTTTTCGTTTCCGATTTCGGTTCCTGTTTCTATTTCAGTTTCAGTTTCTGTTCCAATTCCAAAACCAAAACCTATGTTTACACCTACATTTACTCCGCGTTCTGTCTCGTCTCTTGGCATGTCTATTTTTCTATATTTTTTGCATCCGTAACCTCTATGTGCATATGAGCAAGATCCTGATAACAGTGGTATCAGCGCCTTGCACGCATCACTACAGAGGGATCTATTTCTATTTGTTTTGGTGATTGTTCTCTGTTCACGATCCGATTCCGATTCTGATTTTGATTCCGATTTCGATTTCGATTCTGATTTTGATTCCGATTCTGATTGCGATTTTGGCTTCCATTTTCTTTTTCATTTATGTTTCTGATTTTCGTTTCCGATTCCATTTCTATTTTCGTTTCCAATTTTGGTTCCTATCTTTATTCCAGTTTTAGTTTCTGTTCCAATTCCAGAACCAAAACCTACGTTTACACCTACATTTACTCGTTTGGTGTCGACTAAGGCATAACTTAAGGAGTTTCTTACTTCGTAACAAGTTCATTTATGGTTCTTCTTCTTTTCATGTGTTCAAATTAATCATTAGTAAATTCAATAGAAAAGGGGAACACTATATGGGTTAATGATAAGGTATTTTGTGTGGTTTTTTTTTCTTTCTTTTTCTTTTTTTCCTTCTTTTTCACTCTTTATTTATAGCTTCTTTCTAGTCTTTTGTTCTTTTATGTTTATTATTATTATTATTACTTTTATTATTATTTTAGCTATTTTTTATACTTTTTATTATTTTTTTAATATATTTTTTAAACATTTATTATTATTTTATTATTATTATTTATTTATTTATTATTCATATATTTATTTATTTATTTACTTATTTATCTATATATTTATTAATTTTAATTTTAATTTTTTTAATTCTAATGCCTTTCTTCTTATTATTTGTTTGTTCTTTGTGCAAGACTTTATCATGGCTGAGTTTGCCCTTCACTTCCGGAAGTGATAGAAGCTCAATTCATTGACTTTGTTAGAGATCTTGATCTAGAAAGACTCTTTATTAAAGTCTGCACCTACTCTAGGGCACTGATGACGTGAGTAGGGATGTCATAACTATTTGTCCAAGCTATCCATGATAAAGTTTAATTCTGAGACTTCTTGTTTAGGACAGACATAGAACTTGATAATGCACTTTTTGTTTCGTTTTATTTATTTATTTATTTATTTATTTACGAAATTATTATTATTTATTTATTTTCTTTTAATTTAATTTTAGTTTTATAAATTTATATTTTTTATTTTAATTTGTTTCTTTTTAATTTTTTATTTTTATTATTATTTAACTATTTATTTTTATTATTATTTATTTTTTAGTTTTTTTTTGTTTGTTTGTTATTTTTTCCAATGTGTATGTGTTTGTGTTCTCTATCCTAAGTTCGTAAGTTTGGATAACTCTGAACTTATGAAGGTATATATAACTTAAGGCATTACTTTGGCACCCAAGGCTCCCTTGGCGATCCGTTGGCTACGCGTGAACCAATTTTAATTTATGAGTGGCAATAAGAAGTTTTATATTCACCAAGGTGGGAGGATTTGAACCCACAACCTCACTCACACAAGGGAAGTGTTTTACCACTACACTTTAGTTCTCTTTTCTTATATTTAACATAACTTTCATCTCTTTCTTACTTTTTCAATTCCCAAGAACAACCCTTCCTTTTACATTTCAACTCAAGCAATCTCAAAAATTGTTTTTACATATCTAGCAAGAGGGTTTTGTTCTCTACATCCTCATGGACCCTACGAACAACATAGAGGATTTCGGTGAGTCACCTCTACCCAAGGTAACACTCGATCAACAACTTGAGCTCCTGTGACACGTACTTCGAGGCACTCCAAACAAGATCCGACAATGCGATGAAGTACTCCAAAGGATACAAACTGATGAAGATAACCTTAGTGGGGTGGTCAAAGCTATTGTCTCTGCCCAATCGGATGGCACATTCCAAGATTGATGTTAAGAATTACCAGTTTTTACAGTTTGATGGCCATAAGGATGGCCCTTTAATCCTTTCATGGCTATCATAGTTTGATGATCTTTATACTTATGAAACATATGCTGAAAGTGAAAAGGTCAAATTTTCCACTAACTATTTAGTAGAAAAAGCTCAATTTTGGTGGAATGATCTTTGTCATAGTGCAGATTGTCCACACACATGGAGGGCTTTTCAAGAAAAGTTTAAGGATTCTTTTGTACCCCTACAGTTCAACCTACATGTTCGACAATTCTGGGCTAAATTTACATGGATGGAAGGTGATACACTTACAACCTATACAGACCAGTTCTACCAATACCTAGTATCTCTTCGCTTGCTTGAAGATGTTTCAGATGATACTATCAAGAAGAAGTATAACGATGGTTTAGAGAAGGAGATTCAAGCAAAGCTTCGCTCATGCCGACCTACATCGCTTCATGAAGCTATTGCCTTTACTTATGATGCGGAGAATGAGTACCAATCGATTATCAAGAGGATCAGTTTGCAAGAGCCACATCAACAACAACAGTCTTTTTGACAGTCTAATTTTCTTTGATTATATGTAATGCATTTACACATAGAATTTAGTATGTAGGATCATACTTCAAATATAATTTTGAAAATGAATTAGAATATTGACTTATTTAAAGGCTATGTCAGCACCTCATAGATAATTTTAATAATTTCACGCCTCCATGAACATTTCCATCCATGTGTTTTACATGGAACATGCTTATTTTTTTTGTTCAATGATGGAACATGTGACTGGCCCTCCATGTCTATTTTTATTTTATCAACTGAGGTCAGTTGCTTTTTCAACTGAGGGGCATGTTATGAGTTATGAAATATGTTGAACAAGGAATTGTTGGACTGTTAATTTATTAATGTATTAATGTGCTTTGGTATATTTGACATAGCAGCTGAAGGTTCATGAGGGCGTGAAAGGGCAGACATCAATAATCCAACTTTAGGGTGGACATCAATAAATCCGATTTATAATTTAGTTTGTAAATAAACCCGCATAGAAGGTTCTATTGTTAGAATTAGTTAGAAAAGTAGCGGTTAGAATAAGGGTCATTGTAGACCGCAATTTCTGATATTAAAAGCAAAGGCTTTCTATAGAAGTTACCAACATTTTTGAAGCCGCTCTCATGTAACCACTCTTTTCGACATAATCAAAAATTCCTATAAATACATGCACTCTGTGGACTGTCGAAACAGAGTGCATGGGGGGAGATTGCACCCAATATTTCTTTCTATCTCGTCTCCTAGCATGTCTATTTTCCTTTGTTTTCTGCATCCGTAACCTCTGTGTGCATGTTAGCAAGATCCTGATAACAGCTTCTTGTGTTGCATTTTCTAGGCCTCTATATTCAGCTTCAGTTGATGATAGTGCCATAATTGGTTGTTCCTTTGATGACCATGAAATCAACTTTGAACCTGCAAAAGATAAGTAGCTAGAAGTGCTCCCCCTATCATCTTTTGGGCCAGCCTAATCTGCATTAGAGTATAGCTTGATATCCAAGTCAGATGTGAATGGATAAAATAGCCATTCATTTATGGTACCCTTTAGGTATTTTAAGATCCTCTTGACAGCTTGCATGTGAGGTTTTCTTGGTGTATGCATAAATTGACTTAATGTACTTACTCCATAGCATATGTCCATTCTTGTTAGGGTTGCATAATTGAGACTCCCAACAAGCCTTTGATAACGTGTAATATCTTCAAGTAGTTCTCCCTCATGAGAACTAAGTTTGTCATTGAGTTCCATGGGTGTACCTACGACTTTAGTGTTCTCTATCTTGCATTTAACCAACATATCATGAATTTACTTCCTCTGAGTAATAAAGACTCCAGAATCTGAATATACAAGTCCTAATCCAAGAAAGTATGTTAACAAACCAAGGTCACTGATTTTAAACTCTTCCATCATCTAAGCTTTGATTTGCTTGATGCCATTGGCATCATTCCCTAAAATGATAATGTCATCCATATAAACACATAGATAAATAACTTCTGAATTAGTCTTCTTAATAAACAAAGAAAGATCTACTTTGCTAGCAACAAAACTTTGATCCTGTAAATATGTGACTAGTCTATGGTTCCAAGCTCTAGGATCTTGTTTTAAACCATGAAGTGCTTTCCTTAATTTGCATACATAATCTGGTTTGTCCTTATCTTCATATCCTAGTGGTTGAGCCATGTAGACCTCTTCTGAGATCCATCCATTAAGGAATGCATTTTTAACATCTAACTGATACAAGTTCCAATTCTTTGAAGCAGCAATACTTACTAAAACTCTAATTGTTGGCATCTTAGCCACATGTGAGAAGGTCTCCTCATAATCCACTCCACGGGTTTGAGCAAACCCCTTTGCTACTAGCCTTTCTTTATATGTGTTGATTGAACCATCTGAGTTCTTCTGTACTTTGTAAATCCACCTAAATCCTATTACCTTCATGAAATCAAGAGTTATTTTCATCAAACACCACATCCCTACTAACTGTAAATCCTTTGTCAGTGGGATATGCAACCTATATCCTTTCTGATTTTGGTCATAGCCAATGAATATACATCTTTCAGCTTTTGGATCAAGCTTTCCTCTAATATGTGAGAGTATATGTGCATAAGCACTCCAACCAAAGATTTTACAATGGTCTAGGGAGGGTATCCTGCCATTCCATGCCTCATAAGGTGTCATTCCATCCAGAGACTTGGATGGAAGCCTATCAGTTAAGTATGTGGCTGTGGAAATAGCCTCTGTCCATAAGTAATTTCGAAGTTTCTTTTCATTCAACATTGATCTTGCAGCCTCTACTATTAGTCTATTTCTTCTCTCTACCACTCCATTCTATTTAGGAGTGTACCTTGTTGTAACCTTTCTCTTTATGCCTCTGTCTTGTAAGAAGGAGTTAAATTCATGTGAGAAATACTCACCACCTCCATCAGATCTAAGCCTCTTCAAGCTTCTACCTATTTGATTCTCAACCAATGCCAAATACTTCTTGAAAGAATTGAAGACTTCATCTTTATGCTTCATAAAGTAAAGTATTGCCAATCTACTATAGTCATCTATGAATGAAACATAGTACCTTCATCCTGAGATTGAGGGTTCTCTGCTAGGACCCCACACATCTGTGTGCACAAGCTCCAGTAATCTTCATACATGTATCCTTTTCTGTTGAATGATTTCCTGTGTGATTTGCCAAATTGGCATGCTTCACATTTGTAAATCATGTGTTGCTTGGACACATTTGGAATGCCAAGCACACTCTGATCCCTACATATTTGCTTTACTATCATTTCACCTATATGACCTAGTCCCTTATGCCTTATCTCCAATTCAAATAGGGTTTGATCTTTGTAATTGAAGAGAGCAATATTTATGGTATCTTCAACTTCAAATGTAAAGAGTCTACCAGATTTCTCACCTTTTGCAATCCTCTTGAAGCCTTATTGAGGGTCCTCCACATATGCTCCATATCTTGTGAATCTAACTTGTAAGCCCTTCTCAACAATGCTCTCAACCTGCTAGCAATTGATCAAATTCCTTTTGGGAGTATCTAATTGACTTAGATAGCTACCAATTACAAGTTATTTCACTAAAAATGATCAAGTGTACACTGAGAATTATGCTTAGCAAGTTAGATGACCATCCCGATATTTTTGAGCCCCCACAATATGCAGACCAATGAGCAAAGTTTCAACCTTATCTCAATATTGAGTAAAGCAATGAAATAAAATTTTATAACAACAAAATAGAGATTATGCTGAATCTATACCACTTTAAATCACATAAAATGATGAAGTATGCACTCAGAACCAAGTCTGAGAAGTTCATTGTTCTGAGATGAACATGACAAAGAAATGAATTAGAGATGTGATCAATGTATATGTATTAAATCACATAGAGTTACAACCACATTGGCAATGTATAATTGCACAATCTGAGGGTAGTGATGGAGCTATAGAATGAGCTCACTAAACACTAAAGATCCCTCTCAAATGATCTCTTTGTGTTGCGGTTCTTGCTACACTTATTGCATAGAAACTTTTTTTGGATGGAAGAGATGCTCAGGCACATGCATTGACAGAGTTGTCTATCAAACGTGTCGTGATTCCTCACATTTTCTCTTGCAAAATAGAAAAGGATCATTTTGTTGGCAATGGTGGTGTTTGAGTGTTTGTGGTCTTGCCTTCTCCTCATGGAGAGAATATTTTGCAATCATCTACACTTTTGGGCCTTGTTTTGCCCATTTTCCCATCCTCTTCTTTTCACCCCTTTACCACTCTCTTTATCCCATTTTCCATCCCTCCCACGCTCTTTTGTAGTAACCTTTGCTGATCTATTTCAATTTTTTTCATGTTGTGGAGTTGATAATCATTCTCAAGTCATTGGAGTGTTTATAAACACTATTGTGATGGTTCCCAATCATTTTGATTAATTTTTGTGACTCTTCTGTTTTGAAGAGAAACTTTTGTGATTACATCTTCACTTGGCTATGCAATCTAAGCTCCATAGCATTCATGTATCCAGCATAACTCCATGAATCACATCTCTGTTCAAGGAAGCAATGCCAATGATGGTGGAGGAGAGCTATAGAGTTGCACGCATCCAAGTTAGTCATCCTATCTATCTCACATCGAGGTGATCTTGTCTAATGAGATCTTCTTCTGTTCTTGTACCTCATTGGTGGCATACCTATGGAACATCTGCTTGATCCATCTAGTGGACATCTTATGGAGTACCTCGTGATCACACATGGTTGATCCCACTTGGAGGCCATGGATTTCCACATGGAGACTTTCTTTTTTGTGCTCGCATTGTTGTTGCTAGACTCATGGTGGACATTTCTCTCATACCCTAGCAGCCTCCATACTCTACGAAATTGAGTTGTAAAGGGGGTCTTGAGAATATGAGAGTGCATCTCCCTTTTTTATATAGGAGACACTCCATTTCTAGTTCATTTTCATTCTATATTGTATCTCATTGTATTTGGGTACCTTGCCATTTGCTTCTACCTCTATATTCATTCTCCTCCAAGGGGAATTATCCCACATATGATGTACTCTGGAGAGCCCCCTCCAACTCTATATAAGGAGGGCCTCTCCACCCATGTGAGTTTGGTTAGAAGCTTGAGGAGCCTACTCCATGCTCTTGGCAAGCTCACTTTAATCCATGTGATGCAAATGCCCCAAATCCATCTCAAATGAGGCATGCAAATCAGCCTTGAAATCAGCAATATGCTTCTCAATAGGACCAGTGAGTAGCATGTCGTCAACATAGACAACAATGATCCGAAGCACATTATTAGCATGCTTAACATATAAGGTGCTTTCAGTTGGACTGTTCTCAAAACCATGTGCTACCAGATAGGCATGTATCTTCTCATACCAAGCACGTGGTGCTTGCTTTAAACCATATAATGCCTTCTTTAACCTGCACACCTGGTTTTCATGCCCTTTTTGCACAAAGCCACGGGGCTGAAAAACATACACTTCTTCATGCAAGTCACCATTCAGAAATGCTATTTTAATGTCCAACTGATGTACATTCCAACCATGATGGGTTGCAAGTGCACAAATGCTTCGAACAGTAGTCATACGGCATGTAGGTGCAAAGGTCTCATCAAAATCAATGCCTCTTTCCTGCGCATAACCCTTTGCAACAAGCCTAGCCTTATACCTGTCAATTGTACCATTAGGTTTACGCTTCAGCTTGTATACCCACTTAGTGCCAATGGCCTTCTTGCCAGGAGGCAAGTCACATAAAGACCATGTACCATTCTTCATTATAGCATCATATTCAGATTGCATAGCAGCCATCCAATTTTCTGAATTCTGTGCTTCATCAAAAGAAACAGGCGGCATAGTTTTTGCCTGCTCAATATCAGGTCTCTCATCAACAAGTGCATCATGTAAATCTGCATCAAAAATGGAATGATCTACATCATCATATGAAACCTGCAAAGGCTGAGAAGTTGCCTCATTAGGACCAGCACTAGACTGTCCACCTGTAAAAAGAGGCATCAAAGTATCATACATGTCTTTGGAGCTAACAGATGTCTCCTTAGTACATGAAAGCAATGGCTAAATAGCATCTTCCACAAAGACAACATCACGGCTAACTAGAATGCGTTTAGTCTGTGGATGATACAGACGATAGCCTTTACTTTCAGAACTGTACCCAACAAAAATACATTTTATTACCTTATCACCCAATTTTCTGCGATGTTGTTCAGCACTAGTGCATATGCCAAAAAACCAAAAACACGCAGATGAGCAACAGATGGCTTGCGATCATGCCAAGCCTCATATGGAGTGATAGACTGCAGCGCTTTAGTGGGACACATGTTCAGTACATATGCTGCACACATGACAGCCTCAAGCCAGAAACTATGTGGTAAAGCCTGACTTTTGACCATGCACCTTGCCATCTCCATGAGTGACCTGTTCTTTCTTTCAGCAACTCCATTCTGTTGAGGTGTATAAGGCACTGTACACTGGTGTTTTATCCCACGTTCAGCCAAAAATGCATTAAAATCAGAAGACATATATTCCCCCCCTCGATCAGAACGGAGGGTGCCCATTTTACAGCAGACAGATTTTCAGCCAAAACCAAAAACTGTTTAAAGCACATGAACACTTTGGACTTTGCTTTGAGTGGATATACCCATGCAGGCTTGGAAAAATCATCAATGAAAGTCACGAAGTAAAGGTAATTTCCAAAAGAGGATGTCTGCATAGGACCACATACATCACTATGTACAAGCTGCACTTTCTATGTAGCCTGAACTGAACCATCTTTTGGAAAGGAGGAACGCTGCATTTTGCCCAAAATACAGCCTTCACAAACATGTTTTCCAAGTGCCTCAAGTTTGGGCAAAGAGGACACCATTTCAGATTTCTGCAGGCGTAGCAAACTAGCAAAATTCAGATGACCAAAGTGCATGCCAAAGCTTTGCATCTGACATAGCCTGAGAATCATTTACTGCACATGCCAAATCATTTTCAGATCTTTCATAGTCTATGAGCTTATACAACCCACGACATAAAATGCCAGAAGCAATAATAACATCGCCATTTGACAAATCATGAACTGTACATCTGTCATCAACAAATTTCACAACCAAGCCAATCTTGGCTAATGCAAAAACTGATTACAGATTCTTCTTGATCCCTGGCACAAATAAAGCATATGACAAAGTGAAAGAACTACCATCAGCAGTAGTCAAAATGATCTTACCAACTCCCATAACAGGATAAGAGGAGTTGTTGGCGCATGTAACAGTATTCCCTGTAGGGGCAGGCTCGAGTGAAGAGAAGAAACTGCACTGCGAGGTAATATGTTTGGTCGCCCCACTATCAAAGTACCAAACATCTGAGTCTATTGCAGACATGAACTACTCATGAGAAGATGGGTCAAAACTGCAAACAGTAGTGAACGCCCATTCTTCTTCCTGCACAAGATTAGCAGACTCCGTTTTTTGTGTAGAGGCTTCTGCAACAATGATTCCAACCTCTTTCTTCTTTGCCTCTTTTGCAGCCAGTTTTGGACAGTTCTTTATGATATGATCATTCCCTTTACAGTACTTACAAAACAATTTCTGCTTTTTTGATTTCTTCTCATCTTGATATTGGTTCTTCGAATGTGCAACATTTGCAGATTTCTGCTTACTAGTAGAAGAACTCCATTTTCCTTTGCCCTTCTGAAGCCAAGAAAGCTTGATCTGCAACACGCATAATGGACCTGTTCTGCCTGGACTGATCTTCCTGCAACAGAATAGAGACTAACTCCTCAAATGACAAGGCATTTGATTGCCTTTCATCATCAACCGAAGAGTAGAAGCAAAACTCTGATATGAATTAGGAATACCATTCAGAACGGTATGCACAAGTGAGCTATCTCGTATAACCTCATCAGCAGAAATCAACTGCTCCTTCAAGTCTTTGATCTTTGTTAGGAAACTGTCCATAGAATCACCTTCATTCATGTGCTCACTCTCTGACTGTTTTCGGAGGTAAGCAACACGAGCCTCATTCCTAGCTTGGTACAATGTGGTAAGTGTATCCCAAGCATCCTTAGCTATTCTACAAGAGCGAATATGAGGAATAATGGCACGTTTGACAGACAAAGCTATCAATGCATGTGCCTGGACATATCTGCCATCCCAACGAATCTACTTTGCAGTAGGTGCAGCAGAAACAAGAGCACGAATAGGTATCTGCACAATATCATCTTCGACACCATCTTCATCAACTCCAGCACCTATATTTGTAGTACCTGTTGTTACAGGTGTAACAGGACATCTTTCAACACCCTGCACAATGTTCCATAATCCTTTTGCAACCAATACATGTCGCATCATATAATCCCATAATGGGTAGTTGGTACCATCCAACTTATCCTCAACAACCAACATACGGAATACATCACTGCTTTCAGCCATGGCCGGTGACTAAAATACCTTGATGCAGAAAATTGATTGTATCTCAAAAAGTTGAACGGAACTGCCCAGACAAGTTCTGCTAAACTTGTAGCAGACTTTGAGACGCTTATACTGGCGAACACAAACAGGTATATAGCTTTGGCACAAAAAGACGAAATAGCCTGCACAAGCACTGCAATAGTGCGTTCGGAGGCCAAAACGAGCTCAGATCGCGATTTCGGCACCACACAACGAAGCTGTTTTGATCTCGGAAACACCTTGAGTATGCTCACCAAAACTCGTACGATTCTGAGACTGCAAACGGAGGAGTGTCGACAACGCCCTAGATGAAGCGACGACCTGCTCTCATACCAATTGTTGGAGTTAGACATCTACGGAAGCATGCGAACAGCACAAGGAAGAAGAAGAAGCTTGGAGCACAACACACAATACTGAATGTATTTCTAGAGAATGTACAAAGATAAGTAGCCCATTAGGGCAATAGGCGAATATACAAGCCGAGGGAAAAAGACCTCCTAAAGAGGGAAAAAAGTGCCCCGACAGTCCTAGTGTGTTCACACACATCACTACCTAAATATATCAACAATGCCTTTGTTCCAAAGTGGTGTGCTTGACTATGGCCATTTAGAACAGCCAATTGAGGTTCAAAGGGTTGAAAAATTCCAACAAATAGAGCTAAAAATGTAGAGAATTTATAGCCAAACATGGCTGCTTTTTTCCAAGCAAACATGGTTGGAAATGTTGGAAATTTCCAACCACATATGGCTAAACATTTACATCAAATATATGGCTGAAAATGAGCATGAAATTTAGCTCACACATGATATACATGTGTTGGGTGTGTGTAGAAGTGTGAGAGACACACAAGAAGCACACAAGGAGCACAAATGCAACAAGACACGAGGAGAAGATGGATGGCTAGAATAGATCTCTCTATTGATGATGAATATAACTAAAGTAAGTGCTAAATAATATCCTTAAGCATAAAGTACCACCACATATGAGTGAATCATGTATGTGATAACATGGGCAAAAAACCTCTAGCCAACACTAGAGTAAAAAGTGTCCATGCATAGGGAAAAGGTTCACATCAAAGCTACTCAAGGAACACATAAGTGTAACAACATGTTGATGATGTATTACATAATGAACACATGTCTATCAAGAGTGTACAAACAATGCCAAAGTGGCTGAAACAAACTTTTCAACACAACAAATTGAGTGCACCTTTACTTGGTAGAACAAGATCAAGCTATTGCCATGCATCAAGTAATTTTGTGGATTATTTTCTTATTGCAACAACATGTAATGAAGAGACTTACTTTTGAAGATGCATGTGATGATCCGCATTGGATGATTTTTATGCAGTCAGAAATGGATTCCATACAAAGGAATGATACTTGGGAGTTATGTGAATTGCCAAAAGGAAACGACACCATTGGCACAAAGTGGGTTTACAAGATTAAGAAACAGTTATATGGTAGCATTGATCGCTACAAAGCTAAATTGGTTGCCAAAGGATATGCACAACAATTTACATTGACTATGAGGAAACTTTTGCACCTACTCCATGTATGACTATCATTCATAATGTGGTTGCATTGGTTGCCCAATGAAGTTGGAAAGTACATCAATTGGGCATAAAAACAACTTTCTTGAATGGTGATTGGCAAGAAGAAGTTTATGTGAGGCAATCTCTTGGATTTTTCATGAAAGGGCATGAGCATATGGTTTGTCGCTTGCATAAAGCATTGCATGCTCTCAAGCAAGCTCCATGTGCATGGTATGACAAATTCCATAAGCACTTGATTGCTCTTGGCTTCACATGTAGTCCCATTGAAAGTACACTTTATGTACGCAAAGACATGGCTGATCTTATTGTGCTTGTTCTTTATCTTGATGAAATACTCTTGACTAGGTCATGTGATGCAAAACTTGACATCTTTATGGTTGATTTGCATCATAACTTTGATGTCACTTATCTTGGTCCTTTGGGCTACTATCTTGGCATCCATTTTGTATCCGTTGAGGGGGGAACTGTTATGCATCAAGCAAAGTATGTTAAAAAATACTTCAAGATTTTGATTTTGAGGATTGCAAGCCAGTTTCCACACTAGTGGAGATAGGATTTAGGTCCAATTTGAGGGTTAAATGTGATGCATTTGACACTTTTCTTTATTAGCAAAACGCAAGGCATCTTATATATGCATGCAGCACAAGTATGTATATACAATTTGCAGTTTCCTAGTTGAGTTGATTCATGAACAACCCTAGCACTAAGCATTGGAAAGCGGTGAAACATGTGCTTAGATATCTGGAAGGCACTTTGAGTTTAGGACTCTTTTATGGCAAAGATATTTAGTCATGCTTGCATGCTTTTATAGATAGTGATTGGGTTGGTTGTTATGATAGTTGCATATCCACTAGTGGTAGTTGCTTTTTCCTTGGAGACTCATGCATATGTTGGTTGAGTAACAAGAAACCTACAGTGGAGAGATCGAGTTGTGAAGCTGAGTACATGATATTTTTCACAACTACGGTGGAATATATATGGGTGAGATGACTATTGATGGATCTTTGCATGGACACTGATGCTGCTACACATCTTCTCACTAATGGTCAGAGTGTATTGGTTGCTACATGAAATCCAATTCTTCATGCACATACCAAACATATTGAGATGCATTATCACTATGTGAGAGAGTGTCTTCATGCACGAGATACTGATTTGATATATGTGCCTACACAAGATAATGTGGCAGACATAATTACCAAAGCTCTTCCATGAGAAACGTTTGAAGCTTTTCACAAAGCTTTAGGCTTATTGCCTAGTGAGGGTTGATCTATCACACCTTGTATGTGTTCACATCATTCGCTCGAGGGGGGTTTGTTACACTTATGTGTTCCTCAAGTAGCTTTGAACCTTTTTCCTATGCATGGGTACCTTTTTACTCTAGTGTTGTCTAGAGGTATTCTCCCCATGTTACCACATACATGATACACTCATATGTGGTGGTATCTTGTACTTAGGGATATATTCAACTCTTACTTCAATTCTGTTCATTATCAATAGAGAGAACTATTCCAACCATCAATCTTCTCCGTGTGTCTTGTTACGTTTGTGCTCCTTGTGTGTGCTTCGTGTGTGTCTCTTGCACCTCTACATGCACCAAACACTAAACATGTCGAAGTACATTATCATTATATTCCGGAGGGGGATCTAAGAATCACATTGAGTTTATTTATGTTCTTACAAGTAAGAATGTGACATATATTTTTACTAAATCATTAAGAAAAGGTCAAACTAAGGGTTCCAAAGCCTAATTTCCAACAAAATCTAATTTTTAGAAATGGTCAAAATGGGATCAATTTGCTGAAAATGTTTTTGTATAATCTTATGGATCTCATCAAAGCTTTTGAATGACATATAATATCTGACCATTAGAGAACTTTTAGGGCATGAAACCCTAACCCTAAGTTTGACTTTTATATATTTTTGAAATACATGACATCATATTGTAGCTCTCATTCCCTTCATTAAGAAAAGCACCATACTATAGGTGTATGACTCCATTTTATAGGATATTTTTAGGTTTTTTTCTTTTAACTTCAAAAACCCTACTTTTGAAAAACTCATGAAAAGCCATTACCAAACTTCCAAAAAGCATGGCTTTTTTTCGTTTTTTTGCTACGAATTTTGTTTTTTAGGATTAAATCTACATAACCACACTTTTTGGGCCACTTTGAGCATATCATACACTTAGATAAGCACTCTCAAGTGTGATGTAGGATGAGGAGCTTCCTTGTGACTTTTTGGGGGTGACTTTTGTAGATTATTCTTGGTGATTTGTCGGTACCCTCTTCTCCTACAGACATTGAAGTGTATGCCTGCTGAAACTTGTAATTTGCCACATACTTCTAGTTTTCTTCAACTCTTGTTGTTATACTAGGTTTCATTACTATCTCTACAAGAGGAGAAGTCTTGTTGTTGCTTATGTCAAAGGAGATACCCTATATTCAATTAGAGTTTACAGATTTGATCATCTACTCTAGCACATTGGCTATACTTCGATCATACATTCCAATTATTCTTCAATTTCTAGCTTCACACTTCATATAGCTCTTAGGCACTCTTCTCTCATATATTTGTACTTAGAACCCTCTTATATTCAGCCTTAATTTCAAATTTTATATAGTACATACATTATATTGTTGTTGATTCATCATGTGGAATTTATTTTTAAGAGTAGCTATCTTTTTCTTGTATTGGGCCTACCTCAAGTCGAACAATGTATATCCACAATGGGTATCTAGAACCATCCAACTTATCCTCAACAACCAACATATGAAACACATCATTGCTTTCAACAATGGCCAATGATTGTACCTTGATAAAGAAAAGTTATTATTTATGAAAAAGCTGAATATCTCCATTAGACATGTGGCAGCCTTTGAGGCATTTATACTGGTGCACAAAAAAGACAATATATATGTTTGGCACCAAAAGAAAAAATTGCTTGTATAGTCATTAAAATAGTGCATCTAAAAGTGCAAAAACGAGCTCAAATCTATTTTTGATGTTATAGAATGAATTATTTTTTAATACTAATGATATTGAGCATGCTCATCAATTTTTGTGTGGTTTTGAGATAATGCCTAAAATGATGTCAAAAGTGGTGACCTACTCTTATAACAATTGTTGGAGTTTAAGGACTAACTAAGCATGTAAACAACAAAAGAAAGAAGAAGAAGCTTGGAGCACAACACTGAGTGTAATATTAAGTGAATATACAAAAGATCAGTACCCTTTAGGATTATACATGTATATATACAAGCCGGAGGGGAAAAAACATTCTAAAGAAGAAAAAAACAATCTGGATGTTCTTATCACTACCAAGATATGCTAACAATGGTGTGAATGATTAGATGTGAATGGTTTTATCTTTATAAGAGATGACAATGGGAGGGTGAATGTACTCTCTTGGTATTGATGTGATAAGCACACAAAAATATTTACTTATAGCAACATAATTGTGCCATAAATGTGTTGTAAAGATTGATGTAAAAGCTTAGAAACCTGTTGGAGTAAAGATTGGTGTAAGAGCTTAGAAACATGATGCATCATGTAGGTGACACCATAGAAGATCCAGTGATATACAAAAAATTGATTGGTAATATTATCAATATTAAGCTTACAACACACGATGTATTTAATCTTGCTAGCAATAGACATGACTACATGTAATATATCTTAGTTGCACAAAGTTTTGTGTCATTTTGGTCATGAGGAGTTAAAGACTATCACAATTTACTATGATAACATGAGCAACAACAAATTGGCAAACGATCCAATGTATCATGCAAGGATTAAAAATTTGAAGTGAATCACCATTACATTTGATGAAATTTCTCTTGCAAAGAGGACTGCTTTAATGTATGTAAGTACACATAACTAAGTTGTCGCTATCTTACAAAAGTTATCCGGCAAAAAAGAAAAAAAGCTACAAAAGTTAAGAGACATGCTTGGAGTACATGCTTTCAAGTTGAGCTTAAGGAGAAATGATGGAATATCAGTATCAATAAATGAATAAAAAAAGAAATTGGGACTCTACACTATATGATCAAAAGCTCCACCCAAAAATTTATAATTGAAGCATGTATAGCTTAAGAAAGGGGCTTTGCTCAAGTGTGAATTGTGCCTAATTCTTTCAAAGTGTCGGAGCTCAAAAGTGGTTCTAATTGAAGCCCAAAAGTGACGTACACTTGTTTTTGTGGCAAAATGCACATACATATGTGGAAAAGTGAAAGTACACTATTTGCACACACGAAAACACACACACACACACATACATACATACATACATATATATATATATATATATATATATATATATATATATATATATATATATATATATATATATATATATATATATATATATATGAGATACATGATTTTAAACTCAAATTGACACTTTTTGCAAAAAGATTATCTAGAGAATTTCATATACGATCTCTAAAGCTCATATGAGGCTTGCAACCAGCTCAAATAAAAATCCCAAGCACATTTAGCACTATAAATTCATTTTTCACTACTTCTCCCTTTACTCTACGCACTTTTTCTTTTAATATTTTGCAAACGGAAGATTTCCACTTGGACCTTTTGAAGTACAAGAATTAGGGCACCCATCATCTCTCATACTACTTGATGAATATGCCATATGGCATGCATGCAAACAAGAAGACCAAGAAGGGTAGGGAAGAAGGCATACTACAATCATGGAATCCCAGAATTTTGGACCTTACTACCTTAACACATTGCCCTTTCAATGCGAGGTCGTTGGGTAGGAAATCCTAAAGTTTCACAAATAGAAAGTGGTTGGGAACTAATAATTAACATGCCAATATACTCAAAACAATGAAGGACGCACAACCTAGTCACTTTTTTTCTATAAAGAACATGCTACTATGTTAGCTCTCCTCCCTCGTCTCTACTCTTATAGTTCTTGTTTCCACATATAATCCAAATAGAGGCTCATACTAGCATTTTTTGTCCCTAACTTTTGTAGACAATTAATTTATCTGGCATCTCCTAATGAACTCTAATTACGGTGAGATTTTAACACAATCTTCATAGGTTTTCCTTACCAAAATATATTTAATGATCTCTAAATGTGGCCACTTTTTAACATATCTTAAAAGAATAAAAAATAAAGAGGAACTTCGATCGAAGCGTAATATTCTTTTGCTTGAATTGATTGAAAGAACAATTGTACAAGTGAATGGGCATAGTATCCATGGCATCTCTCGTATCCCACAAAGCCAGAGTTAGATTGCCCAAAGGCAAACACTAGGAAAATTGCGCAAAGGCATTTGGTTTAATACGACCTAAAGATATTACAGTGGCCTTAGGCCCACACATATCTTCCCATAAAGGGAGGTTGAACCGTCGTCCTCACCTCAAGAGGCGAAAGGCCAAACCACCCACATTAACGCACATGGATAACACAATCTTTTTAGGTTTTCCTTATCAAAATATATTTAATGAACTTTAACTGTGGCCGCTTTTTGCCCCTAATGAACTCTAATTGTGACCACTTTTAAGCACAATCTTCCTAGATTTTTCTCATCAAAATATATTTAATGAACTCTAAGCCACTTTTTAACACAATCCTTATGAAAATAAAGTATTTGCTTCTTAGCCACCTCCCTTCTCTCTTCATTATCCTTTTTTTTTTTAAATGGAGGTTCACCCGAGGTCTACTCCCCCGGGATTTAACTTTGAAATTGCAACTGTACAAGAAAGGGCATAGTACCCATGGGACCCCTCTTATCCCACAAGAATATGGGTTTACATAACTGGGCTAAACAACGGTCACAACTACCGCAAGGCAAGATAGACAGTGACACATCAGCCACAAGATACATCATTCCAAGATAACATGTCCCTCACAAGTGTTGCCAGCAGGGGTTGAACCCTCGCCCCCTCGCCTCCACTTCAAAAGGCGAGAGACCCAACCACCAGGAGAGCGACCTGAGACAATGCTTCATTATCTTTGTTATTAGTTAACCTGTATACACTATCTCCCTCACTTCAACTCCCCATAATAAATCGGATGGTCGAAGAATTCACGCCGTATATAAAGAGTTGAACGTTTATTTTTGGTGAGAGCTGCTGCTAGAAAGCCCCGTGTTTTAACAACAAGCATCGCAGGAGGCGGAGCGCTGACTGTCTGTATATAATAAGCTCGTCCCTACTTGTAACTCCTCGCAGGTGATCTGCCTGCATCGCCGTCCCTGGCTCATCGACATTAAGTTTACAGATTCTCTTGAAGTCCATATCTGTTTCTTCCTCTGTCTTCATTCTTCCAGTTCACGTCATCTTGTCCTAAGTGTCGATTAATCCAGGAGGGCGGTCAGCGTCTCTTGAAGAACGGGAAAGCGTTCTATCGCCACTGCAGATCGTCACTCCAAAATGGATCGTTCTTTCTTGAGTACAGATAATGTATCCTCCATTAATGTGTTGCGGCTTCACAGCTGGAGGGATGAGGATTCTGCAGTGCTCCCTTTTGATCAAGCTTCATTATCTCCGTCTCGCGACACACTTATACTCCACTCCAATCATCATTACGCCACGCTTTTTTCCATGCAATCAGCGAAAGGTTCAGAGAATGAGTTATTCTCCACACCTTTCCATGTGCCTGGTGAGGCCCCTCGAAATCCACCTCTTGCAAATAATATTATAACGTCTTCATCACAGTCAAGTTTCACTATAGGCCTAAGGGGGGGAACATGTCCACGAGACCCGACGGACGCTCTGTCATCTGGATCTTGGATCACGGGTCAAAGCTTGCCTCCAGTAGATTATAGGCCATGTCAGAGATCCTCGCATGTAGACAGGGAATGTTCTCCATTTATTGCGGATTGCGTCTCATTTTGCTGGGGTTCCGCAACAGAAGGGTACAGTATAGATAGACATGTGGGTGTATTCAAAGAGTTGCTTGTAGTGGTTGGAAAACATTGTCTAGTGATTCACGGATTTCCTCATCGCTTAATCAAAGTGGAAGATCAATTGAACAATGCAATGCAACCTCCTGGTTTGGTCGGAAAATGGGTTGATTGGGGACGTCAACACTGTGAATTTGTAAACGAAAGCCATGATCAGAGCACACCATTGGCCCAGAAGAAAATCATGGGGTTCACTACTTTTTCTGTAGAGCCTCAATTCTCAAAGCATGCAGGTAACTTGCAGTTGAGTTTTTTGGAAGGCAGGACCCAACCAAACGTCAACAAAATACTCTCATACTGCATTCCATTTCACTCCAAGGAATTTTCTACCTTGGTGGAGTTCTGCAAAGAACGTGTTGGTGAAGGTGATGGTTCTGTCTTCCATCATGGGGATCGTTTAGCCGTTGAAAATGTCTTCTCAGGTCCAAATTTTGGATTGATTGGCTTTTTTTTCTCCCAGACGAATGATGTATTGGAAACTAGATCCAGTTTTGGATGTTTTGTGTTGGTTTGTAAGGTCTTGCAGTCAGCTCTAGAATGGTTTTCCACGATTGAACTTCAAGGGGCATCGGCAGATTCTGAATCAATGAAATGGTCAAACTTTTTATTTGATGGAAATCACTTGTATGGATTGCAAGAGAATGGACATATATATGCATGGTCGATGAAAGATGCAATCAAGGTGTTACATGTTGATGTTCTGCAGAATTGTGGTTTACAGCACATTAGTACTCTAGGCAGAAATGGCGGCAGTAAGGGACTTGAAAATGGTAGCACCGATGGTTCAAATGATTCAGTACCATTATCTGGAAAGGATATTGCTTACGGATCTGAAACATTGAGATTATTTAGGCACATGACTTTGGCTGTCGATTCATCTTTCATTGCAGTTACAGACTCATTGGGATTGGTTTATCTTGTGTCAACAAACATGAAATTCAAGGCTGTGGGAATCAAATCGACTAGCTGTAGAGTATCTCCTAGTAAGGCCGTTGGATCTAAACATATAGGTTCTAGTTTAGTTGGAGGATTGATGCTGCCAGATATATCCCCAGGTAAGATGTCTAGTAAGAAGCAGGCACGGGTTATTCCCATCGATGAAAACTTCTCGAGCTTGTCAAGTGCTTTTTCTAGCAAATCCTGTTTGTCTAGGTCTGCAATCAGTAAGCCCTACTTTATGAATGATTCCAAGCATCACATGAGGAGAATTTTTATGCCACTAGATCAGCATGGCACAATCACCTCTGTTTGTCTAAATCCGTTTGGGGTTATGCAAATGGTTTCCATAGAGAAAGGTATTCAAGGATGCAGGATGCTTATAGAAGTGGCATCCTTTTCTGCAGAGATTTCTGATGATTGCACTCCAAACGTTATGCAGAAAGTACAGGTGGGATTTATTTCAGAGGAGTTATGTTTACCCTTTTGCTCACAAGGGTACCTCTATCTTGTTTCAAAAGATGGTGTATATGTTGTCCTCCCCCAACTTTCACTTTCTACTTCCAACTCTGGCTTTGAAGGGAAGTGGTGGTTTACAGGCAACCACATGAAGCATAGAGCAGGTGTAGGAGAAATTTTTCCTTGCATAAAAACTGCTGTGTCTCAAATAGAGCATTGGCAGCTTGAAATTTTAGACAAAGCTTTGATGTACAATGACTTTTTTGAAGTGGAACAATTAGCTGCAATGAATGGTGAGTCCTTTTTCTGTTTTGTTTTCTTGTGTGTGTGTGTGTGTGTGTGAGAGAGAGAGAGAGAGAGAGAGAGAGAGAGAGAGAGAGAGAGAGAGAGAGAGAGAGAGAGAGAGAGAGAGAGAGAGAGAGAGAGAGAGAGAGAGAGAGAGAGAGAGAGAGGGGAGGGAGGGAGGGAGGGAGGGGAGGGAGGGAACCAATGGCAATTGGTAAACAACTCATGATGATCACTCAATACCAATGGACTATATCGATGGTCGATGAGTATGCTTCAAGTGGGGAAGCCTACTTACCAAATTAGACCATATAAGGGATACATGGGAGGTATATCTACATATCAATTGAAGGCACAACGGTAGAAATACAATCGTGACCCGTGGGTAATGTGTGCGAGGTAAATACCCAAAGAGCTACCATTACGACTAAGGTATGAGAAGGGCTATGATCATGGGCAAGATTCTCAACAATATTTGGCTCCATCTTGGTTGTGTATACATTGGTATTGTGATGGCCATGCCATTCATGATTCTTTGCCTCAAAGAAACACATGATCATTCCACTCCCAACCTATCCTCCATGGTCTCTAACATGGACTTCATCTCGGGATGATATGTATAAAAGGTCCCCTAAATGCAAGAATAGAGGACACTAACAACCCCCTCTATGGAAAAGCATTCTCGGGACGCAACAATTTCATGAGAAGATGAGGAGCTGGCTCATGATCTCTGAGTATGGAATTAACAGCGAGGACCCTCGCCATCAACTCGAATGGGCTAGATACGACTCAAATGGCATCACGACCCTAATAGGGTCAAAGATTATCTCATGATAAGAGTCCACATTTGTGCTAGCTTTCCACTATCTGGAGATCACTTGTAGATTGCATCCATAACCATCCATAACCATGTCGCTTTCAAAAATTAGCCCTTCAAAGATTAGAGTGTATCTCCGAATCTGTAGGTCGGATTTAGATGTGTAAAGTACCGTTGGAAAATTCTAAGGAGGAGCTTTCCTATGGATGCACTAGATTGAGGGTTCAAGATACCTAGCATGGGTGAGAACCAAGTTCAAGATACTGAGGTTGAGAACAAGGTTCAAGACACTAAGGTTGCGAACAAGAAGGTTCAAGACACTAAGGTTGCGAACAAGAAGGTTCAAGACACCAAAGTTGAGAACAAGGGTTCAAGACACGAAGGTTGAGAACAAAAAAGTTCAAGAGATTGTGTTGGAGTTTGAGGTCTTCGGAAGCATGCAAACAACACAAGGAAGAAGAAGAAGCTTGGAGCACAACACATAATACTGAATGTATTACCAAGTGCATGTACAAAGATAAGTGACTTGTTAGGGTTTTATGCGTATATACAAACCGGGGAAAAAGACCCTCCTAAAGAGGGAAAAAAGTGCCTTGACGGTTCTAGTGTGTTCACACAAATCACTAACATATCAATAAATCCCCCCCTGGGAGTGATGTGGTAAACAAGGAGCTTGCACTCATGTATAAGGAACTTCCAAGCTATGTGGAAATGAAGTAAGCCCAAAGCTTTGTGGAAAGCTTCAAACTTCTCCGTAGGCAAAGCCTTTGTGAAAAGGTATGCAATGTTCTCCTTTGTGGGCACATATGCCAAATTGTTCTCTCTCGCAAGAACCTCTCCATGACATAATGATAGTAAGCCTCAATGTGCTTAGTGCGAGCATGGAACACATGGTTCCTCGCAACTTCCGATGCGCTCTGTCAATGAAGATTGTGGTGGAAGAAGATTGACCGATACCCAAATCAACCATAAGGCATTTGAGCCACACACACTCAACGGTCACTGTGAAAGCTTCCCTATACTCAGGCTCACAACTAGAAGTGGCCACAATATGCTTCTTCTTGCTCAACCAAGATATGCATGAGCTACTAAGCATGAAGCAAAAACCACTAGTGGATACACGAGTGTCATAGCAACCAACCAAGTCAGAGTCAGAAAAAGCATGTAAATCTGGCGGTAGTGATCCCCCCTTCAGATAAAACAATCCAAGTAGCCGGGTACCACTCGAGTAGCGAAAGATGCGCTTAATTGCCTTCCAATGCTTGACACCCGTGCAATGCAGAAACCTTCTCATCTCAGAGACATCAAACTAAATATCAGAGGGGGTAATGCATAAGTAAATCAAGCATCTAAGAACCGGCTGATAGAGAACAACATCAAATGCATCTCGAGCATCATGAAAACTCAATCGTAAACCTGTCTCCCATAGGAGTGCTTATGGGTTTGGAGTCTTGAAGGCCAAAACGTTGCAACAATGTATCTGACACAAAGCTATTCCGCCATCAACTTGCATAAACTGAACACCCAAATAATGATGCAAATGCTCCAAATTTGACATCTCAATCGAGGCATGCAAGTCAGCTTTAAAATCAGTAATAGCAGTGAGAAGCATGTCATCAACATAGACAACAATGATCAGAAGCACATCATTTGCACGCATAACATATAAGGTGCTCTTAGTTGGATTGTTCTCAAAACCATGTGCAATCAATTAGGCATGTAGCTTTTCGTACCAAGCATGTGGTGCTTGCTTCAAACCATATAATGCCTTTTTTAACCTTCACATTTTGTTTTCATTCCTTTTCTGAACAAAACCACGGGGCAAAAAAACATACACTTCTTCATGTAAGTCACCATTCAGAAATGTAGTTTTAATGTCCAATTGACGTACATTCCAACCATGACGAGCTTGAAGTGCACAACTTCTACGAACAGTGGTCATTTTGGCATGTGGGAGTAAAGGTTTCATCAAAATCAATGCTTCTTTCTTGAGCATAACCTTTTGTAACAAGACTAGCCTTATCCCTGTCAACTATTCCATCATGCTTACGCTTTAGCTTGTATACCCACTTAGTGCCAATGGCGTTCTTGCTCAGAGGCAAATCACATAAGGACCAATTATCATTCTTCATAATAGCATCATAATCTGATTGCATAGAAGCCATCCAATTTTTTGAATTTTGTGCTTCATCAAACGAAACAGGCTCATTCTCATCACAAAAACTAGAGGCAGCCATAAGATAGCAATCTGATGCAAAAGAGGCACTATGAGAGCTTGAACGAGTACGATTTGACGAAGGTGCATCTAATTTGCTATCTCGCAAAGTTTGCATCAGTCATTTAGGCATAGTCGTTGCCTTCTCTATATCAATTCTCTCATCAATAAGTGCATCATGTACATCTGCATCAGAAATGGAATGATATGCATCATCACATGAAACCTATAAAGGCTGAGAAATTGCCTCATGGACTAGCACTTGACTTTCCACTTGTAAAAAGAGGAATGCAAAGTGTCATACATATCCCTAGAGCTAATAGAAGTCTCCTTAGGCTGAATTGCATCTTCCACGAAAACAACATCACGGCTAACCAAAATGCATTTAGTGTGTGGATGATACATATGATAGCCTTTGCTTTCAAAACTGTACCCAACAAAAATACATTCCACTGCTATATCATCCAATTTCCTGCGTTGTTGTTTAGGCACTAATGCATATGCTAGGCAACCAAAAACACGCAGACGAGCAACAGATGGCTTTTGACCATGCGAAGCCTCATATGGAGTGATAGACTCCAGTGCTTTAGTTGGACATATGTTAAGTACATATGCTTCACACATAATAACCTCAAGTAAGAAGCTATGTAGTAAAGCTTGACTTTTGACAGTACACCTCGCCATCTCAATGAGTGAACTGTGCTTCCTTTCAGCGATCCCATTCTGTTGAGGTGTATACGGCATTGTACACTGATGTTTTATCCTACATTCAACCAGAAATGCATAAAAATCAGAAGATATGTATTCTCTCCCTCGATCATAACAGAGGGTGCCCATTTTACATTTCGATAGATTTTCAGCCAAAACGAAAAACTATTTGAAGCACATAAACACTTCGGACTTTGCTTTCAGGGGATACACCCATGCATGCTTGGAAAAATCATCAATGAAAGTCATGAAGTAAAGGTAGTTCCCAAACGAAGGTGTTTGCATAGGACCAGAGACATCATTATGAACAAGTTGCAATTTTTGAGTAGCTCGATACAAACAAAGCATCTAACAATGTAAAAGAACTACCAGTTAGAATGATCTTAGCAACTCCCATTACAGGACAAGAGAAGTTTTTAGCGCATGTGATAGTATTCCCTGTAGGGGAAGGCTAAAGTGAACTGAAGAAACTGCGTTGCCAGGTAATATGTTTGGTTGCCCGACTCAAAGTATCAAACATATGAGTTTACTGCAGACAGGATAAGCAATGTAAGCCTCATTTCTTGCTTGGTATAAAGTGGTAAGTGTATCCGATGAGCCTCATTTCTTGCTTGGTATAAACTGGTAAGTGTATCCGAAGCATCCTTTCTCTTTTGCAAGAGCGAATGTGAGGAAAAATGGGACGTTTGATAGACAAAGCTATCAATGCATGTGCCTGAGCATCTCTGCCATCCCAATGAAGTTGCATCTCTGCCATCCCAATGAAGTTGCTTTGCAGTAGGTGCAATAAGAACCGTAGCACGAATAGGAATTTGAAGAGCGTCTGCATCACATTCGATAATTGTATTTTCAAGTGTAATAGGATGTTTTTCAACACGTTGCACAATATTCCACGGTCCTTTTGCCACCAATACATGTCGCATCATATATGCCCATAATGGGTAATTAGTACCATCCAATCTATATTCAAAAACAAACATACGGAATACATCATTGTTTTCAGCCATGGCCACTGACTAAAATACCCTGATGAAGAAAAATGACTATCCTGTCGAGCTCGCTAGATCTGTAGCAGACTTTGACAGAACTATCCTGTTGAGCTCGCTAGATCTGTAGCAGACTTCGAGGTGCTTGTACTTGTGAACCGAAACCTGTATATATGTTTGGCACAAAGGGATGAAATTGCCTACATAGGCACTACGATAGTGTGTTCGACGGCCGAAACGAGCTCAGATCGTGATTTCGACACCACATAACGAAGCTGTTTTGAACTCCTAATTGCCCTGAGTATGCTCACCAATTTTCGTGCAATTCTGAGACTGTAACCAGAGGGGTGTCGACGACGATACATCATTGTTTTCAGCCATGGCCATTGACTAAAATACCCTGATGAAGAAAAATGACTATCCTGTCGAGCTCGCTAGATCTGTAGCAGACTTTGACAGAACTATCCTGTCGAGCTCGCTAGATCTGTAGCAGACTTCGAGGTGCTTGTACTTGTGAACCGAAACCTGTATATATGTTTGGCACAAAGGGATGAAATTGCCTACATAGGCACTACGATAGTGTGTTCGACGGCCGAAACGAGCTCAGATCGTGATTTCGACACCACATAACGAAGCTGTTTTGAACTCCTAATTGCCCTGAGTATGCTCACCAATTTTCGTGCAATTCTGAGACTGTAACCAGAGGGGTGTCGACGACGCCCTAGATGAACTAACAACCTTCTCTGATACCAATTGTTGGAGTTTGGGGTCTGCGAAAGCACGCGAACAACACAAGGAAGACGAAGAAGAAGAAGCTTTGAGCACAAAACACAATACCAAATGTATTACCAAGTGGATGTACAAAGATAAGTGATCCGTTAGGGTTATAAGCTTATATACAAGCCGGGGGAAAAAACCTCCTAAAGAGGGAAAAAAGTGCCATGGCGGTCCTAGTGTGTTCACACATATCTCTACTGAAAGATATCAACAGACTATGCAAGGATGACCTTGGTGGCCTCATAATCTTCTTTACAAGCTTCATTGATGACCTTGGGTCTTGTTGATGATGAAGGTGGAGACCTTAAAAAAAGTTCATGATCTTCTTTGCCATGGAAGTTAATCCTTCTCATTTCTCATGAGTTCTATGGTTCTTTTGCGTGAAAGAATTTCTCTTTCTTGCGTGTCTCTTATCATCTTTCCTATGGATCTTTGTGAAGGTTTTCTATAGCAAAAGAAACATCTTCTATCTGCTATAAGTTATGTTTCACGCACGGGTCTTAAACACATGACCCCTTGACAAGAGGTAGATCATGCTATCCAATGTGCCAACATTTCGACCATGAGAAGAAAACATGTATGATTAAATAGGTGTTCCGATTTTTGATTAGAGGTGCAGAAAAGAACAAAAGCAAAGCGCTGCAGAAGAGTGATTTTGAACCCATGCCCTCCTACAAAAGAGGGGAACACTCTAACCACAAAGCCATCGTTGGTGATTGTCCTCATAGTTTGTTCGGATGGGAATCATACTTCAAACTTGGACGGGTTGGAAAGCTCAAAACAAGACCGGAAAAACATTTTCGATGGGACTTTTTTTTTCTTAAAAAGAAAAATATAATGCAGATACTCTAAATGAGATTAGAAACATAATTCAATGACAATTAAGCATAATTTCAATAAACATAAAAGAGTATGAAAAGTCATGGCAAAATATGCACATAATCATGTATGATCATCTATTATCTTCCTCTACATACTACTACTACTCCTCACTGACCCCAAGGCTCAATAGTGTAGGATGCTCTCCATCCTTCTCTAACCCCAAGGCTCACGCAAAGCGGGGTCGTCCTGCCTCTCTAACCCAAAACATTTGTGCGCTTGGAGATGCCTAAATGCGAGTGGTTGAAGATCTTGAATTTGACCCGAAATCATGACTTTTTCCCAATTTTATGGTTTCATGCAATAACGAGGTTCGAAACGGGTTTTGGACTTTGGAGTCCAAAATGGACTCCCATATGTATGGTAAAACGATTTGGATGTGTTCGAATGCAACTATGGTTGTCCTTATCATGGGAATTTTCTTGTAACTTCTTGAAGGAAGGACAAGTGCTTATTCACAAGACGAAGAAGATGAAGCCAAGGCATTTATTGTTTAGAGAAGGCACAACTTGGGAGACCCATGAAGGACAAGTTTCCACTGAAGAATGACCCTTCCACAAGAGCAAGGAGTTGAATGGTTAAGCTTTGCAAGTGGAAGCGTCAAAGCAAAGGAAAAAACATGATTTTGCACACAACTTAGAAAAGTGCAAAATCACGCAAGGGGGCATTTTTGACCCCTCTTCAAAGGTATCATATACTATCTAAATTTGTTGTTTTTGATTCATATATGTTCTTTGAAGTATGTGCTATAGGTATATAGATTCAAACTTGTGAGTCTTATCTCCAAGATGTCTTTGGGGGGTATCCAAAGTAGCCACTCCAATCGGATTGGAGCTGCTTTGTACTCGAGTGATCGTTTTTTATGATTTTTAGCTTGCTGGAAAGCTCCTTTTATAAGCTTTCTTGTGATATAAAAATCTTTGGAATTAGAGGAGATTTAGATGGTTTGGGTACAGAATTTGTTCTCAATAATGATGATTTGGAGACGCAATGTAGCATTTCCTCAATCACAATCTATCCTCAATCACAATCTTTCGATCACTCAAGAATAACAGAGGAGAAAAAATGTAGAGATTACACAAGATAAGAGAAAATTTGATGCAGAAGAGTAGAAAAGGTATGACTCAGAGAAAAAAGAATTCTGATATTATAGATGTGAATCAATGGTTACAACAGCTTCACAAATTAGCTTCTTGACGAAGCCTCTACCTCCCGATCACCCTCGAGCTATCACAATCTCATTCACACTCGCACTCTCAATCACACTCTCACTCTCAATCACAAGGAAATTCTTTGGTTTTTGTGTGTCCTCTTCGTTGATGTGCAGGTCTCCTATAGCAGAGTTTGATCGCCGCCCAAAGAAGTGTACGATCCACCAAATTTAGAAAAAGTCGAGTTTCTCCAAAGCTTTTGCAAAAAACCATGCGATTGTAGTTTGCTTTCTTTAGCGTACCTCTCAAAAATAGGAGAAAAACACCGAAAAGACATATCCGAAGATATCCACAATTGGACATGATGATGTGTAAGCGCCAATCATGGATTCGAATAGAAATAGAGAAGCCCCCTCTTTTTTTTTTTTTGTTTAATAAAAGCATTGAAAAACCACACTTTTCAAAGCCTTGTAACTCAAAAATAGTGAGGAATCAGCTTAAGCTTGTGAGAGACACTTTTATTCAATTTTTCGATCTGCACAATAGTGTTAGAGATTACCTATGCCCAAATCTGCCTCCAAATGCCACTTTTGAGCCTTGCAAGTTTCAAAATTCTAGAGAGAGAGAGAGTAAAATCAAGGCATTTTCTTACTATGAACTAAATATAGAGCTCTGAACGGGGTACTTAAAACATGATTCACAAAAATTTCACACAGACACTTTTATTCTCTTATACTTGCTCTACCTTTCTCTCATACAGAGTTTTTCTTAATTCTTTCATCTTCACCTTCAAATTTCAACTAGAAAACATGATGCTAATAAGGTCTAGAGAGAGAATATGAAACTTCTCATCCCAAAATTTTTCCTACATGCATAAACTGACCAAATTGTTCATTCTAAGCATTATCCCCGCAATGTAAGTCAGAAAGTTCAAAATGAATTATTTCACTAGAAAAGAGGCCTATTACAATTCTTCCCCC
The DNA here is from genome assembly GCA_020310875.1 of Ceratopteris richardii. Classification (NCBI taxonomy): domain Eukaryota; kingdom Viridiplantae; phylum Streptophyta; class Polypodiopsida; order Polypodiales; family Pteridaceae; genus Ceratopteris; species Ceratopteris richardii. The sequence goes on along the minus strand of CM035408.1, from coordinate 138,007,610 downwards.
CTTTAAGGAACTCTGTCCTCCATGTTGGAAAGAAGGATAATGTGTTAGAAAATCGTCTAAGCTCACTCAAGTCGAATCTGCTACTGGATGAGTGCCATTTCACCAAAATTTCTATTACAGATCTATTTCTAAGCAATCTTTCTTTTCTATCTAATATTATTTCAAGACGAAGCTCAAAAGAGCCATCATCTTTCAGCTTATAATTGTCCTGCAAAACATGAGGAACATTAGGTACATATTTTTTAAGTAAGCTAATATGAAATACAGGATGTACATTCAGTTTAGGTAATTCCAACAAATAAGCAAGAGATCCAATCTTTTTCAAAACTTTAAAAGGACCTGCGTATCGAGGAGAAAGTCTATGATCCTTCCCTAGCAATAAGTTAGATCGGTGAGGATTAACTTTAAGAAATACCATATCATCAGTTTGAAATTCAAGTGGTCGTCTCTTCTAATCGTAGAATTTTTTTTGACGTTTTTGAGCTTCTTTTATGTGTTTCTTAATTTTTCCAAGTTCTTCATCCATCTTATCAAGCATTTCTTTGAACACTTCTACTTTATTTGAAAAACTTGAAAATGAAGGTGGAGTCAAACAATCATAACCATAGATTGCCTCAAACAGAGTCATTTTTATAGATGCATGCCAACTATTGTATGCAAACTCGACCAAGGGTAAGGTAAATATTCACTCGAATTATCCTGCTTTTCATTCACATACATACGCAACATGTCTTCAACTACCGGATTAACCCTCTTGGTTTCCCCATCAGTTTGTGGATGGAAAGTTGTGTTCATACGGAGTTGAGTTCCAATCGATTCAAATATTTCTCTCCAAAAGTTTGATGTAAATCTAGAGTCTCTATCAGAAATTATGCTTTTAGGCATTCCATGTAATCGAAAAATTCCTTTACAAAGATTCTTGCAACATTCAATGCAATATCAGTCTTTTCGTATGAAAGAAATGTGCCATCTTGGTAAGTCGATCAACTATCACAAATATGGTATCATGTTTACTTCTGATCGTAGGTAATTTAGTGATAAAGTCCATAGAAATAGACTCCCACTTTTGATTTGGAACATCCAAAGGTCGAAGCATTCTAGGCATCCTCTTAAACTCAGATTTTACTTGTTGGCACTTTAAACATTCACTAACATATTTTCTAATATCCCGCTTCACACATGGCCAAAAGTAAGAATACTTTGTTTTAACATAACTCCTTGAATAACCTGCATGTGCAAAAAAGGTGCATCATGACAATCATGCAATATTTTAACTTTTAATGGAGATTCATAAGATATGCATAGTCGATTGTTATAATACGATGCTCCATTCTGCAAATGAAATTTGTCCTCATACATTGATCCCCTGTTTGCATTCAAAGAATTCAAAATAGGTGCATAAAAAGAGTCTTGCTTTATTTTTTCTTGAGTTTGATTGAGAAAATAAGAATTTATTACAGAAAAGACATAATTAATGTCAAAATCATACTCGCTTAATAATTCAATCCAACGCTTCTTCCTGTTGTTAAGTAATGGTTGTGTGAAAATGTATTTAGACTCAAATGATCTATTTTCAATTCAAATTTAATGCCTAATAATAGATGTCTCCAATGCTTAAGTGCATGCATAACAACAAGCATTTCTAGATCATGAGTAGGATAATTAAGTTCATGTTTTCTTCATTTTCTGGACTCATATGTGACCACCCTACCATCCTGTGAAAGAACACATCCTATCTGACTACTAGTTGCATCACATGCAACCACAAAAAGCTTTCCCATTTCGAGTATTTTCAAAACACAACTTTCAACGACTTTTTGTTTCAATGTTTCAAATGGTTTTTGACAAGCATCACTCTACACAAATCCTACATTCCTTTTAGTCAATTCTGTGAGGAGAGTAGCTATCTTAAAGAAGTCTTTAATATGCGCTCTTTCATATTGCGCCAATCCTAGAAAACTTCTAACATCCCTTACAGTCTTAGGAATTGGCCAATCCACTATTGTTTTTACTTTATGTTTATGTGTATGGATTCCTTCTTTTGATACGACTCTTCCTAGATACACAAGTTTATTCTTAGCAAAGAAACACTTACTCTTCTTTCCATACAATTTGTGTTCTCTAAGAGTTTGCAAAGTCTTCTTGAGATGTACCGCATGCTCAGGATCATCTTTAGAGTATACAAATATATCGCCAAGAAATACTAGGATGAATTCATCTAGGTAATCATGGATAACATTATTCATCAAGCACATGAATGTAGAAGGAGCATTTGTTAATCCAAAAGGTAAATCTGTAAACTCGTAGTGACTGTGTCGTGTTCGAAAGGGTGTCTTGGGTATATCCTCTATTTTAATCCTAATTTGTTGATATCGAGATGTGAGGTTAATCTTAGTGAATACACTCGCTCTGCTTAATTGACCTAATAAGACGTCTATGTGAGGGAGTGGATACTTGTTTTTGATTGCTCTTTTATTCAAGCCCCTATAGTCAATGCATAATCTATAAGAGCTGTCTTTCTTCTTCTGAAATAAAACAGGTGCTCTCCAAGGTGAAACACTCGGTCTTATCAAGCCTTTCTTCAAAAGATCATCTAATTGAATCTTAAGCTCTTTTAATTCATCTATGTTAAATCTATAGGGTGCCCTTGAATATGGTTCACTCCCTAGATACAGGTCAATGGCATGGTCAATCTTCCTAGGTGGAGGTATACTAGACAAGTCTTCTAGAAATACATCTGCATATTCTTTCAAAAGATTTTCTACATAATATGGAATACTTTTCTCATTATTTTCTTCATCCACATTGTTTACATACACTACATATGTTCTACAACCATCATGTATACCTTTAATTATCTGCATAGAAGAAATAAGGATAGGTTTAGTTCTAAGCATTATTCCCACAATGTAATTCAGAAAGCTCAAAATGAATTATTTCACTAGAAAAGAGGCCTATTACTCTCAATTAGGCGGAAGATGGCTCTTCTCAAAGCAAGGGATGGATATAACTATTGTTTGGAACTAAATATTTTCCAAGGTCATGTTTGATTTCAATATTTGTTTACTTTTTGCTACCATATAGTTTGCATAGAATCATCATTGAAGCAGGGATAAGACTTTAATTGGGATAATGCTTAAACAAACTTCAAAAACTTAATGAAATCTAAAAGAAACAAGCATAAGCATAACATAAGCAAATCAAGCATCGAAAGTACTTGCATCCGTTCATTAGTTATTTTCCACTTCATGCATGCAAAAGAATGATTGGTTTTGCATTCGTCTTTCCAAAAGGATGTTTTCAATGCACAATTTTAGTTAGAGGGTGTCGTTTTGCACATCACGAGCTTCCATATTTTTAGAAAAGATTTTTATGCACTCAAGCATGTGCACTAGCATGTTTTTACTATAAAACGAAGCAAAGATAGTATGTTGTGCGCAACATGGATGCATGAAATGCATGCATAACAAGCATAAGAAATGCTCGAGATAGTTTAGGGAATGCAAAAAACATGCCAACACATGCATGCAAATATATGCATTTGCATACAAGCTCATGCAGTTGCATGCATAAGAAGTTTGCTAAGTAGATAAATGAATGTACTTTCCTAGTAGTTAGCTTACTCTTTAAAGCACAAACCTTTGGGAATACAGAAAGCTAGTTAGTTGCAAAGTCATGCTAGCTGCAACCTTGCTACTTAAGTAACTAGTAGGTTCTTGCCCAAGGTGATACTCTGGCATCAAATATTTAATCCATTAAGTTTTCTTAATGGCCAAGAAAACATGATTACTTGCAAATCTTTAAAGATTTATGATGACTCTAAGTCCAAGAGACACTTAGAGAGTCATAAAGAGAAGATTATAATGATTACTCTAATTATAGGAGATACTTAGAGATAAGTTCTAATCGAGTTCTTATACCATGTTTGTAACTCTCATCACATCCCAAAGTAGGGTAATAACTCATCATAGTTTCAAAGTTCCGTGTGCACTTTGAACTGAGAAGCTCTTATTTGCTGAGAAACTCTTATTTGATTCCATCTAAGTGAATGATGGAAACCTAAGAAGAGTAGAGGAACTCAAATACAAATTGAACTTTGAAGATTCAATGATTTGTGTTTAGTTCATAGATAAGATGCTTGGTGCTAAGGAATCATGGAAACCTTGAAAGACCTATTCCTCTTAGAAGGGTTGGAAGTTGATTTGAAGTTTTATTTTTAGAGATTTGCAACTCAAACGGAAACCTAAGCAAACGATTTTTAGGAAATTAGATAGTTTCTAAAAACAAGAATTTAAATGAAATAGTCTAGTACTCTATTTCATAAGTTAAAATTTTCTCCTAGCATATTGGAGAAAAACTTACCTTTTGAGAACAAAAGAAGTTCCAAGAAATGGATCTCCATTGGCCCATCAACTTTTCCCAAAACAAGAATAAGCTCATAAATATATTAGGACAAGTAAATGGTGTTGTCCTTTTGAAGGATATTTCAGTTGAAGACAGAAGCTATCACATGATGAAAGCTTAGATTTTTCAAGTATATTGTTTTCTACAAAAAAAAACATAACTATTAAACCTAACTAATGGGTTAGATAAGGGAAAGTAAGCATATTCAGGATATAGATGTTTAGCCAAGAAAGTTGTCTAGAAAATAACTATATGGTATACTGAAGCGTAGAAAATATGGGATCCCGAAAGGTGGTTGTAAACCATGAAGATAGATATAGCATGTCCAAGTTACATTTATCCAAAGGAAAGTGTGAAAGAGTTAGCTATTCCAAGTACGTACTCTTCAACCGTGATGATGTTAATTAAGTTTGTGGAAGGTAAAACATCTTAAAGGTGAAATCGAAAAGCATGAGCGGATGCTTATACTTGAGCAATAGAGAGAATCCTTGTAAATTTAGGGATAGCTACTTAAAGATTCAAGAAGAAAGGAATGTGAAGACAAGAAGTAAAAATCTCTTGTCGCAACAAAATTGGTTTAGGTAGAACCAATAGCATTTGAATTTGAAAAATTCAAGAACGTGGAACTATGATTGGTTTTCTTTTGAAAACCCTAGAAAAGAAGGATGGATGTTCCATCAAATAGTTTTTAAGTTTCCAAGACAAAGTGAAAGTCAAGGCATGAGATCGTGAAATGATATTGTGAAGGAAACAAAACCTAGAAAATCCAAGCTAGAGGTAAACCCTTGACTTTAAATTCTATTAAAGAAGGTACTCTATAAAGATCTGTTTGGACTTTAGGATCAATATCACCTACACGTCAATGTGAATATAAGATGGGGTGGTATGGGACCTCAAATTTTATACTTAGATTGTAGGAAAGATAGGATGGGACATCTGATCGTGGGATGATGACTATCTTTTAGTCCTAGAATGAATGTTGAAGTAAGATTGGATCTTGAAGGAAAGTAAAGCTTCAAAGGAGAAGTTTAAATTCAAGGAAGATAAAAGCATAATGTTACAAGACACTTCAAGATCAAGTAAGTAAGAAGATCACAAAGTAATTAACTTCCAAGATCTTCATTTAAAATTCAAGTATGACAAAGCATGCTCTTACTTGAATTGTGTAAATTTCTAAAGAACTAAAACTTTGACACGATCCTTTCAACTAAGATTAGAAAGACTAAGTTAGTTTGAAAGCACTCCATTAACACTACAACTTGGTGACAATAATCTCTTGGCTAATAATGCATAAGAATTGCATTCCATTTAAGTAGTCTTAAGAGATTGAATAAAAGAAAGGTTAACTTAATCTTACAGTAAGCATTAATATTTTGAGTAACACAAGAAAATATCATCAATAACACTCAGTGGCTCGAAACATCGACGTTGGATTCCACACTAGTAATGAGTGGTTGGATGATGTTCAAGCTTTACTCCAAGAATCTTTTTGAGAATCTAATCTAACTCCCTCAAAGATAGATAAAATGCTTCAGTAACTTGTTGAAGCAGATCTTTGAAAAGTCAAAATCTTGAGTCACATGGAGTTTGACTCACGTCATGTTTGAGTATCTTCAAAGTTTGAATTGGTTATACAGAGTTTTGGTTCTTTTTTACCGCTTTCCAAATCTTTTGGAAATGATTCAGATAAAGTCTTTGACTCATTTGAGTAAATGTCAAGGTTAGCCAATGGGAAAAGGTAACTAAATCAAACATGAGGTAGATGTTATGTACAAGAACCCATTCAATCTTTAAAGATGCTAAGTCTAAGTTGACTTATCCACATGAGTTTGCTTCAAGTGAAGTAGCACTAGTTCTCTAAAAGAGTTTGACACACTCTTAAAACGGAAAAAGCAAGGGATTGCTCATAAGATTGATAATTTCCAAGAACTTAAAGTCAAATTCTTTCAGAAAAGTTTCCTAAGTTGGACAAAGTTCATTGGATTTGACTTGGTCAAGTGCGAGGTTAACCAAAAGTAAATGGAACACTTTCTTGTACAGTTTACATAGGATTTTCAAGCTCAATAAGACAAAGTAGTTCTAGAGTCGAGTAATAAATCAAGTGATTTGAATCCACCCATGTCGAGTGTTAGTGCCCAGATTGCACGTAGCGATCCACCCTTATCATTCATTCCCTACTTTGCACTCAGTTCAATTTATCAAGTGCAAAGCTAAATTGTGTTTTTGAATTATTTGGGAAGGGATCAAGTAGTAGATTCTCCTTTATTCATTTGGAATACGAGGTGAGTCCAAGTGAAGAGATGAAAATGTTATTAAACATGAGGCTTGAGGGTATGCCTACAATTTTGTATATGGCTCTATTTTCTGTTGATATATTTAGGTAGTGATGTGTGCGAACATCACTAGGATCGCCGAGGCACTTTTTTCCCAATTTAGGAGGTTTTCTCCCCCGGCTTGTATATACGCCTATAGCCCTAATGGGTCACCTATCTTTTGTACATTCTAGTGGCAATACATTCAGTATTGTGTGTTGTGCTCTCAGCTTCTTCTTCTTCCTTGTGCTGTTCGAGTGCTTCCACAGACCTTGAACTCCAATGATTGGTATCAAACCAGGTCGCCACTTCATCGAGGGCGTCGTCGACACCCTTCCAGTGAAAGTCTCAGAATCGCACGAATTTTTGTGAGCATACTCAAGGTGATTAGGGGTTCAAAACTGCTTCGCTTTGTGGTGCCGAAATAGCGATCTTAGCTCGTTTTCGCCTCCGAATCCACTACCACAGTGCTTGTGTAGGCAATGTCGTCTTTTTATGCCAAAGATATGTATAGGTTTCGGTTCGTCAGTATAAGCGTCTCGAAGCCTGCTACAGGTTTAGTAGAACTCGACAGGTTAGTTTTGTTCAACTTTTTGAGATACAATCATTTCTCTGCATCATGGTATTTTAGTCAGTGGCCATGGCTGAAAGCAGCGATGTATTCTGTATGTTGGCTCTTGAGGAAAAGTTGGACAATACCATTACCCATTATGGGCTTATATGATGCATCATGTGTTGGCTGCAAAAGGAATGTGGAATATTCTGCAGGGTGTTGAAAAACGTCCTATTACACCTGCAAACACAGTTGTTGAAGGTGATGAAGATGGCATTGAAGATTGCGATACTCTTCATGTTCCTGTTCGTGTTGCGGTTCCTGCTCCACCTAATGCAGGTCAGATTCGTTGGGATGGAAGAGATGCTCAGGCACATGCATTGATTTCCTTGTCTATCAAATATGCCATTATTCCTTATATTCGTTCTTGCAGAACAACTAAGCATGCTTTGGATACACTTACCACTTTATACCAGGCAAGGAATGAGGCTCGTGTTGCTTACCTCTGAAAACAGTTGAAGAGTGAGCGCATGAATGAAGGAGATTCCATGGACAATTTTTTGACAAAGATCAAAGGTTTGAAGGAATGCTGATGAAGTCTTGCATGATAGCTCACTTGTGTAGATTAGCTCACTTCTGTAGATGTTCTGAATGGTCTTCCCGATTCATATCAGAGTTTTGCTTCTACTCTTCGTTTGATGATGAAAGGGAATCCTAATGCTTTAACATTTGAGGAGTTAGTCTCTGTTCTGTTGCAGGAAGATTAGTTTAGGTAGAAGAGGTCCATTATGCGTGTTGCAGATCAAGCTTTCCTTGCTAGTCAGAAGGGCAAAGGTAAATGGAGCTCTTCTACTAGTAAGCAAAAATCTGCTAATTCTGCACAATCAAAGAAGGATGACAGAGACGAGAAGAAAACAGAAAAGCAGAAATTGTTTTGCAAATACTGTAAAGGAAATGATCATGTCATAAAGAGTTGTCCAAAATTGGCTTCGAAAGAGGTAAGGAAGAAAGAGGCTTGAATGGTTGTTGCAGAGGCCTACCCAAAACAGAGTTTGCTAATCTTGTGTAGAATGAAGAAATGGGCATTTACCACTATTTGCAGTTATGACCCATCTTCTTATGAATAGTGTACGTCTGTAGTAGACTCATATGTTTGGTACTTTGATAATGGGGCAACCAAACATATTACCTCCTAGCGCAGTTTCTTCACTTCACTCGAGTGTGCCCCTACAGGGAATACTGTCACATGCGCCAACAACTCCTCTTATCCTGTTATGGGAGTTTGTAAGATCATTCTGACTACTACTGATGGTAGTTCTTTTATATTATCGGATGATTTATTTGTGCCAGGAATCAAGAAGAATCTATTATCAGTTTAGCCATTACGTTCATGTATTAAGGAGACGTGTGTTAGCTCCAAAGACATGTATGATACTTTGCTACCTCTTTTTACAAGTGGAGAGTCTAGTGTTGGTCCTATTGAGACAACTTCTCAGCCTTTACAGATTTCATGTGATGATGCAGATCATTCCATTTCTAATGCAGATTTACATGATGCACTTGTTGATGAGAGAGCTGATATTGAGGAGGCAAAAACTATGCCAAAATGGCTGGTGCAGACTTTGCGTGACAACAAATTAAATGCACCTCTGTCATATCGTACTTGTTCTGGCTCTCATAGTGCTTCTTTTGCATCCGATTGCTATGCTATGGCTGCCTCTAGTCTCTGTGATGAGAATGAGTTTGTTTCGTTTGATGAAGCACAAAATTCAAAAAATCGGATGGCCGCTATGCAATCTGAATATGATGCTATTATGAAGAATGGTACGTGGTCTTTATGTGACTTGCCTCTTGGCAAGAAGGCCATTGGCACTAAATGGGTATACAAGCCGAAGCATAAGCCTGATGGAACAGTTGATAGTTATAAAGCTAGGCTCGTTGCAAAGGGTTATGCTCAGGAAGAGGCATTGATTTTGATGAGGCCTTTGCTCCTACATGCCGAATGACTTATGTTCGTAGCACCTCTGCACTTGAAGCTCATCATGGTTGGAATGTACAGCAATTGGACATTAAAACTGCATTTCTGAATGGTGACTTGCATGAAGAAGTGTATGTTTTTCAGCCCCATGGTTCTGTGCAGAAAGGGCATGAAAACAAAGTGTGCAGGTTGAAAAAGGCATTATATGGTTTGAAGCAAGCACCATGTGCTTGGTACGGAAAGATACATGCCTATCTTACTGTACATGGTTTTGAGAACAGTCCAATTGAGAGCATCTTATATGTTAAGCGTGCAAATGATGTGCTTCTGATCATTGTTGTCTATGCTGATGACATGCTGTGCACTGGTCCTCATGAAAAGCATATTACTGATTTTAAGGCTGATTTGCATGCCTCATTTCAGATGTCAGATTTGGGGCATTTGCATCATTATTTGGGCATTCAATTTATGCAAGTTGATGGTGGAATAGCTTTTTGTCAAAGCAAATATATTGACACATTATTGCAGCGTTTTTGCCTTGAAGACTCCAAACCTATTGCCACTCCTATGGAGATAGGTTTACGATTGAGTCTTCATGATGCTTGAGATGCATTTGATGCTTTTCTCTATGAGCAGGTTGTTGGATGCTTGATTTACTTATGCATTACTTGATCAAATATTCAGTTTGCTGTCTCGCAGATGCGAAGGTTTATGCATTGCCAAGGTGTCAAGCATTGGCAGGCGGCTAAGCGCATCTTTCGCTTCTTGAGTTGGACCTACGTGGATTGTTTTATTCCAAGGGAGGATCACTACGACCAGATTTACATGCTTTTTCTGACTCTAACTGTGCTAGTTGCTATGACACTCGTGTGTCCACTAGTGGTTTTCGCTTCATGCTTAGCTCATGCATATCTTGGTCGAGCAAGATGCAGCCTGCTGTGGCCACTTCTAGTTGTGAGGTTGAGTATAGGGAAGCTTTCACAGCGATTGTTGAGTGTGTGTGGTCAGATGCCTTATGGCTGATTTGGGTGTTGGTCAGTCTTCTGCCACCACCATCTTCAGTGATAGTCAGAGCGCATTGGCAATTGCGAGGAACCCTGTGTTCCATGCTCGCACTAAGCACATTGAGGTGCACTATCATTATGTCAGGGAGAGGTTCTCTGCTGGAGAGATCAACTTGGCATATGTGTCCATGCAAGAGAACTTTGCATACCTTTTCATGAAGGCTCTGCCTAGGGAGAAATCTGAAGCTTTTTGCAAAGCTTTGGGCTTACTTTCTTTTGTGGATTGATTGCACATAGCTTGGCACTTCTTGATACATGAGTGCCAACTCCTTGTTCATCGCATCACTCCGAGGGGGATTTGTTGATATATTTAGGTAGTGATGTGTGTGAACACATTAGGAGTGCCGGGGAACTTTTTTCCCTCTTTAGGAGGTTTTTTTTCCCCGCTTGTATATACGCCTATAGCCCTAACGGGTCATTTATCTTTCATACATTTTAGTGGTAATACATTAAGTATTGTGTGTTATGCGCCAAGCTTCTTCTTCTTCCTTGTGTTGTTCGCGTGCTTCCGTAGTTCGACTTGTTTAGACAGATTTGAAATTGGACACCGTTTGGTCACTCATACATATGGCCAAAGATATCAAGATTAGACTTAAGCATGCTCTCTAAAACAAGTAATCCACTTAGTCTAGTGGTTAAGTCTCACGGTTTGGAAGGAGGGGGGTTTAAACCCCCATGCGGAGCATGGGGAGAGAATTTTGCCTAAAAAGCTCTAGAGCTTTCTAACTCGAGTTAATGTGAGTTAACTTGAGTCTAGAGAGACTTAACTCAAGTAGCGAGTACACCAAACACTAGTGGACTCTAGTAGAAGGTGCTAAAGAAGTAGTGGAGATCGCACATGCACTTGTGAGAGACTTAACTTGAGTGGCAAGTACACCAAACACTAGTGGACTCTAGTGGAAGGTGCTAAAGAAGTGGTGGAGATTGCACATGCACTTGTGGACTCGAGTTACATTTGTGGTCCTTGTTGATTGGAGTAGCTATATATAGAGGCAAAAGGTTGGGAGGAGAGTCATCTCTTAAACACATGGTGATCCTAATACTCTTAGTTCATTACACAGTTGTCCAACAATCAAACATAATAATGTGCAAATGATGTGGTGAATCCAAACATACATAGCGGTTGCATTATTCCCTAAAAATCCATTGAGGAAATAAATTTCTCAATTCCATGATAAATACTCTCCATTGATTATGAAAGATTTAAAATCCTCAATCACAAGTCATATGTCATCGTTGGGAATATGTCCTCTATCACATGGTAGACCCTTTCAACGATCATGAAGGGGGGGAAAAAGTCCTCTCTTACTTTGCAATCTCCATCTATGATCCATAATTGCAAGGCAATGCATTGTGAGCCCTTCCCAATGAGTTGCTAGCAACCCTAAGTTATAAAGAGGTTTGTGAGCTGGTGCCCACATGACAAAAGAAAGTCTTCCAAAAGACATTATTAATTACTATGGAAGTGGCATATTTATAATGAAAGTGGTGTATTGTTGTTTGTCCATGGGTTCTTACTTGTTAGTTTAGCAAACTTTAGAATCTATTTATAGAAGCCCAAAGGAGATTCATTGCAAATAAACGGTGAAACTTTTTGATATAGACCTCCCCCTCTCGGAAGGAAAAAAAAAGGAAAAACTATTCGATCTTCCAAATCTTAAATTTTTCGTATGTTGATTGTCAGTTTGTTGGATATCGTTCGTGTGATTATCAAATATTATAGACCATAGTAGTTGATCCTATAGAACGTATACAAAATTTTCTAATAGGAACAAAAGTCTATCTTAGATTTGATTCAAATCATAGGCATATGCCTCAAAGAAAAAGGAAAAATCTCATGCGACGAAAGTTTTGTTACTCGAGATAAACACAAGTATAACACACATCAGAGAATACACAAATGTGAAGGAGAGAACATGCACACCATATACACAAACTATGGTAAAAAATAACAACTCCATTACAATAAAAATGTACAAGATGATGATATGGCCCAACTAATACAAAAGAAATATACTCACAACCCATAAGTACCAAAGAGAGCAAGTGAGAGTAAGTGAAGATTGGCTATGAAGAGGCTTAGGCTGAATTTTGAAAATAGGAACTCCAAAGCGAAACCTCTCAAGAGGTATGAGAGTCCAAGTGTATGAAGATACATTACTCCAAGCTTTAAGTCCTCCTAGAGTGTAACTTGTAAGACTCTCACTCCAACTCCAAGCTTTAAAGAAAGAAGCTTCTCCCACTCTTACAAGCATGTATGACAGAGCACCTCCCACTCATATAAGAATGTCTAAGAGAGACTCTTTTATTAAAACTTTGGAGACCGCATCGAATCCTCCCTTTTTTTAAGAACCAGCATGTGCTCTGAACTTGTTCGTCTTCTTCTTTTTCGTGCATGTTCTTCTTGTTTTCTAATTCGTTACATGGTAATATTGTTTTTCCTTTGTATGCATTGTGTTTTGTTTAGCAATAAGATGATATCTCAACAATTGTTATATTTTCTTCCCACTTCCCTAGGATATTTGGATGGGTGCTTATAGCTATGTTTGGCCAAGTCAGAAAGGACTAGCGATTCTGAACTATGTTGGTTTTTAGGCTCACAATTAATATAAAGACAAAGAGAAAATAGAGACAAGATGGAGAATAGACAACACATGAGAGAGATGAAAGGAGCAAAACTCGAGATATATCCATTACATTCCATGTTGAAGTACATGAAGTAACAAGTTGCATGATAGCATATATAGAATATTCAAGAAATACAAGCTGTCCATAACTCCACAAATCTCCAAAGGTGTAGACGATCTCCTCCAAAAATAGATAAGCTTTAAGTTGCTGCAAACCTTGTTGAAGATGAAGAAAGCACAACTCCACCTCTCCAAGTTGAAAGGAACACCTCCACCAATCTCCCTCAAGAAGAGCATTCCATGTACGATGATGATGCAAGTGCTAGTAACATGGTCTTTGTATAGGGAATATTGAATAAAGCAAAAAGAATAATTAGGGTTTTTATTCGAGAACCCTGAAATAAAAAACCGGCTTGAAGTACATGAAGTTACATGATAGCATATAGAATATTCAAGAAATACAAGTTGTCCTTAACTCTAGAAATCTCCAGGGCTGTAGTAGATAAGCTTCAAGTTGCTGCACACCTTGTTGACGATGAAGACAGCACAACTTCACCTCTCCCCAAGCTTGCTCAAGAAGAGCATTCTATGTGTGATGATGCAAGTACTAATAACATCCTAAAGATAAAGCATTGGCATGTTTTTTTATGTGCCATAGGGCATGGATATAAGCCATTGGATCTTATTTTCAAGTTTTAATAGGACGATGACATGTGTCACATTTGCTTTTCAAATTCTATAGTGCTTTTCATACTTAACTCAGAAATTAGGGTTTTGATTTTTACCATGACTTTCGTGCCAAAAACACAAGTATTATACATGGTAGGATAGCTCTCAATGAGTTCTATCACATAATGTAATAAAAAAAACCATTTTTTTTTTAGGATTCCCAAAATAGGGACCATTTTTTACCATTCCTATTTTGTGACCATCAATCTATATGACTTAAATCTGCTGTAATTTCAGCTCCCTAGTGGAAGGTTGCTCCTTTTCTGACAAAATAGTTTACTTTTTTCTGAATCCTGTAAATAGGACCCATGGCTTATTTGTTGCATATTCTACACATACTTAAAATGCTTGACCCTTTGGGTAAGTCACCCACACGTTTGGTGTGGGTGTGATGGTATGGAACATTGGCCCTTGTAGTGATGGCTACCTGTATAGCTACACACTCTCAATCTCAGGGGTGAGCCCATTTGGCTGAGGGCTCTATGGCTGGGAGGTGAATGTGATGTACATCCTTCTCATGTATGTAAGTACGGCTTGTACTTTGTCTAATTGGCAGAAAAAGGTAACTGCTTCAGATCTTATGTATTATTTGCTCTTTTATGGTGTAGCAAATGGCCCTGATTTTGCATCTCCTTGTATGCATTGAATTTTACTTGACAATTATCTCATCTACTTCTTGGTTTAATGCTTCAATACATTATACTACGGCATATGAAGCCACAGGGGCTAACAGCGTGATTCCTGAAATTGTATTGCTTCCCCTGGAAGCAAACAATCCTCTTATATATTTTGAATTTCAGTCAGAGGAATGAAGGTATTTAAGGGAAAATATCTGTTGGTCTTAGGCAAGTGACAACAATTATTATCTCAGAGTCTGACATAAATAGAATTCTTGGTTCTCTTTGTGTACATTCTATTCTTTTTCCTTGATTTGGTGCGTTAAAATTGTCAGATCGGAAGGGTGATGATGTATATTTTCTCTTTCCCTTTTTTTTTTGGTCGATTGACATAACCATTATTATCTAGGCATGTAAAGAAACCTAACTGTTGCCAGTTCTGTGATGTCCCTCGAGTTTTTTTTGTTTGTTCTCTATTCTAGAATGCATACATCTTTCCATCATAGGTTGTTGTGCAGTCCAGGACTGGCTTTAAGCCTTGAAGTGCTCAGCTGAATTAGAGCTGGAATGATTCAGAAACGATAAACTTCAAGATTTTAGAGAAAGCAGCTTTTTCATACTTGCTTGTTCAGATATTTATGAAGAACAGTCATGTGATGATTAATTCTTCAGGATGGTCTCAGCATGTTGTGAGGCTACGAAGGTTGCAGCTGGCACTTGAGTATGTTCAACTTGATAAACTTGAACAGTAAGGCATTCATTTTCATGCATGTGAATAATTAGGCTAGGTTTATCAAAGCACTTGAAATAATGTTTCTATTCTTTGAATTCCTGACTGAATTAGGGCTTTGGATGGACTTATTGCTGTTGGTGGTGCTGAGTCTGGAGTTACAAGGGTACTTTTTACTGCTGTTCAGCTTATCTTGAATTCCACAAGTGGTGACGATGAATTGGTGCAAGCATCAAGGTGTGGGGCTAATTTTCACGCATGATTTTTTGTGCAGAACGAAGATGTTGCAGTGTGTATCTTAGTTGATGCTGCATGTGTATCTTGATTGGAGCATGTTCTAGTTAACTTTCTCTACATGAAATGTACTTTTTCTCAATAAGAAAACGGCCATATTCATCTGACACTATGCAGAAGTGCTATATTAAACCTCATGTTATTTGGCTAGTGGTTGCGTCTGCTGGTTTAATGCAGAGTGTGTCTATCATCTTGTACTTTGTTCTTGTCTGTAGTTCGTCTGATCCCCCCCTCCCTTCCCCTTCCCCCCCTCCCCCCCCCCCCCCCTTCCCCCCCTTTTCCCCCTTTTTCTTTTTTTATCCCTCTTAAGAGTTTACTCTTTTTTTTTTTTTTTTGGGGGGGGGGGGGGGGGGGGATGCTTGTTGATTTCTGTTTGCAGTGAGACATATTCACCAGTTGGACTTTTTAATGTTGCATCGGAATGTCACTTTGTAACTTTTTTTTTGTGTCCTATATTCAGTCTGATTCTCTGGATCGCTTCATGGCATGCAGTGATCCTGCACCTAGGGATATGTGAACCAAAGGCTATGTAGTTCCAAGCTAGAGAGCATGACTGATTGACCTCAGCCTGAGTGATGTAATTGATTTATGAACTCAGAAGGTCAGAGTGATTGACCCTGCAAGGAGATCTTATATTGATCCTTGAGTAAGTTTGAACCACATTACTGAAGGATTGACTCTTTGGGCTAGGGGCAATGCCTACTTTCTTGTCTTGATTGCATGGAAGATGATTGCATAGAAGATGATTGCATAGAAGATGATTGCATAGAAGATGATTGCATAGACATGATGACTGCATGCCAGATGTCTGTGGACACATGGATTGGTGGACAAATGAATGTGGATGAGTGGTCTTAAATACCTGCATTAAAGTGTAGTTTATTATTATTATTTTTTTAATAAATCATTTATTTATTAATTTCTTTTGTTTCTCCCCCTTCTTCTTCTTTGTCTTCTTGTCTTTTGTGGTCTGGAGGTAGGGGAGGCTTGACATGTGCATTAGTCTGACAGTTTGCATTCTGCTTGTTTCCTATGGTAGTATGACATTCTTAGCTTGAGCCTTGTAATCATCCGAGTTTGGGGTGCCCAAGTTCAGCTCCACAGGTTTGCCTGTTAATGCTCAGACTCCTGCTCGGTTCTGGCCAGACTATGAGCTGCATGCTCTGGAGCAGGATATCGAGATAGACAGATCAATGTGAGTGTTGAGCATGAGACGAGAGATTCAGAGTATGATCTTGGAGCATTGGATTCAGACTGTTCTCTCTTTTGGATATGCCATGAGATCTTACTCTGAGCACGCTTGATATTGACCAGCCAGTGAAGGGCAACCACCTTGCAGAGATTACACGTGACATTTGAAGCATGCTTATTCATGAACTTTGCATCATCTCATTCAGATGTTGGATGATTCTAAGGCAACAATCACAGAGGCACTCCCTCAAACTTCCAGGCTATTCATCATAGTAGATGCTAGCTTTCACTGCTGCTATTGGCCACAGTCCACCTGCTTCCCATTTTTTTGTGTCCTGATCCTCTGTATGATAACATAGCTAGCAGATGTATGATTTCTGATACCCATTTGTATTCTTTTCCCTTCCAAGGGATGTAACCTTTTGGCAATCATATCATCTATAAAAGCAGACAGAAGAATGTCTCGGGTAAAAGACTATTGAAACTTGTAATTACCAAGGAATTTTCTGTATGGATGAATCTGTAACAGTCATAATCTCAAAAGAATGACCCAACGAACTATTATACTTGTAAGTCGAGATAAAATCTGAACTTATGGGTGTCTATATATGGTACACCGTACATGTACGTTTGCAAACTCGAGTCTCGTGGATGTGAATTCTTTGCTTTTCAGATATTGTTTTATGATATAACTGGTCATTTCAGATAGTTTTATTTTTCTCAGTGGCTCTGTGGTGATTTGAAACATTATTCATGACCATCATATGCATTTGGAATCATGTATATGCAGGCTTCTAGTGCTTGCTGCTCACTTTGCCACAAGGTTGATTTGCCAGTATGGTAAGCGGTCTTATTACAGAAGAAGACGCTGGAATGATTCTAGTAGTTCTTCCATTACACCAGCTGATTCTATTCGTAGACTTCATGAAATGTCTCGGTTGTTGGAAGTTATAAGAAAGTTGCAGTTACAGCTGTACAAGAAAATGAGTCATCCTAACTTGGGAAAGGTAGAGTTTCCTGTATTTAGATTACTTTATGTATTATGATAGTTGGCAAGACATAAATACTGTGTTGTTATTGTGTTCTCTCAGAAGGAAATTGGAGATGAGAATGGGGCAGATATGGTAGGTCAAGGGGAGGAAACCATTCAAGCTTCTGAGAGTTCAGCAGTTGATGATGAAGCACATGATGTTGGTGACATAGTTGAACCATCAGAGGAAAGTAAAGATTCTATGTGGCTTGTTCAAAGTGGTGAACATAGCTCTTTCCTGAGTTCTGTCGAAATATTCAAGCGATGGGAGAATAGAAACATAGACTTTTCAGGCATTGTTCGGGAAGCTTTACGTGCAGGGAGGTTGCCTCTTGCTGTTGTCCAGTTGCACCGTTTGCAAGCAAAAGATATGGTCTATCAGCCAAACACTCAAGATACTTTCAAGGAGGTTCAAGGCATTGGGAGGGCTTTTGCCTATGAGCTACTTTGCAAGGTGACTATTATGCACAGAATATATAAATCACGGGTAGAGAACAAGAAGATTTATTTTTTGAAATGCGAAAATTGAAATTAACGGATCAATCTGGGCACAAGGGAACTTCTTGGAAGTGGGACTTCGATTGAGAGGTCTTTTCTAAAACTCTTGAGTTATTCACAGGGAGAAACGGCGAATGCAATGATTGTGCTCAGCAGGTTGGGGCAAGATATGGAGATCGTTTTACGTGAGTTAGCTTTTGGTACTGTCTCTCGATTCCTTAGATCTCAAACAGTAAGAGAGCTAACAAGATTGGGCTGCCTGAGCTCTAAAGATTTGCAGACATTCAACACAATCTCTACCCTTGAGGTACGAACTCCCTCTCCGCTTTCCCCAGGTCATTTTCTTCTCTCTTTTTTAACTTTTCTGCAAGTTCTTCCTTGTTTCTCCTCTATTCCTCCCCTTCCTTCTTACACCGGCTTTCCTCGCATCCTCACTTCATCCTCATTTCTTTATGCATGGAGTGCAATCACTCTGATAATCAGTTTGTTGTTTGGAATTTTGTAGAGAGCTTATCCAAACAACAGTTTTTGGGGCAGTTATGGAGCTCGACAGAGATTGCTTCCTGAACCACTTACAATTACCAGGGAAGGCTCTTTGCCTCCCCCTAATCTACAGCTATCTTGTTCTTTAGAGAAACCTGATGACCTTACAATTGGTTGTGGTGAGATTGATGGTGTAATCTTGGGAGATTGGAATAATTTAGGAATTTCCATGATGAGTCAGAGTTTTCTCGAAGGAATCTCTTCTGGATATTGGGCAGGTGCAGGAGTCTGGCTAAATGAATGGGATAATGTAACTTTGGACCGTGTAAGTCTTCCATTTTGTCATTCAGCAATATATGTCATGATGATTTGACTTGATCTCTCTCTCTCTCTCACACACACAATAATCGTTGTTCTTCTTTTTAAATTTTGCACATTCATGAGTGATGCTTCAGTGAATAGGTGCTCGTTCAATCATCACAAATTACACAGATAAGTGACATTTTAGTACAAATGATGACATTGTTTAGAAGGTCACATGCAGTCATGCTAGGGGAAAATTCATGCAGAAAATCCAAAATAGGGGCATTACAGTGTCCTTAATGCTTTTTAAAAATGAAGTTATCATGTTATCAAGGAAACATGGAGATATTCATATCCCTGCTTTAATCACTTTAGCCTTCTTTTACCTGTCCTCCTTCCCATTATTGATCTCACGCTCATCTGTCTGCATGCTGTTTGTTGATCCTCATCTTTAGCTTTCTTGCTCCCACTCTAATATATGCGAGCTATCCAACCGAACCTTTGAGCAATGGTTCTCGTAGGCTTCCATCCTTCCCTCGCCAGCTTGGTCCCTTTTTGAATCTCAGCTGACAGCATTGGCCCCAGCTGAAAAGATGGAGTTCCTCATTTCAGCCCTTTCTGATTCTTCAGTGGCCTGGAAGCTGGCCTATTCACTTCAACTTGGTTTTTGTACATATCTTGTAATGTTTTGGTCTTGTAGGTCATTTTGGCCTTTCAAGATATTGATAAGATTTTGGATATATTCTCCTTTCTGTCTATGTTCCAAAATTCCATGCCTCCAACTTTCAATTGTGAAAGCAGAATATCAAGGTGACTGCAGTAATTAAGATTTGAAAAAAGCTAGAAATCATGACTGTGGTAGTCTTGCAAATTGAAATCTAGTGATTTCTTCAGTATACTGTAAGTTTGTTATGTTGTATTTCTGTACTGGGACCAACATATTTTATGGTATGTGAAGGTGTGTGCTGACCAAGAAACTTTGCTCATCGAGGAAATCTCATGGGAAGCATCTTTACAATCTGCAGTAACTCGACATGATATTCAAAAGGTTATTTCATTGCTTGATTCCATTCCAGATTCAGCTCTTAAGCAAGGGGAATTGCGGGTACGCTTAGACTGCCAAGATGTATCAAATTGGATCTCATTTGTAACAACTGATCAGAAAACGTCTGTTGAATCAAGATTTGGAAACAAGCATGATAATTTAGAAGTTGATCCTGTGGAGGTTATTGTGCCAAAAATAAATTTTCTGGCAGTGCCTTTGGGAAACACATGCACAAATTGGATAAAGGGAATGGTTCAGGAGAAATTGGTAGAACATGGCATTTTTATGTGCAGCTATTGGAATGGTACAATGGAGTTGATATCACTGATTGCAAAGGCCGGCCTTCTATCTATGATAACCGATAAGCTGGAGAAAAGGATCAAGGTACACAGGGATACTGAACAGGCAATACATGAGCTAGTCTTGCGGCACTGTGTACGCTTTTCCTTGCCATACCTTATGGCAATCTATCTTGATCGTCACTCATTAGCTCTTGATAAGAGATCATCCAAGATTATGCAGGCAGTTGTGGTAATATTTATTCAAAGGTTCATAAATGTGAAACTCCAAGATTTCTATTTTGGATTTTGGATTCAAGGTGGTATTATTATACATTGTTTTTGTTTAGGGAGATTGCCAATGGGCTTTGTGGCTTCTTCTATCTCGAATCAAGGGGCAGGAGTATGATGCTTCATTTGCGAATGCTCGCACAATTCTCGCTCACAATTTTAGGCCAGGGCAATTATCTGTGACTTCTGATATTGATGAGTTTATCACCACAGTGGATGACATGGCCATGGCTGGTGGGGAGATGATGGCTCTTTGTACACTTATGTATGCGCCTGTTGCCATAGAACGATGCTTAGGCACTGGCAGTGTCAATCGTTATGATGGACCTTCTTGGCAATGCACCTTAGAAAACCTGCGGCCTGGCTTGCAGCAATATCCAACTCTTTGGCGTGCTCTAGTGGCAGCTTGTTTTGAACCAGATACATGGTGTTTCATGACAAGCTCACCTGCTAAATCTGGTAGGGTTAGCTTAATCTTACTATTTCTCAAGTCAAATTTCATTTAGATGCTTTCTTACGAGTGAATTCTATGCCATGTGATGCAGCACGGAGCAAACCAGGCCTTTCCATTGGTTATTTGCAATGGCGTGAACAGATATATTCTTCTGCTTGTGGTGATACTTCCATACTTCAAATGATGCCACGATGGCTTCCTAAAAGTGTTCAACGGCTGATTCAAGTGTCTGTTCAGGTATTTCAGACAATGTTTTGTAGAATACTATATAACATTAACTGGGCTGTTTTCGAAAGTCTGTTTGAGACGTATAGGCCTTCTATGAACAGTGAATAATAGGTGTTTTATTGGCAGGGTCCAATGTGTGGAGGACACACGGTTGCGCATGGTGGTGTCCTGTCATACAATGGATTGCCTATGAAGGAAGTTGATCCACTGGCATGGGAAGCTGAATTGCAGAAAAATATTGAGGATGAACTTTATGCATCATCAAAGTTTGAAGTAAGCATCTATCTAAAACATATGAAAAGATGATGTTTGTATGTATGGAAACATTTCCACTCTTTTTTTATCTTTGCAATTTCTAGGAAAGATCTGTTGGAGTAGAGCATCACCTCCGAAGAGGACGTGCTATGGCAGCATTCAATTCCCTCCTTGGCATTAGGCTACAAAATTTGAATGCCCAAGGATCTCTTATTCGTGAGCATGTTGGCAAATTTCAGAAGGGACAACTGCATATGTCTTCTGAGCTCAATGCACTTCTCTCTCCATTGTCAACACCTGAAGAGAAGTATCTGGCTACAGTAAGTTTCTTTAATACTTGTCATTTCGCTCTTCATGCATGCGTGCATGTTACACCGTATCATTACTTTCCTCATAACTTTATGAACATACTTTTATTCCTTTGGTTTTTTTTTCTTCTCATGAAGTTCACCTGTAGTATCTTAATGCATCCTACCTTAATTTGTTATCTTTGATACTGATAGGTATGCTACTTTCTCCAATATTAGTATCTGAATGAATCAAAGGACTCTGATATCGATGTGAATCCTCAGGCTTTGAGGAATAGAGTTCTCTCAGATTCCTTTGTATGCTTCAGCATATAGGAAAAGAAACATTCTTGGTTTGTTTCCATTTCCTTTTAAATATATATTTATCGTAAATGTTTTAATTTTTCAATTTTTATTTTTTTGAATTTTTGAATTATAAAATTTCTATTATTTTATTGTTATTTTTTAATTATTATTTTTTTTCCTTTGAGTCTTGAGCTTTCTGGAATCTAAGAATATCCTCAAGAATGTTTGAAGAGCTCCCATCCTGGTGGCTTTGTTGTTTGGTGTTACTTCTCTGAGATAACCTTGTCAAGCATTCCAGTACAACAAGAAACTCAATGTTTCAGGAGACACCCCCCCCCCCCCCCCCCCCCCCCCCCTTCTTCTCCCCCGCGGGGACAAAAGAGATCCTTTTATTAGTTAAATAGAGAAACACCCATAGGGCTTCAAACCCAGCCAGGGGTCAGAAACAAGATCTGATACAAGGGGGACAAATCACCCCCCACATCCATCCAGCACAGAAAATAAGGAGGCCTAGCTTCTGGGGGAAGGGATGAGGGAGGGGAGAAAAGCAACGCAGGCGGCCGGTAGTTCCACTGGATCGTATCACCTTGAGAGGTGAAGAAGGGGTCTTTCTTCCAGAGCTGAAGCAAAACAGCCGTCGCCAAGCCATGCCATTTGAATCAAGGACCCCATCCACTCCTGGTGGTGAAGAGCCTAGGGACGTCGGATTGGAGGAGGGAGGTTGGGTGTGCCGCCTGGTGGGAACGATGTCCGGCCTTGCGCTTGGTCCTTGAGGGGCACACCTTTGCAAGATGACCGACCTTGCGGCAAGCAAAACACTGATTCGGAATATATTTGTTTTTCTCTCTCTCTCTCTCTCTCTCTCTCTATATATATATATATATATATATATATATATATATATATATATATATATATATATATATATATATATATATATATATATATATATATATATATTTTCATGTTTTTTGTAATTAGTAATTTTATTCTTAGTTTTCTTTTTTTCCCCCTAAAAAATTTATGTGTTTTATTTTGTTTGTAGTTTTTATTTAGTAATTAATACCTTATTTAGATAATATTTATGCATAGTCATATATAATTTTATATATGTATATGCTTTTATTAACCAACATAATTTTACTTTTAGCTTTTATGTATTTGCTTTGAATTTACGTAATGATCTATCTATATACATGTGTATGTTTGTTTATATATAGTATCTTTGTATTTTGTATTCTATGTGTGCTATGTATGTTCTTTATCTATATTTTCTTTTATTGTCTTTTGCTTAAGCTTAGTTTGTAATCATTATTAATAATAGAATTATCTTTCATGTCGTTGCTTAAGCCAGTTTGTAATCATTATTATCATGTTGTTGTCGTAGTTCGAGCTTTGCGGAAGCACACGATCACCACAAGGAAGAAGAAGAAGCTTGGAGCACAACACTGAATGTTTTACCAAGTGAATGTCCAAAGATAAGTGGCCCAATAGCATTATATGCGTATATACAAGCCGGGGGAAGACCACCTCTTAAAGACAAAAATAGTGCCCCGGCGGTCCTAAGCATGTTCACACATATCACTACCGAAACATATCAACAAATCCCCTCTGGGAAAGATGCGATGAACAAGGAGTTGGCACTCATTTATAAGAAATGCCAAGCTACGTGGAAAGAAATCAATCCACAAAAGGAAGTAAGTCCAAAGCTTTGCGGAAAGCTTCAAACTTCTCCCCAGGCAAAGCCTTTGTGAGAAGGTATGCAATATTATCTTGGGTGGGAACATAAGCCAAATTGATCTCTTGAGCATAGAACCTTTTCTTGACATAATGATGTGCTTTGTGTGACCATGGAATAGAGGTTCCTTGCAACTTCCAATACACTCTGGCTACCAGTGAAGATGGTGGTGGAAGAATACTAACCAACATCGAAATCCACCAAAAGGCGTTTGCACCACTCACACTCAAAAGTCGATGTGAAATCTTCCCTATACTCAATCTCA
The DNA here is from genome assembly GCA_020310875.1 of Ceratopteris richardii. Taxonomy (NCBI): domain Eukaryota; kingdom Viridiplantae; phylum Streptophyta; class Polypodiopsida; order Polypodiales; family Pteridaceae; genus Ceratopteris; species Ceratopteris richardii. The sequence goes on along the minus strand of CM035408.1, from coordinate 137,983,650 downwards.
CATCTAGAAGTGGCCATAGTAGGCTCTTGCTTCCTCAAGCAAGATATGCATGAGCTACCAACATGAAGCAAAAACCACTAGTGCATATACGAGTGTGATAGCAACTAGCCGAGTCTTAGTTAGAAAAAGCATGTAAATCTTGTAATAATGATCTCTCCTTGGGATAAAACAATCCAAATAGCCAGTTACCACTTAAATAGCAAAAGATGCGCGTAACTGCATGCCAGATTGTGGGGCCGTCAAATGTGGTTTACATTGTAGCAAATGGGGAGCTTGCAAATAGAGTTGCAAGTGCAACTATTGAAAATTTGTACCCTCGTCTCATTGTTTGCTTTTGCATGGCTCATTGTTTAAATAATATTCTCAAAGACATTGGGATTCGATTGGATTTTGCGGTATGAAGAAATTTCAGCTATTTGTGTTAGCAAATGGGATGCATGCTACTCCTCGCTTCATGTAGCACCATACATGTCGGATCCAGAATTCCAAGATAAAAAGCAATATCCAGATCATATTAGAGAGATTTATCCCAAATAGTGGAGCTAGATGACTTATCAGAGATCAGCTATCCAAATATAAAACAAGGAAAGATGCGTCATATGCATGTGCAACTTCCCAATGGGATAGGCTACGTGTTGGTGCTTCCCTATGGTGGGAGGATTTTGGTTTTGATGGTCGAAAGCTTCAACAATTGGCCATTCAGATACTTAGTCAGGCTTGCATCACGAGTTGCCTTGAGCAACTATGGCTATGGAGTGTGTATGGACATGTAGGCTCTAAGAAGAGGAACATGCTTGGTCTGTACTGTGCTAGTGATCTTGTGTTTGTTAGTGCAAATTTGAGGTTGCTTCGACGGACTCAATGCATGGAGGCAGATCTTTTCAGAGAATGGGAGGTAGAGTAGGGATCTGACCTAGTGGCAAATGAAGAACATGAAGATGCAGCAACCACTGATTGTGTTGCAGAAAATGAGTCTGTCACTATGACTCCCCACTATTCTCCATAGTCATTACATTTATGTTGTAGTCTTTTACATTTGTCATTTATGTTCCTATCATATGTAGTCTTTTTGGCGATCGATCGTATGATCATTGATGTAAGATCTTTATATTCTAATGATGTAACATCTTTTTGATATGATGATGATGATATAGGATCTTTTTTTTTTTGACATGATGAAATACATGAGACTTATCACTTGTAAGTTCCCACTCTTGGAGTAACTTTGAATGTTCAAGACTCAAGTGTCAATGACTCAATGTGCTTCCTATATGTCCATTGTTTATACTTAAAAAACACCTTTTTTCTATGTTTTTCTTCTTATTGGTCATTTCATATGTTGAAGAATTATTTGTACATGACGTTCATCTGAATATTTTGAAAAATCAGCATTTTTTAGTGCTGTCCCGAGGATGCGTCCTCGGGACATCCTAGGCTCCATCCCCGTCCTGAGGACACCTATATGTCAATGACTCAATGTGCTTCCTATATGTCCATTGTTTATACTTAAAAAACACCTTTTTTCTATGTTTTTCTTCTTATTGGTCATTTCATATGTTGAAGAATTATTTGTACATGACTTTCATCTCATTATTTTGAAAAAATCAGCATGTTTTTAGTGCCGTCCTGAGGATGCGTCCCTGGGACATCCTAGGCTCCATCCCTGTCCTGAGGACACCACCGTTCCCGGGACCCATGTGCGTTCCTTGGTGATTTTGTTTGAAGGCCTTCGACTCGTAGATGGTTGATCTAGATTTGTTGCAATATACAAATTTACAATGGACTGGTAACTATTTAATAATGATATAAGTTATAACATTAAACAATCATTACAAGTTATAGACTTATGAAACATGATTGGTAATTTTGAGTTACCTACTGGGCCACTAGATCTTGCATTTCTATGTGTTTGTCTCACAAATTGTTGAGACTCTTTAATTAGTATGGTAAAGATATCCTTCTCTTCCTATGGAATTCAAGTGATAGACTTATGAAACATGATTGGTAATTTTGAGTTACCTACTGGGCCACTAGATCTTGCATTTCTATGTGTTTGTCTCACAAATTGTTGAGACTCTTTAATTAGTATGGTAAAGATATCCCTCTCTTCCTATGGAATTCAAGTGATATCTGTAATTTCTCCAATATCAATGGAGTCAATATTAAACCTACATAAACAATCCACTAATGATTAGAGAAATGACATGGTAACTTGTATTTTGAAATGAATCAATATATTTCAAGTAACCTGTAGTGGATCAATATGATTTTTTTGCTCTCCAACAACTTGAGATTGCAATGTGTGTATACTAACTTCTCAAGTTGAGTAGAACTTAATTTGTTTCTCTTTCTCATATGAAAAAGAGCCGATGTACTCTAATTTCGTTCAGCAGGCTCAGTGCCACAATCTTCTCATAATATATGGAGTGCCAACTTTCTCTACAAAATTATAATATAGAATTGTGAATGAGACTTGCATCATGTATGATGTATCATGAAAATTGAAAGTAATAGTCTACTCACGAATAAGGGAGTGCCCACTCTATATTTCTCCCACCAAGTTATAGGAGTAACGTGGTTCTCTTGTAATCGTGCGATGTGTTGCTCGAAGTATCGTTCTATGCAACGAAACTGCAACCACTCACTCTCTAACTATGACTTGTTGCCTAGATCTCTTTGCATCCAACGCTTCATATATTCCATCCAACTATCTTCTAAGGCCTCGTCCACATTTTGCTCCTTAAATCTTCACAATGGATGGAGTATGTGAGCAACAACATGGATTGTCTTGTGAAACCATTAACATGTCTTCTGCACTGCATAACATAGCTCACATTTATTAAAATTTTAGTGTACAAAAACAAGAAGACAATACATTAGCTCAAGAGTTGGTAGTGAATGTGAAATATTAGTCAATTAGGCTGAGCATCTAGCTCACCTCATAAATACTATGTATGAAACATGGCTTGAGGTCACATATATGAAATGAAGTATGTACTCTATGAACCAATTCTTAATGCAATTGCTATCTTAGAGATTCTTATGTGCAAATCTTGCCATTCCGTTTCTAGGCTACTTGCCTAGTGTCTTGCCTTGTATACAATCACACAGTGAGTGATTGTCTGAGTCGACGTCTCTATTGCGCAACAATCTCAAGGTCATAGGAATGACCGTCAAACCATAAAAGTTAAAGTTTATCAATGACTTCTTTCCCATACCATCTTTAGACTTTTGTGCTTCTAAGATAGAATATAAAATTCAATGTCCTATGCCACAAGACTTTTTATCCCACCTAAATGTGTGAATGAGATAGAGCTTGAACACTTCAAAATAGGTAAGCACTTACAATCATGAATAAGAAAACATGAAGTGTTTTCTTTCTTGGAACTAAAAGGACAAAAGTCATTTGTAGGACTCATTTGATCCATCATAATGAGCACAACCAATGGTGTAAAAGTCAACTCAACTCTTGGTACAAAGTATGCTACTTGCATTGAATGCTAGCTCATAAAGAATGGGAAAGATACAATGCGTATCAGTCCATACCACATGTATCGATAACAGAAGCTTAAGTTCTTTTCTTTCATAGTCACATGACGTCATATATACCTTTGGAAATTTGGACACAATGAACCATATCATCAATATGCATATATGTCGGGTTTGGCTGGCCATGGTGATCACACCATATCAAATAATCATAAGAACATATTGTGGAAAGGCTTCTTCTTTCATGAATATTTTGTGGAAAAAACTTCTCAAACAATTGAATATTAAACATTAAATTAAACTACCTTACATTAATGCAAAAGTTCTGAACTTTTGCAATTAGATGGAGACATCCATAAGCTTTCATTAGGCATAAACATCACTTGATTTGGATATTTCATTGGAATTCTATGACTAATTCTTTAGCAATGTCGAACACTTCAAGATCAAGTCTGAAAATATATAGGGACATGTTCTTGAAGATCTTAGATTGATTAAATAATATCCAAAATCCCTTTTTTTTGTGCAAGAAGCTAATTTTACTTTTCTAGTTTGTTTCACAAAATTTAAGCTTCAAAATCATTCAAACACTTTTTGAAAATGCTTAAACTTCTTTGCATGCCAATAGGTGAGCATGCAAACAATAAACCTGCACGATATGGATATTTATCAATGCTACACCGATCATTTAGTATCCGTCAAAACAAATTGCAATCCAACTCTTTTCGTGGTAGTGGATTCTAAACAATCCACATTATCTCTAATGAGATTCCCATCCATAATGCTCCATTTCAAGTTAACTTCTGTACATCAATAAAAGTGTCAATAGCTCACAAATTCATTTCTTGCAAACTTGTTCTTAGTGATGTTTGTACTTTCTAAATACTTTTTGGAGAAGCATATGCACACAAGTATGTGATGCTTGTATGTATGAATATTAACATAGCACAATTTTGTGCATACTGCTGATATTCATATGACTTAACCAAATCGGATGTAACCTTGCTGCATATGAAAACACCAACCAGGGTGATTCATATGATTTCTCATACTATGATCTATGAATACACAATTGCATTGAACACTATCATAGTACCCAGAAAGGTCGTTTCAAGGTGTTTGAAACAGGCCACCTGTTTTTTAGAAATGATCTCGCCCGGAAACACATTTCTGAGACTATATATATATATATATATATATATATATATATATATATATATATATATATATATATATATATATATATATATATATATATATATATATATATATATATATATATATATATATATATATATATATATATTTGTTTATTATTATTATTATTATTTTTTCAAAATCCAATTTGAACTTTGAAATGATTTATCATGAGTGAAAAAAGAAATTTACATGAAATTTCACATGATGTGATCATGTATTATACATGTATAATCGTATTGTAGCTTCATTTATGAAATTGGAATGTTTAATTTATTGTGAAATGAATCATGATCTAAAGTATACAATGCATGATTTTTGTAAGCAGAGTTAGGGCCCCTTATTTTTGTACGTCTGTCTGAGTGTGTATAACTTGACATCTATGATTCTGTAAATATATACACTCTTTTCATATAAATAGAAACATAACTATAATTACGTCTATAGATCTGTAGTGAAGAAGTGAGCACATATGTAAACAAGTGTGTACATAAAGGTGCATTACTGCACATGTATTGTTTATAAGTATATAGATACATATACAATACATACATGTCTAGATTTGTCCCCATATATGCATGTCTAGATTTGTTCCTCGATATGTATGCTTACATGCAAACATTATCAGATAGTGCTATGCTCCAAGTTGCTTTCCATTAATATTGTGATTACCTTTGCTTTGCTCCTAAGCTGTGTTGTTCTTTTGTGTTATGTGTTGGTCCCCCCCCCCCCCCCCCCCCCCCCCCCCCCCCCCCCCTTCCCTTGCCCCGGCTTTTCCCTTTTTCCTCTTGGCATGATCAGAGCCATCAAGTACCTAGTGGATGATCTCCCGCCTCGGGCTCAACTTGCGGTCACTAGTATACGATGCAGTTTGGATGTTTGGGCCATTTCAGGCCATTTCAAGCTATGAGGTGTTTGTTATTCCCTAGTGCGCAACCATGATGTTGCAAACCAACATCCAATCCAAGTAGGCATCGACGCAAGAGGAGACATAGATTTAGCTCGGAGAAGTCTGGAAAATCAGTCCATTCCACGAAGCAGCACAAACCTGGCAATCCTCCTAGGGTTCTCCTCTTCCTCTTGTGAAGAAGAAGGATGGAGGGATGCACTTCTACGTGGATTACAAGAGACTCAGTAATGCCCCCATCAAGAATAAATATCCATTCAAGTTGGTGCTTGAGGGAGTCTCACTTAGTTTATGTTGGGTGCATCTGGAGATGTTTGTGAGTTTGTTTTTGTGTACTAGTTGTAATGTGATAATTCTATGCAAGCTTGTTCTTATTGTAGTATGTACTGAGCTCATAACTTTATTCTGGTTCGTGTACTTTGAGAAATGTTCTCATATGTCTTTCTGCTTTACTTTTCATTTAATTAAAGTGTTGTATTTAGATTTTTGCGGCATTATTTGCTTTATATTCTTATTGCCTTATTCGTTGATCAGAAGCAAGCAATTTTTATGCTTGTTTACAATGATTGACAATTTGTAAATCTTTTCTATGTGAAATTAGGGCAAAATAGCAAATTTGTGCATCAAATTGACACACTTTTTATGTCTAACTCCTATGGCACATCATTGAACATGTTAAAGGCCCAGTATAGTACGTAGATGAGGTGATGACACCGTGGGACTAATGTGCTATCTCTAAATCTTGCAATTTAGAGCATAGTAACCAAAGAAAATTACTCCAGTATGCGGTGGGATTTTGCATATTTATCCAGTTTTTATTGCTTCCTTGCATTGCACTACCTATCTATAATGTTAATGCAGACTCTACTGAACATACAATTTTTTTTTATGAAATCATGTCCGTAACTCAAGGATACTGATCTGTTACTGCTTCAAAGAGCATATGATGAATTTATTTAATCAGAACATGTGTGTCAGAAAATGGAGTCGTCAATAATGGTTTTATCATAAAGCAGATTACATTGGTCATATGATATTTGCAGGTATTGCCTCTTGCCATAACAAACTTCGAAAATCCAGTTGTGGTTGCTTCATGTGCAAGCTTTCTAGAACTCTGTGGACTGCCTGTGACAATGCTTCGGATCGATGTTGCAGCCCTTTGTCGGATAGCAGATTATTGCAAGACACAGAAGTCTTCAGATTTACGGGGAGATTGGTCCAATATGTATGGAAATGATACTGCTAGTTCATTAGCGAGATCACTTGCAGATGAATACGTCAGAGCTGGATTAACATTATTAATCCACAAAAGAATTGATACTGTGGGTAAGAACCAGCAAACCAGAAAGTCTAGCCAAGTTCTTATGGAGGTGCTGAAAATGTTGGAGAAAGCCAGCTTCACTGATTGGGAAAGATCTGATGGTAGTCCTGGATCATGGTTAATGAATGGAATTGGTGATGGATTTCAGCTTCGTGGGCTTCAAAAAGAAGCAAGTGATCGTTGGAGTCTTGTCACTGCTTTTTGTAATATTCATCAGCTACCAAATAGTACTGTTTACCTCACATCTCTTGCAAGGGATAATGATTGGGTATTTCTCTCTGTCTCATGCTCTTTTCTGTCACCTCATTTTTGAAAATTTTATTTTCATTAGAAAAGGTACAGCTAGCAGGGAAGGTTCCCTCTGTTGCACTACATAGAAGTACATGATTCAGCTCTACCACAACTCTGACATCATACCATTTTGAATGTGTAAATGTAAAGTGATGTCAACTGCTGACTGCAGGCCAATATCTATAAAGTTCCACAGTTTAGAATTCTTTGGATTCATGACTCACCCCCCCCCCCCCCCCCCCCCCCCCCCCCCCCAAAAAAAAAAAAAAAAAAAAACCACAACCCCGCCCCCGGGGTTTTTTGGGCCGGGGGGGGGGGGGGGGGGGGGGAAACCACATTTCCTCTCTACCCACAAAACAAAAAATGTTTACCCACATCTCCTCTCAACCCACAAAACAAAAAAAGGGGAAACAAACGTTTTTTATTTTGTGCGTCTTTTTCATTCACTCACATGTAACTTTATTTTCATTCAATGTAATGTTTTGTTCTGATTGTCCATTTTAGCTTTTTGAAGAGATTAAAATACAGGCCTCTGAGTCAGGTAATGACAGAGCTTTGTATTCTCTGTTTAGCACATGGTTTGATGGACATGGATTGGATATGGACAGACTACTGCCCTTCCAGTATGACCTAGACTCTCCCCACATTCGCCTCTCAGGTAGTGAGAGGAACACTGTGGTTAGACAGGATCTCTGGCAGCGCTGCACTAGTCAGACATGGTTCACCTCTGGCCGTGGATCCAGACTGTCACACTATCGAGACCAGTTGGACTTTCTAGCAGACGGATTCATCCAGAGACCACGCTACATGGACACATACATGCCTCATAGCTCGAGGGTAGGGATTGGCCAGCTGAGGGTTTCATCACACCGAGATTGAGACTAGCAGAGCAACAGACACAAAAGGAAGAAAAAAAAGAGAAACCCACATCTCCTCTCAACCCACAAAACACAAAAAGAAAACAAAACCTTTTTTATTCTGTGCATCCTTTTCATTCACTCACATGTAAGCTTATTTTCATGCAATGTAATGTTTTGTTCTGATTGTCCATTTTAGCTTTTTGGAGGGAGCTTCGTATTCTCAGGTTAGGGCATGAGAGAGAAACCCACATCTCCTCTCAACCCACAAAACACAAAAAGAAAACAAAACCTTTTTTATTCTGTGCATCCTTTTCATTCACTCACATGTAAGCTTATTTTCATGCAATGTAATGTTTTTTGGAGGGTATGAGAGAG